>JBBDGP010000092.1:1200000-1800000 GCA_037952835.1 Lithobates septentrionalis | reverse complement strand
CCATAAAAACACATGAGTTTTTGCATGGTTAGCTTATATTTCAATGGTCCTCAAAAACTCAGAGTAGGTTTATTGGAAGTGAGGACAATGGACCATGCTTGTGTAATGTTTGCTAAAAAGCAACTTGTAGGCTTCACAGAAAGCTCATGGGATAGTTGTGCAGTTAGTGACCGAGTTGCTTTAAAGAACACACACGGCTCTCACAATCTAATAGCTCAGTGAATGAAAACAGATAACCTGAAGGACACAAGAAATAGCAACATAGGAGTGAACAGAACTAATACTTAAAGGGTTAGTTCACCTTTTCAGAAAAAAAAAGAAAAATGTGAACAAACAGCCTACATCCTCCCTACCGCACCCAAAAAAAGTGTGGGTGATGGGCTGTCAGTGCCCACGCAGCCGTTGTATTGGTCTGGGATCCGAAATCCCCACTCTTTTTCCCTTATTTCTGTATGGCTTTCAGGACGGATCAGAGAAATTCTGATTGTTCAAAGCAGATTCATGCCAGTGCTGACCAATCAGAAGCACTCTGATCTGCACCAGATGCTCTACAAAAATAAGGGGAAGAAGATTTCAAATCCCTGAACTGCTATGCTGCATGGGCACGGACAGCTCATCATCCACCAATTCCGGGGGGGACCGGGGACCAAGGGGGTTGTAGGGTGTTAGTTCACTTTTTATTTTTTTTTTCAGAAAAAAGTAAAACTTACAACTTACTTTCAATTGCAACAAAATTCTGTAAAATGCACATGGTAGCCATAAGAAAACAAACATACCCTTAAAGGGAGCTTGTTAGTAAAAAACAACAATATGTCACTGTCCTGGAACAAATTTGTTGGATGAAAGTTAAGGTTTTTCAGACTTACCTGTTTGCATGCTTGTTCTGGGTCAGTGACTAAAAATGTAGTAAAGAAAGGATAAGAATGTAAAGATTAGAGACTAAACTTTTCCCCATTAATGACTTGGGCCCCTTTCACACGAGCCAGACTCCGCCTAACTTGGGTTTGTTCAGCATGGGATCTGTCCGATGACACCCCCGTTGAGCAGAGCAGAATGGGTGGATGACAGGTTCGTGTCCGCTCAGTTCATACAGACGGACAGAGACACAGCCCAATCTGCTCTACTGGCAGTCAAATGTAAACAGACCAGCTGTCCATTTACACCCGAATGCCCTCCGATCCGAGCCAGCCAGACACAAGTGAAAGGATCCCCTTCCGCTTCTTTTTGCTGGATGCGATCGAATTGGAGGTAGGCGGGTATAAACGGACACAAGTCCACTTACATCCGTTGATCCATATAGGAGAATGGAGGGTCCCAATCAGGTGCGCCTGAAAGAAAAAACAGACAGACTGACCAGATCGGACCACTCGTGCGAAAGGGCCTTACTACAGTATGCCTTGAACTACAGTGCGTCTCTGCATGGGAGGTGGCCATCTTGGTAGAGATGCCAGTTTATGTGCTCTCATATCAGAGTTTCCCTACTGATAACTAGTGCTCTGACAACTGGTGGGTGAAGATTTAAGAAGCAACAGAAGAGACTCTAAGCACAGAACCACAAAATAAATGAAGCAGAGAGCTCTTGTACTGCAGGTCCTCCGATACAGCTTTCCCTCCAGCAAAAAAGAACAATGACCAGCACAGTAGTGACACCAAATCACACTCCAAATCTTTCTAATTTAGCTGTTAGAGGCAACATTGTCTCACACACAGAAAATATACAACTATGGGGATCAAGGTACAGGAAGTCCCCTACTATTTTTCAGGAGAACTTTTAGGCAATGTCAGGGTACTGTTGAAGAACAATTAACATTATTAGATTTTACCTATAATGTAGCAAATCTTTATTTTTGCATTCTGGTCCCTCTATAGGGTTTACTGGTCCCAATTAAAGTGGTTGTAAAGGCACAATGTTCTGTGTTCAGCAACCCCCTTTCAAATACTTACCTGCCCTCCCAATCCAGCGATGTCCATGAGAGCCTTGCCTCTCTGGGGACTTACGCGCATGATTCGCTTTGGGCCGCAGCGGGAGAGTGGGACAGCGCATCACCGCAGAGTGAATTCCAGGGCTCAGGTAAGTAAAACGGGGGGGGGGGGGGGGCTGGGGGGCCAGTGACTGCCAGAAGTTTTTTCACCTTAATGCATTGCATGCATTAAGACGAAAAAACAAGGGTTTTCAACTCCTTTAAGTGCACTAAGTGTTATATTTGTCTGCTGCTTCGTTCCTCTGTTGTCCACATGAATCAAGTCTGACCAGTTTTCTTGACACCGAGATAAAAATGGTGACAGGGGAGGGAGCTTCAGCCGATTGACAGCCTCAGCTCTGTTCCTGGGTGCTGTGTGGAGGGGGGTGGGTCTCAGGGGGGGTGGGTCTCCTCCCTCCAATCAGCTCTCAGAGCTCTCCTCGCTGAGCTCTGAAGCGTGTCATTTCAGCTCTACATCCCATTTTTTCTGAACTCTCAGACAAGCTTTATAAATTCTGAACTTTGAATGGATGTAGAGAAGAGAAGACTGCAGACAAACAGGTACAATTTATGTAGGAGGATTTTTTTTCCGTCTCTAAGTCCAGTCACTTCCCTTGGTATATGTAAGGCTTTACAATCGCTTTAAAGTGGAGTTCCGCCCCCAAAAAAATAAAAATTAATGTGCTTAAAAAAAATAAATAAATAAAAAAAAAAAAAACATTTGGAGAAAATTTTTTTTTTTTTTTTACTCGCCTCATCTTTATGCCTGTTGCTGGGGGTCCCTCGTAATCTGCCTCCTTCGGTGCCTGGGCTCCTGACGTCACTTCCCTCGGCGCAGGAAGGGAGATCGCCTCTCCCTCTTAACCATCTGGGACACGTGACAGGTCCCAGATGATTGCGCGTTAAAGTCACGGCGTGGCTCGCACATGCACAGTGGCCAGGCGCCCACGCCTAAAATACTGGCGCCGCCGAGCAGAGGGGGAGACGAGCGGGGCTTCGATCCCCCGCAACGCTGGACCCTGGGACAGGTAAGTGTCCGATTATTAAAAGTCAGCAGCTGCAGTATTTGAAGTTGCTGACTTTTATCCATTTTTTTTTTTTTTTTTAAGCGGAACACTGCTTTAAGCAGCCGCAACTTTCTTTTACACCGCATTGGAGGGAGCAAGTAATGTTATCATAAAGAAACATGGACAGAAATGTAGGCATTTAGAATTGAGATTTTCAGGTTACATAAATTGAATGTAGTAAAACAAACTGAACAAGCTCTTCCAAAAAACAAAGCCAGGCCTGTGGGAAAGTGATCTGTGCCTAATAAATCTTTAAAGTTAGACAAAAGCTATAACAGGATATCAAAGGCTCATAACTAGAAGTGCGCTTACTAAAAATAAAAACCTCAATGAAATAAACCTCAGTGAGGCTGGGAGCTATTTGAGAAACAACTTTGACTTCACACTAGTTGCATATTTCTGGAAGGGCAGCCTTCATATTTCTTGAGGAACAAGTAAATTACAATAAATTATTATCAATACAGGATTGATACTGTATAGCGCACGCAGTGCGTACAGTTTGTTCAGCACTTTACCAAATAATGGTTAATAGTAGAGTTACAATGCAATTCAATATAAAAGTGCTTCCTTTTAAATTATATTTCTATTTTTGCAACAAAGTTGGGAAAAGGCCTGCTTTATATTTATATAAAAATTGAAGCTCGTTTCTGGAAACACCAGCAATGAAGAATCCGATTTATTCTGCTTGGTTAACCACTTTGTATACAGACCAATTCTGACACTTCACTCCTACATGTAAAAATCTACTTTTTTTGCTAGAAAATTACTTCAAACCCCCAAACATTATATTCATTTCTTTAGCAGAGGCCCTAAAGAATAAAATGATGGGTGTTGCAATTTTTGTATGTCACACGGTATTTGTGCTGCGGTTTTTCAAACGCATTTTTTTGGGGGGGAAAAAAAAATACACTTTATTAAGTAAAAAAACAAACAAAACACACACACACACAATATTTACCCCAATTTTTTTGTATTATGTGAAAGATGATGTCACACCACGTAAATAGATACCAAACATGTGACGCTTTAAAAGTGCATCTGCCTGTGGAACGGCGGCAAAATACAGGGCTTACAATTCTTCATAGGCGAAGATTTAAACGCTTAAAGTCACCAGTTTAGAGTAAGAGCCGGTTCACACTGCTGCGGGAATGCTGCGAATCTACTGTGGGTTACTTCGCATGTCTCCCGGCGGCAGTTCACACTGCCCTATGCGAACTGCTGGGAGTGTCAGTTTAACGGCTCCACAAATCAGTTTGCATATTGCAGTGCGATCTGCAAATTCGGACAGGAATCGGATCACATGTGAACACCCATGCGATCGGATTCTGCTGCGGACCAAAAAATGGATCCTGTACGAGTTTGGTCCGAATGCGATGCTTATTCAGCCATACTATCTGTATGCTGAAATCACATCGCACAAAGATCGGATGTGATGTGCACTGCAGTGAGGTGCGAATCACATCCGATCTTAGACATCGCCTTAGGGCCGGTTCCCACTGCCGCAGTGCGAATTTAGCGCGATTTTGATCCGATTGTGTTGCAAATTCTTTATGTGTTCTTGCGATTCTACTGCAAATTTTGCAGTCTATGGAGCTGAATTCGCATCGCACATGGATCAAACTCAGACAGGACCCTTTTTTTTTTTATGCAGCTTAGATTCGCAACGCATTGATGTGAGCGGCACTCATGGAAAACAATGTTATTAAAATGACTTGCGAATTTGAGCGATTGCAACGGCTCAAATTCGCAATAGAACTCGCAGCAGTGTGAACCGGCCCTTACACAGGAAGTCTGGTGCTAGAATTATTGCTCTCGCTTGGACAGTCGCAACGATACATCACATGTGTAGTATGAAAATAGTTTACATATGCATGCAGAAGTAACGTATGCATTCGCATTTTCGCATAAGCATAAAACAAAAATGCAAAACCCACCAATTTATTCTCCAGGGCCTCTGTTTAAAAAAAAAAAAAAAAAAAAAAAAAGGCATGTTTGGGAGTTCCAAGTAGTTTCCTAGCACAAAATACTGATTGTTACATATGAACAAAAAGCGCCAGAAAAGGTCAGGGCTGGAAGTTGTTAGGTTCACCTAACCGAATAAAAATAAGTCAACATCCAGGTCCCTTTACTGACCTGACCACATACGGGCAGCTATAGACTAGTGCACGTCTGCTTACATCAGCTACTCAAAGGGATTATAATGGGCCTGTCTTTTACCCCCCACCATTACAAAATGGAGGTCAGACCTGTAAATGTTTACTATCTGTTGTGCACCACTCTTTATCTTAATCAGCCACATGGGCTTAGAAGGATTTTCTGAAAATTAGAAAGGTAGAGCTTTCAACAAAGTACAAATAAAAAGATAAAACGTTCAAGTTACAGCAAGCTGATCAAAACATTCATGGAAAAATCAGCCGAGCCTGTTCCCTTCAGAGAACATTTTCATCAAACAGGGAGTTCACCTTCAAACTGCCTTCATTTATGGATAAAAGAAATGGTTTAGCTTTGAACAGCAATGAGGAAAAACAGACAAAAATTCAAAAGGCCAAGTTCACTTTTTAAAAAAGAAAAAAAAATGCACTTTTTTGCAGGAAAAAAAAAAAAAAAAAAAATAAGAAGTGCATTTTATTGTTTTTTTCTTAGGAGCCTGCAGAGCATTGCACCTGCGATCAGCAGATGGAGGCTGCAATGCAAGGCTTCTGCAGACAATCAGGACTCAAGAGTGCTCATCAGCAACCTAGCAGTTCATTGAGAACTACTAGTCGTCTGCCCCAGTGGAAGATGGGACTTGTAGTTCATTCATTCACAGATCTGTGTGAATAAAGGACATGGCTGTGTGGGTGGAGTCCCACACAGCCATGCCATTTTTAAGGCCGGATTCACCCTGGTACGACACGACAGTCATCCGACTGTTGATCCGACTTTGCCCTGCCACTTGAAGTCTGACCTGTGTCCGACTTTTATCCCAGACAATACCGGCCACTGTCTGGTACTAAAAAAAAAGGCATGGGTTCCCCCTCCAAGAGCATACCAGGCCCTTCGGTCTAATATGGAATTTAAGGGGAACCCCCACGCCGCCACCCCCGCCCTCCCCCAAAGTCCATACCAGACCCTTATCCGAGCACACAGCACAGCAGGTCAGTAAAGGGGGTGGGGATGAGCAAGCGCCCCACGCCAATATAAGTAGTGGCACACCGCGCACCATGCATTAGAGCGGGAGAGAGTGTCAACATCTGAAGAACAGAGGGAGAAACAGCAGGGAAGATACGGCAAAAGAGCGAAAAGACAGCAGAGAAGACCCAGCAGAGGCAGAAGACAACGGAAAGAGGGAGAAGTACCAGAGAGGGGAGAAGACCCCGCAGAGGCAGAAGACGTCGTCATAAGAGGGAGAAGAGCTGGAGAGGAAGTCGGAAGAGATGCCGGTGCTGTCTTAATAAATGACTTTAAAAACCTGTGTACTGCATTTTATTTTTGACACTAGGGTTGGGGGCCGGGATCTGCCCCCCCCCCCCTGTTAAAGGGGGCTTCCAGATTCCGATAAGCCCCCCGCAGACTCCGACAACCAACGACCAGGGTTGTCGGGAAGAGGCCCTTGTCCTCATCAACATGGGGACAAGGTGCTTTGGGGTGGGGGGCTATCCCCCATGTTGAGGGCATGCGGCCTGGTACGGTTGCTACCACCCCCTTTCCTGACCTGCCGGGCTGCGTGCTCGGATAAGGGTCTGGTATGGATTTTGGGAGGACCCCCACGCCATTAAAATCCGTACTAGACCGAAGGGCTTGGTATGCTCTTGGAGGGGGAACTCATGCAGTTTTTTTTACATTTTGCGTGGCGTTCCCCCTAAAGATTTATACCAGACACAGCTTCTGGTATTGTCGGGGATCAAAGTATGATCCCTGATCATTGAAGTCAGACGCATGTCGGACTTCAAGTCGCAGGGCAAAGTCGGATCTACAGTCGTACGACTATCGTGTCGTACCAGTGTGAACCCGGCCTCAATTGTGAAAGCAGGTGTGGGGCCCACTATCACAATGGGGGATTGGGGTACTAAATATGGGTGTAACATGTAACTAAAGGTAGACTTATTCTTATATGTAAACTCAACACACTAAAAACTCATAACGCTTTAAATCTGAAAAAGAGTGACAAATGGCTATGTTATAGTGGCGATTTGGCCTCTGCCTGACTTGTGAGCACAGCTTCCACGGTTCAGTGCATGTACCACCAAACTTTTATTTATTCATTTAATTCTTTTAAGCCTTTAGCAGAGAAAAAGTAAACCCTTATTAGGCTATTTTTGTTGCCGATGTATTTATAGGGAGATTTCTCTTTACTTAGGCTTCATGTACACTGCTGCTGGTAAACAGATGTTTAGGAGCAGTTGGGTGTTTTTTTCAGCTACCCCATAACTCTCCTCTAGGTTATCTTATCAGCACATGTACACAGGGTCATTTATAGTCGTTTCTAGGCAGTTGAGTTTAGAAGCATTTTGTGAAAAGCAAAAAAAAATTAAATAAAAAAAAATGCGTTTAGGACGGATGTTCAGAGACATTTGCTACGCCAAATGCCTGTAAACGAGTTAACTCGCATTTAGCCGCGTTTACAGGAGTTTTTAATGGAGATCAATTTTTGACACACATATTACTGTTCCAGAGGCACACAGGTAAAGGAATCCCAAAGTAAACAGCATTCACATCATAGGAGAGCAGTCATAGTAACAGCTGTCCCCCATTTGAAGGTTCCCCTGCCCCCCCCATTTTTCTTCCTCGGGGGGGGGGGGGGGGGGGGGGTACAACTCTGTTTTGGATTTTACCTCACTTTTGGTTTATATAACAATGACCTTAACCACCTCAATACTACAATACTAGGCACTTTCGCCCCCTTCCTTCCCAGACCAATTTTCAGCTTTCAGCGCTCTCGCACTTTTAATGACAATTACTCAGTCATGCTACGCTGTACCCAAATGAAATTTTTATCATTTTGTTCGCACAAATAGAGCTTTCTTTTGGTGGTATTTATTCACGACTCCATTTTTTTTTTTTGCGATATAAGCGCAAAAATAGTGGAAATTTAGAAAAAAAACAATATTTTCTTTTTTCTGTTTTAAAAGAAATCCAGTAAAATCGAAATTTGTCATAAATTTAAGCCAAAATGTATTCTGCTACATGTTTTTGATAAAAAAAATCCTGTTAAGTGTATAATAATTGGTTTGTGTGATCACGGACATATGTACGCAAATGATCATGTACAGATGTGTGCAGGTGATCACGTACATATGTGTGCAGATTACCATTGGGACATGTGATTTTAGTGGGACATATGTGGGGGACAGCTTTTTTTTATTATTTGGGGACATGTGTTTTGGGGACATGTGTGTTTTACATTATATGGGGACATGTGTGTGTTTTACATTATGTGGGGACATGTGTGTGTTTTACATGTATGTATTTACATGTGTGTTGACACTAGGTTGGTGATCAGTGAGTAAAAAGCTGTAAAAAAACAGCTCATACTCACTGATCATCAGCCGGCTGCAGCGATCCCCTCTCCTCTCCTCCTCAGCGACAACTTCCGTGTGAGGAGAGGAGAGCTGATTGCCTAGCAACCGGCTGTGTTTACATCACATGACGGCTGTGATTGGACACGGCCGTCATGTGATCAGGAGGGCCAATCACAAAACCCTCCTGCCGATCCGAGATGCGCCGTGTCCGGGTGACACGAGCGCATCGGGATCGCGCCGCTGCGCGGGCACACGCGCGATCCCGCTCCTTCTGAGGGACGTTCCTGAACGTCCACTCAGAAGGAGAGTGCGCCCACCCGGCCGTTTATGTACATTGGCCGGGTGGGAAGTAGTTAAGAACATATAGTGGGGGTCAATCTCACCACTCTATCCAAAACGTTAAAAAAAAAAAAAAAAACCTTAGTTAGACTTACCGGTGACGGTATTTCTACGAGCCTTTCAGGACAGCACCTTGGAGAGAGCGTAGCTCCACCTCTTAGACAGGAAACACTGCGTGACAACGCCCCTTTAAAAAGCAGCTGCTTCCACCATGCCGTCAGTTGTTACCAAGAAATCCTCCAACATGCTGGAAAATATAATCAGACAATTACCAGGTCTTATAATTATACTTTACATATGATAACCAAGGGAGGGAAGTAGGCTGCTGTCCTGAAAGGCTCGTAGAAATACCGTCACCGGTAAGTCTAACTAAGGTTTTCTCCCTTCGCCTTTCAGGACAGCACCTTGGAGAGGATAACCGAGAAACTTACTTCAGGGTGGGACTACTGCCTGCAAAACCTTCCTACCAAATGATTGGTCGGAGGCTGATAGTAGATCCAAGCGGTAGTGCCTTATGAAGGTCGAAAAACTGGACCATGTGGCAGCCTTGCAGATTTGCTCAGGAGATGCCCCAGCCCTTTCTGCCCATGATGCCGCCACTGCTCGAGTAGAATGAGGTAATACCCCTTCCGGAGGTTCCAGACCCAAAGATATGTATGCCTCTTTGATGGCCTGCTTTAACCATCTTCCAAGGGTGCTTTTGGAAGCTTTACCTCCTTTGTGAGTACCTTCCATTAAAACAAAGAGTGAGGATGACTTTCTGATTTCCTTTGTTCTTTCCAGATATTTAAGCAGACACCTCCTGACATCAAGGGTATGGAAAGCTTCTTCTCCTGCTCCCGAAGGTAAAGGACAAAAAGTAGGGAGAATGATTTCCTGTGTAAGGTGAAAAACTGAAGCCACCTTTGGTAGAAATGCTGGATCCGTCCTTAAGACTACCCTATCCTGTAGACATCTCATGAAGGGCTCTTTAATTGAAAGGGCTTGTAACTCACCAATTCTACGTGCGGAAGTTACTGCTACCAGTAAAATAGTCTTTAACGTCAAGAAACGTAATGATGCTTCTTCTATGGGTTCAAACGGTGCCATAGTTAGTCCCTGAAGAACTAAAGATAAATCCCATTTGGGAAAACTAACAACAGGTCTAGGCTTTACTTTTGCCATTGCCCTAAAAAATCTGATTATTAAAAAGGTTCCCCTGACAGGGTTCTTTCCAAAAAAAACTGATAAAGCAGCTACCTGCGTCTTGAGCGTACTTGCTGCTAACCCCTTCTCCAATCCCTCTTGAAGAAATTCCAAAACTGAAAATGTGGTATGAAAATCAAAGTTTTTACTGGAACACCAAGAATTATAGATCTTCCAGACTTTAAAGTAAATGTCTCTCGTCACTTTTTTTCTACTTGCAAGAAGGGTAGAAATAAGCTTCTCTGATAAACCCTTCCGTCTTAAGATTTGTTCTTCAGAAACCAAGCTGTTAGTTTGAGGTAAGCTGGATCTGGATGGAGAATTTGGCCCTGACTCAACAGGTCTGTCCTGATTGGTAATCTCCAAGCAGGTTTCACTGAGAGGTTCATCAAGGTTGAAAACCAGGGTCTTTTTGGCCAATAAGGAGCTATTAATATTAGCTCTGTGGACTCCAATCTGAATTTGGCTAACACCTTTGGTATCAGTTGGAACGGGGGAAAAGCGTAGGACAGATGGAAGTCCCATTTGTGAGCTAACGCATCTACTCCGAGAGCTTGATCCTGTCTCTGAAGAGAGAAGAAGACTGGTATTTTTGCATTTTCCTGTTTTGCAAAGAGGTCCACTTGGGGATAACCCCAACTCTTGGAAATCGTTTCGAATAATTCCTGATTGAGAGACCACTCTGCTTCCCTTATTTCTTTCCTGCTGAGGAGATCTGCTATGGTGTTTTCCATCCCCTTTAGATGGACTGCTGATAGAGAGGCCACATTGTTCTCTGCCCATCTTAGGATCTGATGCGCTAGACCCATTAGGGTTTTGCTTTTTGTGCCCCCTTGCTTTGTTAAATATAATACTGTCGTCATATTGTCTGACAATATTTGGACATGTTGATTCACTAGAAATTCCTGGAGGGAGAGGAGGCTTAAGTGAACAGCCTTTAACTCTCTCCAATTTGAAGATCTTCTTGCTTCTGGTTTGGTCCAAACTCCCTGAATCGTTTTTTCTTCCAGATGAGCTCCCCATCCCCAGGCGCTGGCATCTGTAGTCAGCCTTCTGGTTACCGGAAAGACCCAAGGAAGCCCTTTTGAAACGTTTCCTAGGTTCCTCCACCACCAGAGAGACCTTTTTGCTCTTGCCCCCAAGTTGAATTTCTTCTCCAGAGGTTCCTGGTATGACCAATTCATCAGGATATCCGATTGCAGAGGACGGGAATGCAACCTGGCCCACTGTACCAAAGGAATTGCTGCTGTCAACAGTCCCAGAGCGGACATGGCTTGTCTTACAGAGATCTCTGCGTTGGATTGAAGTGTTATCAGGGTCAACCTGAATTTTTTGTATTTTATGGATCGATTTAGAACCTTTAAATTGAGAATCAGGCGGAACTTTCCTGATGGCTTTTTGACCAGAAAAATGTGGGAGTAAAACCCCTTCCCCTCTTGGTCTTCCGGAACCTGGGAAATGACCTTCTGTTGCATCAGTTCCTGTAACAGAGACTTCATGGCCAGAGCCTTTTCCCGATCCTTTGGCAGGTTTGTGATGTAAAACCGACTTGGGGGGCTTTGTGAGAATTCCAATTGATAACCCTTTTTGATTAACCCCAGAACAAAAGGACTCTTTGTTGTTTTTTCTCAGATTGGTAAAAAGTCCTGTAGTCTCCCCCCTACTAGATGGTCATTGTTTTTTAGGGGTTTGTTCTGGGGTTCTAAAGAGTACCCCACCTCTACCTCTTCCTCTCTGAGAAGACCAGGGTCTCTTCTGTGTGTGGTCCTTTTCCTTATCGGTTTGTCGAAAAGGACGAAAATTTTTCCTCTGCTGTACCGTTTTCTTCTTCTGTGGGAAAGCTTTCTTGTCTGCTGTCCTGTCAAGGACAGTCTCTAGTTCTGGCCCAAACATCAGGTCTCCTGAAAAGGGAATTCCGCACAGTTTTACTTTAGAAGCTGAATCCCCTGACCAGGTCTTTAGCCAGAGTGCTCTTCTTGCTGAGTTAACAAGCGCAGAGGACCTGGCTGACATCCTGATAGATTCTGCAGAGGCATCTGCCATGTATTTTACTGCCTTAAGCAGGGTAGGGAAGGACTCTAATAAGTCTTTTCTGGAGGTACCTGCCACAACATGATTTTTAAGTTGCTCTAACCAGCACTCCAGATTTCTAGCCACAACCGTAGCCGCCATTGCTGGCTTAAGATTAGCTAGAGATGAGTCCCAGGCTTTCTTCAGTAGCCCATCTGCCCTCTTATCCATAGCATCTTTGAGAATACCCATGTCCTCAAAAGCTAAATCAGTCTTCCTAGATACTTGAGAAAAGGCAGCGTCTATTTTTGGTTTTTTATTCCACAATAGTTCCTCATTCTCCTCAAAAGGAAACCTCCTTTTGAGGGTTTTAGAAAAAAACTGTCCTCTCTCTGGATTCTTCCATTCCTTTTTAATAGTGTCTGTTAACACTTTATGCACAGGGAACACCCTGTGTTTAATTTCCTCCAGCCCCAGGTACATCTTGTCATGCACGGACAGCTGAGCTTTTTCTTCCTGGATCTCCAGGGTAGTATAAATTGCCTTGAGTAATTCATCCACCTCCTCAAGTGACAGCTTATATCTAGATGATCTTGACTCTTCTTCCACCTCCTCCTCCTCAGAATCAATGGTTGAGGGTGGAATGCTTTCCCTTTCCTTCTCCGACTCACTTTCCACCTGTCTGGAAGTGGACTGAGGGAAACTGGAGTGAGAACTCTGCTCTTGGCTGGAACTCTGGCCGTGCTTTACAAGGGAACGCACTGTCCCTAGGGCCTCTGCTAATTCCTTCCTCACAGAAGATAAGAGCTCTTTGCACTCTTGTGAGGATTCTTCTTTTACTAAATCCACAATGCAGGATTTGCACAGTGGTTTGGGCCAAGAGTCCCTTAAAGGATTTTTGCATGAGGGGCACTTTCTCCCTGTTCTCTCTGATTTGGCAGTAGCTTTCTGAAACAGAGAAACAAGAAAAAGCCAGGTCCTTTAGAACTAAGGCTTCAGAGAAAAGTAGTACCTCCAGCCAACACCCTAAGTGCCCAGAGTCTCACTCCTTTGCTGAACTGATAATGGAAACTGTTACCCCATAGCAGACAGCAGCAGGTTTTGAATAACCACATCAAAAGATAAAACACCCAGTGATATAAAAAGGAAAGGAGGTGCCACCACACCTCTCCTACCTGGGCCTGGCCGGGAACCTGGGCGCCTGCATCCACCATTGCTGCCGACAATTCCGCTGTCTCCATAGTGCAATCCGCAGCTGCTGCACTGTGTACTAGGCTCCATGTGCCAAACAAAAGGAAGTCCCGGCCAGAGGACCCGCCCCTTCCTCCTGCGTTCCAGCAGCAGGAACCAATCGTTGCTACGCCCCGCCGGAAGTATCCGCGCACCGGAACTGACATCACCTGCTGTCCAGGATTCGGCGCCGCCATGCAGAGGCCTGGCATGGACGCTGTTACTGAGCACAACCGCGGCCCCCCGAACACCCCGGGTGGAAAACTTCCGGCAGACCATTACTCCTGTGAGCCGGAGAAGGAAGGGACACCGGAGCACCCTCCTCACGTACGGGAAGGAGCTGGGCTGGTCTGAGTACCCAAACGTGGAGGTCCTGCCAAAACCCTCTCCTTGGAGAGAGCACAGCCCCTCTGGTTCCCCAAGCAGTGCTTCCACCATGGCGGAGGAAACACTAAAACTGACGGCATGGTGGAAGCAGCTGCTTTTTAAAGGGGCGTTGTCACGCAGTGTTTCCTGTCTAAGAGGTGGAGCTACGCTCTCTCCAAGGTGCTGTCCTGAAAGGCGAAGGGAGAAAAAAAAAAGGGAAGGAGGTTACAGCTTGCCTTTACCTACACCTAAATTGAATCACAGATCATGGCAAAGGGCCAATCACAGCAGCCCTTTACCATGTGATCAGCTGATCACATGTAAACAGACTTGCTGGTTATCAGCAGTCCTTTTCTTCCAAAGCTATGTCTGTGTGAATAAAGGAGAGCCGTTAACTGGCAAGACTGTCAGTACATTGTTTACAGTACACTGATAATTAAAGCACTGATTAGGGCTGGGGAAAAAAAAAATCGATTTGAATCTTGAATCGAGTTGAGAGGTCAAATCGATTCACATTTTCAGCTATTCGTTTTTGTTTTTTTCACCAGGACCGGCGCTGACACCGCGCCGGTTCTGAGGAGCTGCGGGCAGGAGTTTTTAGGTGAGGCCGCGGCTTCGGCCTAGTCCGCGAGGCCACATACCGCAGACTAGGCCGAAGCCGCAGCCTTGCCTAAAAACTCCTGCCTGCAGCTCCTCAGGACCAGCGCAGTGTGCAACAAAAAAAGAAAAAAAACTCGATTCAAAATCGTGAATCGAGTTTTTAAAAAAAAAAAAAAAGAAGATTAGCAGATTTTTTGGAGAAAATCGCCCAGCTCTAGCACTGGTTATTAATGCCGCCCATCAGCCCGCACTAATGCCCCACCCATCAGCCCGCACTGATGCCCCACCCATCAGCCCGCACTAATGCCCCACCCATCAGTGTCTCCTCAGCAGGACTCTGAGCTGACAGCATCTCTCATACAGCCCAGAGCCTGACAGTTCCCCCTCTCACGGAGAGGAGAGAGATGATCTGCTTCATTGCCTCCCGCCCTTTTCCTCCCAATCAGGTTCAGCTGCTTAGCTTCACACTCCCGGCGGTGCACACAAGAGGGAAGGGGTGAGAGAAGGAGCAGATCGGCTCTCGGCTGTATGAGAGAGATGCTCTCAGCTCAGAGCTCTGTGGCAAGCAACCCTGCTGGGCGCCCAGCAGGATTGCTTTAATCCCCTGCAGATTTTGTTAGTTTGCCCACTTAAAAAAATATAGACTATTTCTTTGTATCATATGTGTATTTTAAATGATAGAGACAGAATATCAACCAAAAATCCAGAAAAACACAATACAAATGTAAGGATATAAATTGAGTTGCAGTTCAGCGAGTAAAATAAGTATTTGATCCCCAAGTGCTTGGTGGAGAAACCCTTGCCGGCAAGCACAGTGGTAAGACATTTCTTGTACAGTAGTTGGTTACCAGGTTTGCACACATCTCAATAGGGATTTTGGTCCACTCTTAAGGTTTCTTTGCAACTTGAATTTTCAGCTCCCGCCATAAATGTTCAACAGGATTAAGGTCTGGGGACTGGCTAGGCCACTCCATGACACATTAATGTGCTGCTTCTTGAGCCACTCCTTTGTTGCCTTGGCGGTATGTTTTTTAATTATTGTCATGCTGGAAGACCCATATTCAGTGTTCTGGCTGAGGGAAGAAGGTTCACATCCAAGATTTTACAATACATGGCCCCGTTCATTGACCCCTCAATGCACAAAGTTGGCCTGTACCTTTAGCAGAGGAATAGCCCCAAAGCATGTTTCTACCTCTGTGCTGTAGGGATGGTGTTCTTAGAGTCATAGTCAGCATTTTTCTTCCTCCAAACACAGCAAGTCAAGTAAATGCCAAAGAGCCCAAATTTTGGTCTCATCTGACCACAGCAATTTCTCCCAATCCCTCTCTGAATCAAAATTGAGCAATTTGGCATTAACTTGACTCGACCAACTACAAGAAACGTCTTGCCTCTGTGCTTGCGAACAAGAGTTTTTCCACCAACTACGAAGTAATGTTTTGCTTGGGGATCACTGACTCACTTACACTTACTCACTGAATTGCAACTCAATTCAGAACATTTGTATCGTGTTTTTTCTGGATTTTTGGTTGATATGACTCTAGAATTTAAAATACACATGACAAAAATTAAAGACCCTTCATTTCTTTGCAAGTGGGCAAACTTACAAAATCTGCAGGGGATCAAATACCGTATTTATCATCGGCATATAACACTCACTTTTTTCCCCTGAAAATAGGGGGCAAATCACACGTGCGTGTTATACGCTGACAGCGTACCACGGAGGGGAGCGAACGCCCCCGGAATTCACGAGCAGTCATCTCCTGTTTACTCGGCTCTCACTCAGCTCCCACGGCACACACACACACACACACACACACACACACACACAGTCCCACCTCCGCCACTGGCATTGGACCAGTGTTCTGTCTATCGCATGAGCTGGTCCAATGCCAATGGCAGAGGTGGGACTATGTGTGCGAGAGCCGAGGGAGAGCCAAGTAAACAGGAGATGACGGCTCTGCGATTTCCTGCACTGTCCAGGCTGCAGATGAGCGTTGAGGCCAAAAAGGGTATTGAGCAGGCTGCATTGATGAGATGTGCTGCAGATGGATGGGCACTGATCAGGCTGCATTGATGAGATGTGCTGCAGATGGATGGGCATTGATCAGGCTGCATTGATGAGATGTGCTGCAGATGGATGGGCATTGATCAGGCTGCATTGAGGCTGCAGATGGGCATTGTTCAGGCTGCATTGAGGCTGCAGATGGGCATTGTTCAGGCTGCATTGATGGGAGATGAGTAGGCTGCAGATGGGCACTAAACAGGCTGCATTGATGGGCACTGACCCTTATTTTTTAAATAAACAACTTTGAATTAAAATATGTTTTTTTCCTGAAACTTCACTATTAAAATTAGGGTGCGTGTTATACGCCGATTAATACAGTAATTATTTTCCCCACTGTATGTGTCCTGCATAAATTGACAGTGCTATATAGGGAACCTGTATTAAATAAATAGAGACAGGCACAGATCCAGCATAGCTCCTGCTGATGCCATGAATTTTATAGTGGAAGCACACTCTGGCACCCTGATCTTTTAGTTTGAAAGAAGTTGTGAATGACACAGAACTTTCCGTAAGCAACGTAAAATTGCTTTGTACGTTGTCACCCATTCCACAGCACCATGAGACTGTGAGTCAGCTTTCATATCAGAGGTGGTGCAATGCCCTCATAAAGAAGCTATTTCTGTTCCTGGCCATCACTGTAACCCTAGCTTATCAGAAGGCAGCATGGACAGGATATGGACCAGTGATCCCCTTTAATTGGTTATAATATACCCAGCTTTTAGACAAAAGCTCGTCTTTTACAGTTACTGCTGTGATGTAAAGTTTACAGGCGTGCAGCCATGAAGAAAGAAATACAAGGTATTGCACTAGTATTACTTTATAACTGGCAGGAAACCACAATGGCGGCCATTTACCAAGTTCAGCACACCAAAAAACTGGCTGGTGAAAAGCAGCAACATGAAATGTAATAAACTAACGGATCCTCTTCCTACCTAACTGCAAACGGCAAGTTGGTGAGATGTCGAAAGTCCCCAGTATGTTAAAAACTCAGCCAAAAAAAAAAACAGAGCTTTTGCCCGTCCTTGCTAAAACTAATAAAAATGGCTGTTAGATAGACTTTACCATGTTTTTTTTTGGTTTTTTTTTAAAGTTTTATTTATTGCTTTTTAACATAACAAGTATACACTGGACCCAATGGGCCACACACAAAAAAGAACTATTTACATTCCTTCAGCATTGACTCTCCTCCTCCATCCAGACTCTCACTCAGTGAAAGGATCAGAATAGAAATAAGGCCGCCTTTTCCTATTGACAGTCAATATTACGTTTCAATATGTTAAATAGTTACATACATGTTAAATCCCACAGCAGGTGCATTCCATCAGGTGCCACGCAATCCGCCAGACTTTACCATTGTTAAAGAAGAAAAACTGAACACTGGAAGCTGTGCCCCAAAAAAAAAAAAAAAAAAAAGGCAGGTAGGGACAAAGGACAAGAGAAGCAGAGCCTTCCAAGTGTAGCATAAAAGTACTGGCTGCTTCCGCTGTGGGGGATTCAGAATAAAGCCCTCAGCTGTGCTGGTGGCTCCCAGCACTTCCCGGTAGGAGACAGGTGGGTGTGGCACGCGGTCAAGAGAATTCATGCTCCTTCATTATGCTCCTGATGGAGCACGCATGCTCTAAATACGTGCCACTCCCACCGCTTCGGCCTCCAGTGTAGACATCACTTCCTCCTCCCCTGGCGGGGTCTCGGACCTACCAAGAAAAGCAAGGAGCCACCAGAAGGCGCTGCTTCTCTTCTCATTTATCTACATACCGAGTGCCTTCTAGCTCTTCAACCAGGAGCAGTCAAGCACCTGGGCATACTAGGTTTTCACAGGCCGCCCATCCATATACTGATAGCCTATATACTAACTTTGGACTGTTTTCTGCTAGTGCAACAGATACCACCCCCTTTTCTGTTTTTGGAGGTAGGGACAAAGGACTAGTCACCAGTATGGCCTGGTTTCCTTGTAGCTAACCTTAACACATTAGTAACTTGTGACTTGTTCTAAAGGTTTCTATGTATAAAAGGCAGCCATCATGGTAGAGGAGCAGGACTTCTTCCTCATTTCAGAGCCTCCAGCAAGGAGAACAGCAAAGCAGCACACAAGTAGGAGGCAGCAGTACCTTAGATCTCACACTGCAGATGTACAGCTATGACGCTGTAAGCAAAGATACCCCCACATATCAGGAAGGGCACAGCTTTTTTTTCCCAGGAGAAATTCAAGACAAAATACTGTTTAAACATATTTACAGCAACATTTCTAAGCATCCCCCTACAACGCAGCAAATCTTTGCTTTGTGTGTTCAGGTCCACTTTATATTTTTAACCACTTCCCGCCAAAGTTACATCCAGGGACGTCCCTGACTTTGAGCGGTATATCTGAATGTTGCCTGCAGCTGCAGGCATCATTAAGATATCTGCTTATTCAGCCCGCGATTCCCTACACCACAAGAATGATCATAGCGGCTGTTCCACCGCCTGATCGTTCTTATGGGTGGCGAGAGGGGACGCCCCCCCACCCACCGCTGGTGCTTCTACCAACTCACTGCGTCGATCGGTGAGTCGGAGACAGGATCTGCCGGCCCCGGATGGTGACCATAGAGATTTCTGGCGGACCACGTGGTCGCCGGAGTCTCTATGATCGTTCGGAGGCCGGACGCGATGTTATGACGTTACGCCCGGCCTCTGCATTCGAACGAATGGCGCCACCTTGGCTAGGAAGCCGAGATAGTTTATTTTTTTTTTATTTCAGGCTTCCCTGCCTAGAGGCGAGATGTGGGGGTCTTATTGACACGTCGCCTATGGGGATTTTTAAGTACCGAAGTTTGGCGCCATTCCATGAGCATGTGCCATTTTGAAGCGTGACATGTTAGGTATCTATTTACTTGGCGTAACTTCATCTTTTGCATTATGCAAAAAAAATTGGGCTAACTTTAATGTTTTGGGTTTTTTTTTTTTTTTAAAGCATGAAACCGTTTTTTTTTTTTTCCAAAAAAAACGCGTTAGAAAATTGCTGCGCAAATACCGTGCAAGATAAAAAGTTGCAACAACCGCCATTGTATTCTCTAGGGTCTTTCCTAAAAAAACATATATAATGTTTGGGGGTTCTATGTAATTTTCTAGCAAAAAAAATGATGAATTTTACATGTCAGAATTGGCCTGGGTTCAAAATGGTTAATACGGCTTTAGCCCCTTCCCGCCTGTGCTATAGCCATAAGATGGTTACAGCATGACTCTCCAGTTCTGGGAAGGCGTCTTTCTAGAACTGGGACTCACGCGCCACCTAGGGCGCACATTGGACGTGCTCTGTATCCACTATGTCCTTTGGGCACAGCTGATCCAAGTCCGTGGTAAAGAGCCAATCACAACAGCCCTTTACCATGTGATCAGCTGTGTCCAATCACAGCTGATCACATGTATACAGGCTTGCCGTTTATTAGCAGACCTTTCCTAACACGCTGTCTGTGTGAGGGAACGAGAGCCAGTAACCAGCAAAGCTGACAGGGCATAGTAAGTACATTCTTTACACTCAAAATCAGGGCACCGATGAGGCGGGGCTGATGATCAGGATGCTGATGATCAGTGCCCTGATTTTGAGTGTAAAGAATGTACTTACTATGCCCTGTCAGCTTTGCTGGTTACTGGCTCTCGTTCCCTCACACAGACAGCGTGTTAGGAAAGGTCTGCTAATCATCGTGCCCGCCTCATCAATGCCGCCTCATCAGTGCCGCCTCATCAGCAAAGAAGAGAAATTTAATTATTTGCAAAACTGTATAACAGAAACGGAGAAAAACTTTAGTTTGTTTAGCAAAAAATGTAAACCCCACTAGTGATTAAATACCAACAAAAGAAAGCTCTGTCTCGAGAAAATTATAAAAATTTCATTTGGGTACAGTGTTGCACGACAGCGCAATTGTCATTCAAAATGTGGCAGCGCTGAAAGCTGAAAATTGGCCTGGGCAGGAGGAGGGGGGGGTTGCCCGATATTGAGGTGCGTAAACCCAAACTTTGGGCACCAAAAAAAGGGCTAAATATGCGTTACTTCTAGAAAGTTGCAGAAGAGGCTGTATTGCTTGCTACTGGTCCCCGTAGCCAACCTCTCTAAGCCACAAACAGCAAAAAGTCATCCGTTTCTATATTCCTCATTTTCTACTTTTTAAAATATCACCTGCTACTCTCTAAAGATGAGAAGAAGGACGCAAGTCTTGAGCTAAACAAATTACAAAATACGAATATCATTGTAAGTTCAAATTTTATCTGAACAATAAATATATTCTACAGCACGTTTTGACTTTTGTTCTGTGTAAATAGGATATCCATGGCAATGGGAGATAAAAAGTTTTGGAAGCTATTTCAGCTTTCACTGAACTTTGAGAATTGTTTCCTTGTCAGGGAAGTGAAAATAATGGCAGTTACAGCCTGTTATTTATTGTCTGTATAAATGAAGTGTGCGTTCTCCGTGTTCTCTATTAACCTCTTGTTTGCCAAGGTACGTTCATAGACATCATTGGAGATCAAGGGGGTTAAAGCAATCTCACGGCTGCTCGGTACTGAATTTTCAGCAAACTCGGCTTATAAAAAGGGACTCCCGTTTAAAGATGAAGTAAACTTCATCTGCTGACATTTACCTATAGGTAAGCCGTATGATCGATAGTGAAAATATCTTCTAAACGTGTACTGTTAAGATATGTACTTTACATGCAGCCAGTGACATTACCGGCACATGCACTCTGAAGGAACGGCTACGAATGCCGTTCCTTCCGAGCTCCGTGCAGTTAAAGGCAGCTCCTGCGCGCATGCGAGGCAGTGACGTCAACGCTTCTTCAGCCAATCATAGCGCCGGAGCCTGCGAACCTGTTAGAAACTATAGGGGAAAATGTCAGCCGTCACAGCGGTGTGCAGGCGCACTGCAACAGCTTCGTTCTAAGGTAAACATTTCATAATGAGCTAGTATGCTATGCACACTAGCTCATTATGTCATTATCTTAAAGGGTTTTGGGGTTTTTTTTCCCCCCAGAGTTTACACATCTTTAAGCTTTACTCAGACAGGCATCGGCACCCGCTCTGTGCCCAAACTGCATTGATTATTGTGCCTGCATCCGCCCTGCGCACAAGCAGCCTTTAGAGGTAGATGCAGCAACTCTATGGACAGAGGTGCATTTCAAAATCTGCCATGCATCTAAGAGAGGGCGCACGTTTTCAACCGCACACTGAGTTCAGAACTACGCACCCGCTCCTGCGCGCATGTCAAATTTTGCCCTTGCAGCCACTGGATCTACGTCGACCAACAGGTGTCAAAGCCTGCCTGAATGAAGCCTTACAATATATTCAACAGCCTTGAATTACCTATACTCGTGCCTCAGAAAGTCTAAATTTCATCTTTTATATACAATGCTAGAGATGCTGGTGGTAGTGTATAGTCGACAAAAAGTCTGCTTTCAATTGCATCAAAGCATTAGAGTAATATTTCCTTTGAAGCCAAAGGTCTAAGCTACATGGGTGACTTTAATTGCCTGCTGCTAAATTATTTAACCATTTACTGAAACTCATCCAACTAGCAATCGCATAATTTAATGCGGAAATGGAATGACTGCCAAAAAAATAGTTCAAAAAAAGTTTAACTTCAGGAACATGTTACACTTGTGTTTAGGGTGTAAAATGTAACATGTTCCAGCTCTTGCCCCCCTCTGCCCCCATCCCCTTCTCTTATGACAGCGGGGGGGGGGGGGGTCTGGGGGATGTTGTATGTGACCATGCTTCATGGTGTAATAGGTAACATGGTCTAAAACAGGGGTAGGCAACCTTAAAGCGGCGTTCCACACAAAAATGGAACTTCCGCTTTTCAGAACCCTCCCCCCCTCCGGTGTCACATTTGGCACCTTTCAGGGGGGAGGGGGGGTGCAGATACCTGTCTAAGACAGGTATTTGCACCCACTTCCGGCATAGACTCCCATGGGAGTCTATACCTCTTCCCGTCCCGACCGCACTGTCTGCTAGGAACACACAGCTCCCAGGAGAGAGCGGGGACCACTAGGGACGCGCAGCGCGACTCGCGCATGCGCAGTAGGGAACCGGGAGGTGAAGCCGCAACGCTTCACTTCCTGATTCCCTCACCTAGGATGGCGGCGGCAGCTGCCGAGAACCGAGCGGGTTCTCGGCGTCCCCTGCCGACATCGCTGGACCCTGGGACAGGTAAGTGGGCATGTATTAAAAGTCAGCAGCTGCAGTATTTGTAGCTGCTGGCTTTTAATATTTTTTTTGGCGGTGTGGGTGAACCCCCGCTTTAAAGAGGTGGAGATCTACCTGCACAGCATAGTTACATAGTAGGTGAGGTTAAAAAAAGACACAAGTCCATCAAGTCCAACCTATGTTGAAGAACATGGGAGAAGTCAAAGATCACCAGGCACAGTGTCGTCTCCTCACACCTGATTTAAACCTCTAATTGACGTACACCGTGTCGCAATTGCGTGCACTGCAGGGCAATCATGGGTTTAAATCAGGTGGTGAGGAGGCAATGATCAAGCCGCAACTATGTGAAAGTGTTCTGACAATACTAAAGTAAAATAAATAAAATGATAAATAGTACGCTAAAAAATTAATTTCCTGTTATAGATATAGAATGATGTGTATTAAGGCAATTAGCAATACCATAAAATACCATGCGATGAATTGAACCGATAAAATAAACTTCCTAATATGAATACAAGATCATGTGCGTAGAGCAGATAGCAATATCATAAAATATCAACCTACATGAAATAAGATCCACCTAAAGATGAGGGCAAAAAAAAAAAAAAAAAAAAATGATAGATATATAAAAATTCCTGGATAAGTACATACATAAGGTCCAAAGAAAATTGTAAAGCATGGGAAAAAAAAACTACCACAGTTCATGGTTGCTTATTCATTCGGCAGCTGTCAGCACCATAGGTTTCTCCAATGCACTGCTGATAAACCAGGCTAGTTTTAAATATTCCTCCAGTCATATGTTTCAGTCATGTGTTTTCCTTTTGGTTACATGACTGAAACATATGACTGGAGGAATATTAAAACTAGCCTGGTTTATCAGCAGTGCATTGGAGAAACCTACGGTGCTGACAGCTGCCGAATGAATAAGCAACCATGAACTGTGGTAGTTTCTTTTCCCATGCTTATTTACAACTTTCTTTGGACCTTATGTATATGTATATATTTTTTTGCCCTCATCTTTAGGTGGCTCTTATTTCATGTAGGTTGATATTTTACGATATTGCTATCTGCTCTACGCACATGATCTTATATTCATATTAGGAAGTTTATTTTATCGGTTCAATTCATCTCATGGTATTGCTAATTGCCTTAATACACATCATTCTATATCAGGAAGTTCATTTTTAGCGCACTATTTATCATTTTATTTAGGAAAGAAATCGAGCCTTGCTGTGTTCTACCTCAGAAACATGACATGGCTAAAATACGGTACATACATATTTCACGTTTAGCAGCAAAATTACATGCAGAAGGGAAAACGTATCTGAAGGTTTGTATTATTTATTCAAATGAAAAATTCTCAGATTTTCTGGAAGATATACTTCTATGGTACAGGTTTATAGACGACCTGTTCCTGGTGTGGAGTGGGACCAGGGAGAGACTCTTGGAATTCATTCAGAACATCAATGATAATGATTTCAACCTTAAATTCACTTTTCACTTAGATAATGGCCAGATCCCATTTTTGGATCTGTCCATTATCAAACACCTGGACGGCACGTTGGGCACTGATCTACTTCGTAAGCCCACTGCCGGGAACACGTTACTATATGCAACCAGTGCCCACCCCAAAACATTGGTGCGCAGTATACCTTTTACGCAATATTTGCGCCTTAGAAGGAACTGCACACTTGAGTGATTTTAGGACCCAGGCCAATATTCTGCGTGAAAGGTTACTATCAAGAGGGTACTCTCGTACCAACCTCAGAAAGGCCTTTAACAAAGCTCTTTCTCATCTGAGCAATTCCTTATGGGGCGTACACACGGTCAGACTTTTCGTCTACAAAAGTCCAACGGACGCTGACGGACTAAAGCTGGCTGGAAATCCGATCGTGTGTGGGCTTCTCCGGACTTTCAACTGACTTTTTCTGCTTCAAATCTTTCCGTCAAACTCGAGTCCGGTCGAAAAATCCGCTCGTCTGTATGCTAGTCCGACGGACAAAAACCCACACTAGGGCAGCTATTGGCTACTGGCTATGAACTTCCTTATTTTAGTCCGGTGTACGTCATCACGTACGAATTCGACGGACTTTTGTGTGATCGTGTGTAGGCAAGTCTTTTCGTTCGAAAGTCCGTCGAAAGTCCGTCGGACAGGCTGTCGGACTTTTGTAGCTGAAAAGTCCGACCGTGTGTACGCGGCTTTAGTGTACAAACGTCCCAATCCACGTTCTGCCAATGAATCTGTCAGATTTATAACCACATACTCAGCCCACCATAAAACATTGAAAGTGATCTTATCTAATCACTGGTACCTACTCGCTGAGCATCCTATCCTGGGTAGGCATGTACGACCTGCTCCAGAACTTGTGTTCCGCAGGGCTCGTTCTTTACATCACTGTTTGACTTCCAGCCACTGTGTCCAAAAACTCCCCTAGACTAGGACCTCCTGGTACTTATAGATGTGGTAACTGTCCCCAAGGCCCCTGGGTTTTAGAGGGAAAACAATTCATCTTACCCAATGGTGAAACCCTATCCTCACGTACCTTTGCAGATTGTGGAACCAGGGGGGGGGGGGGTTATCTATTTGATGGTATGTAGGTGCAATGCCTTCTACGTCGGTAAAACTATTCGACAACTTAGACAAAGGATAGGAGACCACCTCTACTATTCCGACAATGGCAAGCTTACCGCCATAGGCAGACACATAGAACTGTATCACCGCTATGATGTCTCTATGGTTTAATTTCTGGTTCTCAAAGTGGTTCAACCAAGCCCCAGGGGTGGTGATTGGGACCGAATGATCCTACAGAGAGATACTATGGATCGAACGGCTCAACGCCACCCATCCCCCCGATCTAAATAAGATGATCTCCTATAAACCTTTTTTGTGAGCTTTATTTTGTTCTGCCCAATGTCCCCCCCCCCCCCTTCTGTCTTTTTCCCCCACCTCCTTTTCCTCCCCCTCTCTCTTTCCCTTTTTCCCCTCCTATATATTTGTCTGCTTGTTCCCTATGATGTGGACATATTCTACCTAGACATAAGTCATTAGGCTTCTTGTCCCGAGACGTTTATGGTTCAGACCTACCTGGATGACTCATACCCCATATTGTGATAAATTTCTGGTGATGTTCTGGTTTCAATCATCCCAGAACCCCAAAATTATTAATAACCTTATATATTTTTTTGTTTTTCTCGTTTTTATTCATCTGTCATACATTGTTAATTCATAAGCATTAAATGCCTTGTATTGTTGTGTTATTATTTGTATAGACGGTCTGCTCCCCCTAGTGGTGGATTCAGCAGCACACTATCCCTTCCTATTGTTCCCCTCTGTGGACTTGTGTTTACCCTGGCAGGGGGCGTTCCCAGCCACCCTAGCTTGCCCCGATTCGCCTGGGCCCTCTGGGCTTCATCGGGACGCACATGCGCAGTCCGGGCGGCAGGCAGAAGACGTAGTCACTAAAACCCAACAAGAGGTCAGTCCAGGTGGCAGGCTGAAGATGTGGTCAGTATACCAGGCAATAGGTCAGTTTAGGCAGCAGGCAGAAGGCACAGCCAGTAAAACGTTGGTCCAGGCAGCAGGCATGGTTAGTAAAGTAGACAATAAGTGTTCCACTTATTGTTCCTCCAGCTTCCTTTCCAATGCCTCTCAGTATAGCCGTTTCATATATATTCCATATTTACTGTTGCACCCCATGATAAAGGCATTATATCTATCTGTGTCTATAATAGACTATTGCTCCCTTTGGTACATGTCCCCCTCTGATGCCAGCTTTCATTCAGGGCATAGGCCCCATCATAGGATGTGGTTCACTTGCATAGTGACACTAAGGGCCACGCAGCACTTAAGCCTAGTAGAAAGAGAAAAACACATGGAGGATGGGGATGAGCCACATCCAATGGCATATGGGGTCACATTGGCACCATCTTTTTCTATATTCCTCTAAAAAGGTGTTTAGTTCATGAGGACAGGTGGCGCCTGAGAAAGCCAGGTGTCACCGGCAAATTGGCCAAGCATTTGTTGACACCCAACATCTTCCACCCCTTTATCAAGGGCAGCTGCAAACAAAAAAAAAAAAAAATTCAAGTTAGACTTACCGGTAACTTGTTTTCCTTGAGTCTTTCAGGACAGCACTTGAGAGAGTGACTCCTCCCCTTGCCAACAGGAAACACCTCTTCCACCAAACTTTAAAAGGAGGCTCCTTTCCACATCTTGTCAGTAGTAGTAGAGAACCTCCGGCCCAAAACTGGAACACATAATCGAGATATGATTAGTCACAGTATATATATGTAAAAACAATAGGGCGGGATGCTGCTGTCCTGAAAGACTCAAGGAAAACAAGTTACCGGTAAGTCTAACTTGAATTTTCCCTTATCGTCTTTCAGGACAGCACTTGAGAGGATAAGAGAGACTTACCCCCCTAGGGAGGGACCACAGCCTGCAGAACCTTTCTGCCAAAAGCCTGATCACCTGCTGATAGGAGATCCAGTCTGTAATGACGGACAAACGTTAAGTAGCTTGACCACGTAGCCGCCTTACAAATCTGATCTGGGGTGGCACCAGCTCTTTCTGCCCATGTAGTGGCCTGAGCTCTTGTTGAATGAGCCCTAATTCCCAGCGGGGAAGATAAACCCATTTGAGAATAGGCTACAGAAATAGCTGTCTTAAGCCATCTAGCCAATGATGCTTTTGATGCTTGTTGGCCTTTCTTGTTTCCAGAAAAAAGAACAAATAATGAATCTGAAACTCTAAACCCTCCTGTTACTTCCAAATACTGTAATAGGGTACGTCTTACGTCTAAATTGTGAAACTGCTCTTCCTTTGCACCCGAAGGGTTAGCAGAGAAGGTTGGTAGAGTAATCTCCTGAGACCTGTTACTAAAGCTTGCCACTTTTGGCAAAAACCCCGGATCTACTTTAAGGACCACTCTATCAGGAAAAACTGACAAAAAAGGCTCTTTTACTGATAGGGCGTGCAGTTCACTAACCCTTCTTGCTGAAGTAATTGCGACCAGAAAAATAGTCTTCAAAGTTAAATTCTTTAGGGATATGGCCTGTAAAGGCTCAAATGGTTCTTTTGCCAGAGCCTGCAGAACCACCGAGAGATCCCAATTTGGGAAATGCTTCACCTGGATCGGTCTAGACCTGGAAAGTGCTTTGAAAAATCTCATGATCAGAGTTTCTGAAGATAAAGATCTCTCCAGATAAACTCCCAAGGCGGCCACCTGCACCTTAAGAGTGCTGACCGCCAGATTCTTGTCTGCACCGTTTTGCAAGAACTCCAGCACTGAAACTAGATCCTTAACCTCCCTATGTTCAGAATGACAGAAAGAAACATAGACTTTCCATACTTTGGCGTAAATATCCCTGGTTACCTTTTTCCTACTGGAAAGCAACATCGTAGTTAAACGTTCAGAAAAGCCTTTGCTTCTCATTAACTGCTCCTCAGATACCAGGCAGTGAGTTTTAACCTGCCTACATCTGGATGGTGCACTGGCCCCTGAGTCAACAGATCCTGACTGAGCGGAAGATGCCAACATGGTTTGATTGCCAACTGAAGAATCGTGGAAAACCAAGCCCTCTTTGGCCAATATGGAGTAATCAAAATTATTGATACTCTCTCTTCCAGTATTTTCCTCAACACTAGAGGGATTAACCTGAATGGAGGAAAAGCATATCCTAGGTGAAAATCCCATGGCTGAGCCAGAGCATCTATCCCCTGGGAGTAAATGTCTCTCTGAAGGGAGAAAAAATTCGGGAGCTGCGTGTTTTGTTTTGAAGCAAACAGATCTACCTGCGGAAGACCCCAAACACTGGTGATTAATGCAAACACCTTCCTGTTCAGACTCCACTCTGATTCCTGAACTTTCTGTCGGCTCAGATAATCCGCTACTTCGTTCAATGTGCCTTTTAGATGGACTGCGGATAGAGATAGTAAGTGGTTCTCTGCCCACTCCAGAATCTCTACTGACAGTAAGTGAAGAGCCCTGCTTCTTGTGCCTCCCTGTTTGTTCAGGTAGGCTATGGCCGTGGCATTGTCTGACAAAATCTGGACATGGCAACCTATGAGGTTTTGAGAGAAGAAAGCTAATGCTAGAGCAACCGCTTTCAGCTCTCTCCAATTTGAGGATTTTTGGGCCTCGAACTGGGACCACGTTCCCTGCGCTAAGGCCTGACCCATGTGGGCCCCCCATCCCTGCAAACTGGCGTCTGTTGTGACCACTTTCCCGGTCGGAAAAGACCAAAGAAGACCTTTTTGCAGTACCACCTGACTTTTCCACCACCAAAGTGAGCGTTTGACTTTGGTGGGAATCTTTACTTTTGTATCTAAACTCTCCGTCCTGTGGTTCCATGTCCTTAGAAGGAACCTCTGTAGAGTCCTGAAATGCAGCCTTGCCCATTGGATGGCTGGCATTGAAGAGGTTAATGTCCCCAGAACCGACATAACCTTTCGGACTGAAATCAGTTGATTTGTTTGTAGTGCCGTTATTACCCTTGTTCAAATCCTCCTGCAACTTTTCCCTGGATGGGGCAAAAAAGAGGAGGTCGTCCAGATATGGAATTACCGCAATCCCCTGGAGTCGAAGAGGGGCAAGAGCTTCCGCCATTACCTTCGTAAAAATACGAGGAGCTGACGACAGGCCGAAGGGAAGGGCCCTGAACTGAAGATGTATAATCTCCTTGCCCATATTCACCGCAAACCTCAGGAACCTCTGGGACTGAGGTGCTACAGGAATATGAAGATAAGCATCCCTCAGATCGATTGATGCCATAAAACAATCTTTTGTCAGAATGCTTCTGACCGTGAAAATTGAGTCCATACAAAACTTTTTGTATAGGACTGACCTGTTCAGGGGTTTTAGGTTGAGGATAAGACGGAAGTTTCCGGATGGTTTTCTTATCAGAAAGATGTGAGAATAGAAACCCTGACCCTGTTCTTCTGGGGATACTGGTATCACTACCCTCTGGTGCCTCAGATCCCTTAAAAGGTTCTTCATGGCCAGAGCCTTTGTTTGATCCCTTGGTAGGTTTGTTACAAAGAATCTTTCTGGCGGGCGATCCGAAAACTCTATCCTGTAACCTTGGGACAGCATGTCCAAAATATATAGACTTTCTGTCATGCTGGCCCAGAGGGGAAGGAAACCTTGAAGCCTTCCCCCCACCGGTACGCATAAGTCATTGCGTTTTACCGGAGGCTGCAGGAGGATGGAAAAGGACATTTCCTTTTCCCTTTCCCTTCTGCGAAGCCCAATTTTTTCTTTTCTCCTGGGGTTTGTTTTGTTCTTGCGCCCTTTGGGAACGAAAAAAACGTTTAACTGGCTGTTTTTTCTTTTTGATGGGAAAAGACTTCTTTTTATCCGCTGTTCTATCTAGAACCGCATCTAAGTCAGGCCCAAAAAGCAAGTCACCCAGGAACGGTATCCCACACAGCTTGTTTTTGGATGCCGCGTCCCCCGGCCAGGTTTTCAACCACAAAGCCCTTCTGGCTGAGTTGGCCAGGGCAGCAGATCTAGCTGTCATTTTAATTGATTCCGCTGATGCATCAGATATAAATGCGACAGCGGCCGACAGAGTTGAGAATGAATCCAAAATCTCTTGTTTTGGTGAGTCTGCTGAGATATGGGCCTTAAGTTGCTCTAACCAAAACTCCATATTTCTGGATACCACTGTAGTTGCCATAGCAGGTTTAAGATTTCCCATGATAGATTGCCAAGCCCTTTTTAGGACCTGGTCCATCCTTTTATCCATGGGATCTCTCAACACCCCCATGTCCTCGAATGCCAAATCTGTAGACCTCGAGACCTGGGAAAATGCGGCATCTAGTTTGGGGTTTTTGTTCCAAACCGCCGCTGGATCTTCATCAAAAGGAAAGCGCCTTTTTAAGGCTTTGGGAAAGAAAGGCTTTCTCTCTGGCTCTGCCCACTCTTTCTTAATAGCTTCAGAGATAACAGAGTGCACTGGGAAATTGCGATTTTTGTGCTCGCTAAGCCCTGCATACATTTTATCATGCAGAGATAACTCCTTTCTTTCCTCCTCCAGACCCAGTGTGGTATAGATTGCTTTTAACAGGCCATCTACCTGTTCTAAAGACAATTTAAATCTTGAAGGTAAATTTTCTCCTTCCTCACCCTCATCAGAATCCTCAGATTGAGAGGGTGAATGTCCCTCTGGGGTAGGAGATGCCTCAGTCTCCATCACCGGGACTATAAGTGAGCCTTGGGAGGACTGTGAGGTAGTAGGCTGACTCAGGGATGGGTTTGCTAGGGAAGAGCGAAATGATTGAATAGTCGCATCAAGTTCTTTTTTAACAGATGCAATCAAGTCGCTGCAAGCGGAAGAAGCTTCTTCTTTAACTAGCAAATCAATACAAGCTTGACATAACGTCTTCTTCCATCCTTCAGGTAGCTTGGATTTACATGAAGGACATTTTCTTTTTGCCACTGGATCAGAGCTCTTGGCCTGCCATGAGACAAAAGAAGAAACCATCCCAATGAGACAACCTGTCCTATACCCAAGGATGCTCACCACAGGTGCACAGTAAGAACTAAACTGCCTTATGTGCCCAGACAGGCCCCTGCCACCGGGGGGGGAGATAGAGAGAGAGAGACCCCACAGTACAAGGAGGACAGTATACAACTTCCCCTTACCTGGGCCTTGCTGGTGCCTGTGCCTGTCCCACTTGCTGCCGCCATCGATTCCATCGAGGAGCGCTTGCTGTGTTTGTGTGGCTAAACGCCGGTTCCGGACTCCAATAGCGCCTGTGCGCCGGACCGGAACCGCTAAATAAGCACCAGCCCCATTCCTCCCCTTTCCCTCTGCGATTTCCGGCGGAAATGACGCCGCTCGCCTGTTCCGTGGGCTCCGCCCCCTCCGGATGCCTCACTTCCGGCGGATGGAGCCCCGCTGCCATCCCCAAGATGGCGGCGGCGCAATAAGCAACAGGCGGTGGACCTGAGAAAAAACACACAGTAAACGGCCACCGCCTGTTTTGCCGCCGCCTAGGAGCGATGCCCACGACAGTCGGACTCACCCTGAGCCCATATGAAGAGGGAGAGGGAGCCCAGCCAGCAGCACTTCACCTCAGCTGTGGAATGGGAGGAACAGCTCTCATGAGGTAAAAAACGTGTTTTGATGAAAAAACCAGGAAACCTGAGCTCCCAGGACAGCACCTGAGAGCCCTGACTTCCCCACGAAGTGTTCCCTCCGGAGGAAACACAAAAACTGACAAGATGTGGAAAGGAGCCTCCTTTTAAAGTTTGGTGGAAGAGGTGTTTCCTGTTGGCAAGGGGAGGAGTCACTCTCTCAAGTGCTGTCCTGAAAGACGATAAGGGAAAAGACTTTTGGATAGGCGTACAGATACAGCATACCCTGGCCTTGACTAATAACCATGGCAACAGATGTTATACCCCGTTAAGATCCATGAACTTTGTAACTGCAAGCAGTAGCAGACAGTCCCTAATTTTGCTCTTACAGCAGATTGAAGGCTTTACCTTTCACTTAATTTGTTGTGTGAAGTACAAGTTAACGAAAACACAAAATCAAATTTGAATGTCATACCCGCCCCTCTACCATCTCATCATTTAAGGTTACGAAAACATGCAGGAAAAAAAAAAAAAAAAAAAAAGTGTAGTACATTTGTACAGAGAGAGAAACTGAAAGAAAAAAAACAATACGTTAAGAAAAGCCAGAGATGGGAATTAGCAGGTTATACGCAGGATGTGGAAATCAGATAAAGCATCCAAGTGTAGTCTGGTTTAAGATATGATGACATATAATTGACAAACTCCATGTATCATCATTCTAATCCTTCTACTACATTCTTTAAAAAGCTCCAACTACTCTGGTCACAAGATTTTCAACTACTCAAAAGGGGAGAGAGATTATTCACTGCTCAAAGCTATTAAAAACTTCCAATTTCACTTCAGTATTTGAAGAGCAAGGCAAAATTGCAACATATATCACAGAATATAATTCTCAAAAAAAAAAAAGAAAAAATGAAAATCAGTGTCAATGGCATTACTAGTTACCAATGTATACTGGCTACCCAGTTCCAGGCCCAGCCCCACATGAAACAAATTAAAACCAAGAAACCAAATGTTGTATATTGTAGAACATCAGAGCACGGGAACGTCAAACTCCCTGGGTTTCTTGCTCGATCGATGAGTATTCTTCTGAAAATATTGAACCAATAAATATACCATTAAGGCTGGGTTCACACCTATGCAAACTGGATGTGGGTGTTCCCTAGGGATGCACAGAAATTTCGGCCGCCGAAACATATCGCCCGAAAATGGCCCATTGGACGGGTGATCTGTCTATCAAAGTGCCCAGGCAAGGGGGAGGGGCTGTATGTGACGGCGCGCAGCGGGGAACACACAGCTATTGAAATGAAAGCTGTGATGTTCCCAGCGCTGCAATCAAACAGGCGGCGGCGGCTCTCCTCTACCTACACTGGCTGCAATGGGGACACTGGCTGCACTACCGGGGACACTGGCTGCACTACCGGGGACACTGGCTGCACTACTTCTGATGGGCACTGGTGAGGCTGCATTGATCTCTTGTACCATGTCTGCAGTCTCTGACCATCCCCCGTACCATGTCTGCAGTCTCTGACCATCCCCCGTACCATGTCTGCAGTCTCTGACCATCCCCCGTACCATGTCTGCAGTCTCTGACCATCCCCCGTACCATGTCTGCAGTCTCTGACCATCCCCCGTACCATGTCTGCAGTCTCTGACCATCCCCCGTACCATGTCTGCAGTCTCTGACCATCCCCCGTACCATGTCTGCAGTCTCTGACCATCCCCCGTACCATGTCTGCAGTCTCTGACCATCTCCTGTATAAAAATATTTTTAAAAAGTCACTTTCGGTATCGGTGTTTCGGTATCGTTTTTCATGGATCAAGGAAGAAACCGAAGCAAAGGAGATGGGGTTTACTTACACTTAAGCTAAAAACGATTTACACAAAACCATTGTTTTTGTTTGTTTTTTAAGTAAATGTTAAAAAATAAATAGAATAAAAAACCAACATTGAAAAGGCAAAATGTAAATTTTAAAAAAAAGTTATGTTTTGTAAAAGCGACAGCTTTCATTAGTTCTTGTTCAGCCACTTCCTGCTCCAGGGTGACAACACTCTGTCTCTGTTTCATAGCTGTACTCTATGTTGTCACCATGCCACAAAGGAGGAGGCTACAAGTCAAGCCACATTACACAGAAATAGTGCCCCGTTTTCAACACCAGGAATCCAGCCCTGAGAAATGCCATGCAGCCATTGCTGGACAGCACGTATTAAGGAAGAAGCTGCAAAGCCAGCAGCACTGGGATGAAACAATAACTGAAAAAAAAGTGAGGCTTAGAGCCCTTTCACACTGAAAGCGCCAGGACGTCGGCAGTAAAGCGGCACCATCTTTAGCGTCACTTTACCATCGTTATAGCGGCGCTACTCGGCTGCTAGCGAGGTGTTTTAACCCCTGCTAGCGGCTGAGAAAGGGTTAAGACCGCCCGCAAAATGCCGCTGCAGTGAGTGGCGGTTTGCCAGAAGTGCTGCCCATTTTGAATTGGCAGGGGGCGTTATAGAAGCGGTGTACTTACCGCTCCTATAGCACTGCAAAAAAGCTGCTTGCAGGACTTTTTGTGATGGCCTGCCAGCGCAGCTCCCCAGTGTGAAAGCACTCGGGCTTTCACACTGGGTTTGCAGATGAGGCTTTTTTCAGGCACTTTACAGGCGCTATAGCGCCTGAAAAACACCTCCAGTGTGAAAGGGGTCTAAGTATTAAACAAAATGTCAGGGCAGCGGATATCTTGCTATACCAAACCCCGTTTTGAATTTACCAACTAAATTTAAGCAATCAAGTCAGCTTATCTACTTAACCACTTCCCGCCCACCCTATGGCGGATTGACGTCCGGGAAGTGGTTCTGTTATCCTGACTGGGCGTCATATGACGTCCAGCAGGATAACATGCCGCAGCGCGCCCTCGGGGGCGCGCATCGCGGCCATCGGTGGATCAGTGTGTCAGTCTGACACACCGCTACACCGATCTTGGTAAAGAGCCTCCGGCGGAGGCTCTTTACCACGTGATCAGCCGTGTCCAATCACGGCTGATCACGCTGTCAATAGGAAGAGCCGTTGATCGGCTCTTCCTCACTCGCGTCTGACAGATTGTTTATCAGCGCAGCCCCCCCGCAGATCACCACACTGGACCACCAGGGATCGCCACTAGGACCACCAGGGAAGGGGCAACATGTGGATGGCCAGGTATGTACCCCATGGCCATCCACATGTGCCCAGTGTGCCAAATCTGTGCCAGTGCCCACAAATGGGCACTGATTGGCACCATTATGTTGCAGTGATGCCCAGCAATGCCACACTTAGGGGCATCACTGCAAACAAGCAGTGTCATCAGTGCCACCCATCAGTGTCCATTCGTGCCACCTGTCAGCGTCCATCCGTGCCATCAGTGCCCATCTATAAGCGTCCATCCATGCCAACTATCAGTGCCACCCATAAGTAACCATCAATGCCACCTACGAGTGCCCATCAATGCCACCTATGAGTGCCCATCCGTGCCGCATACCAGTGCCACCTATCAGTGCCCATCAGTGCAGCCATATCAGTGCCCGTCATTGAAGAAGAAAACGTACTTATTTACAAAAAGTTTTAACAGAAACAAGGAAAAACTTGTTCTTTTTCAAAATTTTCGGTCTTTTTTTATTTGTTGCGCAAAAAAACAAAAAAAAAAAAAACTGCAGAGATCATCAAATACCACCAAAAGAAAGCTCTATTTGTGGGAACAAAATGATAAAAAGTTTGTTTGGGTACAGTGTAGCATGACCGCGCAATTGTCATTCAAATTGCGACAGCGCTGAAAGCTGAAAATTGGCCTGGGCGGGAAGGTGTCCAAGTGCCTGGTATTGAGGTGGTTAAATACAGTATATGTACAAGGTGGTGTTCTGACAAATGAGCAACCTGTGCAGTTTGTTTGCTTCGTATTCTTTGCAACATAAAATTCCTAAAAGTGTTAGTTAATTCCATGCACTGTAGTCGGTCGAGCATTTTGTCAGGAAAATTCCTGTGTGCACCGACCTCAGCCATTAAAAGCATGTATGACAGGTTGCGCATGCGCAGTGAGCGCGGCTTGGCGATACAGGCGATTTCACGTCACAGGAAGTGATGCGGGTTCCACATTCTGCTAGGTTGTTAATTTTGTCAGAACACAGGCAGCCCACACTGGTAGTTTGTTAAAGCACTGTTTATGATCAACAATTGACATTTTGATGTGGGTTGCACATTCTGCCAGGTTGCTCAAAGTGTCATTTCTTCAGTGTTGTCACATGAAAAGATATAATAAAAGATATAATAAAATATTTACAAAAATGTGAGGGGTGTACTCACTTTTGTGAGCTACTGTAAATACACAGCACTGTACTAGGTACACCTGTTTAATTGCTTGATAACACAAATTGCTTATCAGCAGAACATATAGCTGCAACTCAATGGCATTTAGACATCTAAATGTGGTGAAGACGACTTGCTGAAGTTCAAACCGGGCATCAGAAAGGGGATGTAAGCGACTCTGAACGAGGCATGGTTGTTCGTGCCAGATGGGCTGGTCTGAGTATTTCAAAAACTGCTGATCTACTGGGATTTTGATGCACAACCATCAGTAGGGTTTACAGAGAATGGACCGAGAAAGAGAAAATATCCAGTGAGCGGCAGTTATGTGAATGGAAATGCCTTGTTGATGTCAGAGGAGAATGGGCAGACTGGTTGCAGAGGATAGAAAGGCAACAGTAACTCAAATAACCACTCATTACAACCAAGGTATGCAAAAACAATCTCTGAATGCACAACACATCCAACCTTGAAGCAGATAGGCTACAGCAGCAGAAGACCACACTGGGTGCCACTCCTATCAGCTAAGAACAGGAAACTGAGGTTACAATTCGCACAGGATCACCAAAATTGGACAAACGCTGTCTGGTCTGACGAGTCTCGATTTCAGCTGCGACATTCTGATAGTAGGGTTTGAATTTGACATAAACATGAAAGCATGGATCCATCCTACCTTGTATCAATGGGTCAGGCTGGTGGTGTAATGGTGTGGGGGATATTTTCTTTCCACACTTTGGACCCCTTAGTACCAATCGAGCATCGTTTAAACACCACGGCCTACCTGAGTATTGTTGCTGACCATGTCTATCCCTTTAGGACTACAGTGTACCCATTATCTGATGACTACTTCCAGCAGGGTAATGCACCATGTCATGAAGCTCAAATCATCTCACCGCTGGTTTCTTGAACATGGCAATGAGTTCCCTGTACTCCAATGTCCTCCACAATCACCAGATCTCAATCCAATAGAGCACATTTGGGATGTGGTGGAATGGGAGATTCGCATCATGGATGTGCAGCCGACAAATCTGCAACAACTACGTGATGCTATCATGTCAATATGGACCAAAATCCTTGAGGAATGTTTCCAACACTTTGTTGAATCTATGCGACAAATTAAGGAAGTTCTGAAGGCAAAAGTGGGTTCAACCCGGGACTAGCAAGGTGGCCGGTGAGAGTGTGTATATGTATTTCTCTATTATTGATATTATAAAAATAAACTTTACACTGCAAGTCAATCTTTACCCATTCTGTAGTATACCTTCTAGAACTAATGACAGATGGTACTACACATGACAGATCCCCATCTGCTTCCTTAGCATCAGGTGGTCTGCAGCCTCCAGATCTCCCAAATATACAGAAGGCAAAGCAGTTTCAATTACTACGATCTCCGTTTCTCAAAAAACTACCAATATTACTATAATAAACATGGTGGGCAATAACGGTAAGTAATAACTACCAAGATTACTAGAATAACACAGTGAGCAAAAACTTGACATTTATCAGATGAGACACAGGAAACCTCCACAACCGCGGCAAGATTTAATCAGCACTAAGACCTTTCGATCGCCTCAGTTCAGCATTCAAGGGGTGAAAGAGGTGAGAAACATTAAACATGCGTGGAATGCTCGCTCACATGGTCACAGAGAGATACACTGTGAATAGAAGTGTATATCTCTGAGCCTGGGGGTACAGGTGTTTGAATACAGACACCTGTACAAAGCAATGACAGGCTGTATGCTGGTATAAGCATTTCCGTACAGAAATAGATGGGCACCCCCGGGCACAGACCGTTTAAATCCAGGGGCACACATCTATCCCTGATCGCATGTAAATACCCGGCGGTGATTTTCTCTCACTTCCTGTTTAGTCTCTGGGACATAATGTGAAATCTCCACAGTAGGACAAATACTGCACATCACAACCGTTTTTGGGGTTTAAAAGTGTCATTAAAACCCAAATCAATAAAAACTGGCAGTACATGCTGTTCATACTCCTTCAGTCACTATGGGATTTATTTTCTGTATTCTGCAAAAAAAAAAAAAAAAACTTGGTTGATTCTGCTGTTCACTGTCCCTCCCTCCTTGTCTATGTCCCCGCTGTAACCCAAGATGGTGTAGACCAGCTGTTGCTACATCTACTGAGCATGCCACAGTTTCAGTTCCCTTCAAAGCTGTTAATTTCCTTGACTATAAAGTTATACACGTGGTCGTATATACACAATGGTAAATGGCAGTCCCCTCCCTCCTGCTCCACGCCCACTAACCAGATAAACACAAAGGGGCCGGAATGTAACGTGGTATTCACCTCCCTGTAATTCTAACTACCTACAAACAATAGACACAGGCTGGATGGACTGGATTGGCAGAACCTCCCCCTAGAAAGTGATTGTAAACTATCACTTTGTAAAAACAACCCATTCCGTTTAAAATAGAAATGAAAAGCAAAACATTTGTGTATCGAGGGAAAAAAGTATTTGATCCCTGCTATATATTTTATTTATTTAAAGCAGCAGCACACTGATCTTCCCAGTGAATGGCTGTGCAGGGGGGTTCATGATAAGCCTGACCATTGGAGAAGAGCAGGCCAAGTTCTACATATAGAGAAATGACCATGGTGTGTTCTACTGCTTAGTGTGGTCAGTTTTTAAAAAGGAAAGCAGAGGGACTGTCAGGAACACCAGGGATTTCACATAAAAGGAAGCAGTACAAAGAACAGGATAGAAGTACACGGTACAGCAGGCACATATCAGGAATAGGAAATTTTGGGTTTATATACTCTAACTTCTTCCTACTCTGTCCAAAACTAAAGAAACATTGGGCTGTATGTATCCTTTAAGTCAAACATGTTTTTAAAGACAATACGAATGCATATGAAAAAAGAAAAAAAAAAAAAAAAGGGAATGCATTTTAATGAGCCTAGTTTACACCATGTTGGTTCTTTCACATGCACTAAAAAAAAAAAAAAAAAAACTATATGTTCATACTGCAAACGCAAGCCAAATTAAAAAAATTTCTAAAAAAAAAAAAAAAAAAAACACACCACAAACGTTTTAAAAGCACACTGCAAATGCATTACAAATGAATGTAACTGCCTAGGTGGAGCTGCACAAATGTGTGGATTGTGGTGTACACGAGCCCTTAGGCCCTATTCACATTTGCGATTAGTACTATGGTGTGAATTCTAATGACAGGAATCAGAGGCATCCGGGGGCCACAGTGACAGGTGTGTGGGAATTGCCGTTTGCTTGTCAGGCTGGGTTCACACTGGTATGACATGACAGTCGTACGGCTGTGGATCCGACTTTGCCCTGCGACTTGAAGTCCGACATCCATCTGACCTCAATGAACAGGGATACGGCTTTGATCCCTGACAATAACAGGCACTTTGTGTCTGGTATGAATCTTTAGGGGGAACTCCATGCCAATTAAAAAAATGTACCGTATTTATTCGAGTATAAGCAGAGTTTTTCAGCCCATTTTTCAGGCTGAAAAATACCCCTCGGCTTATACTCGAGTGAGCCATTTTCATTAATAAAACAGCGTGCGTTTGCCACTGTGTAATGTATTCTGTTCCACCGCCCATTGTAACAAAGCCCGGCCTCCTCCTCATCCGTCCGTGATAGAGGAACACGGATACAATGCTGGGAAACTGTAACGGTGTTCCGCCTATCAGAGACGAGGAGGAGGCGGGGCTTTGTTACAATGGACGGTGGAACAATATGCATTACACAGCGGGAAACACACGCTGTTTTATTAATGAAAGGTATGGCTGCAAATGGGCACAGTGGGACATTTCAAATGGGCACAATTATGCCCATACACACACGATAGGATTTTCCGATGGAAAATGTGTGATAGGACCTTGTTGTCGGAAATTCCGACCGTGTGTAGGCTCCATCACACATTTTCCTTTGGATTTTCCGACACACAAAGTTTGAGAGCTTGCTCTAAAATTTTCCGACAACAAAATCCGTTGTCGGAATTTCTGATCGTGTGTACACAAATCCGACGCACAAAGTGCCACGCATGCTCAGAATAAATTAAGAGACGAAAGCTATTGGCTACTGCTCCGTTTATAGTCCCAACGTACATGTTTTACGTCACCGCGTTTATAATGATCGGATTTTCCAACAACTTTGTGCGACCGTGTGTATGCAAGACAAGTTTGAGCCAACATCCGTCGGAAAAAATCCATGGATTTTGTTGTCGGAATGTCCGATCAATGTCTGACCGTGTGTACAGGGCATTAGACCGCAAATGGGCACAGTGAGGCTGCCAATGGGCATGGTTTACCCAGTAGCTGCTGCATTTTCCCACCCTCGGCTTATACTCGAGTCAAAACATTTTCCCAGTTTTTTGTGGTAAAATTAGGTGCCTCGGCTTATATTCGGGTCGGCCTATACTCGAATATATACAGTAATAAAAAACAAAACGCATAGATTCCCCCTTCAAGACCATACCAGGCTCTTCGGTCTGGTATGGATTTTAAGGGGAACCCACACGCCGAAAAAAAAACGGAGTGGGGTCCCCTCAAAATCCATACCAGACCCTTATCGGAGCATGGAGCCTGGCAGGTCAGGAAAGGGTGAGGGGACAACCGAGCGCCACCTTGCACCCATGTTAATGGGGACAAGGGCCTCTTCCTGACAACCCTTACCAGTGGTTGTGGGGGTCTGCGGGCCTATCAGAATCTGGAAGCCCCCTTTAAACCACTTAAGGACCGAGCCTCTTTCTTAGATTTGGTGTTTACAAGTTAATAACAGATTTTTTGCTAGAAAACGACTTAGAAAAAATATATATATAATGTTTGGGGGTTCTAACACCCTAGAGAATAAAATGGCAGTCATTGCAATACTGTCCCACCGTATTTGAGCAGCGATCTTACAAGCGCACTTTTTTAATTAAAAATTAAGACAACAGTAGAGTTAGCCCAATTTTTTTTTTTATATTGTGAAAGATAATGTCACGCTGAGTAAATTGATGCCCAACATGTCACGCTTCAAAATTGCGCCCGCTCGTGGAATGACAAACTTTTACCCTTAAAAATCTCCATAGGCGATGTTTAAAAAAATTCTACAGGTTGCATGTTTTGAGTTACAGGGGAGGTCTAGGGCTAGAATTATTGCTTGAACACCGTTTAGTAGCGGGTGCTACTCACGTATGCGTTCGCTTCTGCGCGCGAGCTCGGCGGGACGTTTAAAAAAAACTTTTTTTTTCTTATTTATTTTAACTTTTATTTTTACACTTCTTTAAAAAAATAAAATAAAATGTGTCACTTTTATTCCTATTACAAGGAATGTAAACATCCCTTGTAATAGAAAAAAAAAAAAGCATGACAGGACATGTACCCCATACTCATTCACATAGGGTGGGGGGGGGGGGTCGGGATCTGGGGCCCCCCCTTTTTAAAGGGGGCTTCCAGATTCTGATAAGCACCCCGCCCGCAGACCCTGGCAACTGTTGTCAGGAAGAGGCCCTTGTCCTAATCAACATGGGGGCAAGGTGCTTTGGGGTGGGGGTGCAGGGCCGCTGTGCCCCCCACCCCCCCCTTTCCTAACCTGCCGGGCTGCGTTCCCGGATAAGGGTCTGGTATGGATTTTGGGGGGAAACCTACACCTTTTTTTCCAGCGTGGGGTTCCCCTTAAAATACATGCCAGACTGAAGGGCCTGGTACGGCCTTGGAGAGGGAACCCACAAGTCCCTAACTCACACTCATACATACACATACTAGGGCTAATAAAGAGAAGTGTATTTATAGACAGGGTTTTGTATGATCACCTTGTGTGCTAGCAGCTTCATGGTTCTAGGCCATGGGTGCTCAACCTGGGTCCACCCCCAGCTGTTGCAGAACTACAAGTCCCATGAGGCATTGTAAGGCTGATGAGTTACAAGCATGACTCCTACAGGCAGAGGCATGATGGGACTTGTAGTTCCACAACAGCTGGAGGGCCACAGGTTGAACACCCATTCTCTAGGCACTATTTACTGTTGTGTTTACATACTAGGGATAATTTAGACCGGAGCCAATTACTCTACCAACATGTCTTTGGAGTGTGGCAGGAAACTGGAGTACCTGTAGGAAACCCACGCAGGCACAGGGAGAACATGCAAACTCCAGGTAGATAGTGCCATGGTTGGGATTCGAACCAACGACCCTAGTGCTGCCAGGTGGAAGTGCTAACCACTTAGCCATAGTTCCTATTTCTTGATGTATGCCAAAAACAGGCCCCAGTCACACTTGTGTTCAGGATTGTATTGCAAATTCTGGCAGCAAGAAAAAGAGGCTTCCGGCGGCCATAAACAGGTGTTGGTGAATAGATGTTCAGATGAAATTGGACTGTGATTTTACCATGTTTGCATCCGGGGCTATCATCTGTCCCTAACTACAGATAATCGGTGGATGTCTGATTCAATGCGACCAGGACAGTGAATCGCCATCACCTGTCAGTCATACCACCGGATGCTTCTGGTTCATGCCGCCAGAATGGGCGCTACAAACCTGATCACAAGTGTGAATGGGGCATAAATATCTGTATTTGGGATATATCAACAAGGAGAAAATAGAATTAGATTGCAATCATCACTTGTAAATTGTACATGGAATATAAGAGTAAAAAAATGGAGCTGATGATTCAACAGAAGGTGACTGCCAAGTTATTATTATCAAGGAAGACTTGCTATTCTTCAAACTCTCTAAAGCCCCGTACACACGGGCCGAATGTCGGGTGGCATCAGCCAGTTCAATAAAAACCAGCCTGCAGCCGGGTCAGCTTCTGTCGAAGGTGCATGACTGAAAACAGGGGGGGGGGTCCTCCGGTCAGAACACAATAGAACAGCAGGGGAGATCGCTGTACTAACATTGGATCTTTAGTACAGCAGCTCTGACCTGAGCTCTCAGGGTGTACTAGGCTTAAATCGGAGTTCCACCCATTTTTTTCATGTGCAGTCACTCCCATGGCCATCCTCACTGCTATTCTAACTGGCACAATTTTTTTACTGTTTTTTGCGCAGCACATCTGGCTTCGGCCGCCTAGGCAATCACATCACAAGGAGATTTCCATGGACTCCTGGAATATCATCGAACCCAGGAGTCTATGGGAACCGTCTTATACCCAAATCTTGTGTTTTTTCCAGATCGGAAGTGACGTGAATGGAATTAGTTAGGCGCCATGGCTATGGTAACCTGTCTGGAATTAAGATCACTGCGCATGCGCGAGATCGGGAGGTACATGCTGGGTAGCCAACTGCACAGAATGCAGGTAATTAAGACACGTGGGCTTCAAGTGCCCACAACACCCTGCCTGCTTACCGAGATCTGGTTAGTTTGTAATGATTTTATAAAAACAAAAAAAGGATCACATTGCTGACATTATCAAGATGTTGCAGTGGAAGCGATAACAATTACAGGGGAGCTTTTAGAAAACAAAAAAAAATGGATTGTGGTTACTGGAACTGCTTTAAGGCTGTCCATAAACTATAGAATGTGATTGTGCAATCGCCTGTAGATCTACCAACATATCAGCGCGATGGCCTTTCTGATATAACACAAAGGAAAGTGACTGTTTACGTTCACCTAATAGTTTTGGTAAATCTAAAGCAGATTGTACAATCAGATTGTGAAGTGTATGGCCATAGCTGGCAGAGCGGTCCTATATAAAACACAATGCTACCCTAAAATAAAGATCACATCAACCAAACAACATGGCATGGTAGGTTCCTGAGTTGTCCCTCTCAGCAAAGTGGCACACATGACAGTAGGCAGCGATCTAACAACACACAGGCCATAGTGGGTCACATGTATTGTGTAGTAGATGGGAAGCTTCCTCTACAATGATATGAGGCTTGTGCATTGTCATGGCCAGCACCGATGACAGATCTGCAGGATACATAGACAGCAGTGATCTCCTCTTACCCGCACAGCTCATTGGGTGTCCCCCCTGAGGACTGTCCGCTGGTAATGATGATCAGGAGCACAGCTACCAACACGGCTCCCCGGGGTCTCATGCTGCGGCCGAATCAAGAGCACAACCCCAACGCGCATACACACACACACAGCCAGCGCAAGACAACGTCATGTGACCATCACATGACAGCTCCGCCTACGGCCCGACACGTGATCTGTACGTGTCTCGTCGTCTCCCTCTAGCGTACAGCGATGGTCACTGCTAGGGTGTTGTGCAAGCTGGGTAGAGACTGTAGGGGGGGGGGGGGGGGTGTTAAAGGGAACCTTCACCAATTAAATCAACTTAACCACTTCAGCCCGGAAGGTTTTACCCCCTTCCTGACCGGAGCACTTTTTACAATTTGGCACTGCGTCGCTTTAACTGCTAATTGCGCGGTCATGCAATGCTGTACCTAAACGGAATTTGCGTCCTTTTCTTCCCACAAATAGAGCTTTCTTTTGATGGTATTTGATCACCTCCGTGGTTTTTATTTTTTCCACTATAAACTTAAAAAGAACGAAAATTTAGAAAAAAAATGATATCTTCTACTTTTTGTTATAAAAAAAATCCAATAAACTCAATTTTAGTCATACATTTAGTCCAAAATGTATTCGGCCACATGTCTTTGGTAAAAAAAATGTCAATAAGCGTATTTTTATTGGTTTGCGCAAAAGTTATATCGTCTACAAACTAGGGTACATTTTCTGGAATTTACACAGCTTTTAGTTTATGACTGCCTATCTCATTTCTTGAGGTGCAAAAATGGCAGGGCAGTACAAAACCCCCCCAAATGACCCCATTTTGGAAAGTAGACACCCCAAGGAAATTGCTGAGAGGCATGTTGAGCACATTGAATATTTTATGCCGCGTACACACGGTCGGACTTTTCGTCTACAAAAGTCCAACGGACGCTGACGGACTAAAGCTGGCTGGTAATCCGATCGTGTGTGGGCTTCTCCGGACTTTCAACTGACTTTTTTAGCCTCAAATCCGACGTACTTTAGATTTGAAACATGCTTCAAATCTTTCCGACGGACTCGAGTCCGGTCGAAAAATCCGCTCGTCTGTATGCTAGTCCGACGGACAAAAACCCACGCTAGGGCAGCTATTGGCTACTGGCTATGAACTTCCTTATTTTAGTCCGGTGTACGTCATCACGTAAGAATTCGACGGACTTTTGTGTGATCATGTGTAGGCAAGTCTGTTCGTTAGAAAGTCCGCCACAAGTCCGTCGAAAGTCCGCCAAAAGTCCGTCGAAAGTCTGTCGGACAGGCTGTCGGACTTTTGTAGCTGAAAAGTCCGACCGTGTGTACGCGGCATTATTTTTTTGTCCCAAGTGATTGAATAATGACAAAAAAATAAAAAAAAATTTGCAAAAAGTTGTCACTAAATGATATATTGCTCACACAGGCCATGGGCATATGTGGAATTGCACACCAAAATACATTCAGCTGCTTCTCCTGAGTATGGGGATACCCCATGTGTGGGACTTTTTGGGAGCCTAGCCGCGTACGGGGCCCCGAAAACCAATCACCGCCTTCAGGATTTCTAAGGGCGTAAATTTTTGATTTTACTCCTCACTACCTATCACAGTTTTGAAGGCCATAAAATTCTAAGATGGCACAAAAAAAAACCAAATTACCCCATTTTGGAAAGTAGACACCCCAAGCTATTTGCTGAGAGGCATGTTGAGTCCATGGAATATTTTATATTTTGACACAAGTTGCGGGAATGTGACAATTTTTTTTTTTTGCACAAAGTTGTCACTAAATGATATATTGCTCACACAGGCCATGGTTATATGTGGAATTGCACCCCAAAATACATTCAGCTGCTTCTCCTGAGTATGGGGATACCACATGTGTGAGACTTTTTGGGAGCCTAGCCGCGTACGGGGCCCCGAAAACCAATCACCGCCTTCAGGATTTCTAAGGGCGTAAATTTTTGATTTCACTCCTCACTACCTATCACAGTTTTGAAGGCCATAAAATTCTAAGATGGCACAAAAAACCCCCAAATGACCCCATTTTGGAAAGTAGACACCCCAAGCTATTTGCTGAGAGGCATGTTGAGTCCATGGAATATTTTATATTTTGACACAAGTTGCGGGAATGTGACAATTTTTTTTTTTTTTGCACAAAGTTGTCACTAAATGATATATTGCTCACACAGGCCATTGGCATATGTGGAATTGCACCCCAAAATACATTTAGCTGCTTCTCCTGAGTATGGGGATACCACATGTGTGGGACTTTTTGGGAGCCTAGCCGCGTACGGGGCCCTGAAAACCAATCACCGCCTTCAGGATTTCTAAGGGTGTAAATTTTTGATTTCACTCTTCACTGCCTATTACAGTTTCAGAGGCCATGGAATGCCCAGATGGCACAACCCCCCCCCCCCAAATGACCCCATTTTGGAAAGTAGACACCCCAAGCTATTTGCTGAGAGGCATGGTGAGTATTTTGCAGCTCTCATTTGTTTTTGAAAATGAAGAAAGACAAGAAAAAACATTTTTTTTTCTTTTTTCAATTTTCAAAACTTTGTGACAAAAAGGGAGGTCTGCAAAATACTCACCATACCTCTCAGCAAATAGCTTGAGGTGTCTACCTTCCAAAATGGGGTCATTTGGGGGGGGGGTTGTGCCATCTGGGCATTCCATGGCCCTTCGAAACTGTGATAGGCAGTGAAGAGTGAAATCAAAAATTTACACCCTTAGAAACCCTGAAGGTGGTGCTTGGATTCTGGGGTCCCGTACGCGGCTAGGCTCCCAAAAGTCTCACACATTAGGTATCCCTGTACTCAGGAGAAGCAACAGAATGTATTTTGGGGTGTAATTTCACATATTCCCATGGCATGTTTGAGCAATATATCATTAAGTGACAACTTTGTGCAAAAAAAAAAAAAAATTGTCTTTTTCCCGCAACTTGTGTCACAATATAAAATATTCCATGGACTCGACATGCCTCTCAGCAAATAGCTTGGGGTGTCTACTTTCCAAAATGGGGTCATTTGGGGGGGTTTTGAACTGTCCTGGCATTTTATGCACAACATTTAGAAGCTTATGTCACACATCACCCACTCTTCTAACCACTTGAAGACAAAGCCCTTTCTGGCAATTTTTGTTTACATGAAAAAATATTTTTTTTTTGCAAGAAAATTACTTTGAACCCCCGAACATTATATATTTTTTTAAAGCAAAGGCCCTACAGATTAAAATGGTGGGTGTTTCATTTTTTTTTTTCACACAGTATTTGCGCAGCGATTTTTCAAACGCATTTTTTTGAGAGAAAACACACTTTTTTTAATTTTAATGCACTAAAACACACTATATTGCCCAAATGTTTGATGAAATAAAAAAGATGATCTTAGGCCGAGTACATAGATACCAAACACAACATGCTTTAAAATTGCGCACAAATGTGCAGTGGCGACAAACTACATACATTTTTAAAAGCCTTTAAAAGCCTTTACAGGTTACCACTTTAGATTTACAGAGGAGGTCTACTGCTAAAATTACTTCCCTCAATCTGACCTTCACGGTGATACCTCACATACATTGTGCAATTGCTGTTTACATTTGACGCCAGACCGACGCTTGCGTTCGCCTTTGCGCGAGAGCAGGGGGGGACAGGGGTGGGGTTTTTTTTATTTATTTTTTTGCTTTTTTATCTTATTTTTAAACTGTTTCTTTCATTTTTTTTTTTTTTATCATTCTTATTGTTATCTCAGGGAATGTAAATATCCCCTATGATAGCAATAGGTAGTGACAGGTACTCTTTTTTGAAAAAATTGTGGTCTATTAGACCCTAGATCTCTCCTCTGCCCTCAAAGCATCTGACCACACCAAGATCGGTGTGATAAAATGCTTTCCCAATTTCCCAATGGCGCTGTTTACATCCGGCGAAATCTAAGTAATGAAATGCTCGTAGCTTCCAGTTTCTTAGGCCATAGAGATGATTGGAGCCATTCTGGTCTCTGATCAGCTCTATGGTCAGCTGGCCGAATTACCGGCTGCATTCTCGGGTTCCCTGTTGGGACAGGAGAGCCAAAGAAAACCATGGAAGACGGTGGGAGGGGGGGGACATTCCCTCCCACCGCTTGTAACAGCAGTCAAGAGGCTAATTAGCCGCTAGGATTGCTTTTACATGAAAGCCGACCGCTGGCTGAAAAGAATGATACCAAGATGATATCTAAACCTGCAGGCATCATTCTGGTATAACCACTCAAAGTCCAGCAACACACCAGTACGTTGCTGGTCCTTGTTGGGCATATATTGAATATTTTTTTTCATGCAGCCTGTGGGCTGAACGAAAAAAAGAGATTGATCAGTGGGTATGCCCACCATTAGAATACCTCCCTTCATCCACCCACTTCTAATGATGGGCATACATGCACCATTTATATATGCCGAAGCATGGGGGCATCCGCCCCAAAATTTAGGAGCAAATCGCTCCTCCGCCCCTGCTGCCCCCATGCTTTGGCATATATGCTCTTTTTTTTAACTGTGGTGGTGAAATCACCTCCGACAGCGCTGGAGTCACGGCTTTATGTATCATGGGAGCAAACGCTGTTGCTGTCAAGATAAATAAATCCGCGCTGCAACTAAATGGCGTACCTGCTAAGCAAATGATGGTTAACAACAAAACAAAGTAACATTACAGTATAACAGTAAGACTTACCATACCTGCAAAGCAAATACAAAAAAAAAATAGTAAAACATAAAAACATTTTTTAACGCAACCTGTGCCTAAAATATATATATGCCGAAGCATGGGGACATCCACCCACAAAAGGTAGGAGCAAATCTCTCCTCCGCCCCTGCTGCCCCCATGCTTCGACATATATGCTGAAGTATGTAACTGTAGTGGTGAAATCACCTCCGACAGCGCTGGAGTCACAGCTTTATGTATCGTGGGAGCAAACGCTGTTGCTGTCAAGATAAATAAGTCCACGCTGAAGCTGAATGGCGTACCTGAAAACAAAAAAATGGTTAACAATAAAACACAGTAAACAGTAAAGTATTAAAAAAATTACATACCTGAAAAGCAAACATGATAAAACATAACAACAATAAAACATTGCAGAATAGAATACAGTAAAAAAGAGCAGAAGAATAGAGAGAGAATAGAGAGAGAGAGAGAACAATAAAACGACAACTATTTTTATTTTTTTTTATTTTATATTTTTTTTGTGTATTTTTTTACATTTTTTTTTTATAACTGTAACTTTTGTAACTGTAACCAGTTCCAGGTTTGGGTCTCTCAAAATGTGATGGCATCTTGGGAGACCCTGTGAAAGTGTGCCTAGTCTGTGCAATGCTGTACCCTACGCTAAAACTCAACTAGTGAATGGTAGCGCTCAAAACATTCACCAATGCAAAGACCAGGATTGTCAGGACAGGAGGGACAATAATAGCGGGTGTCACACCCATATCCGCGCTTTCTGCAGACACAACATTTTCTTTGGGGGGCTCGTCGGGTAGGGGTACGTGGAAGGACATAAGGAAAATGCCTCTCATGCAGCTGGCTTACTGCATTTGGATTGGGAAGGTGAGGTGGAGCACCGTCTGGAAACAGAAGGGCTCTGACGATCTCTTCCTGGAATTTAAAGAGGAGTTCCACCCAGGGGGTCCATTAAAAAAAAAAAAAAAAGTCAGTAGCTACAAATACTGCAGCTGCTGACTTTTAATTGGACACTTACCTGTCCCAGGGTCCAGCGATGCGGGGGATCGAAGCCCCGCTCGTCCCCCCTCTCCGCTCGTCGGCGCCGGCATTTCAACTGTGGTCGCCGGGCTGTGGCTTCACAGCCTGGCACCCACTGCGCATGCGCGAGCGGCGCCGCGCGCCGTGATTGGCCGCTCAATCACCTGGGACCTGTAATGGGTCCCAGATGATTGACAGGAGGGAGGGAGCAGAGCCGAGCCCTTCCTGTGCCGAGGGGGAAGTGATGTCCCCAGCCCAGGCAAAGGAAGAGGCAGACTACGAGGGACCACCTAGCAACAGGCATTTAGAGGTAAGTAAAAAAAAAAAAAATATCCAAATGTTTTTTTGTTTTTTGTTTTTAGAATTTTTCAGGTATTTTTGTTTTTTTTGGGTGGAACCCCACTTTAAGGAAGGATCCAGTCCGTCCTGAAGCTCTGTATAGCACATGAGCGTTCAGCAAAGCCAATTGAAATAAGTATACAGACACTTTTTTATACCAGCGTCTGGCCTTACGGGCAACTAGGTACTGCGCCAACAACTGGTCGTTGAGGTCCACCCCTCCCAAATTTTGGTTATATTCGTGGACACAGAGGGGTTTCTCCACAACACCAGTCGCCGAAGTAATTTGGACAGTCGTGTCTGCATGAAGGGAGGTAAGAACTAAAACATTCTTATTATCCCTCCACTTCATAGCGAGCAAATTATTATACTGCAAGCAGGCTCTCTCCCACAGCCTAAGACGGGAATCTACAAGCCGCTGGGGAAAGCCCCGGCGATTAGGTCGCACGGTGCAACATGCTCCAATCTGATGATCAAAAAGGTGACTAAAAAGTGGCACGCTCGTGTAATAATTGTCCACATATAAGTGGTACCCCTTTCAATAAGGGTGACACCAAGTCCTACACAATCTTGCCAGCGCTTCCTATGTAGTCAGGGCAGTTTGTCGGCTCTACGTGGCTATTTCTTCCCTCGTAAACCATAAAACTACATGTATAGCCTGTGGCCCTGTCACAGAGCTTATACATCTTGACCCCGTATCTGGCACGCTTGCTGGGAAGGTACTGTTTAAATGACAAGCGGCCAGAAAACGTAATCAGGGACTGATCAACGCAGACAACTTGATGGGGAGTAAACAAGTCTGCAAAATGTTGGTTGAAGTGGTTTATGAGGGGCCGAATTTTGTAGAGCCGATCGTATGCAGGGTCTCCACGAGGACGACAGAGTTCATTGTTGTTGAAGTGCATGAAGCGCAAAATCTGCTCGTATCGTGCCCTGGCCATGGAAGCAGAGAACACGGGCATATGGTGAATTGGGTCCGTGGACCAATATGACCGCAACTCACTCTTTTTGGTTATGTCCATGAGGAGGGAAAGGCCCAGAAAGATCTTAAATTCGGAAACCGTAATTGGTTTCCAATCTCTGGCAAGGGAGGACTGGAGGATTGTGGCGATGTGTTGACTAGCGTACAAATTGCTTTGGTCCACAATAGATCTATAGAGATCTTCAGGGAATAACAGTGAATAAAAATCAAGTGACGTAAAATCAACTATTTCCACATGAATGCCGGGTTGGCCAGTGAATGGGGGAAGTACGGGTGCTGCAGAAGTGGTGGGTTCCCAATTAGGATTGGCGAATGCAGCAGGAAGGGCACTATAGGCACGACGGGCTTGTGTTCATCTTCTTGGTGGCAGCGGGACACTACTTGTGCTTGCCACCTCGCCAGCTTGAACTGCACTTATGGGACTCGCCACGTCACAAAGTGTTACTGCAGTGCTGGATGTACGACCAGGGTGTACTAGGCCGCTGGTGCTTGCCAGTTCACCAGAAGGAATAGCGGCGCTAGTACTTCTCTGCTCCATAAGAGGGACCAGCGGTTCTTGCACCTCAACAGCAGAAGAAGAAGATTGGGGTCTGGTACGCCTAACCTTGACAGGGACCACAACTCCGTCGTCAGAGCTATCTGTCATGGAGCCGCTGCTGTCTACAGGTTTGTATTCTGAGCCTGAATCTGACAGATGAGTGACTTCCTCTTCACTATCTGTCATGCTCAGAAACGTGTAGGCCTCTTCACTAGTGTACCTTCGATTTGCCATTTTGGGCTCTAAATTTAGTGGTACACTAGTGAGACTCACAGGCAAAAAAGCTCCTGACTGTTAGCAACTGGATCAAAACGCTACCAAAAAACTGTTAGCGATCGCGGGGATCAGGCCTGACTCTGCGAAAGCTGCAGTTATGTGTTTAGTGTTTTGTAAGTGACAGTGATCGATCGATACTGCACTTGGGTGGGCTGGGCTGGGCGGAGGGGCAAAACGCAGGTGCTAGCAGGTATCTGGGCTGATCCCACTAACACTGCGTTTTTGGGAACCCTTAACTGCTGGGGACGCTAGTATAGATCTGATCGGATCAGATATTGATCCGTTCAGATACCATACCACTAAGGGAGGTGTATGCTGCGTGCGTGGGTGTTAGCGGTACTGGCACTAACCTGACGCTGCCTGGGGCGACGCAGACCTTATCTGACCCTAAAACTTAACTCATATCACCGCCGGGCCATTAGGGGGTTAAACCTTTATTAGGTAATAAACGGCGGGTGCCCTGAAACTATAAAAAATGAACAAACTAACCAGCGTCACCCGTAACAGTTATACGGTGATCACTGGTGAAAGGGTTAACTAGGGGGCAATCAGGGGGTTAAAATCTTTACTAGGTAGTGTATGGGGGGTCCCTGACGCTATAAAATGCTGACGGCGAACCTAAATACATACCTCCCTAACTAGCGTCACCTGTGACACTAATACAGCGGTCAGAAAAATGATTGCTTAGTGACACTGGCGGGGGTGATCACAGGGTTAAAACTTTATTAGGGGGGGGTTTGGGGGGTACCCTAGACCTAAAGGGGCCTAACACTAACTGCCCTACCACTTATAACTGTCACAAATGACACCAATGCAATAATCAGAAAGAAAAAAAAACTGCTATTGGTGTCACTGTGACAGGGGGTACAGGGGGGTGATCGGGGGGTGATTGGGGGGTGATAAGTGTGCCTAGAGTGTTCTACTGTATGTGTAGTGTTTGGTGCACTTACTTGATATCTTCTCTCCTCTGCACCGGAACAAAAAGACTGACACGCGGAGAGATGACATCACTTCCTCTGCCGCTGTTTACATTACAGCAGCAGAGGAAGAATGTAATTCGCCAGGAGCGATCGTGAGGGGGTGGCCATGAATCAGTGGCCCCCCCCTCACCTCGGATCGTTCCTGACAAGAATCCGACCACCGCAGGCACTGGTGGGGGGGGGTCCAATCGGACCCCCCCGCCCGCGGGCAGGCAGGGACATACAGGTAAGCCCTTATGCCTGCCCGTGCCATTGTGCCGACGTACATCGTCGTGCGGTGGTCGGCAACTGGTTAAAGTGGTTGTAAACCGTCCAATAGACCTTTATCTCTCTGTAATCTAGATAGCACAGGCAGCTAATCGCTGCCTGTGAAAGTGTACTCACTGTGTTTGTTTCCATAGAAATCATTCATGAAAGTTTGAGTGACGTCAGGTGCGATTGCGCACTAGGTATTTTCGTTAACGGCACACTATGTGTACTGTTTCTATCTCCCCTGCATCCGGGGACATTAGTATTGACGAGCTTCATCTCTGAACGGCACAGAGGGAAGTCTCGCGATGCTGCTGTGATCATCTCCTGCTTCTCCCCCTTGTGACAGCGCTACAGTGCATACGCGAGATTTCCAAAGGGTAAGGGCGGACGTGATGTCCAGAATAGATTCACGAAACAGTACAAGTGATGGCGCGGCCGATACCCGGAAGTGGAGATATAATTAAGACGATAAATAAGGTATTTCCCAACCTCGTTTTATGCCGATTTAAATGTATTAACATTTGTAATTAGCTATAGTATTTATATGTTGAAAAAATAAGAAAAATCGCTCTTTAAAGCGGAGTTCGAACTGTTAATTTTTTTTTCTTGATGAATATCTTGTCAGAGCTGGGCTCAGCCCTTCCTTCTCTGAGCTGGCCGCTCAGCTGTCGGCTAATTGCCAGCTCCCATCTCTCTCCACAGTTACCCAGCTGTTGTTGATTCTGCTCGTCAGTCCTGCCTACCTAAAGTCGTCCAGCTCACTTGATCTCTGCCTTTGCCTTTGTCAACATCACAGAGACTTTCTCCTGCATTCCTGTTGAAGACTTGCTCGGCTGACATTCCTACTGGCTCCTGATCCTGCTTGCTGTACAACTACGTTTATCTCTGGCTCTCTGATATTTGCTTGGCTGGCTACCCGATCCGGTTACTGAACTCTGGCTTGTTTTGACTACGCTTACTCTGTTTACCTTATTATTATTATTATTATTATTAATAAACAAGTGTGATTTAACTTTACTTCTGTCTCGGTCTGATTCATGGTTCCTGATAGTAGGAGAAGGCCATGAATTCAGAAGATACAGTCAATCCACTTGTTGGTAATATTTTTTCCAGATTGGATGAGCAAGATCACCGAATGGATCAGTTTGCCATAGCATTACAAACGCTCCTGAGTCACACCGCTCACCTGGAAACTCCCACTGTGGCTGCTCCGGTACAACCTGAGTTGCAGGCCGTCCCTGCTGCTGCGCCAGTCTCTGTGCAGGCACCCGCCTCGAGTATTACCTCTATAAGAGGTATGTCTGGTTCCGCTCCGCTTCCCCAGCGAATTGGGGGCGATCCAGTTCATTGCAGAGGGTTTCTCAACCAGGTTGAGATTTACTTTGAGATGCTGCCCCAGGCGTTTCCCACGGACAGAAGCAAATTAGGTTTTGTGATATCTTTGCTTTCTGAGAGAGCCTTGGCCTGGGCAAACCCTCTGTGGGAGATGCAAAAACCTGTTGTCTTGAGTTACCCTAACTTTGCGGCCTCCTTTAAAAGGGTATTTGACGTTCCCGCACGCTCTGCTTCTGCTGCCAAGTGCCTCATGTCCATCAAACAGAGTATGAGAACTGTTGCCGGCTATGCCATTGAATTCCGTACTCTGACAGCAGAGGTTGCTTGGAACAATGAGGCCCATGTGGCTGCTTTTTCTCATGGTCTCTCTGATTCCATCAAGGAAGAGATAGCAGCCCCAGTTATACCCACTGAACTGGAGAGGTTGATCACGTTTGCCATCCTCATTGACTCCAGACTCAGAGAAATACTCTCTTTTAAGGAGCGCTTGCGGAAGCCTCCTGTACGTTTTCCTCCGAGCTTTGCAGTCCCACCCGTGCCTCCCTCACCTCCCATGCCTCCTGGTACCGAGTCGGTCAGTGAAGATGAACCCATGCACTTGGGCTGCACACGTCTCTCTGCGGATGAGAGAGCCTTTAGGAGGAGTGAAAGATTGTGCCTTTATTGTGGCCAGGCAGGTCACTTTTTGAAGACTTGTCCTACCCGTCCAGAGAACGCCCGAACCTTGAGGTCCTGTCATGGAAAGACCTTAGGTGGCGTTGTTTCATCCCCAGTTATCAAGAAGGATAAGCCCCTAGTTTCGGTCACCCTTTCTTGGGCTGAGTCGTCCATCGAGATACAGGCTCTAATCGGCTCTGGGGCTGCAGGCCTGTTCATTGATGCTGCCTTTGTATCTCAGCACTCGATTCCATTGCAGCTGCATGACACTCCACTTGCCATTGAGGCTCTTGACGGCAGACCTCTACAGCCTGCCCATGTGACTCATGAGACGGTTCTGTTGTCCATGGCTGTAGGGGCTCTTCAACATGAGATAATCTAATTCCAAGTTATTTCCTCACCTAGGTTTCCGCTGGTTATTGGTTATCCTTGGTTATAGAGGCACAACCCCTATTTTGATTGGCTCCATGCTGAGGTTCTCTCCTGGTCACCACAATGCAGTGAGACATGCTTCCAGAAGGTAGCCAAGGTCCTGTGCACCTCTTCACTCTCCTCCCTGCCGGAGGAGTACAGCGATTTTAGCAAAGTCTTTGACAAAGGTCAAGCCGGTAGTTTGCCTCCACCCTGGTTTTATGATTGTGCAATTGACATTCAACCTGGTGCCATAACCCCTCATGGCCGGGTTTACCCTTTGTCGGTCTTAGAGGATAAGGCCATGGAGGAGTATGTTGCAGACGCACTTTCTCGAGGTTTCATCCGCAAATCCTCGTCTCCTGCTGGTGCTGGTTTCTTCTTTGTGAAGAAGAGCGGTGAACTGAGACCTTGTATTGATTATAGGGGTCTCAATCGTTTCACGATTAAGAATGCCTACCCGATTCCGTTGATTACAGGGTTATTTGACCGACTCAAGGGAGCAACGGTTTTCACGAAGCTTGATTTGAGAGGGGCATACAATCTCGTGCGGATTAAGGAGGGCGACGAGTGGAAAACTGCGTTTAATACCAGAACAGGCAATTATGAGTACCTTGTAATGCCTTTTGGCCTTTGTAATGCCCCAGCAGTTTTCCAGGAATTTTATTAACAATGTCCTCCGAGATTTGTTGCAGTTATGTGTGGTGGTTTATCTCTATGATATCCTCATATTTTCCAAGTCCCCGGAGAGCCACCACACAGATGTCTGTCGTGTTCTTCAGAAACTAATGCCCTGTACACACGGTCGGATATTGATAGGACATTCCGACAACAAAATCCATGGATTTTTTCCGACGGATGTTGGCTCAAACTTGTTTTGCATACACACGGTCGCACAAAGTTGTCGGAACATCAAGAACGCGGTGACGTACACCACGTACGATGAGACTATAAAAGGGCAGTTTAGTACCAAGCGTGGCACCCTTTGGGCTCCTTTTGCTAATCTTGTTGTCAGAGATAGTACTCACCGAGGCCGAGATGCCGAGGGCGGTTTCGCCTTTGCGACTAAGCGCAGTCCACCCCCTGGAGTTGGGACAGGGAGTGAACGGCACAAAGAGGCACAAGCTCCCCAATGGACCGTAGGTGGCTTGCTGGTGAGGTCTTGATAGAGAGGAGCCGCTGTGCAGGTACTGGTAGGCAGGTGCAGACAGAGACAACAGGCAGGAGGTCCAGAGCTGGGCAGAGGATCAAACACCGGGATGGTGCTATGGCACTGCAGGATCTGCAAGGTAAGGTGACAAGATCAAGAGAGTCCAGGTACAAGCAGGAGGTCAGGCTAGGAGACAGGAGACAGTCCAGGTAACAGGCCGAGGGTCAAACACAGGAGATTGGTGGGAATCCGATAAACAGGCAGAGGTCAGGTCCAGGAGAGAGGCAAGAGAAGTCCAAAGGCAAATCCGGGTCACAACGGGTAGTCAGGCAGAGATACAAGATACAGGTTCAGGTAATACAGGAAGCTGAGACAAACCAGCAATTTGTTTGATCCTCTGAGCGCCTTTTATAGGCTGCCCAGGGAATCACGTTGGGTGTGCACCAGTGCACGTGCGCGAGCGCCGTAACGCCGAGCCGCGAACGCGCATGCGCCGAAACGCCGTTCCGCCGGGAATACGTGAAAAACGCCCGGACCGAAACGAAGGCTTCTTCTGACAGTGCCCCCCCCCCCTCTGGACACCCAAGGTTGACATCAGTTCTGGATGTTCTCGGTGAAAAGCCTGGAGAAGTTGAGGAGCATGTAGATTCCTGGCTGGTTCCCAGGAGTTATCCTCAGAAGGATACCCCTTCCATTTGATTAGATACTGCAGCTGTCTGCCATTTTTCCTGCAATTTTGAATTTTTTCTACCTCAAACTCGTCTTCTCCGTCGATTAGAACCGGTGGTGGTGGAGGTTTTTCTCTATCAGGAAAAGGGCTGGGAGCAATAGGTTTTAAGAGGGATGCATGGAAGACTGGGTGCACCTTGTAAGCATCAGGAAGAGCTAATTCAAAAGCGACTGGGTTGATTACCCTTTTTATTTTAAAAGGACCTATAAATTTTGGCCCCAGTTTCCGGGAGGGAATTGGCAGTCTGAGATGGATAGTTGATAGCCACACTTCTTCGCCTACTTTAAAGGCCGGGTTCTCCTTCCTTCCCTTGTTGTAGTACTTTCGGTAGTCATCCTGAGCTTCTTGCATCGCTGCTTTGATCTTTTGAAAATTTAACTGGATAGAGTTTACTCGGTCCTGCACTGCAGGGACGGATAATTCAGGGATGGAAACTGGAAGAAAGGAAGGGTGAAATCCAAAATTGGACCAGAAAGGTGTCTGGTTGGTAGCGGAATGGATGGAATTGTTATATGCAAATTCTGCATATGGCAGGAGGGAGGACCATTCATCCTGGGAATCGGAACAGAAGCATCGGAGGTATTGTTCCAGGGTTTGATTTGTCCTCTCCGTCTGGCCGTTACTTTGAGGATGATAAGCAGAAGACAAGCAAATTTTTATTTCCAAGGTCTTGCATAATTCCTTCCAAAATTTTGAAGTAAATTGAACCCCTCTGTCAGAGGTGATGCTCACTGGGGTACCATGAAGCCTGATAATTTCTTTAAAAAACATGCTAGCAGTAGCAGAGGCAGAGGGAGTGCCCACCATAGGCAGAAAGTGTGCCATTTTTGAGAGTCGATCAACTACGACAAAGATAGTCGTGAATCCCCCTGATGGAGGTAAATCCACAATAAAGTCCATGGAGATTTCCGCCCATGGGCGTTCAGGGATAGACAAGGGTTTGAGCAGGCCCCATGACTTTGTATTTGAGCCCTTGCTGCGCTGGCACGGGATGCAGGATGAAACATAATCTTTGCAGTCCTGTCTCCAGCCTGGCCACCAAAAGAAACGTGAGATCAATTCCATGGTCTTTTGTGACCCAAAATGGCCTGCTAGCTTGTGATCATGAAAGGACTGTAGGGTTAGGAGCCTAGATTCCAGCGGGACGAAGATTTTTCCATGAGACCAGAATAAATCATTGCGTTTCTCCATAGAAGATACTTGGGGTTCAGAGCATTGAGCGGATGTGGATTTGATTGCGGACATTAGGTCTCTTTGAGTAACCAGAAGGAAATTTTGCGGAGACAAAATGGTACTTGGCTCTGTTACCTGGGAAGTTTCATGGAACATCCTTGAAAGTGCGTCCGCTTTTCCGTTCTTTGAACCTGGTCTATAAAATATGTGAAAATTAAATCGGGAAAAGAAGAGAGCCCATCGGGCTTGCCTGGGTCTTAGACGTTTAGCAGTTCGCAGGTACTCCAGGTTTTTGTGGTCAGTAAAGATCATGATAGGATTGGACGCTCCTTCCAGCAGATATCTCCACTCCTCTAAGGCGAATTTGATGGCCAGTAACTCTCTATCGCCTACATCATAGTTTCTCTTGGGTATGCTTAATTTCCGGGACGCAAAAGCCACGGGATGTAATAGAGCCTTGAGCCCTTGTCTCTGTGAGAGGATGGCACCAGTAGCGGTCTCTGAGGCATCAACTTCCAGAATAAAAGGCAGGGCTGGATCCGGGTGTCGTAAGACTGGTGCAGACGAGAATAGTGCTTTCAATTTTAGAAATGCTTCCTGAGCCTCCAAGGACCATTGAAAACGGCTATGCTGGCGTGTCAGTTGAGTAATGGGAGCCACGATAGTTGAAAACCCTACAATGAATCTCCGGTAGAAGTTGGAGAAACCTAAGAAGCGTTGTACCCCTTTTCTGTCTACAGGAGCTGGCCATTCTTGGATTGCTTTGACCTTCTGGGGGTCCATCGCAACGCCGTCAATTGAAATTATGAATCCTAAGAATTGCACTGTAGTCTTCTCAAATTCACATTTCTCTGCCTTGAGGTATAATTTGTGTTTTCTGAGAATCGAGAGAACCAGTTTGACATGCACCCGATGGAGTTCCATGGTGGCTGAAAAAATGAGAATGTCGTCAAGGTAGACTACTAGAAAGTTGTCAAGATATTCACAAAAGATATCGTTCACTAAGTGTTGGAACGTGGCCGGGGCATTACAGAGTCCAAACGGCATTACCAGGTACTCATAGTGTCCAAACCTGGATCTAAAGGCGGTCTTCCATTCATCGCCTGCTCAGGTCCGGATGAGATTGTAGGCGCCACGCAAGTCTAGTTTGGAAAAGATGCGGGTGGATCTGAAGCGTTGGAATAATTCCGGGATGAGAGGAAGCGGGTACCGATTCTTGACGGTAATTTTATTTAATTCCCTGTAATCGATGCAAGGTCGGAGGGATCCATCTTTTTTTTCTACAAAGAAAATACCAGCTCCAGCCGGTGATAAGGAGGAGCGAATGAACCCTTTTTCAAGATTTTCGTTAATGTATGTTTTAAGAGCCTTTAATTCTGTTTCGGACAAAGGAAAAATGCGACCAAAAGGAATTTCAGCACCCGGCAACAGGTCTATGGGGCAGTCGTAAGGCCGATGAGGTGGTAGACAGTCTGCCTGTTGTTTATCAAATACGTCTCTGAATTCTAGGTAGCTTTCGGGTACATGTTGCAGACTATCGGTCGTGGTTGCAATGGTAGAAACAGAAGCTGGGGCCGGAAGAAGGCAATGTCTGGAGCAATATTGGGATGAGAAAGAGACTTCTCTCTTATTCCAGTTGATCTGTGGTTCGTGGGCTTGAAGCCATGGGAGTGCCAGGATTATGGGGAACATTGGAGAAGAGATAATATCGAAGCGGAGGTATTCCTGGTGGCCAGTATCAGTGGTGGTAAGGATGGGTCTGGTTTCCTGCGTGATGGGCCCAGAGCGGGGAAGAGACCCATCGGCTAGGTGGATCCGTAGACTTTGGTTCTTCGTGGTCAAAGGAACATGCAAGCTTGCGGCTAATGAGGCATCCAAAAAACAGCTACACGCTCCGGAGTCAATTATAGCGGGTAGGAGAACCTCCTTTTCCGGGAGCTGTAAGGAGACAAAAAGAGTAACATAAGGCTGAGAAGACCCGGTAACTTGTTGATTAATAGCAGGCCGTAGGTAGGACTTACTGGGTCTCACGGGGCAAGAACGAAGGAAGTGTCCAGAACCCCCACAGTAAAGGCACAGATTGCCCTGGCGTCTACGTAGTCCTTCCTCTGAAGTGAGTGGGGCACGGACTAGACCAAGCTGCATTGGTTCAGCTTCAGGAGTGGTAGGAACCAGTGGAGCTGTGTAAGGTGGATGGACAGAAGTCGGTTTAGGCATCATCCAGGTAGGGCGAGGAGTCTGAAAGCGCTCTGTGCGTCGCTCACGCATGCGACGATCTAATTTAGTGGTCATTTGGATGAGGTCTTCCAAAGAATCAGGGGTCTCAATCCTGGCCAGCTCATCCTTCAGTGCTTCAGACAGCCCTTGACAGAACTGGTATTTTAGGGCAGGTTCATTCCAGCCAGTATCAGCTGAACATTTCCGGAACTCTACGATATAGTCCTCTACAGGCCTTCGTCCTTGGCTCAGGTTATGCAATAAGGTTTCGGCCGTGGCCGTGCGCTCGGGGTCGTCGTAAAGTTGTGTCATACCTTCGAATAAAGCATCTACTGAATTCAGGATAGGGTTCCTCTGTTCCCTTAGGCTATGAGCCCAAGCTTGTGGTTCATCGGCCAAGAGAGAAATGATGAACCCAACTTTTACCACCTCTGACGAAAAGGTCCTGGGATGCAGAGCCAAATACAGAGAGCAAGCGTTTTTAAAAGCCCTGAACTTCTTGCGATTGCCGGAAAAACGCTCTGGTGTGGGAACCCTAGGTTCTGGAGCGGTCATGACCACAGTGGGATTAGTTGGCATCTGAGGAGAGGAAGCTCCACTGGGAGGTACAGAAGCCGCGGCAGGAGCTGGAGATGGTCCGGAAAGCTGCTGAAGGCGGCCATCAATTTGGGCGTAGCCGTCTTGCAATTTCTGGACGGCCTCAGTGAGGGCCGAGACCTGCTGACACAGGATCTCCAATGGGGAACGCGCTCTGTCGGCCTCAGACATGGCTGGTTTGTACTGTCAGAGATAGTACTCACCGAGGCCGAGATGCCGAGAGCGGTTTCGCCTTTGCGACTAAGCGCAGTCCGCCCCCTGGAGTTGGGACAGGGAGTGAACGGCACAAAGAGGCACAAGCTCCCCAATGGACCGTAGGTGGCTTGCTGGTGAGGTCTTGATAGAGAGGAGCCGCTGTGCAGGTACTGGTAGGCAGGTGCAGACAGAGACAACAGGCAGGAGGTCCAGAGCTGGGCAGAGGATAAAACACCGGGATGGTGCTATGGCACTGCAGGATCTGCAAGGTAAGGTGACAAGATCAAGAGAGTCCAGGTACAAGCAGGAGGTCAGGCTAGGAGACAGGAGACAGTCCAGGTAACAGGCCGAGGGTCAAACACAGGAGATTGGTGGGAATCCGATAAACAGGCAGAGGTCAGGTCCAGGAGAGAGGCAAGAGAAGTCCAAAGGCAAATCTGGGTCACAACGGGTAGTCAGGCAGAGATACAAGATACAGGTTCAGGTAATACAGGAAGCTGAGACAAACCAGCAATTTGTTTGATCCTCTGAGCGCCTTTTATAGGCTGCCCAGGGAATCACGTTGGGTGTGCACCAGTGCGCGTGCGCGAGCGCCGTAACGCCGAGCCGCGAACGCGCATGCGCCGAAACGCCGTTCCGCCGGGAATACGTGAAAAACGACCGGACCGGAACGAAGGCTTCTTCTGACACTTGTGTTAGTAAAAGTTTGGTGAGAGACGATTCACGCTTTTTCAGACTCATGGTTTTCAGATCGTATTTCTGCTGTTCAGTTTGTGCTTGTGGATTTGTATCTGGTCTTCAGTGCGTGCAGCGAGTTACCATTGACTTTGTCATTGTGTTCTTGTCCGTTCGTTACTGATTTTCAGGTCGCTCTTCACAGGCCTTGCTGTTCTTCAGTGCGTTCTGTTACTTCGTTCTGACCAGCCGACCGTTTTCTAGCCATGTTGCGTGTACGTACTCATTGTAGAGTTCGTGCTGTGCAGGGGCTTGGTGTTGGGGTCCTTACTTTAATACAAGCCCAGTCCATGAACAGGGCGAGGAGGAGTTCATGGACCAAGAATTGGTTACTCCAGCATGACCAATTCTGTCACATGCCTTTGCTCCGTGAAATCCGTGAGAATAATCCTGATGATTTCAGGAACTTTCTCTGGATGACGGACCCCGTATTTCACCGTTTGTTGGCTTTGCTGACCCCTTATATCAGCAGGCAGGATACCTGCATGAGGCAAGCCATCACTCCGGAGCAGAGGCTAGTCGCCACCCTGCGGTACTTAGCAACGGGGAGAAGCCTGCAGGACCTTAAGTTTTTGACAGACATCTCCCCCCAGGCTCTGGGGATCATTATCCCAGAGACCTGTTCTGCCATCATTCAGGTCCTGCAGAAGGAGTATATTAAGGTAAGATTTTTATCCTTTAACATCACATTTTATTGTATTTAATTTTTGATAATGTATTGTATTTCTTTCCTCATTCTCTAATTACCATGATTGTAATATGCTGTGAATGTCCCCTTTTTCCTCATGCATGCTGGATTTTTATGTAATTTTTTTTTGTCCTTCATACATATTTGCCTTCACTAATCTCCCCAGCATGCTCTCCTGGGCCTATATCCACCTCGTCTGCTCAATTAACAATGTATTTTGTCAGCTCCATAGTAGTGCTTTACCCTAAATACCCCCTAAAATGTTTAAAAGTGTGATTTGTGCTTTAAATTCAGGCAGAGTGCCAGAGGCTTTTTTTTGAGTCCCAAAATAATTGGGAACCCTCCCTCCCCCAACTGCTAACTCAGCTGATACCAATCCTCTATCTGCTGACTTTGCCAAACCCATACACACTATACCTACCTCTTTTGTTGTCAGATTTGTGGATGAATTCACCAAAGCATGTAGTGCAAGGGCCTGCCTGTAGTATACTTTCAAATGGTACTGTTTGAAGTTTTTGTATCCTATTATTATCTTGATAGGTAATAGCAGAATGTAAAAATGTGCTAAAATGTGTACAGTGTGTATTTATATCTTTGTATTATGACACTTCGTACCTGTCCAGTGGGCTGCCAATAGTGTAAGTAAGGAGGGGCTGGCCAAAGTAATACACATTATTTAGGCATTCATCTCTCAATGAAGTGGAGAGGGTTACCTGTCCAAAACATCCCCCCCCTAAAATGTATAAAATGGCCCATGAGAGGGGGGGGGGGGAATCTGATAGGTGGACCTTATACCTTTGTATCACGTACCTGATCGGAGGCTGAAGTGCTGGGAGAGCTTCCCTTGCGACTAAGTGCAGAGCGCCCCCTGGAGGTGGTACAGGGGGAGCTATACTCAAAGCGGCAGGGGTTGCTGGCTGCGGCAAGCTGAGATGAAGCAGAGAAGTCCACTGGTGGGCAGCTGACGAGCAGGGTAGACTGCTAGGCAGGGGTACCTCGGAAGTACCAGATGAGATCGTACAGCAGGAAGTACCAGGAGCAGTGTCAGGAGCCAGGCCGGGGTTCATACACAGGACAGCAAACAGTAGCAAAGTCTATAGAACAAGCCAGGGGTCATACACGGTGCAGCGGATCAAACAGTAGCAAAGTCCATAAAACAAGCCAGTGGTCATACACAGTGCAGCAGATCAAACAGTAGCAAAGTCCATAAAACAAGCCAGGGGTCATACACAGTGCAGCAGATCAGAGAGGAGTAACAGGAACGAGCCAAGGGTCAAGCCGGGGTAAGTACAGATCAGATAGGTCAAGACAAGCCGGGTCGTTTAGCAGATAATCCAAGACAACAGGAACAGGAACTGAGGAATACACAGGAAGCTGAAGATCATGCAGCAGTTGGTGACTGCTGCAACATGCTTTAAATAGTATGCTTGGTGCCTGGAGTCTCTCACGTGGTGTGTGTGATTTGGCGTGCAGGTGTTCGCATTAGTGCTGGAGAATTTGTGTTAATTGATACAGGTTTCTGCTGGCCATAGATGTTAGTTCTCCTGCGGGTTAGTCCTTGACACTTTGTCTTTAAATACTCCCAAAAATAAATGTTATACTGATGTTGGCCAAGAATGTTTGTGTCTAATCTGCTTTCCATGTTTATGTGCAAAATGATTAATTTATTTTTCTTGTTTGACTCCACAGTTTCCTTCCAACCCACAGGAATGGCAGACTGTGGCCTCCCACTTTGCCCAGCGGTGGGATTTTCCTAACTGCGGAGGGGCAATTGATGGGAAACACGTCCACATCGTCCCACCACCCAACTCGGGGTCATACTATTACAACTACAAGGGGTTCAATAGTATTATGATGTTGGCAGTGGTGTCGGCTACTTACGAGCTCCTGTATGTGGATGTAGGGAAGAATGGCCGGATGTCAGATGGTGGAGTCATCGCCCACACGGAGTTCTACAGGCGTCTCCAGCAGCTTGGACTTGCCACCTCCAGAAGACAATGCAGAAGGACTCCCAGTCGTCTTTGTTGCGGATGAAGCGTTTGCGCTGGGGGAACATCTTATGCGGCCATTCCCTATGAGGACCCTCACCCCGGACCAGAGGGTTTTTAATTACCGGCTGGCCAGAGCCAGAAGAGTGGTGGAGAACACGTTTGGAATAATGGCCAGCCGGTTCCGCCTATTTCTTACACCGATACACATGGCGGAATATAAACTCAATCACATCATCCTGGCTTGCTGTGTTCTCCACAATTTTTTAAGGAGAAATTCTGTGAACTATGCTGGCTCAATTGGGCCTGAAGCCGGAATTAATCTAAATGAACCAACCCTGACGGCGCTTGAAGCTGGCCGTCCTGGCTTGCCCCCTCAGAGTGCCCGCGAGTTCCATATAAGATACATGGAATACTTTGCGGGTAGGTGGCCATCAATATGCCAGACAATGTCTGAGACATTTTTTAAATAAAAATATATTTTAAACTGAACACATATTTGCTTAGCTTTACTGCATGGCTTTCTTTTAGCTGACCCTGACTGAAATTTGGGGAGTCCTAAAAATGGTGTGATTGTGTAAAATTATAAAGCACTGTTGGGTGTTATTTACTAAAGGCAAATACACTTTGCACTACAAGTGCACTTGAGACTGCACTGAGACTGCACTTGTAGTGCAAAGTGGATTTGCCTTTAGTAAATAACCCCCATTGTCACTGAAAACGCCAACTTTACAACAAAAAAATGCTTTTGAGCATTGAAAGAAGAAGCCACACATTGTTGATTATCAATCTTTTTAATTAAAGCACAATCACATGTGCATTTATAAAAAGGTTTTTAAAACAAACCAACATGTTTGTTGTATAACAATTTTTTAGGTCACATTAAAAGTAGAAATTTCCTTTTAAGGTAAAACAGGCATGTTTCAAACCAACAAGAAATACACAACTCTGGAACTTACAAAGTTCAACTTTACTAGAAATTGAAGGCAATATCAGACGTGAGTATTTTTAAACTGTGTTTGATATTGCGTTCAGCAGATGGGGTGAAGTCACCCCTGGAAAAGTCAAATTTTGAAGATGCACACAAATTGCCGAATTTCAACATGTTGTAGCTGCCATCATGGGGGATCAATAGACATGTTTTGTGGGTGAAACCCCTTCCTCTCAGCTACTTTATTATTGAGGAAGGGGTTGCACCCCCAATACGCGTATATTGATCTCCCGTAAAAGCAGATAGCACATGTTGACACACTGAGTGCATCTTCAAAATTTGGCTTTTCTAGAATATGTCAAAAAAATTTCAAAAAATTGTCAGAAAAACAAAGCAGAAATAAGTTAGGGATTTCTAGGGGTTTTAAACTGACCCCTAAAACATCAATGATGTTCTTCATTTTGTTTTGAACATCATTAATGTTTTGCTTTATGTTTTCTAAGTCCCTATTACACCCCATGATCTCCCCGATCAGGATCTGGGCACTTTCACTGGTGAAATGACCTTCATCCACAACATCACGATCACCTAAAAATAGAAGAAAAAAGAAACACCATGTATTATAAATATGCCGGCATCCATCTCTTACCTGAGCCTGTGGTCGCAGACACTCACCTGTTGTGGTGACTATTTCCACCACGTCTCTCTCCTCCTCCTCCTGTTGTGTTTGTGGGATTTCCCCTTCTTCCTGAGGTGGGGGGTCTGTGGTCTCCTCTGATGAGTGGTGTCCTCCGAGTCTTTTCTCCCCTATGTAAACCAAAAAAAGGTATACTTAGCACACAGATATTTGATGGCAGAAATAGGAATATGAAACATTGCTTGGAAGTGGGGTTTTGGCAGAGTTCCAAGATGAAGAAATATTTTTTTCCTTTGACAAGCTTGAATACTTACCTGTTTTGTACAAGCTTCACAGATGGAGACACCCCTATAGTATACACTGGAGCACTTGTGTGGGACCCCCTAATAAAAAGGGTGTTCTGGTGTCCCACACTAGTGCTCAGCGTCCAGATGTGTAAACAGCTGCTGAGTGTCCTCTCCTTACACAGAATCTATTTTGCATTTCATTCTAGTTACAAACCCATCTAGACAACAAACTTATTTTAAGAGAAGTAGGCCAGAAAAAATGTATTGAAATGCATCTGGACAAAACATGGTGTTTTATTGGCCGAACAAACAATGTTTCCTAGGAACGAATAATGTGTCCATGACCATGAAAGTTGCCATTTTAAACTGTACAACAGTAAAGAGAAGTACATGGAGCAGCACGAACGTTATAAAAATAAAGAATAGGAACACAGGACAACTACTTACTTTTTTGCAGCACTGTCCTGGTCCTTCTATACTGATCGTGCTCCCTGATTGAGGTCCGACCCCTGCTTCCTCAGTTGACCTTGGATCGACGTACCCCAAAATTACGGTGCAGACTCTTTACAACTTTAGTCATGATCTTGGCCTTTCTGACATTGGGGTTGGGGTAAGGTCCATACTTCCCGTCATAGTTGGCCCTCTTCAGTATGTCGACCATCTCCACCATCTCAACAAAGGACATATTTGATGCCTTAAATAGTCTCCTCCGGGATCGTGACGTTTCTGGCTCCGGGCTTTCCTCCTCCTCATTGCTGTAATTATCAGACACCTGCTCTTTCTCCGCCATGTGCTCTTCCCCACTGCACCGAACGAGAAGGGGCGGGGAATAGACTAGAAAGAACGTCAGGGGCGGGCAGAGTTTCACGCATGCAAGTGTATATAAAGCATAACACGCGTGTGTCGTACGTACGATCTGTGAGCGGAGGAAGGAGTATAGGAAGCGCTGATCGTGATAACGAAGGTAACATTTAAACTTGGGCCTATACTGCTTAGAGATTAAGGCCTATATGGGACAAGATTAGGAGACTTTAGCCTGACAATAGGGTTTGTCTTGTGTTGTGTCTTGCAGAGAAATATCTAAGGGAGCGCAAGAAGGTCCAGGATTCCCTGAGATCAGGAGCTGCAGATGCCATTTATGTCCCCAGGCTGTGGTACTACGACAGACTGCATTTTCTGTCAGACCAGACTGAACCCAAGCCAGCATTCTCCACTCTTCCTTCCACGCTTCCTTCCACCTCATATGAGGCTTATGACGCCCAACTTGGGCCTTCCAGGCAGCAACACGCGGAGGAGCCCAGCTTGAGCCAGGTATAGCATTCTTCAAAATATTTCTGTTGGTCAAATTAATGATGTTAAGTCTATGTTAGTTTGGAGTACTAATTTATGATTGTGATTGATGAACCAAAAACGAAAACGATGTCTCTTTTTCATACAAAGGAAAGTCTCAGCCAGGAGGTAGCCCAGTAGCCTGCCCAATACCCAGGTCCCTCCCCTCCGCCTTCAAAAAAAAGTGGCAGGAAGAGGAGTAACCTGAAAGAGGCAGCAATTGGCCTATTTTGGAAGGCTACTGAGGCCCTCAGAACCCCCCACAGCGTTCAAGAGGACTTTGCATACATAACAGCCTGCAAAATGCAGGAAATGGATGAGGGCCAACGCCTAATATGTGAGTATCTCATCTTCCAAGCCTTAAATAAGGGGTTGAGGGGCCCTCTCAGAAGCCAAAGCCATGTTTGTGAGCTCAACCATGGTCCTCCTCCTCCTGCCACACCTCCAACACCAGAGCCACAGCCTGGAAGGAAGCGTCTAAGGAAGACCAGAGAGTGATGGCCTGGGTTCAGTCTGGTCTGACAAAAGATGCAGGCTCTTGTATGATAACAGCCTGGGGACATACATGTCATATGCAGCTGTTCATGATCTCTTGGACTTCTGGACCAGATTGTACTCCCTTATATATGGACTCCTCAGGCCACCAATTTGGCATTAAAATAGTTGATGTGTGCCCTGAGGGCCAAAGGCTTCGCCAATTTCTTCTGTTTATCCAGCGTTGCCTCCCTCTTTGTTTGGTTAGGACCTCTTAATAAAGGTATTTTTTTTCTATTATACTCGCCTATGTGTTTTCATTCAAAAAGGACAGTTTGTTTGTGAGGAGGCAGGTACATTTCAAAAATACAATGTGAAATTAATAAGGGACACCAACACGAAGCAATCTCCTTGAGATGAAATAATACAAGATAATAATGGTGTTGTGGTAACGTGACACACAAAACACACCCAAAACTATTCTGGAGTTATAAAAAAAAAAACAAGATCAGGATTTAAAAAAATCCTAAACAAAAAATTTTAATCTAAAAACATAAAAAAAAAAAAAAAAAACATTTCGGTAGATGTGACAAATAAAAATATTATATTGATGAAATCACGATAAATAATAAAGAAAGAAGTTTGTGAAAAGTCTTTGTGAATATAAGCAGCAAAACAACTTAATTCTTCTAGCATTATAAAGAAGAAAAGAGTTTAAAATTTAAAACATTGCAGCGTGATGAAAGTGCTATATCCATTACGAACGCTAATTTTACCAAACCGAGCAGTTCCGTCTCGGAATTTATTCTGAGCATGCGTGGCACTTTGTGCGTCGGAATTGGCCACACAGGGTCGGAATTGACGCAATTGGATTTTGTTGTCAGAAAATTTTATAGCCTGCTCTCAAACTTTGTGTGTTGGAAATTCCGATGGAAAAAGTCCGATGGATTTCCGACAACAAGCTCCGATCGCACAATTTCCGTCGGAAAATCCGACCGTGTGTACGGGGCATAAGAGAGAACAATCTCTATTGTAAACTGGAGAAGTGCAAGTTCCATTGTGAACAGGTTAAATTCCTGGGTTATGTCATTTTTACTGGTTTTTCGATGGACCCAGAGAAGCTTTCGGCAGTTCTACAGTGGCCCCGACCTGTGGGTTTACGTCCTCTGCAGCGTTTCCTGGGCTTTGCCAACTATTATCGGAAGTTTATTTGTAACTTCTCGTCTCTTGTCAAGCCCCTGACTGATATGACCAGAAAGGACGGTAACCCACAGAGTTGGTCTCCGGAGTCCATTAAGGCCTTTGAAAGTCTCAAGGCTGCCTTTGTTTCTGCTCCTGTGTTGGCACATCCTGATCCTACGCTACCTTTTATCCTTGAGGTTGGTGCTTCTGAGACTGGTGTTGGCGCCCTGCTGTCTCAACCTCCTACCTCTGAGAGCGCTATGCATCCTTGTGGCTACTTTTCCAAGAAATTGTCACCTGCGGAGTGCAATTACGAGATTGGTGACAGAGTGCGGTTGCCGATCATTTTAGCCCTAAAAGAATGGAGACATCTCCTCGAAGGTATCTCATTCTTACTGACCATAAGAATCTCACATTCTTGTCCTGAGGCTAAACGCCTCTCTCCAAGAAGGGTGCGATGGGCTCTTTTCTTGTCAAGTTTCAATTACATTGTCTCGTTCTTACCCGGTACTAAGAATGTAAGGGCTGACACCTTGTCACAACAATTTTCCTCCACTTCCAGGTTGGAGTCAGTTTCGGTTCCCGTGATTTCTCCTGATCGTATTCTGGCTACGGATCCCACCAGTCTCACTTCTCCTTTGGGTGACAAAATTCTTGCTGCTCAGGTCCATGCTCCTCCTGAGAAACTTTGTGACCACTGCTTTGTCCCAGAGAGTCTCCGCACTGCCGTGCTCCAGATTTGCCATTCTCCCAAGGCTGCTGGCCACCCTGGGAAGAATCAACGCTTTTGTTCTATTTCCCAACAGTTCTGGTCGCCTAGTCTACGTGTTGATGTAACTACCTTTGTAGCTGCCTGTTCCGTATGTGCTCAAAGTAAGACTCCACGACACCTTCCAGTGGGCCTCCTACAACCCATAACCAATGGAGAGAGGCCCTGAACCCACCTGTCTATGGATTTTATTGTGGAGTTACCCAACTCCCAGGGCAACACAGTTATTCTTATGGTGGTTGACCGGTTCTCTAAGATGTGTCATTTTATTCCACTTAAGAAGCTGCCCACTTCTAAGGAACTGGCTTTCCATTTTTGCTTGGGAGATCTTTTGCTTACATGGACTACCCAAGGTGATTGTCTCGGACAGGGGTAGTCAGTTTGTCTCCTGGTTCTGGCGAGCCTTTTGTGCACAGTTGGGAATTCAGCTTGCTTTCTCCTCTGCATATCTATATGCAGTCTAATGGGGCCGCAGAACGAGCCATTCAGTCCTTGAAGCAATTCTTACATTGCTATATTTCTGATCATAACAACTGGTCAGACCTATTACCATGGGCAGAGTTTGCTCACAACGGTGCCTTGAATTCTGCTTCCCGATTGTCCCCGTTTATGGCAAATTATGGTCTCCAACCTTCCATGTTGCCTGACTCGTTTGTTCCGCAGAGTATTCCTGCTTTAGAGGAGCATCTCCATGGTCTTCGTTCCACTTGGGCACAAGTTCAGGAGGCTTTGCAACATGCTAACGATAGGTACAGACTCCATGTTGACTGCAGACACCTGCCTACACCTTCCTACCAGGTTGGGGACAGAGTCTGGCTGTCGTCTCGCAACCTCCGACTTCGTGTTCCTTCTTTGAAGTTCACACCTCATTTTATTGGGCCTTTCCGTATCCTTCGCAGGATTAATCCAGTGGCTTACGCCTTGGACCTTTCTCCTAGTATGCGCATCTCAAATGCGTTTCATGTCTCCTTATTGAAACCTTTGGTCTGCAATCGCTTTACCACCTCTGTGCCATGTCCTCACCCTATACAGGTTGAGAACCATGAGGAGTATGAAGTACAATCCATTGTTGACTCACGTAGGTTCCGTGGGTGCATACAGTACCTGGTGCATTGGAAGGGGTACGGTCCGGAGGAACGCTCTTCAGTCTCATTCTCGGACGTACATGCCCCTGTCCTCCTCTGTGATTTCCATAGACGTTTTCCCCTCAAGCCCGATGGTCCTCCGAGGGGGAGAGTTCGTTGAGGAGGGGGATCTGTCAGGGCTTCCTTCTCTGAGTTGGACCTCTCAACTGTCAGCTAATTGCCAGCTCCCATCTCTCTCCACAGTTACCCAGCTGTTGTTGATTCTGCTCGTCAGTCCTGCCTACTTAAAGTCGTCCAGCTCACTTGATCTCTGCCTTTGCCTTTGTCAACATCACAGAGACTTTCTCCTGCGTTCCTGTTGAAGACTTGCTCGGCTGACGTTTCTTCTGGCTCCTGATCCTGTTTGCTGTACTACTACGTTTATCTCTGGCTCTCTGACATTTGCTTGGCTGACTACCCGATCCGGTTACTGAACTCTGACTTGTTTTGACTACGCTTCCTCTGTTTACCTTATTATTATTATTATTATTATTATTATTAATAAACAAGTGTGATTTAACTTTACTTCTGTCTCTGTCTGATTCATGGTTCCTGATATATATATATTTTTTAATCTTATTACTAACACTCACATTTCTCTGATGAATCGCCGCTCGATTGCCGATTTAATAGAGGAAGATATATTATATTGCTCGTTCTTGGCAATTTCCATCTTGCTTGTGGGCATGTGAAGCCCACAAGCACTATCTTCCGGGATCAGGTGCAGCTGAGCGACCAGCGTGCACCGCCGTTCTCGAGCATGCGCGGGAGTGACGTCACACGTCTCCAGGCCAGTAACAGAACCGGAGTACGCAGCCCCAGGAGGAAGACGGGCGAAGATGGATGCGGCTATAGCGGGGGGACGAATTTTCTAATTTACAAATTTACAAATTCACTAATTTACTAATGTACGAATGTACATTCGTAAATTACGAATGTACGAATGCCCGAATTTACGAATGTCCAATTTTATCGAATTTACGAATATTCGGAAAAAATTTGTTAAACGGGTTTTCGTTAATTCGGATATTCCTGAATTAACGACTTTGTCGAAATTCGTTAAAAAACGAATTCGGAACGAAACAAATTGCACATGCCTACTTTGCAGAGAAGAAGAAAGGAAGAAAAACCCATCAGGGTTAACTTACTCTTTAACCACTTGCCGACCAGCTCCTATAGATATACGGCAGCAATGTGGCTTCGCCCCGCGAATCGCTGTACCCGTACGATGGCTCCTTTAAGATCCATATCAGGCATGAGCGTGCGCCTGATGCGAGTGGCCGGAGGGCGCGATTGCCACTGGCCACCTGTGATCGCCGCCACAAGAGCCAGAATGGGGATGCAAACTCACAAATCCTCGTTCTAACAGAAGAGAAGAGACAGATCTGCTGTTCGTAGTAATTACGAACAGCGATATGTCTCCTCCCCCAGTCAGTCCCACCCCCCTAATATATATATATATATATATATTAGGGGTGCGCATCTTCATTGGCATCACGATTCGATTCGATTACGATTATCCTGTCCACGATTCGATCCGATTCGATTCCATGATGCATCACGATGCATCACGATTACTGCGCACGGTTTTCATCCAAAAAATTCAACCGTTCAGAAGAACTCCATTTTTTAAATTGTATCTGTTCTTAAAAAAAAAAGACAACACTCCCTGCATGTAGCAAAGTGTAAACACAGCAGACAACTTAAAGAGGAGCTCCAGACTGCCCCCAAATGACTACAGGAGATGGTCAGAGACCACAGACATGATGCAGGAGATGGTCAGAGACTGCAGACATGATACAGGAGATGGTCAGAGGCTGCAGACATGATACAGGAGATGGTCAGAGGCTGCAGACATGATACAGGAGATGGTCAGAGACTGCAGACATAATACAGAAGAAGGTCAGAGACTGCAGACATGATACAGGAGAGGGTCAGAGACTGCAGACATGATACAGGAGATCGTCAGAGTCTGCAGACATGATACAGGAGATGGTCAGAGACTGCAGACATGGTACAGGAGATGGTCAGAGACTGCAGAAATAATACAGATGAAGGGCAGAAACTGCAGACATGATACAGGAGATGGTCAGAGACTGCAGACATGATACAGGAGATGGTCAGAGACTGCAGACATGATACAGGAGATGGTGAGAGACTGCAGACATGATACAGGAGATGGACAGAGACTGCAGACATGATAAAGGAGATGGTCAGAGACTGCAGACATGATACAGGAGATGGTCAGAGACTGCAGACATGATACAGGAGATGGTCAGAGACTGCAGACATGGTACAGGAGATGGTCAGAGACTTCAGACATGATACAGGAGATGGTCAGAGACTACAGACATGATACAGGAGATGGTCAGAGACTGAAGACATGATACAGGAGATGGTCAGAGACTGCAGACATGATACAGGAGATGGTTAGAGACTGCAGACATACTACAGGAGATGGTCAGAGACTGCGGACAATGTCCCCATAACGTCCCCCCAAACAACAATGTATGCCATTTCATTAACTATGGTTTATGCATGTCTTATTGTCTTAGTGATTAATTCACATCACAACTTCATTGATACCTTTTTTTTGTTTTGTTTTGTTTTGTTTTTTGTTTTGTTTTTTTTGTATGATTTATGGTTTTGCTCATCACTGCCCCACACATGCAATGCATGGCTGCATGTGTGGGGTCAGTGATTAGCAAAACCATAAATCATACAAAAAAGGTATCAATGAAGTTGAGGTGTGAATCAATCACTAAGACAATAAGACGTGCATAAACCATAGTTAATGAAATGGCATGGTCACTTTAATGTTTAGGTACACCATCAAGTTTTTTATTTTATTAGGGTTATAATTTGGCAAATTTGTATTACAAGGTAAGAGTACTTAGTGCCTAGCTATCATGCTGCCATACTGTAAGGATTCTCTGAGTGGGTAACAGAAATTTTGCTAGCTATGCTTATTACAAAAAAATAATTTCAGTATAAATAAGACAGTCCAATTTAAAATTTGATAGAATTCCTCTACTCTATCTAATGATATTATGCTCTAATGAAGACCTCCAAATGTGGTATAAGCAGCAGACCATGAGTTTGCATCCATTATTTCTGTACTGGCAATCTGTCTGTGAGGAGGACAGAGGACAAGCGCAGCCTGGTTCGCTCTGGTCTCTCTCCCACAAGTCCGGCTGCCCACACAGCCAGTTGTAAGAGGAGTCGGGTGACGGTCTCCCCCATCCCCCCCCCCCCCCCCCCCCCCCCATCGTAACAGCCTGTGTGCACTGCACAGTGTGCAACAGTGAGCTGAGGAGGAGAAAAGCTCTGGGGACCTGGACTCGGAACACGTATCTGTCTCCTCTCTTGCCAGTGAAGTGAAGCGAGCGACACAGGGCGGCTGGGGATGACGTCGGCAGGAGGAGGGAAAAGACAGCGCGGCTTACTTCGGCTCCTTTCGTCAGAGACTGCAGACATAATACAGAAGAAGGTCAGAGACTGCAGACATGATACAGGAGAGGGTCAGAGACTGCAGACATGATACAGGAGATCGTCAGAGTCTGCAGACATGATACAGGAGATGGTCAGAGACTGCAGACATGGTACAGGAGATGGTCAGAGACTGCAGAAATAATACAGAAGAAGGGCAGAGACTGCAGACATGATACAGGAGATGGTCAGAGACTGCAGACATGATACAGGAGATGGTCAGAGACTGCAGACATGATACAGGAGATGGTGAGAGACTGCAGACATGATACAGGAGATGGTCAGAGACTGCAGACATGATACAGGAGATGGTCAGAGACTTCAGACATGATACAGGAGATGGTCAGAGACTACAGACATGATACAGGAGATGGTCAGAGACTGAAGACATGATACAGGAGATGGTCAGAGACTGCAGACATGATACAGGAGATGGTCAGAGACTGCAGACATACTACAGGAGATGGTCAGAGACTGCGGCCTTGATACAAGAGATGAACAGAGACTGCGGACAATGTCCCCATAACGTCCCCCCAAACAACAATGTATGCCATTTCATTAACTATGGTTTATGCATGTCTTATTGTCTTAGTGATTGATTCACATCACAACTTCATTGATACCTTTTTTTTGTTTTGTTTTTTGTTTTGTTTTTTTGTATGATTTATGGTTTTGCTCATCACTGCCCCACACATGCAATGCATGGCTGCATGTGTGGGGTCAGTGATTAGCAAAACCATAAATCATACAAAAAAGGTATCAATGAAGTTGAGGTGTGAATCAATCACTAAGACAATAAGACGTGCATAAACCATAGTTAATGAAATGGCATGGTCACTTTAATGTTTAGGTCCACCATCAAGTTTTTTATTTTATTAGGGTTATACAGTGCCTTGCAAAAGTATTCGGCCCCCTTGAACTTTTCAACCTTTTGCCACATTTCAGGCTTCAAACATAAAGATATAAAATTTTTATTTTTTGTGAAGAATCACCAAGTGGGACACAATTGTGAAGTGGAACGAAATCTATTGGATATTTTAAACTTTTTTAGCAAATAAAAAACTGAAAAGTGGTGCATGCAAAATTATTCGGCCCCTTTACTTTCAGTGCAGAAAACTCACTCCAGAAGTTCAGCGAGGATCTCTGAATGATCCAATGTTGTCCTAAATGACTGATGGTGATAAATAGAATCCACCTGTGTGTAATCAAGTCTCTGTATAAATGCACCTGCTCTGTGATAGTCTCAGGGTTCTGTTGAAAGCGCAGAGAGCATCGTGAAGACCAAGGAACACACCAGGCAGGTCCGTAATACTGTTGTGGAGAAGTTTAAAGCCGGATTTGGATACAAAAAGATTTCCCAAGCTTTAAACATCCCAAGGAGCGCTGTGCAAGCGATCATTTTGAAATGGAAGGAGTATCAGACCACTGCAAATCTACCAAGACCTGGCTGTCCCTCTAAACTTTCAGCTCAGACAAGGAGAAGACTGATCAGAGATGCAGCCAAGAGGCCCATGATCACTCTGGATGAACTGCAGAGAACTACAGCTGAGGTGGGAGAGTCTGTCCATAGGACAACAATCAGTCGTACACTACACAAATCTGGCCTTTATGGAAGAGTGGCAAGAAGAAAGCCATTTCTCAAAGATATCCATAAAAAGTCTCGTCTAAAGTTTGCCACAAACCACCTTGGAGACACACCAAACATGTGGAAGAAGGTGCTCTGGTCCGATGAAACCAAAATCGAACTTTTTGGCCACAATGCAAAACGATATGTTTGGCGTAAAAGCAACACAGCTTATCACACTCAACACACCATCCCCACTGTCAAACATGGTGGTGGCAGCATCATGGTTTGGGCCTGCTTTTCTTCAGCAGGGACAGGGAAGATGGTTAAAATTGAGGGAAAGATGGATGCAGCCAAATACAGGACCATTCTGGATGAAAACCTGTTGGAGTCTGCAAAAGACCTGAAACTGGGACGGAGATTTATCTTCCAACAAGACAATGATCCCAAACATACAGCAAAATCTACAAAGGAATGGTTCACAAATAAACGTATCCAGGTGTTAGAATGGCCAAGTCAAAGTCCAGACCTGAATCCAATCGAGAATCTGTGGAAAGAGCTGAAAACTGCTGTTCACAAACGCTCTCCATCCAACCTCACTGAGCTCGAGCTGTTTTGCAAGGAAGAATGGGCAAGAATTTCAGTCTCTCGATGTGCAAAACTGATAGAGACATACCCCAAGCGACTTGCAGCTGTAATCGCAGCAAAAGGTGGCTCTACAAAGTATTAACGCAAGGGGGCCGAATAATTTTGCACGCCCCACTTTTCATTTTTTTATTTGTTAAAATAGTTTCAACAATCCAATAGATTTTTTTCCACTTCACAATTGTGTCCCACTTGTTGGTGATTCTTCACAAAAAATAAAAATTTTATATCTTTATGTTTGAAGCCTGAAATGTGGCAAAAGGTTGAAAAGTTCAAGGGGGCCGAATACTTTCGCAAGGCACTGTAATTTGGCAAATTTGTATTACAAGGGTACTTAGTGCCTAGCTATCATGCTGCCATACTGTAAGGATTCTCTGAGTGGGTTGTGAGTGAAATTTTGCTAGCTATGCTTATTACAAAAAAATAATTTCAGTATAAATAAGACAGTCCAATTTAAAATTTGATAGAATTCCTCTACTTTATCTAATGATATTATGCTCTAATGAAGACCTCCAAATGTGGTATAAGCAGCAGACCATGAGTTTGCATCCATTATTTCTGTACTGGCAATCTGTCTGTGAGGAGGACAGAGGACAAGCGCAGCCTGGTTCGCTCTGGTCTCTCTCCCACAAGTCCGGCTGCCCACACAGCCAGTTGTAAGAGGAGTCGGGTGACGGTCTCCCCCATTCCCCCCCACCCCCATCGTAACAGCCTGTGTGCACTGCACAGTGTGCAACAGTGAGCTGAGGAGGAGAAAAGCTCTGGGGACCGGGACTCGGAACACGTATCTGTCTCCTCTCTTGCCAGTGAAGTAAAGCGAGCGACACAGGGCGGCTGGGGATGACGTCGGCAGGAGGAGGGAAAAGACAGCGCGGCTTACTTCGGCTGCTTTCGGCTCCGGACTTGGAGGCAGAGCATGGCGTGGCACGGCACGAGAATGACGTCATCAAAAAATCGATTTTTAAAGTTGTAGCATCGATGCCGCATTGTGGACGGCCGAATCCTGATGCATCGATGTTATGATTAATTTCAACAGGGAGGGCTGAGCCCAGCCCTGACAGATTGCCCTGTGTTTGGCTCCATCCATCTGCCCATTAACACTGACCAGCTTCCCTGTCCCTGCTGAAGAAAAGCATCCCCATAACATGATGCTGCCACCACTATGTTTCACGGTGGGGGTGGTGTGTTCAGGGTGATGTGCAGTGTTAGTTTTCTGCCACACATAACGTTTTGCTTTTAGGCCAAAAAGTTCAATTTTGGTCTCATCTGACCAGTGCACCTTCTTCCACATGTTTGCTGTGTCCCCCACATGGCTTTTCGCAAACTGTAAACTGGACTTTTTATGGCTTTCTTTCAACAATGGCTTTCTTCTTGCCAATCTTCCATAAAGGCAAGATTTGTGGAGTGCACGACTAATAGTTACCCTGTGGACAGATTCTCCTACCTGAGCTGTGGATCTCTGCAGCTAACAAAGCTGTGAGGGCTTCACAGAACAGCTGTATTTATACTGAGATTAAATTACACACAGGTGCACTCTATTTACTAATTAGGTGACTTCTGAAGGCAATTGGTTCTACTAGATTTTAGTTAGGGGTATCAGAGTAAAGGGGGCTGAAAACAAATGCACGCCACACTTTTCAGATATTTATTTGTAAAAAATGTTGAAAACCATTTATCATTTTCCTTCCACTTAACAATTATGTGCCACTTTGTGTTGTTCTATCATATAAAATCCCAATAAAAGACATTTACGTTTTTGGTTGTAACATGACAAAATTTCAAGGGGTATGAATACTTTTTCAAGGCACTGTAATTATTGTTAAAATAAAACTGCACTTACCATTTATATTTTCCAAAACACTACAGCAAAGAATGTCATGCAGCGCAGTCTAAATACTTGTGGCAAGGCAGAGGTGTAACTAGAACCTTCAGGGCCCTGATGCAAGAAACCACACACAGACAGAGAGGGGAGAGGGGAGGAGGACACAGGAGCAGATAGGAGAGCAGATAGCAGGCTGCTGATGACAGAGGCACGCAAACTGACCACAGTGTCTGGTCTCAGCAGCCATGATACACTGTGGTCAGATTACAGAGGGGTGGGGAGAAACTGGCAGGATCAGTCAGGTTTTTTTAGGTGTTACAGGGGGCCAAATGACCGTGTCATATAACATACTTTAAAGGAGCAGGATCCATTTTTTTTTTTTTTGGGTTAACAAACGCTTTAAGCCTTTGAAGAGGTGTAAACAGTGAATTGAGTTCTGGCAGGGTGTTTGTTAGTTATGCTGACCAGACCTATCGTAAAACTATCACCAAATCCATTAAGAATACAGCTGATGCCATAAAATGCAAATGGGGATCGTAAAAAAGCGGTCAAGCTCTATGTGACCTCTTGGAGACCTCTGCCAATTCACAACTTAACAAAATCCACACACGATTCAAAAAATCAGACAGGAATATGACACATTAATAATAAGTATATATTTGAAGGGGCAATGTCATACTGAACAAATCAAGGTCATACACGACTTAGCTAGAGCATACCGAAGGGAGGATGGCAGTCAGAAATCTCCTGGGTGACAGGTTTTTTCTGTTTAGTTTTCCTGGACACGAAATTCAATGCTGAACAATAATCTATCAGTTTCCTTGTCAAAAGAAGTTTATTGAGTATACAATATTATAAAGATACATAAAGTAAGTTTACAAGGATCTATAAAGTAAGCTCATTGTTTTACAGTAGGTTTTATATAGGTAAATATCATGAAATTTCAAATATTAACCCTTGGGTTCACGTAAACCTAAATTAAAGATGTATATCATTTCCTTAGTTACTTTTGTAGGTATTTAAATGATTTATACCTACTATACATATTGTTTACAGGTAGAGTGTATATAGGTCAAATAAATTCTGATAATGAGCTTTAATCGTAAGGTGGAGAAAAGGAAAGAGAAAGAAGAAAAAGGGTAGAAAGGCAGAGGTATGGTCCACAAGGTTGTCCCACTCGTCAGTTTATTATTCTTTTTAGTTCTCTTTGAAGCCTTAGAATGGGTGTCTCTGTAAGTCATTTAATCTGTTACCATGGCAACAGGACAGAGTCATTGAAGTTTGACAGGAACTGTTGTTTTATCCAAGGATGCCAAAGTTTTTCAAATTTTGGAATTTGATTTTGATCGATGGCTACCATCTTAGCATGGGACATTGTATTATTCATTCTGTGAATTGTTTCTGCTAGTACCAATGTAGGAGATTTCCATGCCTTGGCCACTGTTTGCTTTGCAGCCGTTATTAGTTGGATCATAAGTTTGAATTGAGAGAGTGTTAACCATTCCGGTTTTAGATTAAGTAAAGTTATATATGGATCTGGTTGTATTATTTTTTTAAATATTTTAGATGCAATCACGAAGACTTCCTTCCAGAAGGTTTGGATTACTGGGCACGTCCACCATATGTGTAAATGTGTGCCTATTTCTGGGCATCCTCGAAAACAAAGAGCTGAGGTATTAGGTGAATATTTTGCCACTCTAGCAGGTACAAGGTACCAGCGAGTTAGGACTTTATAATTTGTCTCCAGTGCTAAGATGTTGGGTGAAGATGACTTAGATGTGAGCCATATGTTAGACCAGTCCATGTCTTCTAAAGTTCGTCCCAGGTCCTCCTCCCACCTCTGAACGTAAGAGGGTCTATTAAGATTTACTACTCCATATAATTGATTATAAAGTGATGAAATTGTACCTTTAGCAAATGGATCTTTTGTACAGATTGATTCAAAAATGGATAATTGGGATAATGGTGTATCCCCCTTTAGGAATGGTGTATAGAAATTTTTGATTTGGAGATATCTAAATATCTCAGAGTTTGGTAGATCATATTTTTCTCTAAGCGATGGGAATGAAAGGAATGATTTAGATACTATGAAGTCATTTAGTGTCTGAATGCCTGATGTTGTCCAAGCTTTAAAAGAATTTGGGTAGATCCATGCCGGATAAAAGGCCGGATTTCTGATAAAAGAAAGGAGAGGATTGTGTGGAGATTGTAACTGATATTTGGTTTTTAGTTTATCCCAGAGAGATAAGAAGTGTTTAGTTATGGGATTATGAATTTTAAAGCGGTCTTTAGGATCAAGCCATAACAAGTTTGATATTAATAGAGGGTCATTTTCTGAAGCCTCTATAAATACACATAATGGGATTTCCTGTTTTGCATGGTATTTGGACAGACTGGCCAAATGTGCTGCTCTGTAGTAGTTAGTAAAATTAGGGTATCCCAGGCCTCCTTTATTTTTGGGAAGATGTAGTGTGTGTATAGGTATACATGGTTTAGAAGAGCCCCATATAAACAAAGTTGCTCTTTTTTGTACTATTCTCAAAAAATAGGAAGGAATTGGAATAGGGAGGACTCTGAATAGATAAAGCAATTTGGGTAGAATAGTCATTTTGATTGCATTAATCTTCCCTATCCAGGATAAAGGAAGTTGCGACCATTGTTTTATTAGATTTGTGATCTGTCTTAATACAGGAGGATAATTGGTTGAGAATAAGTCAGAATGAGATGCTGTTAAATGAATTCCAAGATATGGGATTGATCTTTCTGCCCATGTGAATGGGAGTGCAGCCCTAGCCAGGATCAATTCCATGTTTGTGAGCGAAATATTAAGCACTAGGCATTTCTTAGGATTAATCATAAGGCCGGATAGGGCTGCAAATCCATCAAGAGCTGGTATTAAGTTAGGACCAGAGACCTGTGGTGATGATAGAAAAAGTAATATATCGTCTGCAAATATACATAATTTGTGTGTAATACCTCCTACTTCAATGCCAGTTATAGTTTGGTTTGTTCTGATGTATTGGGCCATGGGTTCGAGTATAAGGGCAAATAATAAGGGAGATAATGGGCAACCCTGTTGTGTACCTCTTTCAATATTAAAGGCATCAGATTTGTATCCAGCATATTTTATATAGGCTTTGGGTTTATTATATAATTCTTTGATCCATGTTAAAAAGTGGGGTCCAAAACCCCATTTTTGTAATGAATATTGCATATATTGCCAGGATACTGTGTCAAATGCCCTCTTAATATCGAGAGATAGAAAACATAAAGGGATTTTCCGTTTTTTAGCAATATGTGCCAATAACACTGCCCTGCATATACTATCGCCTGCCTGTCTATTTGGCATGAAGCCTACTTGATCTCTATGTATTCATTTTCCTATAATGCTATTGAGGCGTTTTGCTATTATTTTTGCTAATAATTTAATATCAAGGTTTAACAGAGAGATAGGCCGATAATTCACACAGGAAGTATCATCAGAAAGGGGTTTTGGGATCATACAAACAATTGCCATTAGAGTTTCTTGCCGAAAAGAATGTCCTTCTAGAAGTTTGTTAAAAGTTTCAGTGAACTAGGGACTCCATATACGCGATAGTGGTGGAACTCAGCAGTACAGAACCACACAGCCACAACAAGTCCATACTATACCACTATAGTAAGATATGGGCCATAGCTTTGGGGAAGTTGGGAATTCCTCGGTATGATGATTATACCCCGTTATGGTTTAACAAGAACCTACCGGAACTTATGCAATTACCAGATGTAGAGTTATGGATTAATTATGGGATCCTATACCTACATCAATTGATCTCAAATGGTACTCTCAAATCCTTTAGTGTACTTGCAGAGGAGTTTTCCCTTCTTCCTTATATGCTATACAGATATCTACAAGTCAAACATGCACTGCAGAGACAGTTGCGGACCCTTTTTCCTCAACCAACTCCTAATGCCCTTATGGCAATAGTAAAGGATAACGACCCCCGAAAATTAATTTCGGCGTTCTATAATATTCTCCTTACCCCTACAGCCTCTAAACTAGCATATGGGCTCAAGCCACGTTGGGAGAGAGCAATAGGACCTATGGAGGATGAGGAATGGGAAGAGGGCATGGAGTCTGTTAGAGCTGTTTCGCCTAAACTATCGGATAGACTAATACAGATTTTTATACTTCACCATGCATACTTAACTCCGCTTAGGGTCGCTAGATACAAGGAGACTCAATCTAGCCTTTGTACAATGTGTGGAAAAGAGTCGGGCACATTTATTCATTTATTGTGGGCATGCCCTCAAATACAGGGTCTTTGGACTCAGGTAGTAAAGTTCTTACATGATAATATGGGATCACCAATTACACTAGATCCTGAGTTGTGCCTACTTGGGATACTGCCTGAGTCCACTGACAAATACACTAAAATCTTTTTACAAGAAACCCTGTTCTCAGTGAGAAAAGTAATAGCTAGGAAATGGATGAGGAGGTCGCCCCCAGGATTTGCTGAATGGAAAGCAGAAATAAATAACACTTTACCGTACAAAAAAATTCATATACACTAACAGAGGATGCCCCATGAAATATGAAAAAATTTGGGACAGATGGTTACAAGACTCAGACACCTGCTCGTGATTGAGTCTATAAATCGCATGCTTAATAACATTAAGATATAGATAGCTGATGATATAGGACATGAACACAAAACATGAGGCCGCATAATTGTATAAGTCTTTATTGCGTATTGTCAAATATATGTTACAACAAATATCTGTTCGAAATTCGACTGTAAACGGATTTTATTCAATGTTGTATACTACACCCAGAACAGTGTGTTACAATGTGTATGTACCATGGATATATTAAAATTAATAAACTTTTCTTTGATAAAAAAAAAAAAGTTTCAGTGAGAATGGGAGAGAGTATTTCTGAGAATGTTTTATAGTATAAAGCCGAGTAGCCGTCTGGGCCTGGTCTTTTGTTAAGTTTTAGGTCTTTTATGGCGTTAGCAACTTCATCTATAGTTATAGGCTCATCCAAACTGCTTTTTTGATTCTGAGACAACTCAGGTAAGGTTATTTTTGAGAAGAAGGATTCAGCCTCTGTAGGATTAAATTCATTGTTTGTCTTGTATAAAGTTGCGAGATGTGAGTGAAATTTATGGACTATTTTAACTGGATTACAAGTATAAACATTTTTTGATCATTTCAAACGTATTGGTTTGAAAGATTTGTTAGTTGAATTTAATGCCCGAGCCAAATATGTACCTGGTTTGTTTGTATTCATGTAGAAATTGTGTTTGGAGCGTTTGAGGGATTTATCAACTGACTCAGTGAGAAATAGATCGTATTCCAATCTAGATTTTTCCAGATGAGATTTTGTACTCTGAGATGGATTATCTTGGAATGATATGTAGGCTGCATTAAAATTGAGTTCTAGTTTTTTTGCTAGATTTTTGCGTTCCCGTTTAAATAGTGCCATTTGTCTTTGTATTGTTCCACGCAAGACAGGCTTATGAGCTTCCCACAGTGTTATTGGGGAAATGTCTGTTGTATTATTAATTGATATGTATTCCTTTAAAGCTTGTTCAATGGCCATCTGATGTAGTGGGTGTTTGAGCATTATGTCCGGTAAGTACCACGTTGGGTCATGCGCTTTTGGTATGGCTGAGGCTATAGTAGTGTATACTGCATTATGGTCAGACCACGGAATCGGAATTATATCTGATGCAATAATTTCTGGTATCATTCCTATTGTTAGAAAAATATGATCTATTCTGGTGAAGGTTTGATGAGGGTGCGAGAAATAAGTGAATTTCTTTTTCATTGGGTTACTTTCTCTCCACGAATCTACCAGATTGTATTTGGAAAGAAGTTGAGAAAAAGGTAATCTAGAGGTTATTTTGGATGGTGTAAAAGGTGATTTATCTAGAAATGAGAGGAGGACCTGGTTCGAATCCCCGCACTTTATCACTGTTCCTATTTTGTGTGTATTAATCACTTGTAATATATGTGAGAGGAATGGTGTAGGCTGTTTGTTAGGAGCGTAGTAGGAAATCACCGTGATTGCTGTATCCATTATATAACCCATGAGTATCAGGTATCTACCTTCTGGGTCTTTAATTTCTGATGATAAGGTGAATGGTGTGGATCGGTGAAATGCAATTAGAGTACCCCTTTGTTTGGTACAGGCAGAAGCCGTGTAAATTTGTTGATAAAAAGGAGAAATATATTTTGGAGTAGAATCTTTGGTGAAGTGTGTTTCTTGGAGGCATACTATGTGAGCCTTCTTGTTATGGAAAGTACAGAAGGCTTTGGTCCTTTTTTGAGGGACATTTATTCCCTGAACATTCAGGGAAAGTATATTCAGTGGTGCCATGGCAACAGATCAAATAGTTTTGACTTACTTTTTGTTATGCAGAGCTGATTGCGCAGATCAACCTGTGTGGACTGAAGAGATGAAAAGATAGAAAAGAAACCAGTGAATTCTGGAGTAAAGAGTAAACAAAAAACATATGAGATTAGATGATACATTGTATAAATTATTTTTTGCAAGTAATCACAATTTACCCATGAAAGAGAATAAATATCTCTCTCAGGGGAATAAGTGCCTTCGTCACACTCCCACATAATATGGTTGGGAGAATGAGGAGGGCTAATGGGGGTACACGGATCTTCCGCTTACAGGAGAGAAGTGCTATGTCAAAAGACATCAAAATGATGATTCATTAATTGGAGTGCAGAATATAGTTTTTGTTGAAATTATTTATTCCAGGGTGGTTGTATATGGTTAGTCTTGCCCTAGGCTAAATAATTCAGTTAGAAAGGTACTGTTAATAACTTTGGTATTGATGAAGATAGTTTGAATTATTTTGGGATTTTAACCCTTTTAGAGTAAACAATTACATATTTTATTCATATGTAACTGTTTAGATATGTTAACTCATAAAATTGAGGTTGTATTGCTTCAGATTAGAATAAACAAAAACATAGTTCTAGGAACTAGTTAGGTAATAATATATTTGTTTTAAGAAAAGAAAGAAAAAGCTTCCATTACTTCTGGATTATTGAACATATTTGTCCTAAAAAGTAATAAATCTATTGTTATTACCTGAAAATATATAACTGAACAAGAATTTCCTTATTTCACTTATATATTCTAAGGCTATATGAATCAGAAGTAATAAGAAATATAACTGGAATGTAACATGATCCCACACAGTGTGTGACTATCAGAATGCAGTTACATTCAGTTATAAATACAGGTTTTTTATAGAGAACCATCTCTTAGTATAATAAATGAAGAGATATCAGGAATTAGGATGTCAGTCCATTGAATCTTCTTGGTCCATGGATGATGTGGCATAACGGCCTCTTTTGTGAGAATGATGATTCCCATTTTGTTCTGAAATTTTCTGGGTGCTGCCTGAAGGTGAAGATGATGCCATTCTTCTGCGTGTGGGAGAGTTGCTGCTTGTGGGTTCTGTCAGATTTAATTTTAAAAGGGTTTGTTGTAGTTCATCTGCTGATCTGCTTCTGTAAATTGTACCTTGGTAGTTAAATCTGACTGAAAAGGGGAAGCCCCATTGATACATAATGTTGTGGCGTTGCAGTTCCATTAGTTGGGGTTTCATGGATCGTCGTTTAGTAATAGTAAGTTGGGATAGGTCAGCAAAAATTTGATAATTGTGTCCTTGAAAAATAAGTTCCTTTTTTTCTCTTGCAGCAATTAGTATTTGTTCTTTCGTTCTGTAATAATGAAATTTTGTGATTATATCACGTGGGGGTCCATCTTTCTTTTTGGCTGTGAGGGCTCTGTGTACTCTGTCCAGTTCTAAACGTTCAATAGGGATATCTGGCTTTAGTTCTTGTAATAGAGCAGTAATAGTAGATTGCAGGTCTGTCACAGTTTCAGGTATTCCCCTTATGCGCAAGTTTGAACGTCTGGCTCTATTTTCGTAATCTTCGAGCTTAGTTTGAAGTATTAAATTCTCTTCTTTTAATTGTTCCAATTCTGTTATATTTTCTTGGGTTGTAATTTCAATTTCATCCATTTTTATTTCTAAGGCTGCGGTGCGGTTTCCCAGCTCTCTTATTTCTTTGGTCAGGCTGTTTGTTATTTGGTCTGAGGTTTGTTTTAAAGCCTTATGAAGCATCTTTTCAAATTGTAATAATATTACTGGGGATGCTGAGGAGGCTTGTGGAGAAGTTTGTGAGAGGATTTGATCTGTATCTGACTCAAATGGAGAGTCTTGCTGTGACATTTTCTGTCTGTGAGAGCGCCCTGATGCTGTATATTGTGAGGTGACTGGAGCTGCTTTAGTTGCAGTGAGTGCCTGTGAGCTCTTTGTGAGGTGATTTTTATTTCTGCCACGGCTTCCTCCCAGTACCATATTTCCTGCCCAAACTTTCACAGTTTGTTCCCTGGGGCAAAAAGGTTCAAATGGATACCTTTTGAGCCTGCAGGCTCCGCTTTGTCCTTCTCTTCTCTCCTCAGCGGTGCGGAGCTCTAACAATGCATGTCTGCTCCGCTAGGCTCCGCCCATGCACCCGCATAATCTATCAGTTTCAAGAATGCAACCGGTACAATTTTAGGAGATATAAATAGTGGTATAAAACTGTGTGTAAGGGAGGGCCATGATATTGTCATAAACATGATGGCCACTCCTCAGATGCTTTATTGGTCAGATGGCCTCCTCAATCCTCCCTTGATCCCAGAGAAAATGGAGATGCCAGAACAGTTTGACAGTTCTCATGTACCATCAAATCAGGAACATCTGTCAAGTTGAGAACCGATAATACCTGGCTCATCGACTGAACTCTGCTAAACCCAAGGACACTGCAAGTATCTTTCTCAATGCTGTTTTATTTCTCTATTGCTGTATTATGTCTATTTCTTTGAAACACCTTTTTTTTTTCTGTAAATACTTTATTTGTAAAATAAAATATGACATGATTGACCTTGTACGGGTATATCTGAATGACGTCCTTGACTTTGTGCAGGTATATCTGAATGATGCCTGCAGCTACAGGCATCATTCAGATAGCGGCTTTTTCAGCCGGCGATTCCCTACACCATAAGAATGATCATAGCAGCTGTTCCACCGCTTGACCGTTCTTACGGGCGGCGAGAGGGGACGCCCCCCCTCCCGCCACCCTCCGGTGCTTCTAACAACTCACCGCTTCCATCGGTGAGTTGGAGACAGGATCCGCCGGCCCCAGATGTTTACCATAAAGATTTCTGGTGGACCAGATAGTTCGCCGGAATCTCTATGGGCGCGATGTATGACGTCACACCCGGCCTCTGCATTCAAACAAAAAGCTGAGATTGTTTTTTTTTTATTTTATTTCAGGCTTCCCAGCCTAGACGTGAGATGTGAGGTCTTATTGACCCCATATCTCACTGTAAAGAGGACTGATCATGCCATATTCCTATTACGAGGGATATTTACAAGTGATCAAAAAAAATTTTTTTCCTTTTTAAAAAAGTGTCAAGCTAAAAAAAAAAAAGTAAAATTAACAATAAAAAAAAAATTAAAGCGCCCCTATACCCGTGTGCTCGCACGCAGAAGCGAACGGAAACGTAAGTCCCGCCCACATATGAAAATGGTGTGCAAATCACAGATGTGAGGTATCGCCGCAAACGTTAGAGCGAGAGCAATAATTCTAGCCCTAGCTCTGTAACTAAAAAAACATGTAACCAGTAAAAATCTTTAAAGCACCGCCAATGGGTATTTTTAAGTACCGAATTTTGGCGGCATTCCAAGAGCGTGTGCAATTTTGTGTGACATGTTAGATATCTATTTACTCGGTGTCTCTTCATCTTTTACATTATGCAAAAAAATTGGGCTAACTTTACTGTTTGTTTGTTTTTTTAAAGCACAAAGCTGTTTTTTTCCCCCCAAAAAAAAAAATTGAAAAATTGCTGCGCAAACACCGTACAAGATAAAACGTTGCAATGACCGCCATTGTATTCTCTAGGGTCTTTGGTAAAAAAAACATAAATAATTTTTTGGGGTTCTAAAATTACATAGAACCCCAAAACATTATATATGGTGAAGAGAATTGCCGGCTCTATATAAACAAGGCGGATCCCCATTCTGACAGGGGACAATACTGAGATCGGCTGTTCCTGATCAGGAACAGCGATCTCTGTGTTGTCCCAGTAAGCCTATCCCCCACATAGTTAGACCACACCCAGACAACACAGTTAACCCATTGATTGCCAGCGTCAGTTATACATTGATCAGTGCATTTTTTTAGCACTGGTCCCCAAAAAATGTCACTTGGAGTCAGATTTGTCTGCTGCAATGTCGCAGCCCCGCTAAAAAGGACAGATCAGCGCCATTACCAGTAAAAACAATTTAAAAAAAAATCCATAAATCTATCCAAAGTTTCTTTTGTGCAAACCAATCAATATATGCTTATTGCAAATTTTTTTACCAAAAATATGTAGCAGAATATACATTGGCCTAAACTGGTGAATAAATGTGTTTTTTTTTTTAATATTTTTTTTTGGATATGTATTATAGCTGAAAGTAAAACATATTATTATTATTATTTTTTTTTTTTTTAATTGTCGGTTTATAGTGCAAACAAAAAAAAAAAAGTAGAGGTTATCAAATACCACCAAAAGAAATCTCTATTTGTGGGAAAAAAGAAAATCAATTTTTTTTGGGTACAGCGTCGCACGACCACGCAATTGTAAGTTAAAGCAACACAGTGCCGTATCACAAAAAATGGCCTGGTCAGGAAGGGGGTAAATCCTTCCGGGGCTGAAGTGGTTAAATCACAAAAGTCACAAGCAAGTCGAAAGTAAATTGCAAGCAAGTCACACGACTTTGGGATCACAGCAGTGTGAACTGCGCCTTAAGGTCCCGCAGCTTATCCCCCCCCCCCCCCGCGCGGTGGCCGAACCACAGGGCCCAGTTACAAGTGCGACCTTTGCATACCTGGTAGTTCCACCACAGATCCTGTGTTAATTCATGCAGGAACAAAGACTTTATTTTATCTACAGACAATGGGATCAGTGGCGTATCATCCATGGGTACAGGGTGTTCACTGCACACGGGCCCCAAAGGATGAGCCATCCCTGGCTGACAGTCGGGACAATCGATGCAGGCAGTTACAGGCATCAATCTCCCTGTATACAGAAGCTAACAGCCGCAGTATCTTCACTTCTCATCCTCTCATTTCCGTGGCTGTCAGCTACTTAATTGAAAGGTATACAGGGAGATCGGTGCCTGTAACTGCCTGCATCGATTGTCCCAACTGTCCCCCTGTGTCCTTCTCTGCCCCCCCCTACCGTCTTCCCCCCGCAGCAAATTGTCAGGATGGAGAGTGGAGGAAAGGGCCAATGTCATTTTTTGCAATAAATAACAATAATAAAAACAATGTAAAAAAAAAAAACTGCCCCAACCCCCTCCTCTCCAAAAAGCATTGTGGGAAAAAAAAAGAAAAAAAAAAGTAAATTATGTAAAAAAAAAATTATTAGTTAGGAACAACGATTTGTCATTTCCTCCAGTCTCTCCCATCCCCCTACAGTTAGAACACACACTAGGGAACACAGTTAACCCCTTGATCACCCCCTAGTGTCAACCCCTTACCTGCCACTGAGAATTACACAGTAATCAGTGCTTTTTTTATAGCACTGATTGCTGTATAATTGTCAGTGGTCCCAAAAATGTGTCAAAAGTGTTCGATCTGTCTGCAATAATGTTGCAATACCGATTAAAAATTGCTGATCACTGCCATTACTGGTAAAAAAAAATAATAGGGGCGTGGCCTGGACATGGCGGAGTGAGGACGCTTAGCGCTTGAGCTCCTGACTCCAGACCCAATACAACGGCAGTTATGCTACAAAATCAACACTTTATTTTTCTGCCATGAGCTATAGGAAGAGAGGCAAGCACAGGGGATCTTCCAGGACAAACCAGGCGTCACAGATCGATCGCTTTCTTAGAGAAAAGCTCAAAGAAAACCCGGAGGCCTACCCAGACCCAACACGCGGCGGGACTCGTCCATCTTCCTCCACAGGCGATATGGCAACCTCCCAGCAGCCGAGCCAGCAGCCCCTGACGGGGATCCCAGCCTTATTAAATCCCTCCTTGAACAGTCAACCTGATACCAGCACCTTTACAAGGGTCACAGGGGATGATTCGGACATACGAGCCCTGCTGAGGGCTCTCCCGACCAAGGCAGACATGGAGGCCCTCCCCACCAAGGCTGACATGGAGGCGCTGGTAATGAGAGTGGAAGAGCAGCACCGTAGAGACCTACAGGAAATCCGTGCGGAGGTGCAGGGGATCGATGACAGACTGACCAGAGAGGAGGCCTCGGTAGGATCCTTAGAGATCAGGGTGTCTCAGCTGGAGAGAGCCCAGCAGAAGTATCAGGAACAACTTGCAGAAGTGCAACTACATGCCGAAGACCTCGAAAACCGCAGCCGCAGGCAGAATCTAAGGTTCCGCGGCATCCCAGAAGCAACAGGCCAGGAGAACCTAATGGCAACGGTGAGAGCTATAATACACACCATCCTGGATGGGGACGTTCCAGCTTCCCTAGAATTCGACAGAGTCCACAGGGCGCTTGGACCTAGAATGGCGGACGCTGATAGACCACGCGATGTATTATGCCGGCTACACCGCTATAGCCACAAGGAACAGATCATGCGGGCGGCCCGTCTAAAAGGCTCTGTAGATTTCGATGGCGCACAAATATCAATCTACCCAGATATATCCAGAGCTACCGTGTGGAGAAGAGCGATGCTAAAACCCCTGCTAGAGAGATTAAACAGAGCAGATTTGACATACCGATGGGGATTCCCGGTACAACTGACCATTCGTAAAGGCGCGGATTACTTTACCCTCCGGCGCCACACAGAGCTTCCGGATCTTTTCGCCTTCCTAAACATGGATCCGATCCCATTGAGGAATTGGCTGGGACCTCTGCCAAAAAGTGATCCCCGACCTGCTTCACAGATCCCCCAGGGGGGGCTCCCCCGCCGTTCCGCAAGGAGACGTCAGAGAGAACCCACTCCCCTGGGAAGGGGAGAGCCGGAACCGTAAGAACCGTTACTACTCTCAAGTAAGTGGCAGAACATCTGCCCTCTTGGCGCTATGGCATTGTGTCGCAACCTAGCCAACCAGAGGATAATGGACCTGATAGTGGAGCCGTCTCCTTCCCCTCTTCTTGGTTTAATCAATATTACGTTTTGTCCCCTGGGAGACCCCCCCCCCGCCCGTTTGCTCCCCCCGCTGGGCATCCTCCCTGTATAACCCCCATCCGTTCCCGGACACCCAAACCTAGACTATATGCATTCTTCAATGGGTACAGTTACTGAGGCCTACACTTCCTGCCTAACTTGGGGTAAAAGACTCCAGCAGAGACTGGCCCACTACTGTCCAGGGTACTGGCGGCCCGCACCGACTATACACGCGGACGTACAAGGAACCCAACGTTGCACGCTACGGGCGAAACTTTCAAGGACCTTCAATCAATCAACCTTAACCCTTGTTTATTTTGGTGGTTTTTCTTTTTGATGCTTCCAGGTTTTTCTTTTCAATATGTGAGAAGATACAGCCCGGAATATGCCTCAGGAACTGGGTTGCAGAACGGGACTTGGTTCAGAGCCTTGTTGGGGGGGTGGCGGGGGGGGGGGGTAGGGGGCTTTGTCTTAGGGGGATGGTTCTACGGGATTCAGGGAAGTGGTGGTCTATCTCGGCAATTTGCCACCCGAGCAGCAGAGGGAGGGTCTTGCATAACCCGGACATGATTAGATCTGAGTCTTGATCCCCACTGACGCTCGGGGAGAGGGCCACCCACCTTCGGATCGGAAGATTGCTCTGGTTGGTGTGAGGCGACATGATAAAGAGCCTGAGTTCCTGGCGCCAAGCCAACCTCCTAGATAAGACAAATGTTGCATAGCATGGTTATGTATAATATTTTTACTTGATCAGGGCCTCTGGCACAACATGTCCGCCCCCTAGTTAGCTATCAGAGTTATTCCGAAAAGACCCACTGAGAGGTGGCCACCCATTCGGCGAGGGAGATGTTGATATTGGCAGGGGGCGCTGGCTCGCGCTGAGTGGGGGGCTTACCTCACCCAAAGCTGATTTATGATGCATAGAACGTGGTGTCTTTTCCATTGTCGCCTCTACCTTTGTTATACATTTCCTTTTATTGTGTTGTTTTGTTCTTTAAGTTTTTATACTATTTCAATGTTGGGTCTGGAGAGGGAGCTCTCGACCCCGTCTAGTGCAATCACAACCCCACATAGGTTTACACCCCTCTGGAGCCCCATCGGGTAGCTTCACGGGTGCATTGAGACTTAGTCTCTCACGCGCTCTAAGCGCATTAGATTTTCGAGCGCACTGACCAAGTAGCTCGTCCCTTTAACTATCTTCTTATCTGTCCTACCATCTCTTCTTTTCTCACTTTTTCTCCGCCTCTTCTTCTTCCTCCTCTTTCCCTTTTTACCCGAACCCCCCCCTTTTTTTTTTCTCTCCTTTGGACCCCCCCCCTCGCCCCTCTGGCTCTCCCTTGCCACCACCCCGGTTTAACTCGGCCTATGAGTACAATGGAGTCCGTTAGGCTAATGTCCATCAACGTGAAGGGGCTTAACACCCCCGAGAAAAGATCCATAGCTCTTTCTAGTATACGACATGCTAAAGCCCACATATGTTTCCTCCAGGAAACCCATTTTCGAGCCAATGGTATCCCAAAATTCCAAAACAGATATTTCCCAACTGCCTATCACGGGTGCTCCGTTGACTCCAAGTCCAAAGGAGTCAGTATACTGATACGCTCCACGGTACCGTGGATATTGCGAGACACTTGGAATGACAAAGAGGGAAGGGCCATATTTGTTAAAGGGGTATTGGGTGGCTCCCTGGTGACCTTAGTAAACCTGTATCTCCCCAACACAGGCCAGATCAATTTCTTTGAACCCATGATGACCAAACTATCTGACTTCGCGGAGGGTGAAGTGATCTTGGGAGGTGACTTCAACTTCTCCATGGACCCCTCCTTAGACACTTCTAAACAATCTTCCCAACTCTCATATGCAGCACTCAAACGCCTCAAAAATAACTTTCATGCCTTCCACCTGGTAGACGTATGGAGGATATTACATCCGACCCAGAAGGACTTTACCTTCTACTCACATCCACATGACTCATACACCAGAATCGATATGATCCTGGTGCCCCAGTCACTTCTATCGAGGGTTCGATCCGCATCAATAGGGTCTATCACTTTTTCTGACCACGCCCCTGTGTTTGTAGACATAGATTTACTACCCCATAGATCCAAACAATGGCAGTGGAAGCTTAATGATTCACTGATCCAGTCTCCAGAGGTGATCGAGGAAGTGGCGAGAGAATTAAGGTATTTTTTCTCGAAAAACGCAGAGGGTGAGTGCGCTCCCTTGCTGGTTTGGGAGGCCCACAAGTGCACCATTAGAGGAACCCTGATAAAAATCGGCACACGAATAAAAAAGGAGAGAGCCCAACAAATCATTGACCTTTTAGGAAAGATCAGGAGCCTGGAAGCTACTCACAAACAATCCCTAGCCACCCAGACGCTACGGGAGCTTACGACCCTTAGGGGTCAACTGAGATCTCTGGCACTAGATAGGGCGAAGGCAGTCATAGCAAAGTGCAAACGCACTTTCTATGAACACAGCAATAAAAGTGGTAGGCTATTAGCTAGGGCCCTGAAAGCCCAAAGGGCACAAGCCTTTATCCCTGAGTTAAAAGGAGATGATGGCACTAAAGTACACACCTCCGAGGATATATTGGAACAGTTTCGTAAATATTACACCGCGTTATACAACATTGAAAGTCCGTCCCCGGAAGTTGATAAACTCCGCAAACAGGAAGCCATAAAGGCTTACATACAGAAATCAGGCCTCCCTAGGCTATCTGAAGAGGTCTTAAAGACTTTGGAAGAACCGCTGTCAGGTGATGAGGTAAAAAAGGCCTTGGCGTGTATGCAGCTGGGCAAAGCCCCGGGCCCTGACGGATACACACTAACGTATTTCAAGACCTTCAGCGACATTCTAACACCGCATTTTTTAGCGGCCTACAATGACGCTGGAGAGGGGGCATTACCCCCAGAAGACTCCCTACGGGCCTTCATTTCAGTAATCCCCAAAGAGGGCAAGGATCCCTTACTGTGTCAAAACTATAGACCAATATCACTCCTCAACATTGATTTAAAGATTTTCACTAAGATACTCTCCATGAGGCTAACAGAATCAATCCCCTCGCTGATACATTTAGATCAGGTTGGCTTTGTACCCTCCAGAGAGGCGAGGGATAACACCACAAAGGCAATTAATATCATCCACGCGGCCAAGACTCGTAAAATTCCCCTGTTATTGCTATCTACTGATGCCGAAAAGGCTTTCGATAGAGTGAGTTGGCCCTTTTTAAATGAGACACTACGACAGATAGGTTTTGGTTCCCGGATGATGAACTGGATTCAAGCCATTTACTCCAAGCCCACAGCGAAAGTAAAAGTTAATGGCCAGCTTTCCTCCCCTTTTGACATTTCCAATGGCACAAGACAGGGCTGCCCCCTGTCTCCACTAATTTTTATTTTATCCCTAGAACCCTTTCTCCGCATAGTAAGAGACAACCCAAATATAACAGGAGTACATCTAACCGAGTCCCTAGCTCCTAAAACAGCGGCCTTTGCAGATGACCTACTCTTCTTCATAACAAACCCCTTGATCTCTATACCAAATTTAATGTCAGAATTACAGACCTATAGCACCTTATCTGCTTTCAAAGTAAATTTTCAAAAATCGGAAGCATTAAACATTTCCCTACCAGACTCCCTGCTTAACCTTCTAAGGGTAGACTTTCCCTTCAAATGGGCAGGATCATATATCAAGTATTTGGGAATCCGCCTACCGCGTAGGGTGGAAGATATTTTCACAATTAATTTTCCCCCCCTTCTTTCAGACATCAAGAAGGACCTACTGAAATGGAACTCGGGAATGTTCTCTTGGTTCGGAAGGTGTAGCATAAAAAAAATGAACATCATGCCACGTATATTATATTACCTCCAGACCCTCCCCATTAAGATCCCGAATGCCTTCTTGCGGGCCACAAACCGAGCCATAGGTGGGTTCATCTGGGCCCAGAAATCCCCGAGGCTAGCACAAGCTACTCTAAGGTTACCCAAATCGTCGGGAGGCATTGGCCTTCCAGATGTTAGTCTATACCATGATGCGTGTCACTTAACAAGAATCATAGACTGGTGCAAACACGAAAAGCTAAAACAATGGATACAAATAGAGCAAGTACTTTCGGGGTTGGAACTAAAAGGACTACCCTGGTGTCAGAGGAACCTACCAGATCACATAGTAAATCACCCTACGATAGGAGAGACTTGGCGAGTAACACAAAAAATTAACAGAGAACACTCGATCGCACCTGCCCCCTCCCCACTCACCCCGATAATAGGGAACCCGGATTTCAAGCCGGGCTGGCAGGATTCCGGCTTTCAGGAGCTGAAAAGCAGTGACAGGAACCAACTTAGACACTTCATAAGAAATGGCCACTGGATGTCCAGAGAAACGATCATGGATGACCCACTTTTAGCCGGCCTTTCTTTCTGGCAAAAACTACAACTAGCTCACTTCATTAAGGCTCAAACTACACCGACACCGTATTTAAGGCCCCTGACGCCATTCGAGCAAATTAGCCTAGAACAAGAACCAATGCGACACACCATCTCGCTTACCTACCAAATACTGCTTTCATCACCCAAAAGCCAAAAACCCCCATATATAGTTAGATGGGAACGTGATCTGGGCATACAGCTCAACGAAAAGCAAGTGGAAAGAATATTTCTTTTCACTTTCAAAACCTCAATTTGCGCTAACCAGCAGGAAGCAGGATTTGGTATTATACCCCAGCTAAGCTCCATAAGATGTTCCCTCAGAGCTCTAATCTCTGTTGGAGATGCGGAGAGGAGGTGGGCACCCTTCTCCATATCTTTTGGTCATGTAAGCATCTGACATCCTTCTGGTCTGAGGTCCATAGAATCACACAAAAGTTCACAGACAGGGAGTTGCCCAAGAACCCCGAATTCTTTTTATTACATCATCATGCAATCCCTAGCAAAGCCTACAGGAAGTCGATTCTCCCCCTGCTGAGCACAGCAGCGAAAAGCTGTATCCCATTGCTTTGGAAGCAGACGGAGCCCCCGACTGTGGCGCTGTGGTTAAAGAAAATAGCTGATATCTACAACATGGAGGACTTAATCGCAACAGAAAAAGGAAACAGTGAAAAATTTCTTAAGAAATGGTACTATTGGCGCGAATTTTTCTACTCGGAGGAACATGCTGGACTGTTAGTTTAAATTCTGAGTAAACACTGGAAAAATTTTTTTTTTTTTTTTTTTTTCTTCTCGGGCTAAGAGTTAGCAGACAGACAACACGTACTCTAGCTGGGGGTGGTCGGGGAGCCGAGGGGCAAGGAAAAGAGACCTTGTTGGCCCCCTTGGCTTCTCACTTCCCTTCACCATGCCCCCCCTTCCCTGTCCCCTCCCTTCCTCCCCCCTTTTTACAACAATTTAATTTTTTTTTTTTTTTTTTTTTTCACGGCCTTCTCCTACCCCTCTCTTCCTTCCCTAGCCTTATCTGTTGTTTCTTCTTTTACTCTTCAATTATTCTCAGGACCGCCAGGTTCTTCACAATCTATAAAGGAAAATGCTGAACGCATGATCAACCCCTACAGGTTTCTAGTCTTATATATATAAGAGTCCAACCAAACATGGGAATCAGAGAGCTCCCTAGCCTTGAAACTAGCCAACCTAAAAACAAGAAGATTTGATTGTATTATTAAGAAGTCCTTTCAAGGTCGGAGGGTTATGTTCAGACTTACTGAACTGTTCTATGCAGAAAGTAAGATTCTACTGATCCCAATGTCTTATTACTTTTACCGGACTACGCTTGTATGTTTTTCATTTCAACGTGTATAATACAAATAAAGAATTTACAAAAAAAAAAAAAAATAATAATAATAAAAATGCCATAAATCTTTCCCCTATTTTATAGACGCTATAACTTTTGCCCAATTAATATATGCTTATTGCAATTTTTATTGCCAAAAATATGTAGGATTTTTTTTTTTTTAATTGGGGGTATTTATTATAGCAAAAAGTACAAAATATTATGTTTCTTTCAAAATTGTTGCTCATTTTTGGTTTATAGCGCAAAGAAAAAAAAACGCAGACATGATCAAATACCACCAAAAGAAAGCTCTATTTGTGGGGAAAAAAAGACGTAAATTTTGTTAGGGTACAGCGTCGCACGTTCGCGCAATTATCGGTTAAACCGTCGCAGTGTCGTATCGAAAATAATAAAAATAAAGAACTGCTGACACCGTTCACTGCCCTTCTGACACGATCCTGCACATACTAACCACCGCTGTACACTCCACACTCCTCACCTACACACACTACCCACCTCCATACATTCCACACTCCTCTCCTGCACATACTACCCGCTGCCATACAGTCCATACTCCTCTTATGCACATACTACCCACTGCGCCATAAACTCCTCTCTCGCACATACTATCCACCACTGTACACTCTGCACTCCTCTCCTGCACATAATACCCACCACCATACACTCCACACTCCTCCCCTGCACATACTACCACGGCTGGACACTCCGCACTGTACATTTCCTATTTAACATTACCACATTCTGCACTATATAAGTCCTCTCGGACACCCCCTTTAAGCCACACCCAATATATAGCTCAATTTAAACCACGTTCACTGTTCACCGTGGAGCGCTAATTTTTTTTGTTCCTGCCTAGGGCCCACTTTTGATCTTGCACCCAGGCCCACTGATTTCATGATACACCCCTGAACAGGATAATATATTTTAATTCAGCTAGAAAACAAATAAATACAACTTTTTGGGGTATATATTTTTGAAGTAGTGAATGTGATATTCTGTGATATTATATTACATATATACTTGACACACAGAGGAACTAGGTTTCCAGCCCCTACAGTGAAAGTCAAACTCGTGGATGGGATCATTACTTCTGTTTACCTTAGTACAGTGCTCAAAAAAAAAAATGAAAGGAACACTTTGAAAACACATCAAATCTTAATAGGGAAAAATATCATGCTGAATATCTTTACTGATATGGACTGGGTAATGTGTTAGGAACAAAAGGATGTCACATTGTTTGATGGAAATGAAAATTATCAACCTACAGAGGGCTGAAGTCAAAGACACCCCGAAAACAAAGCGAAAAAATGATGCAGCAGAAATTTAATTGCAGCAACTCAAAATGATACTCAGTAGTTTGTATGCCCCCATGTGCTTGAATGCATGCCTGACAATGTCAAGGGGTGCTCCTAATGAGACAAGGGATGTCCTGTGGTATTTCCTCCCAGATCTGGACCAGGGCATTACTAAACTCCTGAACAGACTGAGGTGCAACCTGGCAGCGTCAGATGGACCAAAACATATTGTCCCAGAGGTGCTCTTTTGGATTTAGGTCAGACGAGCGTGGGGGCCATTCAATGGTATCAGTTCCTTCATCCTCCAGGAACTGGCTGCATACTCTCGCGACATGAGGCCGTGCAATTTAAAAAAAAAACAGAGTGGGGTCCCCCCCAAAATCCATACCAGGCCCTTTGGGTATGGCTTAGATTTTAAGGGGAACTCCCCTCAAAATCCATACCAGGCCCTTATCCGAGCATGCAGCCTGGCAGGCCAGGAAAGGAAGGGGACGAGCGAACGCCCCCCCCTCCTGAGCCATACCAGGCCACATGCCCTCAACAAAGGGGAGGGTGCTTTGGGGTGTCCCCATGTTGATGGGGACAAGGGCCTCTTCTCGACAACCCTGGCCGGTGGTTGTCGGGGTCTGCGGGCGGGGTCTTATAGGAATCTGGAAACCCCCTTTAACAAGGGGGCCCCCAGATTAGACATGTGCAGAATGAAAAAAATTGTTTTGTTTCGTTTCAATGCGTTATTTACATTAATTTGTTTAGTTCAATTAGTTTCATTTGTATAATTCGTTTTCGGAATTTGTTTCGTTTATTCATTTTCGAATTGATTCGAAATGTCTTCGAATCAATTTTGAATAGTTTTCAAATTTGAAAAATTTTCCAATTCGAATAGATTTCTAAAAAGAATAAAATAGAATAGAAAATAAAGGAATAGAATATAATTTTTCTATTCTATTCCTTTATTTTGTATACTATTTTATTCTCTTTGGAAATTGGAAAACTATTTGAATTCAAAACGTTTTCAAATTCAAATTTGAAAACTATTTGAATTCGAAAAGTTTTTGAATTTGAAAACTATTCGAATTCGAAAAGTATTAGAAAACCTTTCGAATTCGAATTTCGTTCGAATTTCTTTTTTGTTATTTCGGATACGTTTAAATTTGGTCCTATTCTAATTCAGGAAATTCGGATACATCTGAATTTCCACATAACGAAAATTTGTTTGAATTTTAATTCAGAATGAAGCGAACCGCACCTGTCTACCCCAGATCCCCCCCTCCCATGTGAATGGGTATCGGGTACATTGTACCCCTACCTATTCACCAAAAAAAGTGTCAAAAAGTAAAAACCACAAGACACAGTTTTTGACAATTTCTTTATTAATAAAAGAAAAAAAAAGGATCCCACGATGTACATCCATCTTCAATCAGGCCACCCGGCGGTTACGTCAGCGGCTAGCCCCGCCCTTGCCTATATAAGAGCTGTTAACCACTTAAGCCCCGCTCACTGTATATATACGTCATTTTTTTGAAGATGGATATCTCGGTAACGGCAGCAGCTGCTGCCACAACCGAGATATCCATCTTTACAGTGAGCGATTCTGTACACGATAACGGTGGTCTCTGCGGCGGGTTCGCCGTGAGATCACCGTTATCGGCGGCGGGAGAGGTGCCACCCCCCCTCCCGCCGCTCTCCCGCGCCTTCCGCCGCTTACCGGAGCCGTCGGTAACGGCGGAGGCGATCGGGTCCTTTCCCTGCTGAGGTATGGAGACAAGTGAGGCCAAGATGGCCCCCACCCGTCTCCATACCATGTGACGGCCGGAGCGACGTCATTCGACGGCTCCGCCCACTCTCTTAAAGGCACAAATTTTTTTAGTGTCATTTTTTTAAACGACTTTTTTTTTTTTTTTTTTTTGCACTTTAGTCTAAATATGAGATCTGAGGACTTTTTGACCCCAGATCTCATATTTAAGAGGACCTGTCATGCTTTTTTCTATTACAAGGGATGTTTACATTCCTTGTAATAGGAATAAAAGTGATCCATATTTTTTTTTTTTAAAAAACAGTGAAAAAATAAATAAAATAAAATAAAATAAATAATAAAAAAAAAAAAAAAATTTTTTTAAAGCGCCCTGTCCCGACGAGCTCGCACACAGAAGCGAACGCATACGTGAGTAGCGCCCGCATATGAAAACGGTGGTCAAACCACACATGTGAGGTATCGCCGCAACCGGTAGAGTGAGAGCAATAATTCTAGCCCTAGACCTCCTCTGTAACGCAAAACATGCAATCTGTAGAATTTTTTAAACGTCGCCTATGGAGATTTTTAAGGGTAAAAGTTTGACGCTATTCCACGAGCGGGCGCAATTTTGAAGCGTGACATGTTGGGTATCAATTTACTTGGCGTAACATTATATTTCACAATATAAAAAAAAATTGGGCTAACTTTACTGTTGTCTTATTTTTTTTTTCAAAAAAGTGAATTTTTTCCAAAAAAAGTGCGCTTAGAAGACCGCTGCGCAAATACGGTGCAAAAAAAAGTATTGCAATGACCGCTATTGTATTCTCTAGGATGTTAGAAAAAAAACAATATATAATGTTTGGGGGTTCTAAGTAATTTTCTAGCAAAAAAACCTGTTTTAAACTTGTAAACACCTAAAATCCAAAACGAGGCTGGTCTTTAAGTGGTTAAAGTGAAGAGACAGCAGTCGCCGGGAGGCCTCCCATGGTGGATGGTGGATGTACATCGCGGGACACTTTTTTTTTTTCTTTTTTAATAAAGGAATTGTCAAAAACTGTCTCTTGTGTTTTTTTTGGTGAATGGGTAGGGGGCTTCCAGATTCCGATAATCCTCCTGCCCGCAGACCCCGACAACCACTGGCCAGGGTGGTCAGGAAGAGGCTCTTGTCCCCATCAACATGGGGACAAGGTGCTTTGGAGGCTTTGTCCTGACAGATATATAAAACAAACTAAAACACGCAAAATCATACAATACAGCGCTCGCAAATATATATAATATCAAAAAAATATTTTTGTGAAACCAAAGAAAAGAAAAAACTTTGTTGCAGCTGCAGAGTGAAAGTACTGTACTTTAAAGATTTATAAACCGGGTGAACTGCGCTAGCAACTAAATGTGAAAAATATATATATATATAAACAAAAACCACAAAACACCACAGGCGATGGTAAAGTGGCACGTGAGTATAGATATGGATGTGTCAGAGAACTGGACCTGCAGCTCGCGCATCCGAGCCAACACTCAGTATGCGTGCACTGGACTGCACTACCAGATCTCCAAGACCCTCCACAACAGTTAAACAATTAGTGTAGGAATGACAGGATCATGGGACGATGCACTACTAGGACAAATGCATCTATCAAACCTCAGAGATAATAGTTTGGCATACAATGATAAAAATATAAATATAAAAATATGGCATATCAATGGTGCAAAAAAGAAAAATTATGGAGCAAACCACTCAGTAAGTTCCAGATGACACAAAGAAACCATGAAAAAGTCATCTATAATATAATATAAAATAATGAAAGGGCTTCCAACTTTTCCATCTTTTCCAACAACCAGGGCCAATCGTGTGGCGATGTAAAAAGTATTGCTCGTAAACCCACAGAAGCACACGTTCCACCGAAGGAGAGAAGAGAGGTATATAGCATAAAACCTTAAAATACCAAAGGTCACCTGCGCATAAATGCGCTACTCACGGGACCAATAAGGAAAGCAGGCATTCAGATATTTCGGTCGGTTCGCCGCTCTTGGCGTGCGTTCCACCGCCAGGAAGTGATGTCACTGGTAAGACACAAACGAACGTAGGCAGGATGTTGCGTCGACGCGTTTCGCCCCTCCCCCAGGGCGTTATCAAAGACTTTTTATGAGCAATACTTTTTACGGTTTACGAGCAATACTTTTTACATCGCCACACAATTGGCCCTGGTTGTTGGAAAAGATGGAAAAGTTGGAAGCCCTTTCATTATTTTATATTATATTATAGATGACTTTTTCATGGTTTCTTTGTGTCATCTGGAACTTACTGAGTGGTTTGCTCCATAATTTTTCTTTTTTGCACCATTGATATGCCATATTTTTATATTTATATTTTTATCATTGTATGCCAAACTATTATCTCTGAGGTTTGATAGATGCATTTGTCCTAGTAGTGCATCGTCCCATGATCCTGTCATTCCTACACTAATTGTTTAACTGTTGTGGAGGGTCTTGGAGATCTGGTAGTGCAGTCCAGTGCACGCATACTGAGTGTTGGCTCGGATGCGCGAGCTGCAGGTCCAGTTCTCTGACACATCCATATCTATACTCACGTGCCACTTTACCATCGCCTGTGGTGTTTTGTGGTTTTTGTTTATATATATATATATTTTTCACATTTAGTTGCTAGCGCAGTTCACCCGGTTTATATAAACTAAAACACGCGCCAATGGAGAACTATATATAGTGTGCAAAATTATAATTGATGAGGACCTGTTTTGCTTGCGTCTATCTAGCAAGGTTACTCTGTGGTATAAGCAAGGAAGCTGAGATTTCTGCAGTGTGTAAATGTGCTTTTACTATACAAAGATGCTGTACATACAAAGCTATTACAATATTAGGAATACAATACAAGACTGACAGATATCTATAACAAACAAAAATGCCTAGCAAATGAACAGCCTATGGTCTATACCAGTACAAATACACTTTAAAGGTTATTTATCTACTGTAATAGGGCGTACACACGGTCGGACTTTGTTCGGACATTCCGACAACAAAATCCTAGGATTTTTTCCGACGGATGTTGGCTCAAACTTGTTTTGCCTTCACACGGTCGCACAAAGTTGTCGGAATTTCCGATCGACAACCACGCGGTCACGTACACCACGTACGACGAGACTAGAAAAGGCCGGTTCAGAACCAAGCGCGGCACCCTTTGGGCTCCTTTTGCTAATCTCGTGTTAGTAAAAGTTTGGTGAGAGACGATTCACGCTTTTTCAGACTCGTGGCTTTCAGAACGTTTTCTGCCGTTCAGTTTGTGCTTGTGGGTTTGTATCTGCTCTTCAGGGCTTTCAGTGCGTTCGTTTCAGAGTTTTCTGTGTGATCTTGCCTGCTCGTTGCTGTTTTTCAGGTCGCTCTTCACAGGCCTTGCTGTTCTTCAGTGCGTTCTGTTACTTCGTTCTGAGCAGCCGACCGTTTTCTAGCCATGTTTCGTATGCGTACTCCTCGTAGCGTTCGTGCTGTGCGGGGGCTTGGTGTTGGGGTCCTGACCTTGACACAAGTCCAGTCCATGAACAGGGTGGGGAGGAGTTCATGGACCAAGAATTGGTTGCTTCAGCGTGACCAGTTCTGTCATATGCCTTTGCTCCGTGAGATCCGTGAGAATAATCCTGATGATTTCAGGAACTTTCTCAGGATGATGGACCCCGTGTTTCACCGTTTGTTGGCTTCGCTGACCCCCTATATTAGCAGGCAGGATACCTGCATGAGGCAAGCCATCACTCCGCAGCAGAGGTTGGTCGCTACCTTGCGGTATTTGGCCACAGGGAGAAGCCTGCAGGACCTCAAGTTCTCGACAGGCATCTACCCCCAGGCTCTGGGGATCATTATCCCAGAGACCTGTTCTGCCATCATCCAGGTCCTGCAGAAGGAATATATGAAGGTAAGATTTTTATCCTTTTATAATCATATTTTATTGTATTGAATGTTTGCTAATATATTGTATTTCTTTCCTCATTCCCTAATTACCATGATTGTAATATGCTGTGAATGTCCCCTTTGTCCTCATGCATGCTGGATTTTTATGTAATTATTATTTTAGGTCCTTCATACATATTTGCCCTTCACTAACCTCCCCAGCATGGTGTCTCCTGGTCCATATTCACCTCATGTAGTCACTTAACAATGTATTTTTTCAGCTCCATAGTAGTGCTTTACCCCAAACACCCCCTAAAATGTTTGTAAATGTTATTTTGGATTTCAATTCAGGCAGAGTGCCAGAGGCTTTTTTTTGTGGTGTCCCCAAATAATTTTTAGTAACCCTCCCTCCCCCAACTGCTAGGTCAGCTGATCCCAATTCTCTATGTATCCTCAATCATCTATCTGCTGACTTTGCCAAACCCATACACACTATACCCATCTCTTTTGTGCTCTGATTTATGGATGAATTCCCCAAAGCATGTAGTGCAATGGCCTGCCTGTATACTTTCCAATGGTACTGTTTCAAGTTTTTGTATCCTATTATTATCTTGATAGGTAATAGCAGAATGTCCAAATGTCCTCAAATGTGTACAATGTGTATTTATATCTTTGTATTATGACACTTCTTACCTGTCCAGTGGTCTGCCAATAGTGTAACTAAGGAGGGGCTGTTCCAAGTAATATCCTGTATTTAGGCCTTCATCTCTCAATGAAGTGAAGAGGGTTACCTGTCCAAGAGTTCCCCCCCTATAATGTTAGAAATGGCCCATGAGAGGGGGGGAGGGGGAATATGATAGGTGTACCTTATACTTTGGCGTTGTTAAATTCCCCTTAATAAATGCTATCTGGAGGTTGCCCCATAATGTTTGTGTATAATCTGCTTGCCATGTTTCTGTGAAAAAAATACTAATGTTTATTGTTTTTTCCTCAACAGTTTCCTTCCACACCACAGGAATGGCAGACTGTGGCCTCCCACTTTGCCCAGCGGTGGGACCTTCCTAACTGCGGAGGGGCAATTGATGGGAAACACGTCCACATCGTCCCACCACCCAACTCGGGGTCGTACTATTTTAATTACAAGGGGTTTAATAGTATAGTGATGTTGGCGGTGGTGTCGGCTAATTACGACTTCTTGTATGTGGACGTGGGGAAGAATGGCCGGATGTCCGATGGTGGAGTCATCGCCCAGACGGAGTTCTACAGGCGTCTCCAGAATGGCAGCTTGGACTTGCCAGCTCCAGAGGACAATGTTGAAGGTCTCCCATTTGTGTTCATTGCTGATGAAGCGTTTGCGCTGGGGGACCACCTGATGCGGCCATTCCCGATGAGGACCCTCACCCCGGAAGAGAGGGTTTTTAATTACCGGCTGGCCAGAGCCCGAAGAGTGGTGGAGAACACATTTGGAATCCTGGCCAGCCGGTTCTGACTATTTCTGACACCCATCCATATGGCGGAGTATAAACTGAACCATATAATACTTGCGTGCTGTGTTCTCCATAATTTTTTAAGAAAACATTCTGCCAACTATGCTGGCTCAGTTGGGCCTGAGGCCGGAATCCAAAATCCAACAACACTGACGGCGCTTGAAAGTGGCCGTCCTGGCTTGCCCTCCCTGAGTGCCCGTCATGTCCGGTTACGATACCTGGAGTTCTTTGCGGGTAGGGGGGCTATCAATATGCCAGACAATATGTGAAGCCTTTTTGAAATAAAAAAAACAAAAGAAATTCTTTGTGGACATTTACTGATTGTGTTTGTTTGAGCTGACCCTGACAGAAATGTGTGGAGTCCAGAAAATGGTGTGATTGTGTAACCTTATACAAAGCACTGTTGGCTGTTATTTACTAAATGCAAAGACACTTTTCACTACAAGTGCACTTGCAACTGCACTTAAACTGCACTTGTAGTGCAAAGTGGATTTGCCCTTAGGAAATAACCCCCATTTTGTCAGAAAACAACAATTACATCACCCCAAAAATGTTGTAGCGTTGAGACAATAATCCACACATTCTTGATGAACAATCTTTTTAATACCTGCACAATCACATGTGCATTTACCAAAGGTTTTTCTGACAAAACAACATGTTTGTTGTATACCAATTTTTGTGGTGGCATTATCCAAAATCAAAATGTGCATTTTATAGAAAACAGGCCTGTGTAAAAACAATCAGAAAGACACAAATCTTGATCTTACAAAGTTCACATTTGGTAGAACTGGAAGGCAATATCAGACATCAGTATTTAGGAACTGGGTTTGATATTGCGTTCAGATGGGGGGAAATCACCCCAGGAAAAGCCACATTTTGAAGATGCACACAAATTTCACAATGTCAACATGTGCTATCTGCCATCACGGGGGATCAAGGGATGTGTTTTGGGGGAGAAACCCCTTCCTCACCGCTACTTTATTATTGAGGAAGGGCTTGCACCCCCAAAACGCATCCATTGATCTCCCGTGATGGCAGATAGCACATGTTGACACACTGTGTGCATCCTCCAAATTTGGCTGTGGGAAAAATCACAAAAACATTTTGCACATTGTAGCACGCAAAAGAAGTAAGTGATTTGGAGGGGCTTTAAACTCGCCCCAAAACATCAATGATGTTTTTATATTTTGGAATAACATCATTGATGTTTTGCTTGATGATTTCCAATTGTAAATTACACCCCATGATCTCCCCGATCAGGATCTGGGCACTTTCGGATGTGAAAGGATCTGGATCCACAACCTCACGATCACCTAAAAAGAGAGGAACACCAAAATAAATTTTGTTTCCAAAAAATGCCGCAATCCATCTCTTATCTGAGCCTGTGGTCGCAGACACTCACCTGTTGTGGTGACTAGTTCCACCACGTCTTCTTCCTCCTGCTCAGATTGTGTTGGGGGGATTTCACCTTCTTCCAGAGGTGGGGGGTCTCTGGTCTCCTCGGATGAGGGGTGTCCTCCGAGTCTTTTCTCCCCTATGTAAAACAAAAATGGTATAATTAGCACACAGTGATTTGATGGCAGAACTATAAATAGGAAACATTGCTTGGAAGTGGTGTACAATTATCTATTTTAGCCGAGTTCCAAGATGTAATTTTTTTAATGCCCTTTGTCAAGCTGCAATACTTTACCTGTTTGGTACAAGCTTCACAGATGGAGACCCCCCTATAGTATACACTGGAGCACCTGTGTGGCCCCCCTGATAAAAATGGTGTTCTGGGGTCCCACACTAGCGCTCCAGTGTCCATATGTGAAAGCAGCTGCTCAGTGTCCTCTCCTTACACAGAATCTAGTTTGCATTTCATTCTATTAACAAAGCCATCTACACAACCCAATTCTTTGAAGACAAGTATAGGGCCTCAAAATGGTGGCCAAATGCATATGGCCTAAACAATGGTATTTTAGAGTCCGAAAGAAAAATGTGTGATCCGAACGAATAATGTGCCCATGAACATGAAAGTTGCCATTTTAAACTGTACAACAGTTCCTAAAAGCACATGGAGCAGCACAAACGTAATAAACACAAAAAGAATAGGAACACAGCACAACTACTTACTTTTTTGCAGCACTCTCCGGATCTTTCTGTACTGCTCATGTTCTCGTAATTTGAGGTCCGACCATCGCTTCCTGAGCTGATCTTTCGATCGGCGTACCCCGAAATTCCGGTGCAGACTCCTGACCACTTTCGCCATGATCTTGTCCTTTCGGACATTGGGGTTGGGGTAAGGTCCATACTTTCCATCATAGTCGGCCTTCTTCAGGATGTCGACCATCTCCAACATCTCCCCAAAGGACATATTTGAGTCCTTAAATCTCCTTCTGGATCGGGACGTTTCAGGCTCCTCCTCCTCCTCCTCGTTGCTACAGTTAGCACGCACCTGCTGTCTATCCGCCATGTGCTCTTCCCCCACTGCGCCGAACGAAAAGGGGCGGGGAATAGACTAGAAAGAACGTCAGGGGCGGGCGGAGTTATACGCATGCGCAGTGTGTATAAAGCGTAACACACGTTTGTCTTACGTACGATCTGTGAGCGGAGGAAGGAGCATCGGAGACGCCGATCGTGCTAACGAAGGTAGGATCTAAACTTGGGCCTATACTGCTTCGAAATGGAAGCCTATATTGTTACAAGATTAGGGGAGTTTGGCCTGACATTAGGGTTTGTCTTGTGTTGTGTCTTGCAGAGAAAATGGATGGGTTCAACTACCACAATTTCCTGCCCCTGTTTATTGACAAGTACAGAGAGCTGCCCTGTCTGTGGCAGGTGAGACACCCCCACTATAATCACAAACAGAAGAGGCAGGCAGCGCTGGAGAAACTGCTGGAGTTGGTGAAGCCGGTGGTCCCCACAGCAACCATCTCTTATTTAAAAGCTAAAATTGGTGGCCTGAGGAGCACATATCTGAGGGAGCGCAAGAAGGTCACAGATTCCCAGAGGTCCGGAGCTGCAGCAGATGACGTTTATGTCCCCAGGCTGTGGTACTACGAGAGACTGCGATTTCTGTCAGACCGGACTGAAGTCAGGGAATCCCTCTCCACTCTTCCTTCCACGCTTCCTTCCATCCCAGCTGAGGCTTCCGATGTCCAACCTGGGCCTTCCAGCCAGGAAGAAGTGGAGGAGCCCAGCTGGAGTCAGGTATAGCATTCTTCTACAGATTTCTAGTCAATAAATAAATGATGTTTATTAGATGTTATTATTGATCACTAATTGCTGATTAAAAAAAGTGTTTTACATATCAATAGACAGTAGTGGGCACCCAAAATTGGGACAAGAATGAAAAATGCTGGGCTCAGAAGGATAGTCTGTTATATTTGTTAACATTGAATTTGCAGCAGTCAGGAGGTGAAAATTGTGTGTGATTGATTGAAAAAATACTAAAACTATGTCCCTTTTTCATACACAGGAAGACCTCAGCCAGGAGGAGGTTGTGGAATGTGGCAGTCAGGAGGAGGCGGGGATTAGTGGCAGTCAGGAGGGGGTGGGGCTAAGTGTCAGTCAAGAGAAGCCTGGGACCAGTCGCAGCCTGACTGAGTCTCAGGTTCCTCCCCTCCGCCTGCCACATAAACGAGCCAGGAAGATGACTCCCAGTCCTGTGTAGGATTCAGCGTACAGGCTGATCCAGGAGGCTTCTGCATCCCTCAGAGCCTTCCCCAGTCCTGAAGAGGCCTTTGCCTGCATGGCTGCCACAAAATTGCAGGGCATGCAGGAGGGCCAACGCAGGCTCTGTGAGGACCTGCTTTATAAAGTGCTACGTAAGGGGGAGAGTGGGGAACTAACACACAAGACGGATGTCATTGAGATGGACCATCCTCCTCCTCCTCCTCCTGCTGCCACAACTCCACCACCACAGCCAAAACCTGGAAGGAAGCGTGGAAGGAAGACCAAAGAGTGATTGCCCTGGGTTCAGTCTGGTCTGACAGAAGATGCAGTCTCTCGTATGACCACAGCCTGGGGACACAGATGTCATCTGCTGCTTTCCGGATCTCTGGGACTTCTGGACCAGACTGCCCTCCCTAAGATAAGGACTCCTCAGGCCACCAATTTTGCTTTTAAATAATTGATGTCTGCCCTGGGGGTCCAAGGCTTCGCCAATTTCTGCAGTTTCTCCAGCGTTGCCTCCCTCTTTGTTTATAGTTGTGACCCCTTAATAAATTTTTTTTTGGGAAATGATACTCTCCTGTGTGTGTTTTCATCCAAAAAAGACAGTTTGTTGGTGACGATTCAGGTACATTTCTAAAGTACAATGTGAAACAAGGGACAACAACACGAAACAACACGAAACAATCTCCTACAGATTAAATAGAACAACATATCAATGGTGTTGTGGGAACTTGTCACAAAAAACACACACAAACATTTTCGGGAGTACAAATCAAAATCACCAAAAAAAAAAAAAAAAATAGAAACACAAAAAAAGATTCTACATTAAAGGCAAAAAAAAAAAAAAAATATAAAAAAAATATGTTGTCAGATGTGAGAAATCAAAATATATTGAGGGAATCCAGATAAATAGTAAAGAAATAAGTTTGTGAGAAGTGTGTGTGAATATGAGCAGCAAAACTACTTTATTCTTGTCACATTATAAAGAAGAAGAGAGTGCGCTGTATTAAACCATTTTGAACATTGCAGCGTGATGAAAGTGCTGTATCCATTGCGAACGCTAAGTTTACCAGAACGAGCTGTCCCGTCTCGGAATTTCTTCTGAGCATGCGTGGCACTTTGTGCGTCGGAACATGCCACACACGGTCGGAATTGACGCGATCGGATTTTGTTGTCGGAAAATTTTATCTCCTGCTGTCCAACTTTGTGTGTCGGAAAATCCGATGGAAAATGTCCGATGGAGCCCACACACGGTCTGAATTTCCGACAACACGCTCCGATCGGACATTTTCCATCGGAAAATCCGACCGTGTGTACGGGGCATTACTGTATGTTCGTGATCTCCATTGGCAGCGATTCTCCTGGAGCATCAGGCACCTTTCTTCTATCATGAGTGGCTTCGGATCTTACATCATGATGGTGTGTGTGTCTAAGGCATCATAAGTCCTTTTATATGTCAGCTTGTTACAAACTCTGTTACCTTAACAACCGACAAACCTACATTTCAGTAGCTTCAGTTTGAAAGGCACTCTCTTACCTGTTTGAAACAAAGTAGTTTAGGGAGGGTATCCATTTTCAGCGTGTTAATGCGGCCAAACCAGGGCAATGGGGTGGTGTTCCAAGTGTCACGTTCCCTCTGGAGCCGGGTCAGTAGGGGTAGATAGTTAAGAGCGTAAAGCTCAGATTAATTGGCAGGGATCATTATCCCCAGATACAAAATGCTCCTGGGACTCCATTGGAAGGGGAAGTTAGTCTGTACTTGGGTAAGGGTCATGTGTGGTAGGGATATATTAAGGGCCTCAGTTTTAGACATGTTTAACTTGAAGTTACTAAGTTCCCCAAGCCTGTGGAATTCCTGCATGAGGGAAGGGAGGGAAGTGTGCGGTTGTTGGACGTAGACTATTATTATTATTATTATTATACAGGATTTATATAGCGCCAACAGTTTGCGCATCGCTTTACAACATGAGGGCAGACAGTACACTAACAATACAAATCCATACAGGAGGGATCAGCGGGCCCTGCTTGTTAGAGCTTACAATCTAGAAGGGAGGGTCAAGTGGAAACAAAAAGTAATAACTGTGGGGGATGAGCTGATGGAAAAAAAATGAAAATACAGTTGTTAGGTTTGGGTAGGATAGGCTTCTCTGAAGAGAAGGGTTTTCAGGGATTGTCTAAAAGCTAATAAAGTAGGAGATAGGCGGACAGATTGGGGTAGGGCATTCCATAGGATTGGAGAGGCTTTGGAAAAGTCCTGGAGGCGAGCATGGGAGGAGGTGACGAGGGAGCTAGAGAGCAGGAGGTCTTGAGAGGAACGAAGAGAACGAGTAGGTTGGTATTTAGAGACTAAGCTAGTGATGTAGCTGGGGGCGAAATTGTGGATGGCTTTGTACGTAGTTGTTAGAATTTTGAATTTAATTCTTTGGCCGAGCGGAAGCCAGTGGAGGGATTGACAAAGAGGAGTGGCAGACACAGAGCGATTGGTAAGGTGGATGAGTCTGGTAGCGGCATTCATGATAGATTGAAGAGGTGATAGACTATGTAGAGGCAAGCCAATGAGAAGGGAGTTGCAGTAGTCGAGGCGAGAGATGACAAGCGAGTGAATTAAGAGCTTTGTTGTGTCATTGGTTAGAAAGGGGCATATTTTGGAGATGTTGCGGAGGTTGAGGCGGCAGGATTTGGACAGTGATTGGATGTGTTGCTTGAAGGAGAGTTCAGAGTCTAGGACTACACCTAGAACCTTGGCATGTGGGGATGGGCTTTTAGTTGTGCCATCGATTTTGACAGAGATCAGGGGAAGGGGCATATGGGGGAGGAAAAATTATAAGTTCAGTTTTGGATAGATTTAGTTTGAGGAAGTGGTGTAACATCCAGACTGATATATCTGATAGTAAATTAGTGATATGTGAGGAGATAGAGGGAGTGAGCTGAGGGGTAGAGAAATAGATTTGGGTGTCGTCGGCGTAGAGGTGGTATTGGAAGCCATGGGAGGCTATCAGTTGACCCAGGGAGGCGGTGTAGATTGAAAATAGGAGAGGTCCAAGAACAGAACCCTGGGGGACCCCAACAGAGAAGGGAAGAGGAGAGGAGGAAGTAGAGTTATAAGAAACGCTAAAGGTGCGGTTGGATAAGTAGGAAGAGAACCAGTGAAGTGTACAGTCACGGAGACCAAAGGCGTGTAGTTTTTTGAGGAGGAGGGGGTGGTCAACCGTATCAAAGGCAGCAGAGAGGTCCAGGAGTAGGAGTACAGAATAGTGTCGATTGGTTTTGGCTGCTAGTAGATCGTTTGTTAGTTTTATGTTAGAGAGGTTGCATGGAGTGCAAAGGTGAGAGAAAACTAGGTCAAGGATATTGCCTTCTGAGTGAGTAGGAGCATGTATCCACTGCTTCAGGTCAAAGGAGGAAGTTAGGCTGAGAAGTTTTGAAGTGGCAGGAGTGTTAGTATTAATAGGGATGTTGAAGTCCCCGAGAATGATTGTGGGGATTTCAGAAGAAAGAAAGTAGGGTAGCCAGGCAGAGAAGTCATCAAGAAAGGTTGATACTGGTCCAGGGGGCCTGTAGATCACAGCTATCCTTAGCGAAATTGGAGTGAAAAGACGAATACAGTGTGCTTCGAAAGAGGAGAGTGACAGAGAGGGAGGTGGCTAAAGTACCTGAAAGGTGCTATGTGGGGCTAGAAGGATTCTGACACCTCCTCCCTTACGTCCACTGGATCTGGGGGAGTGAGTCCAGAGAAGACCACCATGGGATAGGGCAGCAGAAGACGCAGTGTCGGATTTGTGGAGCCAGGTTTCGTTAATGGCGAGTAGGTTAAATGAGTTGGTGATAAAGAGGTCATGGAGAGAGGTGAGTTTGTTGCAGACAGAGCGGGAGTTCCAAAGGGCACAAGAGAAAGGGATTTTGGTCTTGGGAAGAATAGAAATGGGAACTAAATTGTATTGATTGCGGCTGCTGCCAGAGGGTGCAGGGTGATGGGTGCATGGGGTAAAGTTAAATGATGGAGGCCCAGGGTTTGGGGATATATCTCTAGAGGTTAGGAGAAGCAAGAGGGTGAGGGAGGTAATATGGGAGTGGTATTTATATGAAGGGACAAGCCCCAGGGTCTTGGAGATTTTTAGTGTGTGTGGATTTAGAATTACCAGGAGTTGGTGGGTGCAGTAATAAGGACAGGACAGAAGTGAGGGTGATATATATATGCTGTGGGGGGGGGGAGAAGAGGGGTGAAGGAGAGATAGTTTTAGGATAGAGGACAGAGTTGTCAAAAGGAGTGGTAGAGAATGCATGTTACAAGGAGAAAGAGATAAAGGAGTAAACAAGGTCACCTGATGTCGGTGTAGTTTTTTTCAAAGTGTTTATCTTTTGTCCCTTTGCTTTGTGCATTCGCTGAAGTGCAGAGTCAGAAGTGCATTCCACTTATAGAAATCGCCACTTTGAAAAAGAGCCCAGTTGCAAAGGTGTACCCCCTGCAAATGCTTCCCCCAAGAGAAGCTTAGATTTATACTGATAGGGGTGGGGTGTGGGTGGATTTCAATTAGCAATCAAGAGGTAATAAAGCTTGGCTGGTTAACAGGGCCAAATTCCTAAGTCACAAACAGACTAGCAAGAGGGCACTAAAGTTAAACGGGCCATAATTTTGGGTAAGACAAGGGAGATAATAAAGCATTGTAATGTGGACAGGTCTACAGACAGTTATGTAGAAATAACATGCCAGCATTATTAGAGACACATAAGAAAAAAAGATAGCAGTGTTTCAGTTTTGGGTGGAGTTGCAGCAGTAAGAGCATACCAAAGTTAAAAGACATAGGAGACGGTTTTCAGTAATGCGATTCTAGCTGGAGTTGCAGCAGTAAGAGCATACCAAAGTTAAAAGACAGAGGAGATGGTTGTCAGTAATGCGATTCTAGCTGGAGTTGCAGCAGTAAGAGCATACCAAAGTTAAAAGACATAGGAGACGGTTTTCAGTAATGCGATTCTAGCTGGAGTTGCAGCAGTAAGAGCATACCAAAGTTAAAAGACTAGGAGGTCATCTGCGTAAAGTGAGAGTTTGTGGTCAGAGAAGGGTGTCTGGATCCCCACTATAGATGTGTTGTGTCTGATGGCTTGGGCTAGATGTTCTATTACTAGGACAAAAAGCAGGGGCGATAGGGGGCAGCCCTGTCGAGTGCCATTGGAGATCTGAAAGGGTGCGGAGTAGGAGCCATTTACCATGACAGCTGCCGAGGGGCGAGAGTATAATGCCATAACCTTGGAGACAAAAGCGGGACCAAGGCCTATTTGTTCCAGGGAGAGGCGCATGAATTGCCAATTGACCCGGTCAAAGGCCTTCTCGGCATCAAATGACAGTATGCATGCTTTTAGTTTGTGACGTTGAATGTAGGAAATTAGGTGGATGGTTTTGGTGGTATTATCCCTGGCCTCCCACCTGGTCTTTCTGAATGATTGAGGGTAACAGGGGTGAAAGACGGTTCGCCAATACATTAGCATATATTTTAATGTCGAGGTTAAGGAGCGAAATCGGTCGATAGCTACTGCACTGGGAGGGATCTTTTCCAGGCTTGGGTATGATATGTTAGCTGACAGGAGGTTACTGGAGGGTAGGTGGGTTTCGTCTATTGCATTAAACGCTGTGGTCATTAACGGGGTGAGGGACTGGACAAATGATTTAGAGAACCTGGGTGAAAACCCATCAGGACCTGGGCCTTACTAGATGTTTAACTGAAATGGCTACCACTAAGAGGGAAAGGAGGGCCGGCCTACAATATCTCTAATTCTAAGAAGAGATGGAGTAATGTAGGTACCAACAATGTGTCCCCTTTAAGAATAATAAAGAGTCAGTGTTCAGAGTACAAGGCCTTGTTAAAATCTTCACCGGCAGTTGGAGCTCATAAAAGAAAATGAATCCTCAAAGTGTAACAAAAAGAGTCATTAGTCAGCATAAAGGATTTGATATGGCAGTAACAGGTCCTCTTTGCCCTTTCAAAACCATATGTCTGCCTGCAGTGTTCTAAAGTGGGTGGTGCGTCAGCAAAGTAAGCAAGTGCCCTCTCACCAGTCTTGCAAACCAAGGCAGAAAAGAGGATGTTCTGACAGATGGTTCTTCAGCGGCCCGCCTGGCCACCTTGCGACCGGATCGCCTCTTGCCATCAGCTGCCTGGAGATACACCGGAAGTCTCTCTCTGGTGGGACACCCAACTCCCATCATCTATGGAACCGTTTCTGGAACCGTCTCTGGATGGTTCTTCAGTGGATACAGCAGTCTCTCCGGTCACGTCCATCTCCTCCTATGCCTCGTAGTGATCTCTCTCTTCACAGACAGTCTCTCCTGACAGGAATTCCCCCTGCTCGAGAGCACGCTGGTCCTTGTAGTTCTTTGCCCCATAGGGACATTTATATTGTATTATTATTACCACAGAGACGGTTATTTTCTATTATTATTACCACAGTGATGGTTATTTTCTATTTGTAAGGATTGAGAAAACTCAAAAAAAGAACAGACTTTGTGGGCACATAATGAGAGGAAACCTTCTAAATATAAAATATATACTTTATTACAAAATGGTTAAAAAACATATAAATGTAGCACGGGCCCCAACCCCTAGCGGCCTAATGGTGATCTCCAGAGTCAGGGAGAGCTGATATACTTCTTGGTAGAGTGGTGTTACTAGGCATAGTGGGTGTAATGCAAGACAGAATGATTGGGCGTCAGTCACTTTTTGAATGCGAACAGAAGAGATTTATTGTCTCTTAACAAGAACTGGGGGAGAGAGGGTTAGGACCTGAACACCCTTAGGCAAATGCAATAGCAATTGGCAGACTCCAAGACAAAATAGGTAGACAGCTATACAGGTTGAGGGCCTTTAAGCTGGTTGCAGCACTGTATTTGTAGAACTGCTGTCTCCTATGGCAACTGAACTTGTAGGTTGACTTCAACACAGATCTGCACACATTCCAGACTTGGTATCCCAGTTGTGTAGGACCTGGCCTCCATCTCACAGCCTCCCGCTGTAGCTTTTTCACTGAGCTCCGGTCTTCTCACCAGACCTTCAGATCCCAACCACCCGCTGCATCCCCTAAGCTCTTCCACAGCTAACCCAAGCGTCACCCACACTACCTGCTGGGTCCCTGGCTTGGCTCTTAGCTAACCCGCTGAATCCTCTTCTAGTGTCACCCCTGCTGACCCGCTAGGTCCCTGGCTTGGCACTCACTGATGCTCCTCAATTGTCACCTCTGCTGTCCCGCTGGGTCCCTGACTTGAATGCTGAACCTTTCCCAACTTGTTCACCATCCCCAGCTAGTCAAAAAGGCTGCTCTGGTACTTCTTCAGACTTCACAAACCTGGCCTCTGATAACTGGAGTAGTTGTCCCTTACTGGCGATGGTGTCCCCTTTATCTCTGACCTCTGGTTTTCGCTTGCCGCTGGTAACAGGAGTGGTCGTCCCATGTGGCAACTTCTCCTTCACCTCTGGCAACACTTGGTTCACCGTCCAGCTGAAACTCTGCAACGATCAGGCTCCCCTCGGGCTACACACGCTTAGGCCTAACCTTCAGCTGCTGCTTCACACACAGCCTAAAAGAACACTGATCGCCTGATTCCTTCCCCTTAAATAGACTCTTCCAGCATGCTTAGCCACAAATATGATTGGCTGAGAAATTATGTCTATTCATAACCTGAACTCACTGTGGTCTTGTCATTCTAATGCCAAAGTCAGCAGTGCCACTTATTGACAGAATAGAGAAGTAATTTCAGAATTAGGGGGAAGTCGGTGGATCTCCTAACAATTAGCCAGGACTATTACTACCTGGCAAATTAAATTTGTTAGCAGCCCTGCCTAAACACCAGGGTGCTACATAAACATACAGACAACACTCTAGTGATGGACACAGTGAACAGATACCCAATAAGGCAAACATAGAGGTTGGATCCTTCTAGTAGGAGTAAATACTTGTAAATTGTAATTAGATAAATCTGTATAAATCGATATGATCCAACATCATCTCCACGCTTGCTTGGTTATTTTCTGATATTATTGCCACAGTGACAGTTATTTTATTATTATTACCACAGTGATGGTTATTTTCTATTATTATTACCACAGCGAAAGTTATTTTCTATTATTATTATCACAGTGATGGTTATTTTCTATTATTACTATCACAGTGATGGTTATTTTCTATTACTATTACCAAAGTGACGGGTATTTTCTTTTATTATTACCACAGTGAATGTTATTTTCTATTATTATTATCACAGTGATGGTTATTTTCTATTATTATTATCACAGTGATGGTTATTTTCTATTATTATTTCCTTATTTTCACAGTGACTGGTATTTTCTATTATTATTATCACAGAGATGGTAATTTTCTATTATTATTACCACAGTGACTGGTATTTTCTATTATTATTACCAAAGTGACGGGTATTTTCTATTATTATTACCACAGCGAAGGTTTTTTCAATTATTGTTACCAAAGTAACGGGCATTTTCTATTATTATTACCACAGAGATTTTTGTTACTATTATTAGTTTGGATTGGTCTCAGTCAGTCGCAGAGAGAAGTGGAGCGCGCTCCCGTGCAGCTTCTAGCAGAAGCAATCCTCGTACACATAACACACATGCACGAGTCCTCCAATACACGCTAGAACATTCTTTACGTTGTACGGCGCTGTTTTGGGCGGTCACGCCTCCATCCCGTGACGTAAACACGCTCCTAACCCATTCGCTCCTGACGCACAGCGCGTCCATCTTCTTAGCGCTTCTATTCCTTTTGTGGTTCTTGAAGGGTGTCTGAATTAGGCGGGGCCTAGTTGCTAAGCCGTCGTGAAGGGGCGGGGTTACCCAGCGTGCATTGTGGACGGGCGGCGGTTGGGGAAGCACGTTGCAGCAAATCTGTAGCCGTGATACGAGCAGGAAGAAGATGGAAGGCCCGTTAGCTGTGTTCGGAGAGCGCAGCTCCGGAGATGTTGTCAGGAGCCAGAATGGTGAATACACGGGCTGCCTAGTCTAAGTCAGCGCTCCTTTTCACAATGGGGGGAGAGGAGAGCATGCTGGGTGCGGAGTGCCATGTGGGGACACCGCTCTGTACACTGTATGGCCTCCTCTGTGACAGGGAGGGCGATGGGAATAGGTGGCCTTTACCAGAACTGTTCTGGGGTCTCTATTTGTAGCCTCCCCACCTCTCATTGTCAGTGATAGTACCTGACAGTGGGTGAAATACGACCCAGAATCTGCTGAAATTAACATTATTCAAAGATGATGATCAATATATACATAGGTGGTGGTGGAATATTTACATTAGCAGTGCCCGGTGTTAGTCATGATTAAGTGTGCCTGCAGCCAAAACCTCCTTTCTTTAATTTAATAAGCGCTGCGTGAACTGTCGGCGCTGTATAAATCCTGTATAATAATTTGGATGGTGTGGGGGAGGGGCTAGATCCCCCTTCAAGGGGTCGATCGCGGTGTGCAGCCCAATAGGAAAGCTTTCCCTTCATTTGTAGTTGTAGGAATAAGAAGGGACGGAGGGTCGCAGACAGCAGATGCCCCCTCCCCTGTGCGGTTGTCGCAGGGATAGGAAGGGACGGAGGGTCACAGACATCAGATGCCCCCTCCCCTGTGCGGTTGTCGCAGGGATAGGAAGGGACGGAGGGTCACAGACATCAGATGCCCCCTCCCCTGTGCGGTTGTCGCAGGGATAGGAAGGGACGGAGGGTCACAGACATCAGATGCCCCCTCCCCTGTGCGGTTGTCGCAGGGATAGGAAGGGACGGAGGGTCACAGACATCAGATGCCCCCTCCCCTGTGCGGTTGTCACAGAGATAGGAAGGGAAGGAGGGTCACAGACATCAGATGCCCCCTCCCCTGTGCGGTTGTCACAGGAATAGGAAGTCACGCAGGGTCACAGACAGCAGATGCCCCCTCCCCTGTGCGGTTGTCACAGGGATAGGAAGGGACGGATGGTCACAGACATCAGATGCCCCCTCCTCTGTGCGGTTGTCGCAGGAATAGGAAGGGACAGAGGGTCACAGACATCAGATGCCCCCTCCCCTGTGCGTTTGTCGTAGAGCTGCACGATTCTGGCCAAAATGAGAATCACAATTCTTTTGCTTAGAATAAAAAGATCACGATTCTCGCGACGTAAAATCTTTCACATTATACAAAAGAAAAATGGGCTAACTTTACTGGTTAATTTTTTTTTCTTTAATTCATTAAAGTAATTTTTTCTAAAAAAATTGCATTTGAAAGACCGCTGCGCAAATACACTGTGACATAAAATATTGCAACAACCACCATTTTATTCTCTAGGGTGTCTACTAAAAAATGTGTTTGGGGTTTCTAAGTAATTTTATAGCAAAAAAAATGACTTTAACCAACAAATGTCAGAAAAAGGTTTAGTGTTTAAAGTGTAAGTAAACCCTCCTATCGTTTTCAGCCAAGGAAGCTGCCATCTTTGCCTTTGTTTAATCTACAACTGCCATGATGCTTCACATGTGATCAGTTATGACACCAGCCATTGGATGGCTTGAGAGTTTGGTTGAGAGCACAAACAATGGCAGTGTTACATTTCCGGCACATGCCGGAAATGAAACAGTTTTATGGATGGTTCAATGTTTTGTTTCTTGGCAGACTGCCCGGTTTTTCTCTACCTTTCTTTTGAGGGCTGTGGCTTCAGAAGAGCAGAGAGAATTCTTTGCATAGAAAGAATTGTGAAACACTTTAGTCAAGATCACGATAACGATTCTTGACGATTAATTGTGCAGCTCTAGTTTGTCGCAGGCATAGGAAGGGACGGAGGTTCACAGACAGCAGATGCCCCCTTCCCTGTGTGATTGTCGCAGGAATAGGAACTGACGAAGGGTCCCAGACAGCAGATGCCCCTCATCTCCGTGATTTCTAAACGCGGTGTTAAAATGTCAAATCGCACATCAGTGTGTTCAGGTGCCATTCATTTCAATGGCTCATAAAAAGCAGTGCTACATGACAAATCGCACTGCTTTCGCACTAACCAAATCTATTGTCGCCCAAAAGATGTTCCTGAACTTTTTTGGTGATGTGCAATTGAGCGACAATCAACACTTTTTTAGGTGCCATTGAAATGAATGGCACCCGAACACGATGTGTTGATTTGTCATTTTAACAGTGCGTTTTGAAATCGCTACAGGCACGTTTATAATGGATTACCATAGACTTGAATGGAGAGAGGTTACTAGCTTGAGCTCCTCCCAGACTCAACATGTAGCTTCCCTTTTTTTTTTTTTTTTTTTTTTGCTGCACAGCTATGCAAATGATACTTTTTTCTATTGTGATCACCTCTGTCCGCTGCCCATACTATCCTTTAGACCCCTTTCACACTGGGGCGGTTTGCAGGCGCTATTGCGCTAATAGCGCCTGCAAACCGACCCCAAAGTGCCGCAGCTTGCATTCCAGTGTGAAAGCCCCGAGGGCTTTCACACTGGAGCGATGCGCTGGCAGGACGGTAAAAAAAGTCCTGCCAGCAGCATCTTCGGAGCGGTGAAGGAGCGGTGTGTATACCGCTCCTGCCCATTGAAATCAATGGGACGGCGCGGCTATACCGCCGGCAAAGCGCCTCTGCAGAGGCGCTTTGCGGTGGTATTTAACCCTTTCTCGGCCGCTAGCGGGGTGTAAAACCGCCCCACTAGCGGCTGCATACCGACGGTAAAACGCCGCTAATAATAGCAACGTTTTACCGCCGATGGTGCCCCCCGACCCAGTGTGAAAGGGCTCTTGGGCTACATTCACGCTAGAGCGTCCCGCTTTCAGACAGTTTTTCAAGGGTTTCTGAGCAGAATTGCAAATATGTCAGGCGTTTACCCAATGGAAATAAGTAGGGGGAGAAGATCAGCTAAAAAAACACTCAAAGCAAGTGTTTCCACGCGTTCCTATTGAAGTCTATGGGGGGGGGGGGTTATTCTGCCTGAAAAGAAGCTCATGTACTTTTTTGAGCGACAGGCATTTTGCTACAAGTGACAGATTGCTCAAGTGTGAACAGGGCCTAAGGCCCCTTTCACACGAGGCGGGCTCCGTTTCTACGGAGCCCGCCTCAGTCCGCCGGCTCAGCGGGAGATCTCTCCGTTGATCTCCGCTGAGCCGGCGGATGACAGGTCCCCCTCTGCTCACTGAGTGGGGTGGGGCTTGTCAGGCGCCGCTGCCGCCTATGGAGGGATCAGACGAAAACAGACAGCGTGTCCGTTTTCGTCAGATCTCCCCCGATCCGCCAGCGATGGACCTGGACGTAGAGCCATCCGTCTGCTCTTCAGCGGATCGGACCGGGTCGGATGTCTCCGCTGACATCCGACGCTCCATAGACTAACATGGAGCGCCAGTTCAGGTCCGCCGTCAAAACGGACAGGCGGACCTGAACAGTCCGATTGTGTGAAAGGGGCCTTATGCCGCGTACACACGGTCGGACTTTTCGTCTACAAAAGTCAGACAGCCTGTCCGACAGACTTTCGGCGGACTTGCGGCATACTTTCTAACGAACGGACTTGCCTACACACGACCACACAAAAGTCCGACGGATTCGTACGTGATGACGTACACTGGACTAAAATAAGGAAGTTCATAGCCAGTAGCCAATAGGTGCCCTAGCGTGGCTTTTTGTCCGTCGGACTAGCACACAGACGAGCGGATTTCGGGGTCCGTCGTAGTTACGACGTAAAGATTTGAAGCATGCTTCAAATCTAAAGTACGTCGGATTTGAGGCTAAAAAAGTACGTTGAAAGTCCGGAGAAGCCCACACACGATCGGATTACCAGCCAGCTTTAGTCCGTCAGCGTCCGTTGGACTTTTGTAGACGAAAAGTCCGACCGTGTGTACGCGGCATTAGAGGCTGCTTTGTTAGGTGTTTGGAGAGCTGCAAAAACATCCCAAATGCCTGTTTCTAAGTTTCTGATTTCACTTTCTAACAATACTAACAGTAACGAGAACCAGTGCACCTATATTGTTAATGGGGGCTCACCTCAAGCGCACCACAGATGCCCTCCAAGTGATTTTTATTTTTTTACCAGCTCAGTTATTCCACCTTCGACCTCACTGATATTTGATTAACGCTTGTTAAATGCACTGTAAGCGTCGCTGACACGTTGCCATCGACTTGACTTCAAGGAGTTGACATGCAGCTTCATTTTTTTTTTTTTTTTTTTTAAATGTGAACATCTCTGTTCATTTAGCCCTCCTAAAATGGCAATTGCCTGGCACTCTCTATCCTTTATTCTTTGGTTAACCAGGAACCAGACCTAATACAAGTGATGACTAAAAACAGAAACTGTGTATTGAAGTGTTTGAATTAGGACTGAGATGCAGCAAACTTTTTTTTTTTTTTTTTATCACCCCATATTAGTACCACTCTTTCACTCTATGGAACTGGTGGCTATGCTAATGGGGAATAGAAGCCAGTTACACTCTGAAGGAGATGATGTCTAGCTTCTCCTATGTGAAATTAACTGAACATCAAAAAATTCTTATGTGCAGTACAGAGATAGATCTACGCTTTTGTTTTGGAATTTACAACCTGTGACTTCATGCTTGTTGTGTTTTTTTTTTTTTTTTTTTATCTTCACTCTAGCAGATCCCATTTTAGTAGTACAAGTTCAGTTATGGAGGCAGCTTCCATCGCTAATAACGTAAATGTATTTTTTTTTTTCAGTTATGGCAGCAGCATCCATTGCTAATATTGTAAAAAGCTCACTTGGTCCGGTTGGTCTGGATAAAATGTTGGTGGATGATATTGGGGTAAGCATTTAAAAGGTTTGATATTTCTTTGTTGGTTTAGTTTATAAATTGGTGGTAAAATGCTAGAGGCTCCTGTACAGGTCTCACGTTTAGGCTAAACTAATCATCCAGATCACCCAGCACCAGCCATGTCTAGGGTCTGCTTACACTTCTCCATTCCAGTGGTTTGCAGTAACACAGGTCACAAACTTATCCATAGACAACTAGGATGTCTAAAAGCATTACATAAGAGGGGAGGAACAGAGCAAATGCCGACAGGCCCACACAAAAGCAAACCACGTTAGAAGACCCTAACTAGACTGCTGCTTGTAGCACCTTTATGGCAAAAGCTAGCATCAGCAGAAGCTTGAAAATATACCTGGTAAAACCTTGGCAAATGTGTGAACAGAGGACTAGGTGGTGGCTTTACAAATCGGATTCTGAAAAGCCAAAGAAATAACCACAGACCTTGTGCAGTGGGCCTTAATAGAAAAAAAAGGGTTGGCGGAGAACCTTATCCTGTAGGGAAGATGCTCAAACATTGATATATAGCATACACGTAGTGATTGTGGGATGAGAAGAAGAATGCCATCTCTCTGGGAACCTTCGGGAAGGTCAGGGAGAAAATCTTAGTGGCGGTAGCTACAGGTAAACATGCACAGTAAAGTGCACCTTCTTTTGGGTGCTTGAAAGCCAGACAGAAAAATTGCAGAACATCCTGGTTAAGACAAATGGAGGAGACCACTTTAGGCAAAAAGATGTTTCGGCCCAACATTACAAGGTAACTGCACAAGTTCTGATACATGCCCGGTGGCATGTGGCAACATGAAAAAACACCTTATGACTGATTTCAGCTGAAGGAATATCCTGAAGAGCTGCCAGCACCAGATGACATCACTTTAGTGTCCTAGGAGGAGGTAAATGAGCTTCTCCCCGTATAAGTCTTCACCAGGGAATGAGAGGGCAAGGGACACTAGAAAAGCACAACTAAGGCCAAAATCTGCCGTTCGAGGGTAATAAAGGCCAGATACTGATCCAGGACTGACTGAAGAAAAGTCCCAACTCAAGTGCTGGATTGGAAATCCACCAAATCGGGCAGAGGTAGACTGAGGGAGAGACGCATGAGATTTCCCAGAGACTGAGTTTGAGTTTCCTGGTTTGTGTCCAGGACTAGGGATGGGCGAACGGTTCGGGCCGTACTTTGGTTGTTTTGACGTTCGGTGAGCACCCAATAATATGCAGTGTTCGGGGCAAATTCTAAAGCTGCCGGAACACCGTTAAAGTTTATGGAACACTAACATGAAAAATCAAGTGCTCATTTTAAAGGCTTATATGCAAGTTATTGTCATAAGTGTTTGGGGACCCGGGTCCTACCCCAGGGGACATGCATCAATGCAAAAAAAAGTTTTAAAAACGGCCGTTTCTTTATCGTAGATCATGGGACACAGAGCCTTAAGTAATAACTTAATGGGTTATAGGCCACCTTCAGGTGATGGACGCTGGTATACCCAATCCAGGAAGTTCACTCCCTATATAACCGCTCCTCCTTCCAGGAGCACATCATCAGTTTTTTCGCCAGTGTCTAAGGTGTTGGTCACAAGTGAAGATGTGCTCTGAGGAGTGCCAGGAGGGATCCATTCTGGATTTAAATGGCCTCCATAGACCCAATCCATCCAAAGTACCACTGAGGCCAAAGTGGATGGTACTTGGCCCTCGTATCTGAAGCACGATGTTTTCCTTGTAACGTCTCTTTGTAGAGGTGGACCCCAGGGCTTAGGTCATGCTAAATTACCTAAAGCTTTCCTGGTGGGGTGCTTTTACAGGTCCAAGGGAGTGGAAACCCGAAATCAAGGGACCCGGTCCTTAAAGGTTTGCTAAACGCAGCCCGTCATGATGGGTGAAGGTTGGATTGTCTGTTTATTCAGCAAATCCTGCAGCGGGGATAAGGTAAGGGAAGAAACGTAGGAACTAAAGTCCACCTATGCTTTCTTCTTTAAGAGTAAAAAATGTTGTCATGCCTTTCATTCTCCACTAGAGGGAGTCTATGCACATACCTTAATCTGTTGTCTTCACTCTAAAGCTTAGTCAGTCTCTGTGTGGCCGCAGCAGCTTGTGCAGCGGGATTTTCTCAGGTAAAGAAATCTGCCAAATGCTTTCTTTTCTCCCCCCTGAAGGGACCGGAGGGTTAGGGGAACATCAGTGGTTTGTTGATGTTCCCCTAACCCTCCGGTCCCTTCAGGGGGGAGAAAAGAAAGCATTTGGCAGATTTCTTTACCTGAGAAAATCCCCCTACACAAGCTGCTGCAGCCACACAGACTGACTGAGCTTTACAGGACCAATTTAGACAGGCCCTTAAAGAGGTTCCTGCACAACAAGCCCGGGAATTGGCTGAACTACCAAAAGTATTAGTCTTTACTATAGATGCTATTAAATATTCTAGTCACCAGGCATCCCGCCTAATGCTTGCACATATGCGTAGAATCCTGTGGTTAAAAAAACTGGTCAGCCGAAGCACCATGTAAAAACCTTCTGACTGGGTTCCCTTTTCATGGGGAGCGGCTATTTGGGAAAGATTTGGACAAATATATCCAAACAGTTTCTAGTGGGAAAAGTACTCTTTTCAAACAAACACAAACAGTTTCTAGTGGGAAAAGTACTCTTTTCAAACAAACACAATAAAAATCTCTCCTGCGCTCAGGTGTCCAGAAACTGAACATGTGGTGCGACCACCTATAACAAGGTATTGCCTAGCGTCTTGCAGCCCTCCTCTGAACAATGGGTATTCAAAAGTACTCTTTTGCCAGTCAAATGAAAGTATAAACGCCCTTCATTTAAACGGTTCTCTCCCCTGCGCCAGGGGCTTCCACCTCTAGGCAGTGGCGATGACCTCCTCCGTCAGACTCTAGAGGAAAACCTCAGGGTCAGACACAGGCTCAAAAGAAGTCGTGTGGCCGTAAACCTGCACAGCAGAATCCTAAAGCCTCCTAAAGAGGCAACCCCCCTCACCAAGGTGGGGGGGGGGGGGAGACTTCTGCAGTTTTCAGAAGTCTGGCAAGAGGAAATTCAGGACAGATGGGTCATCTCCACGGTAGCTCTCGGGTGCAAGCTGGAATTTCGGGACTTTCTACCATCTCGTTTCCTGAGGTCAAGCGTTCCCAAAGATCCAGAGAAAAGACAATCTGTTTCAGGCACTAGACTGATTAATATCGCAGGGGGGTGATCATACAGATCCCCGCAAAAGAACAAGGTTTGGGGTTTTATTTAAATCTCTTTATGGTACCAAAATCAAATGGAGATGTCAGACCCATTCTAGATCTAAAAAATTAAATCCGTTCCTGAAGATCCACTTCTTTCACATGGAGACGATCAGGTCAGTAGTTTCTATCCTTCTAGGAGGAGAACTTCTGGCATCTATCAACATCAGGGATGCAAATCTGCATGTTCCTATATTTCCTGCTCACCAAAGGTTCTGCAGTTCTAGTTGGAACTGCAGCATTTCCAGTTTGTAGCCCTGCCCTTTGGGCTAGCTACCCCGGATGTTCACAAAAGTGCTGGCCCCACCTCTAGCCAGGTTAAGGGCACAGGGCATAACAGTCGTGGCGTACCTAGATGATCTATTGCTAATAGACCAGTCAGTGGCTCGTTTGGAGCAAAGCCTATGCATTATAACCAGTTACCTGGAAAGTTTGGGTTGGATTCTCAACCTAGAGAAATCTTCCTTAATACCGCTAAAAAGGCTGGAGTACTTGGGTCTGATCATAGACACAGACCAGGAAAAGGTGTTCTTGCCTCAGGCATAGATCAACTCCAAAGAGATCTGGTGCGGATGGTCAGGTCAAAAGGCGATTCCTCCATTCGCTTTTGCATGAGGTTGCTAGCAAACATCGTGGCTTCATTCGAAGCAGTTCCGTATGCCCAGTTCCATTCAAGACTGTTGCAAAACAGTATCCTGTCTACTTGGAACAAAACAATTCAAGCTTTATGCCGCGTACACACGGTCGTACTTTTCGTCTACAAAAGTCCAACGGACGCTGACGGACTAAAGCTGGCTGGTAATCCGATCGTGTGTGGGCTTCTCCGGACTTTCAACGTACTTTTTTAGCCTCAAATCCGACGTACTTTAGATTTGAAACATGCTTTAAAACTTTACTTCGTAACTACGACGGACCCCGAAATCCGCTCGTCTGTGTGCTAGTCCGACGGACAAAAAGCCACGCTAGGGCACCTATTGGCTACTGGCTATGAACTTCCTTATTTTAGTCCGGTGTACGTCATCACGTACGAATCCGACCGACTTTTGTGTGGTCGTGTGTAGGCAAGTCCGTTCGTTAGAAAGTAGGCCGCAAGTCCGCCGCAAGTCCACCGAAAGTCTGCCGGAAGTCTGTCGGACAGGCTGTCTGACTTTTGTAGACGAAAAGTACGACCGTGTGTACGCGGCATTAGACTTGCCAATGCGGCTGTCCCCAAAAGTGTCCCAAAGCCTCAGTTGGTGGACACTAACCCAGAATCTGCTGAAAGGAAAATCCTTCAGACCAGTTATCTGGAAAGTGGTAACGATAGACGCCAGCCTTTCAGGCTGGGGAGCAGTACTAGAAAAGACAACTGTCCAGGGACAGTGGTCAAGAGCCGAAAGAACCTTGCCCATCAATATCCTAGAGATTCAGGCAGTGCCTCTGGCTGTGAAGGCCTGGACGTGCAGGTCACGGGATTGTCCTGTCAGGATCCAATCCGACAATGCCACTGCTGTGGCCTATCTCAATCACCAAGGGGGCACCAGGAGTGTCTCAGCGCAGAGAGAGGTGAACCATATTCTAACTTGGGCAGAAAGGAATGTTCCATGCCTCGGCAGTCTTCATTCCGGAAGTAGAAAATTGGCAGGCGGACTACTTGAGTCGCCAGCAGTTATTCCCAGGGGAATGGTCTCTTCACCCTGACATATTTCGGGCTGTTTGCTGAAGATGGGGGACTCCGGACGTAGATCTTCTAGCGTCCAGGTTTAACATGAAGTTGGTCAACTTTGTGGCCATAACAAGGGATTCACTCGCATGCGTAATGGATGGGTTGGTGACCCTGTGGGATCAGTTCTCGCTGATCTATCAGGGGTCCCCCAGATCCCGCCCCCCCCCCCCCCCCCCCCATGTGAGTTGGTAAGGGGTACATTGTTCCCCTACCATTTCACAAAAGAAAGTGTCAAAAATAGTAAATAAGACAGACACTTAAGGACAAGTCCTTTATTAAAAGATAAAAATGTCCCGCGACGTCCATTCATCTTCTATCACGCCCCCCAACGAGCCCAAAAAGAGGGGGGGAAAAAAAAAGTCCTCCATGGGAAGCTCCCGCCGAGTGACGCTTCTTCTTGGTGACTCCCGTTTACTTCACCTCAGCTATATAAGATAATGAAGGGCCTTGTATGGATTTTTTGGGGGGGGGGGGGGCGCACCCACACAATTTTCTAAAATGTTTGATTTGGTTAGGGGTTCCCCTTAATATTCATACCAGACCCAAAGGGCCTGGTAATGGACTGGGGCAGAACCCATGCTGTTTTTTCCAAAGAGTTTTATCTTTATTGTCGAGACCCGAAAATTCATTACAGCCGCGATCCGTTTTAAATTATTTTTTTCCTTTTAGAAATGTAATTTTGCTGCAGTACTGTTCTAAACATAGGAAAACTGCGCCACTTTACAGGCATACTATAGACACCCCCCCCCCCCCCCCCCCCCCCCCCCAGGCACAATATTTAAAGAAATATTTCATTTTTATTTCACTTTAAGTATTATTAAACTCCACTGCTCCCGAAGAAACGGACGTTTTTTTTTAAAACTTTTTTTTTTGCATTGATACATGTCCCCTGGGGCAGCACCTGGGTCCCCAAACACTTTTTATGACAATAACTTGCATATAAGCCTTTAAAATGAGCACTTTTGACTTTTCATGCTTTGTGTCTGATAGACTTTAACGGTGTTCGTGTGTTCTTCCAAATTTTTTGCCTGTTCAGATGTTCTGGTGTGAACCGAACCTGGGGATGTTCGGCTCTTTCTTATTCAGGACTAGTCCCAAATATTCCAGATGGTAAGTAGAATTCAGCACAGACATCTGAGGATCGACCTGAAATTCTGCAGCGTTTGTGCAATCTGTTGCATGCTGGCATTCAAAGCCTGAATGGAGCGATCTTTCAACAGCTGGTCGGTCACCTCAGTAGCCCACAATGTGGACACCCTGGGAGTGAACAAGAGCCAGAACAGGGCTGAGAAGACCTGAGATGCAATGGATAGGCCAAAGGATGGAGCCACGAATTAAAAACGAGTCGCTCACCTCAAAACATAATCACTGTTGGGGGGGGGGGGGGGGGGGGAATGGGAATGTGCAAGTAGGCATCCTTGATGTGTACTGATGCCACTAGATCCCCCTGCTGGTAGGTATGCAGTGACGGACCTGGCTGATTCCACCTGAAACTTATGAATCCAAAGGAAGCTGTTTAGGGACTTCAGTTCCGGGTTATGAGAACATGGCTCGGAAAGCAAATAATAGATTGGAGTAAAACTCCTAAAACCAATTTTTTTTTTTTTTTTTTTTCTTTGGGAACAGGAACAAGGACCCGTGAGGTAAGCAATTGCTAAAAAGCAGAATGCAGATCATCCAGCCATTTTGGAGAAGGAGTCAGATTGGAGTGCATGAATCAGGGAAGAGGCAGAATGAAACTCTGTACCCCCTGGAGACGATACCCTTGACTAAGTCCAGGTGTCTGGGAAAGCTGACAAACTTCCCACCACTTAAAGTGGGGGTGCCCTGTCGCTCAGGGGGGCATGGATCGGCCATTACTGGTTTGGGAGTCCAACACTTGCAGCAAAGGAGTGCTGGGCTTGGGTTTGAATGGAAACACCAGGGAGGGACAAAAGGGGCACTTTCTAAAACCCTAGAGAAGGATGTTTGCAGCAGCCTTAGCTTTCTTTTTTCTAGGTCCTCCCTTTCTTGTGGCAAAACAGGAGCTAGTCAGGATCACGGAAAAGATGAATGCAGCAATGTACAGGGACATCCTTGATGAAAACCTGCTCCAGAGCGCTCTGGGGCGAAGGGTCGTTGTCTTGTTGGAAGATGAACCTAAGCAGAGCCAAGATAACAAAGGAGTAGCTATGGGGCAACTCTGTGAATGTCCTTGAGTGGCCCAGCCAGATCCCATACTTGAACACGATTTGAACATCTTTGGAGTGATCTGAAAATGGCTGTGCACCGACGCTTCTCATTCAGTCTGATGGAGCTTGAGGTCCTACAAAGAACAATGAGAGAAACTACCTAAAAATAGGTGTGCCAAGCTTGTAGCATCATACTCCAGAAGACTTGAGGCTGTAATTGGTGCCAAAGGTGCTTCAACAAAGTATTGAGCAAAGGCTGTAAAAATACCTTCACGTACATGTGATTTTTATTTATTTTTATAAATTCGCAAACTATTTCGAACAAACTTGTCTCACGTTGTCACTGTGTAATTGTAGAATTTTGAAAATTTTCCATTTTGGAATAAGGCTGTAACATAAAATGTGAAGTGCTGTGAATATTTTCCGGATGAACGGTATATGTCTCAAAGTCCCATTAGTGATTTCCATGTTGTTTTTTTCTTTTTAGACGTGTCAATATAGAGGGATGTGTGGCATTTATCCCCCTTCTCTTTCTTTTTTTACTAGTTTAGGATTAATACCAGCATTTGTCAGTACTGCGGGCACAGACAGCGCAAAACTTGACAGCTCTCATTCTTACTCATATCAAATATTTTCATTTTGGTATGGCTTATCCTTCCAAATATGCAAGCTGTAATTGCCATTTTTATACAATATTACAGTTGTGGTCAGCATTCTGACAAATTTTATTTATTTTTTGTACTATTGTCCCATTTTAGTACCACTTTTTCATTACCTAGAATAAGTGGCTATGCTAATGGGATAGAGCAATATCTGTTATCGTCTGAAGGGGGTAGATATCTTCATCTTCCCATAAATGAAATAACAGAACATGTTTTGTAAGATGGTTTATTTTGCCGCTTTTAGGTTGTGGACAGGAATGACTATCGGTCCCGTATAAAAAAAAAACATCTGCATGCTGAAGATTTATTTCTAGCACAATTCTCTGAGCCAGGCATTGTAAACTGCTGGAAGGAAAAACATCAGCGCCCATTTACACCTTTGTGTTGCCTTGCTGCAACACACCATTCACACTTTGCTTTAATGCAATGCCGTTCTACTGAAATGAATGGCATTGCAATGCAGTGTACCTCCGCACCTGCATTGCATGCATTTTTTTGTTTTTTAGTTTTTTTTTTTTTTTTTAGTTTTTGCTATAATATCCCCCCCAAAAAAATAAATAAATACATTTTTGTCCTCATTTTAGGCCGATATGCAATAAGCATATATTGATTGGTTTACGCAAAAGTTATAGCGTCTACAAAATAGGGGATAGTTTTATGGCATTTTTATAATTTTTTTTTTTTTTTTTGTATTTTTTTTTTTTTTCACTAGTAATGGTGGCGATCTGCTTTTTTTTTTTTTTTTTTTTTTTTTTTAATCGGGACTTCGACATTATGGCGGATATATCGGACAATTTTGACACCTTTTTGGGACATTGGCATTTAATACAGCGATCAGTGCTAGAAAAAATACATTGATTACTGTAAAAATGTCACTAGCAGTGAAGGGGTTAACACTAGGGGACGATCAAGGGGACTGTGTAGGGGAAGAGATAGATCGCTGTTTATACTCTGTATGAACAGATCTGTCACTTCTCCCCTCAGAAAACCGGAAACTGTGTTTTACACACACACACACACACAGATCTTGGTTCTCAGTGGCGATCACGGGATCCCGGCGGTTATCGTGACCGGGCACTCGCATTGGCTCGGGGTGGGGGGGGGGCGTGCAGCGGGCGCGTGCCCCTAGTGGCCACAGGGCGAAGCAATGTAACATAACGTCGCTTCGCCCAGCCCTGCCATTCTGCCGCAGTAAAGCTGTGGCGGCTGGTCGGTAAGTTGTTAAACATGGAGTCAAATTTTTTTTTTGACAGCTAAAGCTGTAGACACACCCTGAGTATAAAGTAATCCCGGCTTGATGAAATGAAAGCTGACAATTGCTGTATACTGGGAGGGGTCCCAGAAGCAGGGCAGAGACACTGAACGTGTTACAGATGTTCTGTGTACAATGGTGAAGTTAATTGGGCCGCCCCCTCTTCTTTTTTTTTTTTTTTTTTTTTTTTTCCCTTTTTTTTTTTCTTTTTTTTTTTATTTTTACTACTTCCAATTATATAGACTGTGAGGCATCTACACTCGTAGTATTGTACCTTTTTTTTTTTTTTTTTTTTTTAAACTGCAAGTGCACAAGATTGTGAAATATATTGAGCATGGCTATATATTGGGTTGTGCTGAAACAAATATATTTTTGTTCATTTTTTATTATTTATTTATTATTCCTATAGGATGTAACTATAACTAATGATGGGGCAACTATTCTGAAATTGCTGGAAGTGGAACACCCAGCAGCCAAAGTCCTTTGTGAACTGGCAGATCTACAAGACAATGAAGTAGGAGATGGGACAACATCAGTAGTAAGTTTACTTAAATATTACTTTGCTTAAAGTGGTGTTCCGGCCGAAATTATACTTTTTAAATAAAAATACCCCTATAATACACAAGCTTAATGTATTCTAGTAAAGTTAGTCTGTAAACTAAGGTCTGTTTTGTTAGTTTATAGCAGTAGTTTGTTATTTTATAAACTTACAGCAGGCCGTGGCCATCTTAAGTGTGGGCATCTGAAGCCAGACTGTATTTCTTCCTGGATCTCCTCCTTGCAGATCTCGCACATGCTCAGTGCAGCACAAGCAGTGTAATAGGTTTCAGGTCAGGTTTCCATAGCAACGGCAGTGTCAGAGGAAGTTGCCGCCCCTTCCCAGAAGGCATTGCAAACAGGAAATGATGCGATGGGCCGCGGCCAGGGAGGAGGAAGTGAAAAATGAATACAGCAGATATACAGGAGGTGCTGAGAAAAAAAATATCCAATTTGTTTACAGTGCTCAGTTTAGAGAGGGATGCTGAAGAGTTGTAAAAGTGGGTGGAACTCCACTTTAAACTGACATTTGTGTCAGTTGGTGCAGCTGTACCGGTACCTATCCAGGTAGACTACCACTTATGATAGCTGATACTTGATTGCCTTGGGAGCCCCTTGCCACATTTACTTATGTTTTTAACCACTTCCCGACCAGCCACAGTTTTACTGCGGCAGAATGGCACGGGTGGGCGAAATGACGTAGCTGTATGTCAGGCGCGCGAGACGATTGTATTATTTTCAGAACCGATCAGTCTCCAGGCCAATGATTTCTGGCCTGGACCTGCTGATTCGTCCTGACGAAATGCTTTCCATGTCTGTACGTGTAAACATAGGGTAAGTGGTGTCATCTCCCTCTCTTTAATTATTTTCCTTTCCAGAGAGGAGACATCCACTAGTGAGTTGCACCAACACTACACTGACACAGTACACATAGGCACACATTTCTGGCCTGAGCCCTGCGAACGCTAACAGTTTTTGGTAGCGTTTGAAGCAGTCGCCGACAGTCAGGTACTCTTTTCCTTTGTGTCTCACTAGTAGTACCAGTAAATTTATAGGCCAAAATGTCCAATCGAAGGTACACTAGTGAAGAGGCCTACGCGTTTCTGAGCATGACAGATGAGTGAAGAGGGAGTCGCCTATCTGTCCGATTCAGGCTCAAAATACGTACCTGGCGACCGCAGCGGCACCCTGACAGATGGCTCTGACGACGGAGTAGTGGTCCCTGCTAAGGTCAGGTGTACCCCACCCCGTTCTTCTGCTTTTTAGGTGCAAGAACCGCAGGGCTCTCGTATGGAGCAGAGAGCCAGTACTAGTGCCGCTCATCCTTCTGATGAGCTGGCAAGCACCAGCGGCCTAATACATCTTGGTCGTACATCCAGCACTGTAGTAACACTTGGTGACGTGTCCCATAAGTGCAGTTCAAGCTGGTGAGGTGGCAAGCATGAGTAGTGTCCTGCAGCCACCAAGAAGCTAAAGACCGGCCAGATGATCCCATAGTGCCCTTCTTGCTGCATTTGCCTGTCCGAATTGGGAACCCACCACTTCTGCAGCACCCGTACTTCCCTCATTCACTGGCTAACCCGAAATTCAGGTGGAAACAGTTGATTTTTTTATTTTTTTTTCGCTGTTTTTCACAGAAGATTTCTATAGATCTATTGTGGACCAAAGCAATTTGTATGCTGGTCAATTCATTGCTGCTAATCCCCAGCTGAACCTTACCAGAGATTGGAGACCTATTACAGTCTCCGGATTTAAGACCTTCCTCTGCCTTTCCCTCCTTATGGGCATAACTAAAAAAAAAAAGTGAGTTGCGGTCATATTGGTCCACTGCCCCAATTCACCATATGGCTGTGTTCTCTGCCTCCAGGACACGATACGAGCAGATCTTGCGGTCCATGCATTTCAATGACAACGATCTCTGTCGTCCTCGGGGTGACCCTGAATACGATCAGCTCTACAAAATTCGGCCCCTCGTAAACCACTTCAACCAGCAGTTTGGAGCCTTGTTTACTCCCGATCAAGTTGTCTGCGTTGAGTCCCTGATTAAGTTTTCTGGCCACTTGTCTTTCATAAACAGTATCTTCCCAGCAAGTGTGCCAGATACGGGGTCAAGATGTATAAGCTCTGTGACAGAGCAACAGGCTATACATGTAGTTTGATGGTTTAAGAGGGAAGAGAGTTACGTAGAGCCAAAGAACTGCCTAGACTACATTAGGAGTGCTGGTAAGATTGTGTGGGACTTTGTGTCACCCTGATTCTGAAAGAGGTACCACTTGTATATGGACAATTATTACACAAGCGTGCCACTTTTTAGTCACTTGTTTGATCATAGAATTAGCGCACGTGGCACCGTGCGATCTAATCGCCGGGGCTTACCCCAGCGGCTTGTAGATTCCAGTCTTAGGCTGGGGTAGAGAGCCTGCTTGAGATGTAGTAATTTGCTCGCTGTGAATTGGAGGGATAATAAGAATGTTTTTGTTCTGTCCTCCATTCATGCAGACACGACTGTCCAAATTTAAACGGCAAGTGGTGTTGTGGAGAAACCCCTCTGTGTCCACGAATATAACCTTAACATGGGAGGGGTGGACCTCAACGACTAGTTGTTGGCGCCGTACCCAATTGCTCGTAAGGCCAGACGCTTGTATAAAAAGTCTGTATCTTTATTCCTATTGGCTCTGCTGAATGCTTATGTGCTATACAAGCTTCAGAACAAACTGGATCCTGGTTTGTTTGGAAACCTTCATCGCTGAATGCCGCATGTTTAAATTGTGCAGCAGCTGAGCAGCTGGATGTTGGTCTTCAGGTGGACAGAGGTAAAAAAGCTGCAGTTTTTACTGTTCCCTGTCATCTTGCCTTAGGTGTCAGTTGTACACAACTGAAGGACTGCTTTGTCCTGTTTCAGTACAGGCTTTACTTTAAAGTGCATACATTTTTATATTTTTTTTTCTCTATTCTCTGCTGGGGAGATTCACTCTTTATTTTCTCTGGTGAATCTTTCTAAATGTTATGGTTGCCATAAGATGCGAGGGAACCCTAAAGTGGAAAAATCCCTTTTGAAGGGATATCGTCAACTTTTGTTTAGGGCAGGAAGTAAATGGCATTTTCAGTTATGACTGAAAAATTTGTTTTATATGACTTGTTAGAGTTGTAATGCCCCCCCCCCTTTTTATATTTCATTATCTAAAGCTGTTTTATATGCACAGGTAATTATTGCTGCAGAATTGCTGAAGAATGCTGATGAACTGGTGAAACAGAAAATTCACCCCACATCCATCATTGGGGGATATCGTCTGGCTTGCAAGTGGGTTATCATGCTATTTTTATATAAAATATGTTATAAAACAGGTTTACTGTGTTTTGTTTAATGGTTTTTGTGGGTTTTTTTTGACATGGTATAACTGTCCCTCCATAATGCTCCCCCTTCCTCCTCCCACCCCCCGGTGCCATATTTGGCATCTTTTTGACAGGTGCCTGTACCCACTTCCAGGAGATGGGGCTGCGGCCCTGTCTCAGAAGTTCAGCTGAAGCCGGACCTCCTCTTTAATACCCTGCACCCTTGTGGCACCTGTAGGCACGTGACTTATCACCCACAGAAGTGTAGCAGGGACCTTGGGGGATGGGGTGGGTGTTAATCTTTTCATTTTTGTGTAGAGGTGAGCTTACACTTTGTAAACAATTAATACTTAGAGGAACTATGGTCTAAATTTTTATAGACTGCGAGCAGGCAAGCTTTTTATTGCACAAGAGACATGCAATGTCTAATCTGCAACTTACCTGTCAGTCTTTGCAGCTCAGTTTACATTCTGGCACAGCGACTGTGTGCCAGGATGATTACACATGCTCAGGAGTGACATCATCACCTGACTGGCCAATGAAAATGGCCATAGCCAGCACCTGGATAAATCCTGTTTTTTTTTTTTTTTTTTTTTTTTTAATACAGAGGGTATGCAGCAAAGGTAGGAGGAGGGGGCTTTTTAGGGTTAATTGTAATTGCTCTTGTCTTCCGCTTTAAAATGGAACCTCCCCCTCTCCTAACTATCCTGCATACCCTACTTACTTTACTACTTGGCTTTTTTTTCTTTGTCTGGTCATATGAGCCTGCAGCTCTGGCTCTCCTGGGTTGGTAGGGGGGTGGAGGGAGTGCCAACATCTGGTCAATGGGAGCTTATGGGTGACATCACAGCATCTGGAGTCGATAGCTGTTGAGCTGTCTCCTCTCTAATGGACAGCAGGGCTGTGTAGCCATCTGTGAAGGTAGACGATCATCTTTTTTTCTGTATATGAGCCATTTAAAGATTTTTACTTTTTGATCCATGGCATGGTTTTAATAACAGTTTAAGATACATTTATGAGGTTACTATTTTACCTCTTCAGATTTGGGCTCTATTTTTTATTTGTTTTAATGCTGAAGCAGGCCTTTGGTAATGGCTATGCAATTGTTATTTTAATGTTTGTAAGCATTTGTCACTTCTATATTTCTGGCATGCATTTTATTATTGCTTCTCAATGATAGAACTTGGCAAACTGCTTTTATACAGATGCAAACTTGCAATGGGGAAAAGTGTATTCCCTGTACCACTAAACCTATTCAAACCTACCAAAATATATGAAGATTTGAGAACAGGTGACAGTGGAAATTCAATGACAGTTATTTTGGCTCTTCAGTTTCCACCACTTTTTTTAGCGGTAAAAACAGTATGAAGCAAGTTTAAACGACCGCCAACGATTTTTTTGTTTTTGTTTGGCAAAGTAGACATAATTTTATTTATTTATATTTTTTTTTTTACTGCTAGAAAACTGCCATCATGAGAACCATATGAACTGCTGATGCATATGTGACCAAACAGAGCAAAACCCAGAGTGGGAGTGACCATTCAGACATGCAGAGCAACACTTAAAATTCCCCTATTGCATGTAAAGTACTTTTTTTTTTTTTTTTTTTTTTGTGGGATTGCAGCTATAGAGATTAAGCAGCATTCCAATTACCTTTTTTGGAGTCTGATTCTGAAAACCCTATTGCCATTTTGTAGACTCTTAATGGTATTCTTTGCATATAGACTGTAACTGTTAGGCCCCTTTCACACTTGTGCGACCTGAAAGTCGTGTGATTTTGATGCGATTTGACGCGACTTGAAGCAGTGCTTGTGTAACTTTGAGGTCTATGGACCTTGTTGCATCAAAGTCGGACCAAAGTAGTGTAGGGCGTATCAAGTTGCACAGATATGAATGGTACTACTTGTCATGCGACTTTGCAGTCCCAAGTTGCACAAGTGTGAACGGGGCCTTAACCTTGCCATGTACGAAAATCCTAGAAGTCCTTTTCTCTATCAGTTTTTTGTGTATTAAGTTTCCTATCTTTTTTTTCTTTTCCCAAAAGAGAAGCTGTCAGATACATCAATGAAAATCTCACAATCAACACTGACGAGCTTGGCAAAGATTGTCTTCTTAATGCTGCTAAGACCTCAATGTCTTCTAAGATTATTGGAGTGTATCCTTTCACGTTCTTTTCATGTATGGTTCATTTATAAGTTAAAATTTTAAAGGGGAAACTGATCACTGTTCGAACTTGCACCCTATTTTGCTGCTCCTCTCTGAGTAAGAGAAGGCTACCATAGAATGAATGCATTGCATCTCACTAAACATAATTTATGTGAAATTCACCTGTGTACTGTTTTTAACTACTTGCCACCCGCCCACATTAGGTGTAATTAGAGCGAGCAGCAGCTCCAGGTTGGATTACGTACCTGTACATTGCAGCCTTTCTTCTGGATTTGGGGCGGGCATGCGTGTCTCCCCTGCCGACCTGTACTGTGATTTGGACACTGCATGAGTTTGGCAGCTAATTTCAGCCAATGATTTTTGGCTGAAGTTAGCTGATCGGCTGTCGCTAATCGCAAAGAGAGTTCTGTGTTTGCAAAAACATTGAATTAGTAAATTAATAGTAAAGTAAAAGCAGCACACATCACACATTGTTAGGCCTACAGTTAACTCTTTACCCCTAGATGTTAACCCCTTCCCAGCCAGTGTCAGTACAGTATTCGCACTGGTTGTTACTGTTTGTGTCACTCTTGATGTCGGTTTGCCTCTTAGCTAGCGCCAGATTGCACGCCCCACTATCACAGTCCTTCTATAAGCTGCGTATCATTGCCATTACTAATACAGTGTCATAGCTTTGTTAATTCCAGTATATACCATAGTTTGTAAATGCTAAACTTTTTTGGATATGTATCATAACAAAGAGGACATCCCCCCCCCCCCCCCCCCCCCCCCCCCCCAAAATGTTTAGTATTTTTGGTTTATATAATAAAAAAAAACAGTGGTAATCAAATACCATCAGAGAAAGCACTATCAGTGTGTGTGGGTAAAAAAAAATGATTTTATTTGTGAGCACAATTGGCAATTAAAGTAGTGCAGTACCAAGTAGCAAAAAAGCTCTGTTCATGAAGGGGGTAAAATCCAGAGCTTCAATTGGTTAATAAAATATTCAGAGGTATTAACAGGCCCTGATAAAATCTCGGGGGGTATCAGAATTAGTCGGGGTTGCCTAAAGTAATACTGATCATTGAGGGAGAGAATATGAATACTTATTTTAGGAAGCTTTTTGGAATAACTATTGAACTTTTGTGTTTTCTATGGTTCCCATGTGGAAATATCTGCCATTTTGATGTGTTCACCTTAACTCTTTGTTCAGCGACAGTGACTTTTTTGGTAGCATGGTAGTCGATGCTGCACTTGCAGTAAAGTACGTGGATCCTAAGGGTCAGGCTCGGTACCCCATCAATTCTATTAATGTCCTGAAAGCTCATGGCCGAAGCCAGAAGGAGAGCATCCTTGTCAATGGTTATGCACTTAACTGTGTGGTGGGCTCACAAGGTAATCTAATTTGTGGGTAACCCTTTGGCTTGCCCAACCTGATATAACTAAGACTAACTTAATATAGATAGTTGGCTAGGCTTAAAGTTATACTAAAGGCAATTATTATTTTTTTTAAATGACAAACATGTCGTACTTACCTGCTTTTATGCAATGGTTTTCCACAGAGCAGCCCCGATACCCCTCTTCTCAGGTTCCCCGCTGGCACTCCTGGCCCCTGACAAGTGCCCTCAGAGCATGCAGCTTGCAATTGGGGCACTTGAGCAGGCTCGCTCCCAAGCTGTGGCTCTGCATGGCCATTCACACACAGAGCCGCAGCTTGACCCCGTCTCCTTTCTCTCTCATTGGCTCACTGGCTGTGATTGACGGCAGCAAGAGCCAATGGCTTACTGTTGTCTCAACCAATGAGGAGTAGAGTCCCCAGACAGCTGAGGCTCTTGTGCACATTACTGGAGGAAGACTCGGGTAAGTATTGGGGAGGGGGGGGAGCTGCTGCACACAGGTTTAAATGCTCTTTGAAGTCTACAAACAGTATATCTCCAGCTAGATTAAAAATCCCAGCATGCCCTGCTGACTTTGGTTTACTTTGTACACTCATTGGCTGGCAAGATGCTGCGACTTGTAGTTCCACCTGGAGATATACTGACTTCCTCTCGCTGTAGAGTATGCAACAAATAGTTAAGCTTTGCTGCACCCCAGGGCTACAATCGCCACATTCATACTAGTCTTTGAGCAGAAGTAGGATTCACTAATGCATTTAGTGATGTGCTATTACTAAGGGACTTTGTCATTTGGTCCAATTTCCCCAAAATCAGATTTGTTCGCTTGTATATAAAGTGTAATGGCTGGCTGTTTGACTATGCAAGCCTCCTTAATGGTCTGACTTTCCTCATTGTGCAGTGTGCCCATATCAGAAAGAGAGGATGTCAATGTTGAGCCCTGCGATTGCTTGCAACCCATCTGTTATGCTGATTAAGTGTTCAAAACTTTGAGTAACCGACCCAAGAATGCAGATCAAAACATTCTGACTGCATTGACTCAAAGAGAGCCACGCGGCAAGCATTTTACAAGGTCAGCAAGGGCAGTAAAATGCTTTAATTATAGCCAGGGTGGATTTGATTTAAATCGCTATTAAAGAGGCTTGATTTAAATCAACTCAATTTAAATCCTAATTTTTAAAGTGCAACTGTCATCTCTGTCCCGCAGCGGCTCCTACTCTGACCCGCTGTTGACTCACCGAAAGTCCCGTTCACTTTAATAGGACGGCTGGTGATGCGGCAGTGACACAACAAAGTGAGGGATGTGGCGGCAGCAGGTGAGTGGATGGCCACTAACGGGCGCTGCCATGATGGATCTGAAATGATAGGTGCTCTTTAAATGTAAGGACTTTTATTCTTGCTGGTAGTTAGAATCTTTAAAGGGGTTATAAACCCTTGTGTTTTTTCACCTTAATGCATTAAGGTGTAAAAACTTGTGACACTGATAGGCCCCATAGGCGCCCCCCCCTTTTTTTTTTTTTTTTCTCGCTTGAGCCCGTTCGTTACCTGGGCGGAGACATGCTGTACCTCTCTGCCCGGGGTTCTCGGCTCTTTGAATAGATTAATAGCAGTGCAGCCATTGGCTCCTGCTGCTGTCAATCAAATCCAATTATGCGGGGGGGGGGGGTCGGGCATTCTGTGTCTATGGACGCAAATGCTTGACTCTGGAGCGTGCCCGCAAGACCCAGGGAGACCGCTTTTCCTAGGGTGTTTACCGATGCGAGGTGGGGGACCCCAGAAGAGGAGGATCGGGGCCACACTGCAAAACGAACTGCACAGTGGAGGCAAGTAAGAGGGTTTACAATCCCTTTTTAATTTTTGGCAAACAAAGTGAAGATTTCCTAATTATTAATTATTATTATTAGTATAATAAGCTGTCAGGTTAGTAAAACAGTGATATCAGAACGGATTCAATCATACAGTTTGTAGTGTACATAGATTTGTTTAACGGTGGGATAAAGGAATATTCCTCAACATTGTTTTATTTTATGGTTACTGTGAAATTGTGTAAATGCAGTGCATGTTATCTCAGCTTGCAGAACTTGGCTTCATTGAATGAGTTTACCAAAAATGTAAATCTTGCAGAATATACAGCCTCATGCTACATAACTAAGCTCCAAATCATGCTGAATAAACTAAATTATTAATGTATCTTAAATCTAAAACTATCTTTAGATTTTTACTCAAAGCATAAAAATCTGATTTAAATCCCAAAAAATATAGATCGATCCACCCATTATAGCAGATGGTTTATTGCAACCCTGGTTAGGCCAATTTTTCAGTTATGCCTTGTCATGTCTACTTTCATCTTTTTTATTTATTTTTGTTTTCAGGGATGCACAAAAGGATCACAAATGCAAAAATTGCCTGTCTGGATTTTAGCCTGCAGAAAACAAAAATGAAACTTGGTGTACAAGTGATCATTTCAGACCCATCCAAGCTGGATCAGATCAGACAAAGGTATGAACATTTGTTCAACACTTCACCTATGAAGCAAGCTCAGGAGTAGTTTTCTGGAAAGAGTGAGGAGCATAGTAAAGAGATGGTTGCAAATGCTAGGTGTTTCACCCTCCCCATTTATTTGCTTCCCTCCTTTTTCTGAGATGGGCTCAGATACTCTCCCACACACAGGGTCCAGCGTTGTCCTGCTGAGATCCCTGCCTCTGCATCCCACGCCGCCATGTTCATCTGTGACATCAGTAGGCTGCACAGGCTCTTCTGGGTTATGGTGCAGACTACTGATGACGCACTGGTAGGCCCACTCCCTCTTCCCTTGAATGGAGGGTGATTTGCGGGGCTCCCGGTGCCTCCTGGAATTTGAACGACATATTTCAGGAGGCACTGACGTCACTCACCTAGGCAAATGACTGTGAGCAGGGGGCAGCGGAAATTTTAAGTTTAAAAAAAAGAACCTGATCATTGTGTGGTGGAGGGTGGGCGAGATGCAAAGGAGCAAATTTCTAAAACTGGGTTAAGATCCGCTTGAGGCCCCTTTCACACGGGCTGCCCATTCAGGTCCGCCTGTCAGTTTTTCAGGCGGACCTAATCAGATCTTGCACTCTCCCTTATGGAGCGGCAGATGTCAGCAATGACATGTCCGCCACTATCTGATTCTGCCTGCAAAATCCAGATAGATGGTGGTCCTTTTTTCCATCTGTCTGGCGGATTGGATCACATAAAAAGACTGGCGGTCTGTTTTCACCCGATTTCCCCACAGAGCGGGACAGTCCGTCTCCGCTCTGCACAATGAGGGGGCAGGGTCATTGCCTGCTCAGCGGGGATCAGCAGAGCAATCCCCAACTGAGCAATCGGAGTCCGCCAAATGGAGGTGCACGTGTGAAAGGGGCCTTAAGCTTTTTTGAGCCCAGCATTGTTCTTGTGTAAACTAACATTTTGGCGATTTCTATGGGGTTATGTTTTTTTTTTTTCCCTCTTTCCCCCCACACACGGTGCAGTTAAACTGATTTTGTGGTGATGACAGGTGTAAATGTCCCATAATGGCATCTGAATTGTTTTGAGCCACCCTTTATTTTATGTTTGAGAGAGCATTGGGATGCAGTGCAAGTTTATTTTGTCAGTGTACAGCAAAGTGCTATAAGAATCTTTGCCAAGAACATGCTCAGTGGTATTGAAGATGGGCAGACTGCTTATCCTTAAGTTTTAAAACCTGTATTTAATTATGTGCAGAGTATTTGTACCAGTCGTAATGTCTCCCCATTTTATTTGCTGCCACACAGTACTAATGGTGTGAGCAGTTATACGCGTGGGGTAAAGTATTAATGGGCTTCTGTTTTTTGTGGTGAAGAGTAACTTGTATGCTTTCCACCTTCACAGAAGCTGTACATGATATACTTGTAGTCTGCCTTAAATCAGACTGGTAGTTTATCCTGTTTAGTGGTAGTTAATCTTGACTTGCAGTACAATATAGTTAATTTAGTAAATCACATTGAAAGATTTGTAGCTTTTACTGAGACCTTTTAACTTTTCAGATGAATACCTCCACTATACATAGCATCAGCTCTATGCCCAACGCTCATATTACATTATGTAACATTATGTAAACACACTCCTCACTCCCCAGGTGGAACTTTTTCTCCCATATAACCTCTCCTCTCCCCCTTCTTCCTTTTTTTTTTTTTTTTTTTTTTTTTTTTTCTTTCCCTCTTTAATTTTAATTCACAAAATTTTGGTATGTCTCAAATAGTGGGACGCCTCCCCATTGTGGTGCAGGTGATAACATAATCTGGGCTACTTAAATATTTATGGCTTTACCCTCGGGTAATTACCTAGAGTGATCTTATCTCGGGTAGAATGTACCCAGAAACTGATGGTGTATCTGTTATTTTGTATTTATATGTTGTGTCACACACCACTAAATAAAATAATAAAAAAACAAGACGTTTAGCAAATAAAAAAAATCACTTTTTTTAAAACATCTAGGTTGACTGGGCTGTTAAAACATTACACATTTTTACATCCTTTACTATAAAGAACTCTTTGCATGGGAGTTCATTACTCTCAGCATTGCCAAAATTTGTACACTGGGCTGCACGTGCAGTCTACAGGACATACAGGTAGGTAATGTAATGTTAATGCAGGGGAGACATAGTATGTCTCTTCTGCATTAAAATCCTGCATGTTCGCCAAATTTTTGTTTTTCTTACATAAAGTTACACTTTAAATTTGCTCCCCCCCCCCCCCCCCCTTTCTAACACCCAAACTAACTACCCTGTAGAAGGAAGTTGCTTACTTTTGCCTATTCTCAGGGCACTCTGGTCCGGTCACGTGATCTCCCCAGCAGCGGCTTCAGGGGAGAGGAGGGACAGCAGACAATAGATGCCCCATAGTAAGTCTATGGGTGACATCGCTGTCCAGGCATTCCATCGGTTGTCAGCTCTTTCCTCTCACCTGAATGCTGAGGAGATCATGTGACCACACCAAAGTGCACTGAGAATAGATGGGTATAAACCTCTTCCTTCCACAGGATAGTTAGAATAGTTGATATAGGAGAGGGGGTGGGGGTGGGAGAGAGACAGTTTTAAGACTACATGGTTATATAGCCTGTTATACCACTCTAATCTTAACTGAGGTTCTCCATCATGCCCTTTTTAATACTCCTCTTTCCAGCTCCCTGACCCTTTAACCACTAGCCCACCGTCATATGACGTCCTGGGCTTTGGGCGGGTATATCTGAATGATGCCTGTAGTTACAGACATCATTCAGATATTGCCGGTTTCAGCCGGCGAATCTCTACACCTTAGGAACGATCATATCGGCCGTTCCGCCGCTTGATCGTTCCTATGGGAGGCGAGAGGGGACGTCCCCCCTCCCGCCGCCCTCCGGTGCTTCTACCGACTCACCTCAGCCATCGGTGAGTCGGATAGCGGATCCCCTGGTGCCGGATGTAGATCATAGAGATTTCCGGCGGACCAGATGGTCCCCGGAGTCTCTGATAGTCCGAGGCAGGGCGCAATGTTATGTCGTCACGCCCGGCCTCTCCATTCAAAAAAACGGCGCCGCTTCGGCTTGGAAGCGGCGATCGTTTTATTTATTTTTTTTATTTCAGGCTTCCCAGCCTAGTGGTGAGATATGGGGTCTTTTTGACCCCATATCTCACTATTAAGAGCACCTGACATGTCATATTGCTATTACAAGGGATGTTTACATTCCTTGTAGTAGGAATAAAAGTGATCAATTTTTTTTTTTCAAAAAGTGTCAAAAAAAAAAATATATAATTAACAATAAATTTTTTTTTTAAAGCGCAGCTGTCCCCGTGTGCTCGCACGCAGAAGCGAACGCATATGAAAACCGTGTTCAAACCATACATGTGAGGTATCGCCGCGAACGTTGGAGCGAGAGCAATAATTTTGGCCCTAGACCTCTGTAACTCAAAACATGTAACCAGTAAAAAAATTTAAAGCGTCGCCTTTTGGGGATTTTTAACCACTTAACGACCGCCTCACGCCGATGTACGTCGGCAAGGCGGCACGGACAGGCAAAATCACGTACAGGGTACGTGATTTGCCTTCCGCGGGTGGGGGGTCCGATCGGACCCCCCCCCCTGCCGCCCGAGGCGGTCCCGTTTTGTCCCCCGGCGATCGCAGACGAGGGGGAGGCTGCTGTATGCTAAACAGCAGCAAAGGAAATGATGTCATCTCCCCTCGGGTCGGTAGTTTCCGTTCCGGCCCGAGGAGAGACAAGTGAGTGACTGCACCAACACACACACACACACACACACACACACACAGTAGAACATGCCAGGCACACATTTCACCCCCCCCCCCCCCCCTGTCACAAACTGACACCAGCAGTTTTTTTTTTTTTTTTTTTTATTTATTTTTTTTTTTTTTTCTGATTACTGCATAGTGTCAGTTTGTGACAGTTACAGTGTTGGGACAATTAGGGTTAGCCCCCTGTAGGTCTAGGGTACCCCCCTAACCCCCCCTAATAAAGTTTTAACCCCTTGATCACCCCCCGTCACCAGTGTCACTAAGCGATCATTTTCCTGATCGCTGTATTAGTGTCGCTGGTGACGTTAGTTAGTGAGGTAAATATTTAGGTTCGCCGTCAGCGTTTTATAGCGTCAGGGACCCCCATATACTACCTAATAAATGTTTTAACCCCTTGATTGCCCCCTAGTTAACCCTTTCACCACTGATCACCGTATAACTGTTACGGTTGACGCTGGTTAGTTTGTTTATTTTTTATAGTGTCAGGGCACCCGCCGTTTATTACCGAATAAAGGTTTAGCCCCCTGATCACCCGGCGGTGATATGCGTCGCCCCAGGCAGCGTCAGATTAGCGCCAGTACCGCTAACACCCACGCACGCAGCATACGCCTCCCTTAGTGGTATAGTATCTGAACGCATCAATATCTGATCCGATCAGATCTATACTAGCGTCCCCAGCAGTTTAGGGTTCCCAAAAACGCAGTGTTAGCGGGATCAGCCCAGATACCTGCTAGCACCTGCGTTTTGCGCCTCCGCCCGGCCCAGCCCAGCCCACCCAAGTGCAGTATCGATCGATCACTGACACTTACAAAACACTAACCGCATAACTGCAGCGTTCACAGAGTCAGGCCTGATCCCTGCGATCGCTAACAGTTTTTTTGGTAGCGTTTTGGTGAACTGGCAAGCACCAGCCCCAGGCAGCGTCAGGTTAGCGCCAGTACCGCTAACACCCACGCACGCAGCGTACACCTCCCTTAGTGGTATAGTATCTGAACGGATCAATATCTGATCAGATCTATACTAGCGTCCCCAGCAGTTTAGGGTTCCCAAAAACGCAGTGTTAGCGGGATCAGCCCAGATACCTGCTAGCACCTGCGTTTTGCCCCTCCGCCCGGCCCAGCCCACCCAAGTGCAGTATCGATCGATCACTGTCACTTACAAAACACTAAACGCATAACTGCAGCGTTCGCAGAGTCAGGCCTGATCCCTGCGATCGCTAACAGTTTTTTTGGTAGCGTTTTGGGGAACTGGCAAGCGCGAGCGGCGTAGTACACCCCGGTCGTAGTCAAACCAGCACTGCAGTAACACTTGGTGACGTGGCGAGTCCCATAAGTGCAGTTCAAGCTGGTGAGGTGGCAAGCACAAGTAGTGTCCCGCTGCCACCAAGAAGACAAACACAGGCCCGTCGTGCCCATAATGCCGTTCCTGCTGCATTCGCCAATCCTAATTGGGAACCCACCGCTTCTGCAGCGCCCGTACTTCCCCCATTCACATCCCCAACCAAATGCAGTCGGCTGCATGAGAGGCATTTTTATGTCCTCCCGAGTACCCCTACCCAGCGAACCCCCCAAAAAAGATGTTGTGTCTGCAGCAAGCACGGATATAGGCGTGACACCCGCTATTATTGTCCCTCCTGTCCTGACAATCCTGGTCTTTGCATTGGTGAATGTTTTGAACGCTACCATGCACTAGTTGAGTATTAGCGTAGGGTACAGCATTCCACAGACTAGGCACACTTTCACAGGGTCTCCCAAGATGCCATCGCATTTTGAGAGACCCGAACCTGGAACCGGTTACAGTTAGAAAAGTTAGTTACAAAAAAAGTGTAAAAAAAAAAAAATATATATAAAATAAAAAAAAATAGTTGTCGTTTTATTGTTCTCTCTCTCTCTATTCTCTCTCTATTCTGCTCTTTTTTTTACTGTATTCTATTCTGCAATGTTTTATTGTTATTGTTATTATGTTTTATCATGTTTGTTTTTCAGGTATGTAATTATTTATACTTTACTGTTTACTGTGCTTTATTGTTAACCATTGTTAACCATTTTTTTGTCTTCAGGTACGCCATGCACGACTTTGAGTGGTTATACCAGAATGATGCCTTCAGGTTTAGGTATCATCTTGGTATCATTCTTTTCAGCCAGCGGTCGGCTTTCATGTAAAAGCAATCCTAGCGGCTAATTAGCCTCTAGACTGCTTTTACAAGCCGTGGGAGGGAATGCCCCCCCCCCCCCCCAACCGTCTTCCGTGTTTTTCTCTGGCTCTCCTGTCTCAACAGGGAACCTGAGAATGCAGCCGGTGATTCAGCCTGCTGACCATAGAGCTGATCAGAGACCAGAGTGGCGCCAAACATCTCTATGGCCTAAGAAACCGGAAGCTACGAGCATTTCATGGCTTAGATTTCGCCGGATGTAAATAGCGCCATTGGGAAATTGGGGAAGCATTTTAACACACCGATCTTGGTGTGGTCAGATGCTTTGAGGGCAGAGGAGAGATCTAGGGTCTAATAGACCCCAATTTTTTCAAAAAAGAGTACCTGTCACTACCTATTGCTATCATAGGGGATATTTACATTCCCCGAGATAACAATAAAAATGATTAAAAAAAAAAATATGAAAGGAACAGTTTAAAAGTAAGATTAAAAAAGCAAAAAAATAATAAAGAAAAAAAAAAAGCACCCCTGTCGCCCCCTGCTCTCGCGCTAAGGCGAACGCAAGCGGCGGTCTGTCGTCAAACGTAAACAGCAATTGCACCATGCATGTGAGGTATCACCGAGAAGGCCAGATCGAGTGCAGTAATTTTTCCAGTAGACCTCCTCTGTAAATCTAATGTGGTAACCTGTAAAGGCTTTTAAAGGCTTTTAAACATGTATTTATTTTGTTGCCACTGCACGTTTGTGCGCAATTTTAAAGCATGTCATGTTTGGTATCCATGTACTCCGCCTAAGATCATCTTTTTTATTTCATCAAACATTTGGGCAATATAGTGTGTTTTAGTGCATTAAAATTTAAAAAAGTGTGTTTTTTTCCCCAAAAAATGCGTTTGAAAAATCGCTGCGCAATTACTGTGTGAAAAAAAAAAAAATGAAACACCCACCATTTTAATCTGTAGGGCATTTGCTTTAAAAAAATATATAATGTTTGGGGGTTCAAAGTAATTTTTTTGCAAAAAAAAATAACTTTTTCATGTAAACAATAAGTGTCAGAAAGGGCTTTGTCTTCAAGTGGTTAGAGTGGGTGATGTGTGACATAAGCTTCTAAATGTTGTGCATAAAATGCCAGGACAGTTCAAAACCCCCCTAAATGACCCCATTTTGGAAAGTAGACACCCCAAGCTATTTGCTGAGAGTCATGTCGAGTCCATGGAATATTTTATATTGCGACACAAGTTGCGGGAAAGAGACAAATTTTTTTTTTTTTTTTGCACAAAGTTGTCACTAAATGATATATTGCTCAAACATGCCATGGAAATATGTGAAATTACACCCCAAAATACATTCTGCTGCTTCTCCTGAGTATGGGGATACCACATGTGTGGGACTTTTTGGGAGCCTAGCCGCGTACGAGACCCCGAAAACCAAGCACCGCCTTCAGGCTTTCTAAGGGCGTGAATTTTTGATTTCACTCTTCACTGCCTATCACAGTTTCGGAGGCCATGGAATGCCCAGGTGGCAAAAAAAAACCCCAAATGACCCCATTTTGGAAAGTAGACATCACAAGCTATTTGCTGAGAGGTATAGTGAGTATTTTGCAGACCTCACTTTTTGTCGCAAAGTTTTGAAAATTGAAAAAAGAAAAAAAAAAGTTTTCTTGTCTTTCTTCATTTTCAAAAACAAATGAGAGCTGCAAAATACTCACCATGCCTCTCAGCAAATAGCTTGGGGTGTCTACTTTCCAAAATGGGGTTATTTTGGGGGGTTTTGTGCCACCTGGGCATTCCATGGCCTCCGAAACTGTGATAGGCAGAGAAGAGTGAAATCATAAATTTACACTCTTAGAAATCCTGAAGGCAGTGATTGGTTTTCGGGGCCCCGTACGCGGCTAGGCTCCCAAAAAGTCCCACACATGTGGTATCCCCATACTCAGGAGAAGCAGCTGAATGTATTTTGGGGTGCAATTCCACATAGGCCCATGGCCTGTGTGAGCAATATATCATTTAGTGACAACTTTTTGTAAATTTTTTTTTTTTTGTCATTTTTCAATCACTTGGGACAAAAAAAATAAATATTCAATGGGTTCAACATGCCTCTCAGCAATTTCCTTGGGGTGTCTACTTTCCAGAATGGGGTCATTTGGGGGGGTTTTGTACTGCCCTGCCATTTTAGCACCTCAAGAAATGACATAGGCAGTCATAAACTAAAAGCTGTGTAAATTACAGAAAATGTACCCTAGTTTGTAGACGCTATAACTTTTGCGCAAACCAATAAATATACGCTTATTGACATTTTTTTTACCAAAGACATGTGGCCGAATACATTTTGGCCTAAATGTATTACTAAAATTTAGTTTATTGGATTTTTTTTATAACAAAAGTAGAAAATATCATTTTTTTTTCAAAATTTTCGGTCTTTTTCCGTTTATAGCGCAAAAAATAAAAACCGCAGAGGTGATCAAATACCATCAAAAGAAAGCTCTATTTGTGGGAAGAAAAGGACGCAAATTTCGTTTGGGTACAGCATTGCATGACCGCGCAATTAGCAGTTAAAGCGACGCAGTGCCAAATTGGAAAAAGACCTCTGGTCCTTAGGCAGCATAATGGTCCGGGGCTCAAGTGGTTAAGTACCGAACATTGGCGCCATTCCACGAGCGTGTGCAATTTTGAAGCGTGACATGTTGGGTATCTATTTACTCGGCGTAACTTCATCTTTCACAAAATGCAAAAACATTGGGCTAACTTTACTGTTTTTTTTTTTTTTAAACACAAAACAGTTTTTTTTCCCCAAAAAAAACGCGTTCGAAAAATTCCTGCGCAAATACTGTGTGATAAAAAGTTGCAACAACTGCCATTGTATTCTCTAGGGTCTTTGCTAAAAAAACATATATAATGTTTGGGGGTTCTATGTAATTTGCTAGCAAAAAAATGATGATTTTTACATGTAGGAGCAAAGTGTCAGAATTGGCCTGGTATTGAGGTGGTTAAAAAAAAAAAATACAAATATTGCAGCTGCTGACTTTTATAATAAGGACACTTGCCTGTCCAGGGCGCCCGCGATGTCGTCACCCGAAGCCGATCTGTCCTCCGGCTCTTGGGTGCTGCTGCCCCATTTTTATTAAGGGAATCAGGAAGTGAAGCCTTGTGGCTTCACTTCCTGGTTCCCTACTGCGCATGCGCGACTCGCGCTGCTGTTTTCCAGGACCTGTGTGCCTCCCAGAATACAGGGGGGGGAGTGGCGTAGATGCCTGCGGGTGCCCCGGGTATCTATGCCCAGGAGTGGGACAAATACCTGTATTAGACAGGTATCTGCCCCCCCCCCCCGAAAGGTGCCAAATGTGACACCGGAGGGGGGAGGGAACCGGAAAAGCGGAAGCTCCATTTTTGGGTGGAATTCCGCTTTAACTCCAAAGTGCATTGCTTTCATTAAAGCAGTATAAACCCAAAAAGCAAACATTTTTTATTATATAGCAGCTTACCAATTCTTAGATGTGATGGCTGTATTCGTTTTTTTATTTTCCTTTTTTATGGCTTTATTTCCTTTACACCTGATGATCCGGCCAGTAAGCCTTGTTTTTCAACAGGAAAAGGCTCTTTTACAGCTGTAACAGATACAAGGTTGAGACAAACTATTTAACACTGGCGGGGGGTGCTTACAATGGTCAGCTTTTATTTAAAACCTTTATCCCAAAAGGAACAAAACTGTTTGCTGTAACTGTTTTTATAAAGTGTTAGCTGGAGTTTGACTTCTATTTGTTTAGTGTATCTTAATCTGGTAGTACATGCAACACTCAACTCCCCCCAGACTGACAATGCTGCTGTCCAAAGGTACCTCTGTTGCTCCTTCAATTGGCCAGATCACCAAGTGAACCGGGGAAAAAAAATAAAAAAAATGAATGCAGCCACCACATCTAATGATTGGGTAACCTGCAATATATTACATTTTTGGTTTAATACCACTTTATTTTTTATTATCCTTTTTCCACAAAGTTACCACCCAAGCAGTGCACTCTGATCAGCTTGTTAAACTGTTCTGTAAAATTCTGCCCCTTTGCTGTATTGTGCTTTGTATGCTCAGTTTTTTTTTTTTTTTTTTCTTTCTTATAGGGAATCTGACATTACCAAGGAGAGGATTCAGAAGATCTTAGCAACTGGAGCAAATGTTATTCTTACTACGGGTGGCATTGATGATATGTGCCTCAAGTACTTTGTTGATGCTGGTGCAATGGCTGTGCGAAGAGTTCTTAAAAAGGATTTGAAACGTATTGCAAAAGCTACTGGAGGTAGGCTTGAGTACTGCTTGGCACACTTCTTTTTGAAAGTAGACCCTAGAGAATAAAATGGTGTCAGTTTTCGGTTTAGGAAGTGCAAAATTTCAGTAAAAAATAGACACTAAAGTTAATTTTAGGGCACAAAATGAAATGCATTTTTTTTTTGTTAAAATATAAAAGACAAGGTTGCACAGAGTAAATGGATACTTAACATGTCAAACCTGACATGTGAAATGGCAACAAGCTTCAGCACCCTATATTTTCCATAGGCAACACTTTAAAAGCCCCCTATAGGTCATCTGTTTAGTGTTACGGAGGAGGTCTGGTGCTAGAATTGTTGCTCTTTGGCGTGCCTGACTATATGTAACATGTAGCACAATCAACGTTTTTATGTGTAGGCACCTCCGACGCATGCGTTTACGTTCGTGTAAAAGGGGGGTTGGGAGAGCTATATGCTTGGGTATAACTTTAACCACTTGCCGACTGCCGCACGCAGATGTACGTCCCTTTTTTGAGGACGATATCGTTATGGCAACAGCTAGCTGCCATAACCCCAGTATCCCCGTTTTTCGGCCGGTGGTCGGCTACAAGATAAGTGGTCTCTGCTGCGGATTTGCCGCGAGATCAACTTTATCGTTGGCGGGAGAGGGCCCCTCCCGCCGGTTACCGGAGCCGTCGGCAGCAGGGGAGGTGGTCGCGTCTGTTCCCTAGCTGTGCATGGAGACGAGTGAGGGGAAGATGGCCCCCACCCATCTCCTGACACTGCAGGGCGGAAGCGACGTCATAACGTCACTTCCGCCCATACATCTTAAAGCCACATTTTTTCAATGTCATTTTATTCAAGTGACATTTTTTTTGCATTTAAGTCCAAATAGGAGATCTGAAGACTTTTTGACCCCAGATCTCATATATTTAGGAGGACCTGTCAACCTGTCATGCTTTTTTCTATTGCAAGTAATTTTTACATTCCTTGCAATAGGAATAAAACCCAAATACTTTTTTTTTTTTTTAAAAAAACAGTGTAAAAATAAAAATGGAATAAAATAAGAAAAAAGTGTTTTTGAAACGCCCTGTCCTGACGAGCTCGTGCGCAGAAGCAAATGCATACGTGAGTAGCGCCCGCATATGAAAACTGTGGTTGAACCACACATGTGAGGTATCGCCGCGATCGTTGGAACAAGAGTAGGGCTGCAACTAACGATTATTTTCATAATCGATTAGTTGGCCGATTATTGTTTCGATTAATCGGTTAATAACCTTTAAAAAAAAAAGTGTGGCGTATAATTTAGTTAATATGTAAAGTTTTTTAAAAGGCAATTTATTCTTAAATATCTCTATGCAGTGGTAAATATAAATAACCAACTATATGCTTAGGGAGCAAAATATCTAATCCACTCTGAGAATAAGACAGAAGAGATATACTGTATATACTATAAGAGGAGATATACTGTATATACTATAAGAGGAGACATACTGTATATACTATAAGAGTTGATATACTGTATATACTATTAGAAGGGAGATATACTGTATATACTATTAGAAGGGAGAGATACTGTATATACTATTAGAAGGGAGAGATACTGTATATACTATTAGAAGAGAGAGATACTGTATATACTATTAGAAGAGAGAGATACAGTATATACTATTAGAAGAGAGAGATACTGTATATACTATTAGAAGAGAGAGATACTGTATATACTATTAGAAGAGAGAGATACTGTATATACTATTAGAAGAGAGAGATACTGTATATACTATTAGAAGAGAGAGATACTGTATATACTATTAGAAGAGAGAGATACTGTATATACTATTAGAGGATATATACTATTAAAGGGTGAAACTGGTAAATATCATCACTCAGATCAAATTTTTTTATTTAACCACTTCAATACCAGGCACTTAGACACCTTCCCGCCCAGCCCAATTTTCAGCTTTCAGCGCTGTCACAATTTGAATGACAATTGCGCGGTCATGCTACACTATACCCAAACAAATTTTTTATCATTTTGTTCCCACAAATAGAGCTTTCTTTTGGTGGTATTTGATCACCTCTGGGGTTTTTATTTTTTGCGCAACAAATAAAAAAAGACCGAAAATTTTGAAAAAAAACACGTTTTTCTTTGTTTCTGTTAAAAATTTTTGTAAATGAGTACGTTTTCGGCTGCACTGACGGGCACTGATATGGCTGCACTGACGGGCACTGATATGGCTGCACTGACGGGCACTGATATGGCTGCACTGACGGGCACTGATATGGCTGCACTGACGGGCACTGATATGGCTGCACTGACGGGCACTGATATGGCTGCACTGACGGGCACTGATATGGCTGCACTGACGGGCACTGATATGGCTGCACTGACGGGCACTGATATGGCTGCACTGACGGGCACTGATATGGCTGCACTGACGGGCACTGATATGGCTGCACTGACGGGCACTGATATGGCTGCACTGACGGGCACTGATATGGCTGCACTGACGGGCACTGATATGGCTGCACTGACGGGCACTGATATGGCTGCACTGACGGGCACTGATATGGCTGCACTGACGGGCACTGATATGGCTGCACTGACGGGCACTGATATGGCTGCACTGATATGGCTGCACCGACGGGCACTGATATGGCTGCACTGATATGGCTGCACCGACGGGCACTGATATGGCTGCACTGATATGGCTGCACCGACGGGCACTGATATGGCTGCACTGATATGGCTGCACCGACGGGCACTGATATGGCTGCACTGATATGGCTGCACCGACGGGCACTGATATGGCTGCACTGATATGGCTGCACCGACGGGCACTGATATGGCTGCACTGATATGGCTGCACCGACGGGCACTGATATGGCTGCACTGATATGGCTGCACCGACGGGCACTGATATGGCTGCACTGATATGGCTGCACCGACGGGCACTGATATGGCTGCACTGATATGGCTGCACCGACGGGCACTGATATGGCTGCACTGATATGGCTGCACCGACGGGCACTGACGGGCGGCACCGATATGGCTGCACCGACGGGCACTGACGGGCGGCACCGACGGACACTGACGGGCGGCACCGACGGACACTGACGGGCGGCACCGACGGACACTGACGGGCGGCACCGACGGACACTGACGGGCGGCACCGACGGACACTGACGGGCGGCACCGACGGACACTGACGGGCGGCACCGACGGACACTGACGGGCGGCACCGACGGACACTGACGGGCGGCACCGACGGACACTGACGGGCGGCACCGACGGACACTGACGGGCGGCACCGACGGACACTGACGGGCGGCACCGACGGACACTGACGGGCGGCACCGACGGACACTGACGGGCGGCACCGACGGACACTGACGGGCGGCACCGACGGACACTGACGGGCGGCACCGACGGACACTGACGGGCGGCACCGACGGACACTGACGGGCGGCACCGACGGACACTGACGGGCGGCACCGACGGACACTGACGGGCGGCACCGACGGACACTGACGGGCGGCACCGACGGACACTGACGGGCGGCACCGACGGACACTGACGGGCGGCACCGACGGACACTGACGGGCGGCACCGACGGACACTGACGGGCGGCACCGACGGACACTGACGGGCGGCACCGACGGACACTGACGGGCGGCACCGACGGACACTGACGGGCGGCACCGACGGACACTGACGGGCGGCACCGACGGACACTGACGGGCGGCACCGACGGACACTGACGGGCGGCACCGACGGACACTGACGGGCGGCACCGACGGACACTGACGGGCGGCACCGACGGACACTGACGGGCGGCACCGACGGACACTGACGGGCGGCACCGACGGACACTGACGGGCGGCACCGACGGACACTGACGGGCGGCACCGACGGACACTGACGGGCGGCACCGACGGACACTGACGGGCGGCACCGACGGACACTGACGGGCGGCACCGACGGACACTGACGGGCGGCACCGACGGACACTGACGGGCGGCACCGACGGACACTGACGGGCGGCACCGACGGACACTGACGGGCGGCACCGACGGACACTGACGGGCGGCACCGACGGGCACTGACGGGCGGCACCGACGGACACTGACGGGCGGCACCGACGGGCACTGACGGGCGGCACCGACGGGCACTGACGGGCGGCACCGACGGGCACAGATGGGCGGCACCGACGGGCACAGATGGGCACTGACGGGTGGCACTGATAGGCACAGATGGGCACTGACGGGTGGCACTGATAGGCACAGATGGGCACTGACGGGTGGCACTGATAGGCACAGATGGGCACTGACGGGTGGCACTGATACTAATTGATGGCAGTGATGCCCCTAAGTGTGGCATTGCTGGGCATCACTGCAACATAATTGTGCCCATTTGTGGGCACTGATTGGCACAGATTTGGCACTGACTGGGCACATGTGGATGGCCATGGGGTACATACCTGGCCATCCATGTTTCCCTTCCCTGGTGGTCCTAGTGGCGATCCCTGGTGGTCCAGTGTGGTGATCTGCGGGGGGGGCTGCGCTGATAAACAATCAGCGCAGACCCCCCCTGCCAGGAGAGCCGCCGATCGGCTCTCCTCTACTTGCGTCTGTCAGACGCGAGTGAGGAAGAGCCGATCAACGGCTCTTCCTATTGACAGCGTGATCAGCCGTGATTGGACACGGCTGATCACGTGGTAAAGAGCCTCCGCCGGAGGCTCTTTACCAAGATCGGTGTAGCGGTGTGTCAGACTGACACACCGGTCCACCGATCGCCACGATGCGCGCCCCCGGGGGCGCGCTGCGGCATGTTATCCTGAAGGACGTCATATGACGCCCAGTCAGGATAACTGAACCACCGCCCGGCCGTCAATCCGCTATAGGCCGGGCGGGAAGTGGTTAAAGAACAAAAGATGTCTTCCTTCAAAAATAATGTAATTTTAAGAACGTTCGTTCAATTTTCTAATCGTTAGTGGGGTCAAATCGACGTTCATTTTCAACCACAGTGATGGGAAAATTTGGAAATAGAAAACTTCTTGGTGAAAGGAATTTTCAGACAGTGTATGTCGTTTTCGTTCAGAAATTACATTCGTTTTAAAACCAGAATGTTAAAAACAAATGAAAATTTCAAACATTCTTTCATTCAGCGAATGTACAAAGATTTTTCGTCTGAATATTCTCGTCTGAAAATTGATCCGTGTGGCTCTCATAAGGCTCGGTGCACACCTATGCAGTTTGCTTTTGATCTATTTCTGCAGTGCTTTTTGCTGTGCGTTTTGATTTTTGCACACGTGATTTTGCTGCAATTTGCAGTTTTGCATTTTTTTTTTGGCCAATTTGTTGTTGGGCAGATTAAAAAAACACAAATTGCTGCAAAAACGCATTACATGCTTTTCTGCAGTTTCTCCATTGAGGTATATTGAACCAAAAAAGCACCGTTTTGCGTTAAAAAAAAGTCCCTGACCCTTTCCAGATATGCAGCGGCTGAAAAAAGCATAGGTGTGAACTTGTCCCATAGGAAACCATGTAAATGAAATGTAGTGCGTTTCTGAAAAAAGCACCAAAGAAACACATAGATGTGAACCAGGTCTAAGACGTTTAGTAACATAATGGGGTGAACAAAAAAAAATTATTAAATATTATAGTACAAAAAAGCAGATAATCACTACTGTAAGGGGTTCATTTTTTTACTGTAGAACTGTGAAAGTAATATTTACAGTAGTGATTATTTGCTCTTTTTGTACTTTCTTTTGTAAAGGGCTCATTTTAGTTTTTTTAACCCCATTATGTTACTGGCCGATTAATCGATTACATAATCTATTGTCGATTAATCGATTAGTTGTTTCAGCCCTAAGCAAGAGCAATAATTCTAGGCCTGCTCTGTAACGCAAAACATGCAACCTGTAGAATTTTTTTAAACATCACCTATGGAGATTTTTGAGGGTAAAAGTTTGACGCCATTCCATGAGCAGGCGCAATTTTGAATTGTGACATGTTGGGTATCAATTTACTCGGCGTAACATTATCTTTCACAATATAAAAGAAGTTTTGCTAACTTTGCTGTTTTTTTTTTTTTTTCTTTCCAAAAGTGCGCTTGCAACGACCACCATTTTATTCTCTAGGGTGTTAGAAAAAAAACAATATATAATGTTTGGGGGTTCTAAGTAATTTTCTACCAAAAAACTGTTTTAAACCTGTAAACACCTAAATTCCAAAACGAGGCTGGTCTTTAAGTTGTTAATTTTTTATTTAAAAATCTAAAATTTTACTTTTTACGGAGTGTGGTGTTTTTTTTTTTTTTGTTTTTTTTTTGAGACACCGTTCTCTTTAATGAGACTTTCAGGGTCCATAAGACCCTGGATGGTCTCCCCTGAGCTCCATTTAATGCGATGCAGATTACATTGTAACACATTCTTTCCTGGCCATTGGGAGGCAGGGAGAGCACACACATCTAGAAAATTGACCATGGTGTGTTCTGCATGCTGTGGCCAGTTTACCCCCTTTCATGGCCAGGCCATTTGTTGCAATACGGCACTTTTTTCCCCAGCATATAAAGCTATTTTTTTGTTTTGCGTTGTAAAAAGACAATATTGACAAAGAGAGAGTTGTTTTCCATCCTGCTATAAAACGCATCCGATTAAAAAAAAAAATCAAATTTCTTCATAAATTTAGGCCAATATGTGTGTCTATTTAAAAAATCCCAATAAGCGTATATTGATTAGTTTATATGAACATTATGGCATTTTTGCTATCATTTGGCCCTGAAATTGAGCCAAAGATGCACAGCGTTGCAGCCTCAAGGGAGATTGTGACCGGCTCCATAGAGAGCCGGTCACAATCTCCTGTAATGCGAATATTTGCATAGGTGTGAACCCTGCCTTATAGCGGTACTGCAATATTGCGCGGACCATCGGACACTGACACTTTGTTGGAAGCAGTGACAATAATACAATCTGTGCTAAAAATATGCACAGTCACCGTTCAAAAGACAGTGGCTGGGAAGGGGTTAAACATCTAGGGCAATCAAAGGGTTAACACTGCCTAGCCAATGTTTGTGTACAGTGTGCTGCTTTTACTAGGGGAAGAGATGGATTCTAGTCCCTGTTTTGCAGAAACACTTTGGGGGGAGTGGCATGGCCAAGGTTGCCACTCCATTCATTGCAGCAGGACGCCATAGATGTGGGCCTTACAGGGGTCACCCTTCCTTTTTTGAGAGCTCAGCCTTAGATGCGAGGAGGGTGAGAGGAGCTGAATCACTGCTGAAGTTTCTGGAGTACGCAGACAGGCAGGAGCCCATGTCAGTCATAAAGAGGAAGAATGGGTTGGATACCGACATTGTGGTCTGGCTGACTCTGGGAGACAGACCTTGGCCCCTCCCACAGGTATTTTCTTTGATTTAACAAGAGCTGTACATTTCAGAGGGCAGAAAATCGTTTTTCATAGTAGCATCTCACCAGGATTCATATAATGCAAAAAATAAATTGAACCCATACTACTCTAACCATTTGTTAATCATTTATTACTATACTGCACTCAGGTGGCACTTCCCTTTCCCCCTTTTTACCTAAATGCATTTTTATCTATTTGAACACCCAATTATCTTGTTTTCACAGCAATGGTTTGCTCAACACTTGCTAACCTGGAAGGTGAAGAAAGCTTTGAGCCTTCCATGCTGGGGCAGGCTGAAGAAGTTGTACAAGAGAGAATATGCGATGACGAGCTGATCTTAGTTAAAAAGTAAGTGGACATTCAACTAATTTTGGATGATTGGTTGTACCAATTCATTACCACAGCAATCTGTATTGTGTCCTCAGCTGACCTACAGTGTGCGAAAATTAATTATTTGATTTTCTTCAGATTTTGTAAGTTTGCCCACTTATAAAGAAATGAAGGGTCTATGATTATCACAAGTGTATTTTAAATGATAGAATATCAACCAAAAATAAAAAAATGATACAAATGTTATAAATTGAGCTGCACTTCAGTGAGTAAATAAGTATTTGATCCCCTACAAACCAACAATTCTGTCTCCCACAGACTGGCTACGGTACACGCAGTCCCCGGGTTACTAACAAGATAGGAACTGTAGGTTTGTTAAGTTGAATCTAAGTCGGAACAGGTCCATTTTTTAAGTGTAGCTCCAGCCACAAAATCTATTAACCCTTCCCTATGTTATCCAAAAAGCTTATCACCCCTGTAATGTTTGTTTTGCTTTCTGTGACCCTGTTCAGAAGATTTCACCTCACTTTCTGTCCCAATGAAAATTGGATTTTGAAAATTTCGGGCTGTTAGGGAAACATGGACTGGTGATAAAGCATCAGTGGAGACACCTTTTTCCCATATTAACTCTTACAGGAGTGAATTTGCCTTCCTAGGGGTAGATTTCCTCTCACTTCCTGTTGTCTCCCTCTGTAAGTAGGAGTCGTTTGTAAGTTGGATGTTTAAGTAGGGGACCGCCTGTATGTGCTCATGTGGGACAAAGTCCTGTCAATTTTAAGAAGGTGCTCCTAACAACTAGTTATGTGTATAAAAGACACCTGTCCACAATCTTTATTCCATCTTCCTCACCATCATGGGCAAGGCCAAAGCGCTGTCATTGGAGACAAGATTGTTGACCAGCACAATGGGTTACAAGACCATCCAGGCAGAAAGCTTGGTGAAAAAGACAACTGTTGGTAGCGTTTATTCGCAAATTGAAGAAATACGAAAGGATGATCAATCGCCTTCAGTCTGGAGCTCCATGCAAGCTTTGGCCTCATGGGATAAGGTTGATCATAAGAAAAGTGAGGGATCAGCCCAGAACTACACAGGAGGAGCTTGTAAATGATCTCAAGGCAGTTGGGGGACCACTGTCATGAATTGAAATCCTGCAGCGCCCGCAAGGTCCCCCTCAGGAAGGCACACGTACAGACCCGTCTGAAGTTTGTCAGTAGACCTATAAATGACAGGCAGGTGCCAACCAATCTGGGAACAGCAATGTTACAAACTACGCCGTCTCCACTACAGTAGTGACCCATTTTGCTAAAGCTACCTGGACTGCCTTTTCTAACAATCCGCTTTGGAATAATCCTGTATTGAATGAATGGATCATGATTCCTCAACCACAATACTGGATTGTTAGAAGCGTTAAATACCTTTTTTGTCATTTTATATCCGGAACAGGGCTTTAAGCCCTTTGCCCAATTGAGAGAGTGCTTTAGCCTTCCTCCTTCCTCTCTATCTATCTATCTATCTTGATTTTCAGCTTCGTCACGCTGTGAGAGCACAGTTTGGTTCACTCTCACTACCTCTACAGATGTCCCCGTTAGAGAAGCTGCTTAAAAACTCAGACAATACAAAATTGATTTCCCAATATTACTCTGCACTAATGGCTGATTCTTACCTGAGATTTGCGGCTGCACAGAACCGCTGGGCTACATAAAGCGGGGTTCTACTGTCTACAACGTTTTTTTTTTATTTTTGGAAAATGACAAAGATTATTTCTTTGAAATATGTTACTCGTTCCGTTTCTGTTAATTTCGGATGTCCGTTTTCTCCCAAAAAATTAACTTTTAAAAATTTCTGCTGACGGTTCTTATCTTGCCTGTGGCCATGTGAAACCCACAGGCATCCTCTTCAGGGATATTGTGCCGCTGATCGACCAGCATGCAGTGCCTGTTGTATTCCCAATCTCGCGCATGCGCAGTAGCCTTAGGTCGGATCGCCGTAAACAGCTCAGGTTGCCATCACAACGGACGGCGGCGTCGAAGTCCCGCCCCGTTGTGATGGCAACAGAGATAAGCAACGTCACTTCCAGGATTGAAATCACGCGATAACTCGCGCCAGGCCGCTGCACTGACTCCTGGGAACGATGACACAAGCTCCCAGGAGCCAGTGCGGCTAATAGGAAATGACGAGTTAGCCGCACTGAACACGCCCATATCCGCAGGCTGTACATCCAGGAACTAAACAAGATGATCTGAACAACAAAGGTACAGTGGAAAAAAAGTCAGTTTTTTCATTAGGACATTGCGGTAGTCCTCTTGAGCTATTGTCATAAAATCGGGTGGAGCTCCGCTTTTAAGATATTCAATTCACTGATGATGATTACACTGAATTTGTGGATATTTTATAAAAGCTCGGTCATAGCTTGTAGAAATAGTCATACAAATAAAGATATTCCACCATGGTCATCTCGCCCCTTATCAAATGTGTAAGATGGGATTGCGTGCCACACCGGAGTGCTTTAGAGGCTGTTGAGTAGAGGCTGATTTCCTTAATTGCTTTTTGGTCCGCAGTGGATTCGTGTTCAATGTTCTGGGTGTCCCTAAAATTTTACATACTAAAAATTGTCTACTGGGTATTTTTGGCAAATTATCCATTTTTCATATACTAAACCATTGCTACACATCTTATATTTTTTGCTAGAAAGACCTATTCTCTTGGAAAAGGACTTCTGGGCTCACTATAGCCACCTGGCTGCAATTGATCAACAATAGCTTGCCCCTATATAAGCTTACTTTTGAGCTGCAAAAGCGATCTCTCCTCTTTTTGATAAGATATGGAGTGGATGGATATCCAGCCCCCTTACTCTGGTGTCCTCAGGCTTCGGAGATTAGTCTGTATTGCTGATATTTTTCCTTTCCTCCATGAATCAGTGACACAATGTGTTAAAGCTTTAAAATCTTACATATAGCAGTGTTTTCATTCATGTATACCTTGGTTGTGAGACTCAGGAGGCACTGGTTTAATTGCAGTTGTAACCTTTTATTGGTGGTTTTATGTAAAAATTTCAATAAACATATCTTTAAAAAAAAGCATCTAATTGATTCGGAGAAAGATTGGGAGAAAATGCTGTGGTCAGATGAGACCAAAATTCGACCCTTTGGCATTAACTCAACTCTCCGTGTTTTGGAGGGGAAAAAAATGCTCACTATGACCCTAAGAACACCATCCCTACAGTCAAGCACGAAGGTGAAAACATTATGCTTTGGGGCTGTTTCTCTAGAGGTTCAGGCTGACTTTGCTGCATTGAGGGGCCAACGGAGGGGGCCATGTATTGTAAAATCTTGGCTGAGAACCACCGTCCCTGAGCCAGAACACTGAAGATTGGTTGTGGATGGGTCTTCCAGCATGACAATTACCCAAAACATACCACCAAGGCAACAAAGTGGCTGAAGAAGCACGTTAAGGTGGGAGTGAGCTGAAACTTCGAGTTTCCAATTGATGGCCTTAACCTCCTTGGCGGTAATCCCGAGCATGACTCGGGTCTGACTTTTTCTGTCAGGAGCGGTAACCCCGAGTCACGCTCGGGGTAACATTGCAGAGCATCCAGCGGAGCCCTTACCTTCTCCTGGGTTCCAGCGATGCCCTCCAGTGTCCTCGGCTTGTCTCCGCTGTGATCGCCAGCGCGATCACAGCATCTCACTTCCTAGTTCCGTTCCCTGCGAGCAGCAGCGGCGCACGGGAGCGGAACTAGGCGGGAAATTCAAAAGTTCAAACACAAAACACACATATAAAAAGAGGTGATACCGTGTAATCTGAGAGGATTACATTGTATCATCTCAGATCTCACTGATACAGTGCCCCTTGCCCCAGTGCCCATTGCCAATAAAATATTGAGAAGATGGAATCCAAAAAGCGCCATTTCGCTACAAAATCGCCTTTGGAGCAGTTGAATGACAGCGACATGGAGTTGCTCCCAGAACTCAGCGATAGCGACTCGTGGGGAGATTTGTCGTCTGACACTGAGCTGACAAGTGACAGCGATGACAGCGGTGATGATTCTGCATCTGACATCAGCGATGTGCGCACTTGGTGCCCTATTGAGTGCGATACGGACCAGGTAGCGCCACCAAGATTTCCCTTCACTGGATCACCTGGGATGAAGGTCGAAGTTGAGCGTGGCAACCCTCTGGCATACCTGCAATTATTTCTCACAGAGGAGGTAATTGAAAAAATTGTCATAGAGACAAATCGCTACCAACAGCAGCAATCCGCTACGCTGCATGCCAGGTTTTCCCGAAGCAGAAGGTGGGAACCGGTGACTAAAGAGGACATCTGGCTGTTTCTCGGACTCATTATTCTTCAGGGGGTGGTGGGGAAACCACGCCAGAAATGGTACTGGACCACCAATAACTTATTGGCCACTCCGTTTTTTGGTACTGTGATGTCCGAATACCGTTTTTCACTTCACTAACAATGAAGAGTTTGATGAGGGCACGCATCCTGCGCCCAAGCTAAAAAAAATCTGGGAGGTATGCCAAATTATTGGGAACAATTTCCAGCGGGCCTACGTGCCAGAAAGGGACGTCAGCGTGGATGAGAGTTTGATGGCTTACAAAGGACGCCTAAGCTGGATCCAGTATATTGCATCCAAAAGAGCGCGGTTTGGCATCAAATCATACATGCTCTGCGAGTCATCCACTGGGTACATATGGAACTCGGTCATTTACACCGGTAAAGGCACGAAGTTCAACCCCAGGTACAGCAATTATGGGATGGCCACATCTGTCCTTACACTGCTGGAGCCATTACTGAACCAGGGATATTGTGTCACCATGGACAATTTCTATACGTCGCCGGAACTGTTTGAGGTTTTGATCCAAAACAAGACGGATGCCTATGGTACAGTTAGGCCTAACAGACGTGACATGCCATCAATGTTTGGAAAAAAAAAACTAAAACCCGGAGAAATGGTTGCCTGGCAGAAGGGTAAGATGATGGCAATACGTTGGCGAGACAAGAAGGACGTGTGTCTCATGAGCACTGTGCACAATACCTCCACTGCCACGGTCCACACAAAAAGTGGGAAAGATGTGCTGAAGCCGCAAGTCGTCATAGACTATGATTGCACTATGGGAGGTGTCGACCGAGCCGATCAGGCAATGACCTTTTACCCCACTATGCGGAAACAACAGAAAAAATATTATAAAAAGATTTTCAGGCATCTTCTGGAACAATGCCTTTGGAAAGCTTACATCTTGTACCGAGCAGGGAGTGACAGGCCTCTTGTTCATTCAGATTTTATCTGGAAGGTGGCTGAGCAGATTTTTGCCAAACACCAGATGCCATCAGTAGATGTGAACAGACCTGGACGACGTGCTGTTGGTGTTGCCAACCCAGAACGCCTAACAGGTCGGCACTTTATGGACTACATACCGCCAACCGCAAAAAAGGCAGCACCTACCAGGATGTGTGTGGTTTGCTGTTCACACAGAGATGACAAGGGAAAAAAAATCCGAAAAGAAAGCAGGTTCTTTTGTCCGGATTGTGATGTGGGACTGTGTGCTGTATCTTGCTTTAAAATTTATCACACTCAGGATGTTTACTGAATTTTCTTTGTCTGACAAATTTCTTTAGTTTGTATTACATTATTGAATAAAATTATATTTAAAAATTTAAAATCATGATTTTGTGTTTCAAACTTTATCACATCTGGGATGTCTACTAGAGTCTTGTTTGGTCAGGTTTAAGTAAGTAATTACTAAGAATTGCAGGCCTATAATACATGGCATCAAATTTCCATGCAAAATAATTGTACCGCTTTCAGCACAAAATTCCAGACAGAATCATACCGCCAGGGAGGTTAAACCCCTAAGAGATTTGTTAGGGTTTTTTTGTGTTGTTTTTAAAACCTACTTGCCTAGGTGGATGCTGCATCTGTCCCCCGGTGCCTCTAACACTGAGAACCAAGTGATTGAACACTGACGATTTTGCTCTGTTCTCACAGCTCCTTGAGCAGAGAGCCATTGACTGTTGGCAAGCAACTACAAGAAACATCTTACCTCTGTGCTTGCCAACAAGGGTTTCTCAACCAAATACCAAGTCAAGTATTTGATCCCCAAGCAAAACATATTTTACTCACTGAACTGCAACTCCATTTATAACATTTGTATTGTTATTTTTGGTTGATATTCTGTGTCTCATTTAAAATACACCTATGATAAAACAAAACAAAAAAATTCCAGACCCGTCATTTCTTTGTAAGTGTACAAACTTACAGAATCTGCAGGGGAACAAATTATTTTCCTCACTGTACCACTTAGAGATCTGCATATTATCTGTCAACAAAATGTATTATGTTGTCATAAGTCTGCCACACAGTGCATGGTATTTTGTTTCCTGATATCTCTAAATGACAAGATACAGGCTATGATGGAAGTAGTTATTCTATTAGCAGAATGGCTTCCAGGATAGTAAAATAAAGCTAGTTCCAATTGGCATGCAACACGAGGCCGGAAGTGATTGCTTCCATTTCTCTGCTCGCTTAAATTGTACGTAAACCCCAACATATAAACGCAAAACTTTTTTTTTTTTTTTTTTTTTTTTTTTTTTGGATAAAGCGGAGATTGATTAAAACACCTGTCAAATTTTATTGCAGTCTGTGCCCCCGTTAGCGAGATTCAACCTCTCAATTTGTCCTGTTTACCATTATTGAAAGTAAATCCCACATTTTGGGTTGTCCCCAGAAAAGTGATAGAGGGATATCTTCCAATTGGCACACTAGTTCTGGTGACCTGGGGGTCCCCAAGGAATTCCCATAATTTGCAGGGATTTCCTGTTAGGCTATGGGACAGGAAGTGAAGGGAAATTTGCAATGGGACACAGATGGCAAAAAAAAAGAAATCTGACACGGGTTACAACTAGAGGTCGACCGATATATCGGCCAGCCGATATATCGGCCGATATTTGGCCTTTTTAACTTAATCGGCATCGGCCGATTGTGCTGATAAAAAAAGCCGATTATAACTTCAGGGGGACTTGCAAAAGACTTCTGTAATAGAAGTCAATGCAAGTTTCCTGATGTTTTCTTCTCTCCTCCTCTGGGCAGCCTGCCAAATCTGATAAGAAGATACATTTGTATCTCTTCAAGTTCTTTTGTCAATAGACTGAACTCCATGTGTAGAAGTTCTCAGTTTAACCATTTAAAGGCTAAATCTTTTTTGACATTTGTTGCTTACAAGTGAAAATCCTGTATTTTCTGCTAGAAAATCACTTAGAACCCCCAAACATTATATATATATATATATATATATATATATATATATATATATATATATATATATATATATATATATATATATATATATATATATATATATATATAATATTTTTAGCAGAGACCCTAGAGAATAAAATGGTGGTTGTTGCAATATTTTATGTCACACGGTATTTACGCAGCGGTCTTTCAAACGCAATTTTTTTTTAAAAAAATACACTAATGAAATAAAAAAAAAATAAGCAGTAAAGTTAGCCCATTTTTTTTTTTTTTTTTGTCCAAAAGTTTTGCTTACCTGTTTTTGTGTATTTAATATTTAAGATATAGTTATTTTTTTAAAATCTAAATTATACATACAAGTGAACTGATTGGAGGTTTGTTTTGTTTAATAAATGTTTAAATGTAAAAAATTTTCTGTATCACTTATTACTTAAAGCGGTTGTATACCCGCTGAACATTTTTTTTTTTTTTTTTTTTTTTTTTTTTTTTTTTTTTACCCCTGTAAAGCAAAAGGCATAATGAGCTAGTATGCACCGCATACTAGCTCATTATGAAATACCTTAGAACGAGGCGTCGGTATCTTACCTGGTCCACGCCGAGGTAGCTGACATGTTGCCTTCCGGGTATCGCGGTTCCACCGCTGTGAGTGGCTGGAGCCGCGATATCATCACTTTGCCGGGCAGTTGCCGGGCCTTCAGCCAAGAATCCCCTGTGCGCATGCGCCGCTGCAGTCAGCGGCTCATAGCAAGGGGAATATCTCCTAAACCGTACAGGTTTAGGAGATATTTTTTTTACCTACAGGTAAGCCTGTAGGTAAAAGTTTAAAAAAAGACTATACAACCACTTTCACACTGGAGCGGGCATGCGTTGACGGTAAAACGCTGTTAGTTTTAGTGGCGCTTTACCGTCATTTTAGCAGCGCTATTCGGCTGCTAGCGGGGTGCTTATAACCCAGCTAGCAGCCGAGGAAGGAGTTAAATGCGCCCCTGAAGCGCTGCTGCAGAAACGCTTTGCAGGCGCTTCGGCAGCGGTGCGCATTCATTTCAATGGGCAGGAGTGGTGGAGGAGCGGTATACACCGATCCAAAGATGCTGCTTGCAGGACTTTTTTTTAACATCCTGCCAGCGCATCGCCTCAGTGTGACAGCACTCAGGATATCACACAGACTGCAGGGGAGCCGTTTTACAGGCACTTTACAGGCGCTATTTTTAGCCCAAAAGCGCCTGAAAAACGCCCCAGTGTGAAAGGGGTCTAACTGTTAGATTTTATGAGATGTAGGGGAAAAAAAAAAATCGGCCTAATATATCGGCCCAAAAAAATCGGCATCATATATCGGCCATCGGCCAGAGAAAAACCCATATCGGTCGACCTCTAGTTACAACCCTCCCTTACTCTAGCCATAAAGGGGGGGAGAGAGTTTTGCTTAGTTATATTTTAATGATGAACTTCTCTTGTTTGCACCATTTTTGGTCTGCTAAATCTACAATTGAAAGTGTTATTTGTTGGATAAATGCAACAAAAAAGCCCATTAATTTTTGCCAAAAATCTTGCAAACTTGACTTTCCATGCACAAGGAAGGGTTATGGAGATAGAAAGGTATGTGTTTTTTGTATTGCATCAGGAATGAAGTAGGCAGGGCTTACATGCGCTTAGGAATTCTGAGGTGTGTTACGTCAAATAGGAAGGTAGGAGCATACTATGTTTCTGGCACATGAATGTTTATCTACTTGCAGGCTGAATATATAAAATGTTTCTATAGCCTAAATGATTTTCTTTTTTTTTTTTTTAAGTGATATTAAACCCTTGTTTAAAAAATAAAAAAAGTTACCTGCTCTGTGAAGTGGTTTTGCACAGCGCGGCCCTGGTCCTCCTGTTCTTGGATCCCATGCCGGCGCTCCTTGCTCCTCCCTCCTACCGGGTGCTTGCTGTGGGGGCACCCAAGCCGGCGCACTCCAGAGCCGTGGCTGTGTCCATTCACACACTGAGACGCCGTCCCGCCCTCTTCATCTCCTGATTGGCTCATTGGCTGTGATTGACAGCAGCGGGAGCCAATGGTTCCTGCTGCTGCCAAAATTAAATCAGGCGTGCAAGTCCCCGGAGAGGCAAGGCTCTCATGGACATCGCTGGATTGAGGCGACTCGTGTAAGTAAACCTTGCGCCTTTACAACCACTTTAATGCATTCTATGCATTAAGGTAAAAAGTCTTCTGTCAATATACAGTGCTCAAAAACCTGCTGTGTAACAATCTGACAACCCACTGGCTCCCGCTGCTGTCAAATGTGACGAGGGAGGAGGGCCGTGCCGCCTGGTCTGTCAATAGATGCAGATAGGGTGGCACCCCAGAGGGGGACCCCAGAAGAAGATTGGGGCTGTTCTGTGCAAAACCAGCAGGTATGACATGCATGTTATAACCTCCTTTTTTTTAAAAAAAATATTTTTTATTTATTTTTTTGTTTCGTTCTACCACTGTAAAGGTATAAACGATGAGGGACAGCACGTGTGTTCCAGAGATTTGCTAAATGTTTTTATTTTGCCTTGACCTACACTTTAAGTGGTCTTGCCTTAAAAAGTACAACACAAATGCTTAACAGAACAGCTGTAACCCATATAGGATTAACATCTGATATCTGAGATTTTGGAAGGATAATCCAGTTTCTGCAGGGACTGGTGTCTGAAATAACTTACATGGGCTATTTTTTATATTGTTACAGTACAAAGGCTAGAACATGTGCTTCACTTATTCTGCGTGGGGCAAACGATTTCATGTGTGATGAAATGGAGCGATCTGTCCATGATGCACTTTGTGTGGTGAAGAGAGTCCTAGAATCCAAGTCTGTGGTACCAGGCGGAGGAGCTGTAGAGGCTGCGCTTTCCATTTATCTTGAGAACTATGCTACTAGCATGGTAAGAATTCTGCCATTACGTGTTAGTAAAAAGTGTTTTCTTTTTCATATACCTTATCCTAGACCTAATCTTTGCTAAGTGATATTCACTTGCTGGCAATCCTCATCTCAAGTACACATCTCCATTGAGCAACAAGTGCAGAGTAGCCTCTGCTAGCCTTTCCTCCCTTCTGCAGGAACACCTTTACATGGGGGAGGCCAACATGCCTGAAAGCCCTGCTTTGTTAGGGAAACAAAGCAATGGCTTCAAAGGAGCAGGCATGGATGGGGATATATACTTTGGGAGTGTGAAATTATCACGAGGCACTTTCACTTTGCTGTAAATAGACAGGTGACAGGGTCTCATTAAACGATAAGTTCACTTTTTTTTTTTTTTTTTGCAGGTAATATTTTATTCTTTATATATTTTTTTGAGCTTGCAAAGCATTGCACCAGCGATCAGATCGCTGATGCCATGCAGGTCTTCTACAGACTGTCTATGTGAGCCATTTGCCCATACATTGTATGGGCAGGGAGTTTCACACTGACAGGAAGAATCAACTACCACAACACTCAACAGTGCTGTGGTAGTTGATTGAGAACTGTAAGCCAACAGTTGCAAAGGCTGTCGGTAGTTGTATTTCAAAAGTGAATTTGTCCTTTTAAAATTTTTCATTTGTGTCAAACTAAACTTCATTGCCAAATTTAACCACTTGACCATTGGAACACATCCAATAAAAATGTTTTTAAAAGATCTAATATATTCATAAATTTAGGCCAATGTATTTTGCATGTTTTTGGTAAAATAAAATCCCAATAAGTGTGTATTGGTTTACGTGAACATTATAACGTCTACATACCATGTGATATATTTATGGAATATATATATATATATATATAATATATTTTTATACTAGTAATGGCGATGATCAGCTACTTATAGCGGGACTGCAATATTGTGGCGGACAATCGGACACAAACTTTTGACACTTTGTGGGAACCAGTGACACTAATGCAGTGATCAAAATCTGCGCTGTCACTGTACTAATGACACTGGCTGGGAAGGGGTTAACATCAAAGGGTTAACTGTGTGCCTGACCCGTGTGTGTGTGGTGTGTTTTTTTTTTTTTCTTTTTTTTTTTGTTTTGTTAACCACTAGCCGTTATACGGCAGCAGGTTGGCTCTCCTGGGAAAATCGCCATAGCTGTACGGCGGCCCTTTAAATAGCCTTAGCAGGCGTGCGTGCCCACCGCCTGACGTAGGAGCCAATGCGCGTTGCCAGCGGCCTCGATGGCCACCCGCAATCCTCCTGAGAGCGACGAACTGTGAATGTAAACTGACAGATCCCTGTTCTGTCAAGGAGAGCGATCTGCAGTACCTAGTGATTAGGAACAGCGATGTGTCTCTACTCCCTCAGTACACTGCCCCCACAGTTGGAAATGCCTCCCTAGGACACACTTAACCCCTTGATTGCTCCCTAGATGTCAATGGTCCCAAAAAGTGTCACAGTCCCGCTAAAAACTGCAGTTCGTCGCCATTTAGTAGTTAAAAAAAAATAAATGCCATAAATATGTCCCCTATTTTGTAGAAGCTTAAAAATTTGCGCAAATCAATCAATATAAAATTGTGATTTTTTTTTTTTTTTTTTTTTTTTACCAAAAATATGTAGAATGCATATTGGCCTAAACTGATTAATTTTTAATTTTCAAATTTTGGATATGTATTATAGCAAAAAAATTTTAAATTTCTTTTTCAAAATTGTCGTGTTTTTTTGTTAATAGCGCAAACAATAAAAAACGCAGAGGTGATCAAATACAACCAAAAAGATCTATTTGTGGGGAAAAAAGGACATCATTTTTGTTTGGGTACAGCGTCGCACGACCGCACAATTATCAGTTAAAGCGACGCAGTGCTGTATCACAAAAATGACCTGGTCATTAAGGGGGCAAATCCTTCCGGGGTGGAAGTGGTTAAACGCTGGGAGGCCCTTTTACTAAGGGATGACATGGATCCTAGTCCCTGCTTTGCAGGGGCACAGGATCCATGCCTTCTCTCTTGTCAGAGTGGTAATCCGGCATGTTTGCTGGCTGACATTGAGTCCACCAGAGATGTATCTCTCTCTATAGATGAACGTGATCCTGCGCACAGAAGCCGCCCTGTAGCTGTAAAACTGCTATAGGGCAGTCGGCAAGTCCTTAAACTAGATTTTAAAAAAACTCTTCCCTTATGCCAGTTGTGGTGCATGGTTTTATATATATATATATTTTTTTTTTCTTTTTAATTGTTTCTTTTAGGGCTCCAGGGAACAATTGGCAATTGCAGAGTTTGCAAGAGCGCTTCTGGTTATTCCAAAAACACTAGCAGTGAATGCTGCTCAAGATTCTACTGACCTGGTAGCAAAGCTTCGAGCTTTCCATAATGAGGCCCAGGTTAATCCAGAACGCAAGAACCTTAAGTGGTAAGGATATAAGCTGAGCTCTTTGCTTATAGAGCTCTCTGTTAGAACTTGTTTTTATGCATGATGACCTCCGTGCCAGAGTGCCCAGACAACAACAACATGGTATAAAAATATTACAATGTGTGCTCCATAACAAGGTGTGCCCTCACCTTGTAAAACAACCCATTCAGTTTAAAATGAAAGGCAAAACATTTGTCTATATGCATGTCTGTATGTAGAGATGTATTTATATAAGTGATCACTCTGCTCTCAGCTGCAAAATAGCTAAGGGAGGAGAAATGGCAGTACTCTGAACTTTCCAGTGAATGGCATGTGGGGGGGGGGGGGGGGGGGGCGTGGCGGGTGTGTCAGGACAAAGTCTGATCATTGGAGGAGAGTACGAGTTCCCAGCATAGCTAGAGAACTAATGGTGTGTGGTCAGTTTTCACTAGGATGCAGAGGGTCTGGCAGGAACATCAGGGATTTCACACAAAGAACCAAATACTTTTTCATACAAGTACACGGTACCGCAGGCACATATCAGGAATGTGAAATGTTGGGTTTACATGTTCTCTTAGGTAGCTGTGTGTATGTACGTACAACCCCAAATTCCACAAAAAAGTTGAGACGCGATGCAAAATCTACATGCAAATCTCATGAACCCATATTTTTTTTCATACATCACGGGACACAGAGTGAGGCTATTATTCATTACTTACTCGGTTATTAGAGAGTAGGAGGGGTGTTGTTCTGGTGTGGAGTGTTTTAAACTCCTGGCTTGTAAAGAGTGAATTCCTAGTGTAATAACTATGCAGATAATACGAGAAACCAAGCCAAATGTGCAAATGAACTGAGTGATTCCAGCAATGACCTGGTGTGATGCTATTGGAATACAGATTGGTGTGCCGTCCAACCAAGCCAAATGTGCAAATATGCAAATGATCTAAGTGATTATAGCAACAAAACAAAAACCACCAACTGCTGTAAATCATGTATGACAACCGACATAAAACGCCTATGATATCCTCTAGTACAAAAATTGCTGGTGTAGTACAAAGTCCATATGTCATGAAAACGTAGTAAAAATCAAGTGACATGTGCTCTTCAAAAATTCTATTCGGTGCTTCTTAAAAGGTGCCCCATAAGAAATACTCACTGGAATCATTCACCCCACAAGGAGGTATTACGCCTTCACAGTATTTGCCACTGTATAGCACACAGGAAAACTCTTTTGGTCCTATTTCAGCATAAGGTGAACCATATGTTAACCTAGGCAGAGGGACATATGCCGGTTCTATCGGTCCATATCCTGGGAGTAGAGAACTGGAAGGCAGATTATCTCAGCCAATCTGCCCAGGGGAATGGTCCCTATACCCAAACATGTTTTGGGAAATTCCCCAGTATTGGGCATGGCCAGAGGTTGATCTATTGGCATCCCAGGTTCAACAACAAGCTACAGCAGTTTGTGTCCTGAACAAGGGATCCCCTGGCAATCGTAGCAGATGCTCTAGTAGTTCCATGGAACCAGTTCTCCCTGGTTTATGCTAACACCCCGATCCCTCTCCTTCCACATTTTGTTGTGCAGGATTCGGAGGGGGGAGGTGTTCTAGTCATCCTGGTGACACCAGCCTGGTCCAGGAGGCCGTGGTTCTCGTGAGATTGGCAATAGACGGGCCATTGCCGCTTCCGTGCTGCCCCCATCTACTGTCTCCAGGTCCTATATTCCACCACAATTTTCAGTCTTGAAATTTGTCTGCATGGCCATTGAAGCCAGGTTTGTGGCGTCTACCCTAGTGAATGCCAGAAAAATGGTCACTAGGAAGATCTATTATAGGATCTGGAAAGCCTATATTGCTTGGTGTGAAGCCAGAAAATGGCATCCTCGGAAATAAGTGATTGGGAGAATTATTTTCTACAGTCTGCTGTAGAAATTAGATTGACTTTGAGTATAATCAGAGGTCAGATTTCGGCCCTGTCAGTATTCTTCCAACGGCGTTAAGCCTCCCATTTGCTGGTTCGAACCTTTATGCAGGGGGCAACTCGTTTGCTTCCCCCCCATTAGGTCATCTATGTGTCCTTGGGACTTCAATTTGGTGCTGTCTGTGTTTACAGAAGCAACCATTTGAGCCCATCAAGGAAATTCCATTAGTCTTGCTGTCACGCAAGCTAGCCTTCCTGATGGCCATCACCTCGGCTAGAAGGGTGTAGGAATTGGCAGCCCTTTCGTGCAGGGAACCATACTTGATCCTTCACCATGACAGGGTCGTGTTACGACCTATTGTATCCCTTTTGCCAAAAGTGCTGTCGGCCTTTTATTTGAATCGGGACATTATTTTGCCTTTTTTCTCTCCGCCTCGTTCGGCGGGAAGAGAGACGACTGCATTCCTTAGATGTCGTCCGAGCAGTCAGTTTATTTGTCTAGATCTGCAGAGATCCAAAGATCACTTTTTTTTTTGTTTGACCAGAAGGACCCAAGAGGGGGCAGGCTGCTTCCAAGACCTCCATTGCCCATTGGGTCCGTCAATTGGCCATTCAGGCCTACGTTCTGAAATGTAAAGCTCCTCCCTTCAGGGTGAGAGCTCATTCCACCAGGAATGTAGGAACCTCCTGGGTTTTTTGCCATCAGGTATCTGTGGCTCAGAATTGTAATGCTGCTACCTGATCTTCAGTGCATACATTCACAAAATTTTATCAAGTGGATGTTCGAGCAGCCAAGGATTCAGCTTTCAGCCGCAGTGTACTGTGGGCTGCCGTATATAAGGTCTGATGGCGATTTTGGCAGGGTGTTTCCCTCCCCTCAAGGCTATTGCTCTGGGACATCCCAGTAAGTAATGAATAATAGCCTCTCTGTGTCCCGTGATGTATGAAAAAGAAAATAGGATTTTTTCATCATACTTACCTCTAAAACCCTCTTCTTTTGAGTACATCATTGGACTCATGTCCTTCCCCTTTTTGGGGATTTGTCTGTCCTATTTTGTTTCAGGATGCACCAAATATTTTCAATTGGTGAAAGGTCTGGACTGAAGTCAGACCAGTTAAGCACCTGGATTTTTCTATTATGATGCCATGCTGTTTTTATAGATGTAGTATGCAGTTTAGCATCGTTCTGCTAAAATATGCCAGGTCTTCTTGAAGACATTGTCTGTCTGGATTGGAGCATATGCTTCTCTAAAACATGGCTATAGCTTTTAATATTGGTGCGCCTTTTCAGATGTGCATGCTGTCCATTCCATAGGCAGCCCATGGAGGCTTTTGAATTAGAGTGCTGATAACAATCCAGAAGGTCCCTCTCCTCTAGCCCAGAGGACAGGGCATCCATGGTTGTCAAAAAGGATGTCAAATTTCGATTCATTTGACAATATAATGGTTTTCTGCTTTGGCCCAGAGAAGACAGCGACGTTTCTGGATCACATTCAGATATGGCTTTTTTGCATAAAGCTTTACCCATCACAGTTTTAAGATGAGGTAGTTCCAGCTCCTCTCACAGAACAGGAACTATAAGCAATGCAGTGGCCAGCAACTGAGTGCAGAGATGTTATCTAAACATTTTACTGGTATTTTCTAGACTACATGTTTTTCTAATATGTATACATGCTGTTCAGAACACAAGGCAAGACTTTCAAACCACCTACTACAGCTTTAAAGTACTATTTATAAATCCATAATCTGCAAGTATCTTGTATTTTATTTATTCATGCCACTCATGTTCATATAAACATCTTTTTCCTTAGGATTGGTCTTGACTTGCTTAATGGAAAGCCCCGAGATAACAAACAAGCTGGTGTATTTGAACCCACTGTAGTCAAGACAAAGAGTCTCAAGTTTGCAACAGAGGCTGCAATCACAATCCTGCGCATTGATGACCTGATTAAGTTACACCCAGAGAGTAAAGAAGAAAAGGGAAAGTACCATGAAGCTGTGCAATCTGGTTCAATTGAAGGTTGATCGGTCTTAAACGCTTATCTTTGTTTTTGTATTACTGTAATTTATAAAATAGTAACTGTTTCATTGTTCATCTTGCACTTGTTGGTTTCGCTGAAACCGGTCTTCTATACACCTAAATAAAAGCAAACTTACAGTTTACTTCCCTTGTGCCTTTATTTTACTGGTATATTAATGGTTACTGTTCTGTACAAGAGTTTAGAAGAGAATAGTTAATGATGCATATTACATTGGTCAGGGGCTTTTAGTAGCATTCTAGCTTGAAACAAACTTTTTTTACTTTCTGCTGTAAAACATCCAATTAAAAAAAATCAAAATCAAAAAATCCCAATAAGTGTATATCTACATTGAAAGTTATAGCGTCTACAAACTATGGTGTGTGTGTGTAAATAGAGAGAGCGAGATATTTTAAAACATACAGAACATACTGTCACCGTACTAATGACAATGTTTGGTAAGAGGTTAAAATCTAGGGTCATCAAGGGGTTAAATATGTGCTTAATGTGTAATGTTGCTTTTTAATAAATATCTCTCCCTATGTTCCCTCTGTACAGAGCCATGTGTTTGTCAACCGATCAGCAAGTCCCCACCATGAATCAGTGGCTGGGACCTGCTGAAGGACTCCTGCTGTGTACAATCACAGCGAGGGGGGGGGGGGGGGGGGGGCGGGACGGGCACGGTCCCTAAACCCAGGAGTAGGTACATTTCTTTGCCTGCACTGATGGCCCATCTGCAGTACATTGTGGGTTGGATGGGCCTTAAGTGGTTAAGCAAGGTTAGCGCTTCTCTTGGTCTTTTTGTTTTGGGTCTCCACTTGAAATATTTCTCTATACCCACTGACGCAGAAGTTGGAGGAAATCCCACCTTTAGGCTCCATTCACACCTGAGCATACTAAGATTATTGACAAAACACGCACCACCAAACCTGTCTGACTTTCTGCCAAAATTTGCTACATCAACTTTAGCGCTTTTTTGCAGCGGAGGGAGGACCATTTAAATGCATGGTGCCGCTCCAAAATCTGCCACAAGAATACATAAAGCTCAAAACACAGTGCAGCAGGTGTCGCTGCAGTATGCTTATTGGGTGTGATTGGAGCCTTAGAGTTGTCTTCAAAACTCGTGTCAGATTTCCTTGCATCTTTTGGGGGGCACAGCCATTCAGGTGGGTTATACTGCTGCCTACAGGAGATTTGGTAAACTAGGCCATGTGCAACTACTCTATCCAGTATGCCTCAGTTCTGTGAAAAAGCAAGAACGAGAACTATAGGGGGAAAAACGAGGTTTTGCATCCGGTGCAAAAATTCAGATAGAATGTCCAACTGAGGAGTAAGACGGCCGCTGGCTGTCCCACAAGTAGACCAGCAACTGTCTGCAATGCAGGACTAGCTAAAGGACCAACAACTGACAATGCGGTAATGGTTCCAATGCCTTCACTTTAGTAGAGCATGCTGCCAAGAATAGTACTTAATGTTTTCCAGCATCGGACCATGTTGCTTGTCCTTCTACAGCAAGAACCCCTCACTCCTACCTGGAGAGCAAGACACTGCAACACCTAACTAATGTCCAGCCTGGGGAACTGACAAGTCTGGGTTCCCCAAAGTATAAAACTATATTGGAGTCTCGGGTCTGTGGACACCCTGGCCACTGAGGTCCCCCCTGGGCAGGGGGGAAAAGACCACCTCTGATCACTTGAAACGATGGGTTGCACCAGGAACCACCATGTCCACAGACAATGTAGATGTTTCACTCAAGCAATAGGAAACAGGGCTGGGAACCAAAAGAAGGCTAAGACAACCTAGGAGGGGGTTTTCCCTAATGGCTTACACCAGGGCTTGACAAATTTGCTTGGAATCTAGGAGCCAGCTAAAAAAGTTAGGAGCCAGGTTTTTTTTTTTAAACGACCGACAAAGCTTTATTTTCAATATAAAAATGAACCAATCTTAAATGTACACAGAGACGACTAGAACTAATGTGACTGCTTTTATTTCCTGCCATGCAGGTACACAAGACCACCATATTCTCGCTAAGGATCCAATCGGGTCCGCCTGAAAAACTGACAGGCGAACCTGATCAGACAGCCCGTGTGAAAGGGGCCAAGCAGGGAGATGACAAATAATAAATTCATTTTAATTAACCACTTCCTTCCCGCAGGACGACTATATACGTCCTGTCTTTGAAGAGAAATACCGTTGTTATGGTAGCAGCTAGCTACCATAACCCCGGTATCTTCAAGAGCCGGCGGTTCTCTTTCAGATAAAAGTGGTCTCTGCAGCAGATTAGCAGCGAGATCACTTTTATCGGCGGCAGGAGAGGGGCCCCCCTACCGCCGCTCTCCGGTGCCCTTCACCGCTTACCGTGGCCGTCGGTAACGGCGGAGGCGATCCGGATCTGTCCCTGGCCTGACACGGAGACAAGTGAGAGGAAGATGGCCCCTCCGCCCATCTCCAAGTCATTGCAGGCCGGAAGCGACGTCAAATCGTCACTTCCACCCATAGCTCTTGAAGGGACTTTTTTTTTTTTTTTTTTTTTTTTTCAAATGACAATATTTTTTTTAATGCATTTTAGTGTAAATATGAGATCTGAGGTCTTTTTGACCCCAGATGTCATATTTAAGAGGACCTCTCATGCTTTTTTTCTATTACAAGGGATTTTTACATTCCTTCTAATAGGAATAAAAGTGACTTTTTTTTTTTTAAAGAACAGTGAAAAAATAAAAGTTAAAATAAATAAGAAAAAAAAAAAATTTAAATGTGCCCCATCCCTTGTAATAGAAATAAAAGTGACACAATTTTTATTTTTTTTTTAAAAAACTAAAAATAAAAAGTAAAATATATAAGAAAAAATAACAATTTTTTTTAAATGCGCCCCGTCCCGCCGAGCTCGCTTGCAGAAGCGAACGCATATGTGAGTAGCACCCGCATATGAAAGCGGTGTTCAAACCACACGTGAGGTATCGCCACGATCGTTAGATTGAGAGCAAAAATTCTAGTCCTAGACCTCCTCTGTAACTCAAAACATGTAGAATTTTTTAAACTACACCTATGGAGATTTTAAAGGGTAAAAGTTTGTCGCCATTCCACGAGCGGATGAAATTTTGAAGCGTGACATGTTGGGAATAAATTTACTCGGCGTAACTTCATCTTTCAAAATATAAAAAAAATTGGGCTAACTTTACTGTTTTCCTATTTTTTAATTAAAAGTATTTTTTCCCAAAAAAGTGCGCTTGTAAGTCCGCTGCGCAAATACGGTGTGACAGAAAGTATTGCAATGACCGCCATTTTATTCTCTAGGGTGTTAGAATAAAAAATATATATAATGTTTGGGGGTTCTAAGTAAAGGAAAGGAGATGAGCGGGCAGTGAAAACAGGTAGGGAAAGCTGCACCATTAGCATTGGTGGATGTCTTGTCATACCAACGGCCACCACCAGAGGGCGCCCGATTGCAGAAGGAACCAGGAACCATAGGACTGCAGTAGGCCGCAAAGCCGGGGCCTCAATTACCGGCGTGGCCCAGCGCGATCGCGGCGGGAGGGGGGGTGTCGAACGGACACAGGATACCCCAGCTGTGCCGCCCCAGGCGCCAGGTCGCTAATTCTAGTCGCAAATGCGACCTGGCGCCCAGGGTTTGTCGAGCCCTGGCTTACACTCCCCAGATTGTGGGGGAAAAGGGATGGACTCTAATGGCACACAGGGAGGCAACCTTTTTAGCAAGGATTTAAGCTGAATTGTGTCGCCCACCAGAGGCAAAGTACTACCTGGCCAAAGCATTGCAGTTGATGGCCTTTCAGCAGGGTGCTGAGTGAGCACAAGTCCAAAAAACTGACTTCAGCAGATGTTGATCATCCCAAAATTTAAAATGTCAGGAGAGGGCGCTAAGGTAACACACAGCCCAGTTATCTGAGGGGTAGGGAATGCCTTTCAGGATGATGAGCCAGATCCTTGTTTAGGTAAGGGACAACCAGCCAGAGTTGGTCCCTATTGAAAAACCACACACTGACCTTTTATTCAGATCTATGCGATCCTAAGGTCCATAGACTTCAATGGAAACACTATCTGTCCTATTGTCATACAAATTCAAGCACATTTTTTGCCCCCAGTCCTAGCTTTCCTCACAGAACAGAAAACGCAGCTGTATTCGATTCATGTTCTAATCACATCAGAATTTCACTGCAACTGTCCCTTGAAATTGCACTGCATCAGTGGGAACCTAGGCTTACTGACATTTGCAGATCAAAGTTCATTCCTTTTAGCCTCCCTGACTGTTTTCCCGAGTGTGGCTCGGGGTTAAATTTCAGCACCATTAGCAGTAACCCCTAGCCACACTCGGGATTACATTGCAGGATCCTGGTGCGGTATACTTGTCCCCAGGATCCTGCGATGTCCCTCCGCTGTGTCCGCGGGCTCTGTCCTTTGCCTGATGTCTCTGTGTCCTGGGCTCCGTTCCCTGTTCCCTGAGTGTCGCGTTGCACGGGGGTGGAGCCCGGCGGCAAATTCAAAAAAGTGAAAAATCATAACGCAGTACACTGTAGTCTTACAGATTACATTACTGTATGAAATTATTTCACATCCCTTTTGTCCCCAGCACTTTGTCCAATGCCCTGCATGCTGTTTTCTATTATATATACTGTTCTTTCTGCCTGGAAACTTGAGATTGTCCATAGCAACCAAAAAGTTTCCCTTTACATCAAAAGTGGTTTTAGACCAGCTAGAAAACAGTGATAGTAAATTAGAACACTTGCAGAATTGAGTGATAGTGAATCGTGAGGGAAATTAATTTTATTATTTATAATTTATGATTTTGTGTTTCAAACTTCATCATACCCAGGATATCTACTAGACTCTTGGTGGACAGATTTAAGTGTTATTGCTTAAGAATTACAGGCTTACAATATAAAACGCCAAATTTCTATGCAAAATAATTGTCCCACTTTGAGATGCAAAAATCTGACATAATCATACCACCAGGGAGGCTACTCTGCAGATGACTTAACATAAAGATACAAAAGTTACATTGCATCTTTTGTGTCTGGAGCAGGGTTACTTATAAACATGGTCAGCCCCCGTTTACATCGGTGTGACTTGTTTATGTGATTTGACATTTCCAAATCGCATGAAAGGTCACACCCAGTTGCCGACAATGGAATCATTCATATCGCAGCGACTCGTCGCAGCGATTTATGAAAGGTTCCTGCACTACTTTTTGCCAACTTTCATTGCGTAGACTTGTGTTAAATGAAGCTGCAATTAAATCGGCAGTGCAAATAGCACTGATGTGTGCAGCTTTGAAATCGCGTTGAAGTAGCACGATTTCAAAGCCATACCAGTGTGAACCAGGGCTCAAACTGCTTTTTTTGGCCAGCTTAAGGATGCCTTCTCTGATTATACAGTGATCCTAGCTTTATTAACCCTCTTGCTACTGGGTGGCTTTCAGTGGCTATATTGGGATGATGCCTGCTTTTCATGTCTAGTCACTGGATTGCTTTTACAAGCAGTTGGAAGGGGTCATTTTTTTTTTTTTTACATTTTTTTTTTTTCTCCAACTCCCCTTTACAACCAATCTTCCCCAATGGTGTTCTGCCCCCCTCCCCCCAAACTGTCACTTTCTGAGCGAAAAAACTTTCCCCAAATGTCTTCGTTTTTATTTTTTCCGACCAACTCCCTTTCCAATAAAAGTTTCCCCAATTAACTTTTTATATGGTTTCAGTTGAAGCTTATATTCAAGACTTGCTGGTTTCCAACACCATAGATTCAGTCCTTGCAAGTCAGTGTGGCAAGGTGGGGGGGGGGCTGTGCCTTCATCTTCCTACTCAAAAAAAAAAAAAAAACTTTTAGGAAAGTTTAGAACTGTATTCGATCAGAAGCATTTGAAGAATAACTCCACTTTTGTTCAGAAAAAGACATTCCCCTATGGGTAATCTATGTACATTGCAGGGATTTTAACAATTTTTGTTGCAATTTTACCTTTTTGTTCTGAAGCTGTTTTGTGTCCATGTGCAGAGTGAATCTCTATGGGAGTGGTTTTATAGTACTCAATCTGCTGCTGCACATGCAGGGCTCTAATAAGGAAATTGGCAAGTTCTGAATCCCATGTGATTTCCCTTTTGGGAGTATCTCACCAAAAATGACATTTATGTTGCAGGGGATGCCAAAAATCTGATTTTGTATCTTAGTGCAGATGTCTGGGAAAATCAGTAAGCCAATCACTCAAGCAGGAAATTACATTTTCAGAACGCCTCCAGGTAGCCATATTGCAGTGCATTTTACAGAAAATACAGCACTGTACACTGAAAAGGAAAGGTCATTTTTAATAATCAATTACAATATGACTTGAGTCACAATTGTATACGCTATATTTTTCTTTTTGCTACGCTTTTCCCTACAAAATTGGAGTTGCCCTTTAACCACTTCAGCTCCGGAAGGATTTATCCCCTTAATGAGGCCATTTTTGCGATACGGCATTGTCATTTTAACTGACAATTGCGTGTCATAGAAAAGAAAAAAGGGGGTTCAACAAGGACTTTAGAGGCACAACAAACCTGAGAAAGCATAATCAAAGTAACAATATAATTAGTTTTATTAAATATAAATATGCACTGCACGGTTCCACATGGACCATTGAGCAGATACGGTCTATGGGCTCTTTGATGCCCTCCTATGGTTGCTGCAGTACTACTATTATTGGCTATTTATTGGCTTTTTCCTTGTTGGAACTGAACCCTAAGATTGGTTGTAAATGGAAACAGTTGATGGTCATCCACCTCTATTGCTAAGACCTTGATGTCTATATTTGAATAAATTTGAACTACCGTTTTTTTTTTTTTGAAAAATTCTGTTTATTTCTTGTTTTGAAAGACATATAAATACAACATTTGGACGTGTCATTTGGACACCATCCATACTTGGTCAACATGACCATATCCCTATCTAACCGAGGCCTACTAACTAAACATAGTCCCCTCCCCCAACTCCCCCCCCCCCCCCCCCCCCGAACCACAGCTCGACATAAAACGGATCTTCAGTTTTCCACCTTTTCAAGATCAAGAATTTGTGCTTACATTTTTAAATACGTATACTAGTGATAATTTCAACAGGCGTCCCCCTAGTCAAAACCCTCATTATGCGTATTTCCGCCAAGGGACATGTTGTATATAGTACTTCTATATCTATTCAATACTCTCTTCCACTACCCCACCGTGTTGTTAGAATTAAACCACGATTGCCACACCCTATCAAATTTTTTCCTACACCCCCTGGATTCATAAGTAGCTTTATAAAAGGGTAGCATGGAGTTCACTTGGCTTTTCCAGGAGGAAATACTCGGTGCCTCTGGTCTTTTCCATGCCAGCAAGATAGCCTTCCTGCCATAAAAAAACAGAACATTCAGCATTGTGCGCATGGCCCGTGTGGGTACTACCTCATCTACCAGTCCAAGCAGGCAAACCCTGACCGTCAATGGGATCGGTGTTGATATTAATTCCGCTATGCAAGTTGTGATATCAGTCCAGAATCTTTGAATCTGGGGGCATTGCCAAAAGATGTGATTGGCATCTGCAGGTGAGTGAGAGCATCTCCAACACTCTGCCGAGGCTGTGGGAAAAATCTTTTTTAGTCTAGCTGGTGTGTAATAGCTTCTATGTAAAAACTTGAACTGAATTAACCTGTCCCTTGCAGACACCAGATGTTTGAATGGTTGAGTCCATAGATCATCCCAGTCCTCACCCTGTATATCTGGAACCTCCACCTCCCACTTTTCCCTGCATCTGGTAATTGCCAGTGGGGTTACTTTGAATAGTTCCTTATATGTGTTTGAAAGGGGTTTTGTCAGGTACTCATCGGCTAGCAGCGTTTCCAGAGACGAGGGTAGAGATTCCACCTTCCTCTCTCCAAACTGCGTCTGAAAAGCGTGCCTAACTTGAAAAAAACGAAACAAGTATGAGTTGGGGAGATCGTGTCTCGACTGCATTTGGGAGAAGGTCAGTAATTCACCAAAGGTTGTTATGTCTTTTAATGTCTTGATTCCTCTACTAGCCCAGATCATAGGATCTGGCAAGTTGTAAAATTGGGGTAAAGTCGGGTTCATCCAAATAGGAGTTGAAGGTGACACCCCCCCATAGCTAGGGCACGCCAGTTTTACTGCTGTCTCCCAGGCCTTAATAGTGGCTTTCATTGTTAGCGTTAGGGGCAACTCTGACCTGGTACCCCTAAACAAAGCAAAACGCAGACTGTCGTAGGATCCCAGGTGAGCCGCCTCCAAGACTGTAGCCGCATCTCCATCATCTGTTACCAACCACCTGTGTGCGAACACCATCTGCCCCGCTATGTAGTACTTGTGCCAATCAGGCAGTGCCAATCCCCCTTGCTCCCCCGGTTCTTGCAGTACTTTGAGTCCTATTCTGGGGGCCTTAGGAGCCCAAATGAAAGATGAGACAATACTGTCTAGCTTCCGGAAAATGGCCGTGGTATCCAGACAGGTGCATGTCTCAAGAAATATAGTACAACCGGTAAAAATTTCATTTTTAGTAAACTGATGCGCCCTATTAAGGATAACGGAAGTTTTGTCCAAGTTTGTACTTTTTGCTTCAATAGCGTTATCAGGGGCAGTAAATTAAGTAGCATATAGTCTTGAACGTTTGGGGTGATCTGTACTCCCAGGTATTTAAGGGACGTGACCCATTGTAGCGGTAAGTGGGGATCTGCTCTTTCCTTGGCCCCTGAGTCTATTGGTAGGATGGATGATTTTCCCCAATTTACTTTTAGACCCGAGAAGGTTGCAAAATGATTTATGATTTCTAGTGCCGCTCTTAAGGAATCTCCCGGATCATCAAGGAATAATAGTAAGTCATCTGCGTATAGTGCCAGAGTCTCTTCTATTGTACCCACTCGTATGGATCTAATTGATGGAGAGGATCTAAGTGCTACCGCCAGTGGCTCCAGGGCAAGGGCGAACAGGAAAGGGGACAGCGGGCAGCCTTGCCTGGTTCCCCTACCCACTTCAAAGAAATCCGAGGTGGACGTTCCTAGTCGGACCGCCACTTTCGGACGTCTATAGAGCATGGCCACCCATTTCCTAAAACTTGGGCCGAAACCCATAAACTCCAAGACCTTAAACATGAATGACCAATCTACAGAGTCGAAGGCCTTTTCAAAATCAATAGAGACCACCACTCTAGTGTTGGAAGCCCCTGACTGTATTTGTAAGTGAGTGAACAGTCTCCTTAGGTTAGTGTCTGTTGATTTCCCCGGCATAAACCCTGTTTGATCTATGTTAATAATAGAGGGGAGTACCTCCGCTAGTCTAATGGCCAAAATCTTTGTTAAAATTTTTAAGTCTGTATTCAACAGAGCTATCGGCCGGTACGATGCACATTCCTTTGGGTCTTTCCCTGGTTTTAGTAGAAGAACCATGTAAGCCTCTAACATAGAGTCCGGCAGGGCATCATGTTTGTGGCAGTATTCTAAAAGTAAGTTAAGTCTGGGGGCCAAGACTTCCACGTTAGCCTTATAAAAATCGATTGGGAACCCATCTGGCCCAGGGGCCTTGTTCTGAGGGAAAGTGAAAATTGCTGTCTGAATTTCTTTCACTGTAATTTTAGCCTCTAAATTGTCCCTGTCGGTCTCTGATAATTTTGGTAATGTTAGGTCTCTTAAAAGGGAGTCCAATTCAGTTGAGTCATAGGAAGGAATAGGTGAGTATAGAGAAGAATAAAACTTAATAAATTCCTGCATGATACTTTCTGGTTTGTTTAGCAAGTTTCCCCTCTGGTCTTTTATGACTGGGATGTTGGTTAACGGGTGATAATCAGCAACCAACATTGCTAACAGTTTCCCGTTCTTATCCCCCTCCGCAAAGACTGTGTGGTTCCTCTTTGTCATGTCGGCTCGGGCTTGGCTCGTAAAGTGTATGGATAGGGAGCGTCTCGCCTCCAGTAGGGCGTCATACGAGGCCCTCGTGGAAGACTCCGCATGGGCCCTGGCACATTCCCTTTCCCTCTGTTGAAGGAGCTCCGTTTCTTCCCTGTCCTGCTTTCGTGCTGTTTTTATAGCAGATATGTATTCTCCCCTTGTCACTGCCTTAAAAGCATCCCATACTATATGAGGATTTGCTGTGTCGACATTGGATGACCAATAAGACTGGATGGCCTCCGTCACTTGGACGGAGACCTGCTCGTCCTGTATCCATCCAGGGGCGAGACGCCAGCATCTTCCCTTTGCTTCCTCAGTGAATGATAGGGTAACCGCAAGGGGGTTGTGATCTGTCAGACCACCAGCCATATATACGATATCTTTTATATAAGGTAGTAGTAGATTATTCCCAAATGCTAAATCTATCCTTGCAGAAGACCTATGAGCCGTTGACACATGTGAGAAACATTTACCATCTGGGTGCTTCCATCGCCACAGCTCCGTAAGCTCCGCTACAGTCCTCCAACCATTTAAGTCAGCCGAACCCCCCCTAGCCGGGTTGGAGGCGTCCAACACCGCATCCAAAATGGCATTGAAATCCCCCAACACAGCCACAGGGAGGTGAGCATATGGCGCCAGTTTCGTCAAGAGGTCATATAGCATCTTGACCCGAAAGGGCGGAGGCATATACAAGTTCACTAGTATGATAGTTTTGTGACATATTTCCATAACTATAGCCACATATCTGCCTTCTGGATCAGTAAACACATGATGGATTGTGCACGGTATAGATTTGGAAATTAGGATAGAAACACCTCTAGCAAATGTGGAGTATGTTGAATGTATGGCTTTTTGAACCCATGGTTTACGTAGTGAAAGTATTCTACTGCCATCCATATGTGTCTCCTGTAGAAGTATGATATGCGGCCGGATCTGTTTGAGGTATTGGAATACTGAGGCCCTCTTAAGTTTGTGGTTAAGGCCTCGAACATTCCAAGACACAATCCTAATATCATCCACCATTACAACTTTCATTGTCAAATGTTGGCCAGAGCAACGTCCGCCAAGGGGGACTAGCCCCAATTGAAATATCCAGCATATCTGTGAGGAAAACATACTTATAATAATAACCCCTAAGTCGAGCTGTGGCCCTAGAACATCCCACCCTTGCTTTTATACCAGCAACCAACCAAACCATACCGGTACATAGCTTGATCCCTGAACAAAACAACAGCAACAAAAAAATTGCGGTGAATTCCCGCCGCAGTAATCGAAAGTTCGGCAGTTCCTTTTGTAGTCCATGTCCCCTCCACTAGCTCCTGTCAGAAAAAGTGGATGTGCTTATGATATTACATAAGACACTGATTAAGTGAAATTCTCTGGTAATATGTAGACAGAGAAGAGAAAAATCATAAATAAATCAAGGAGAGCTTAAAAAAAAAACAAAATAGAAAATAAAGAACAGGATTATGATCCGCGTGATAACACAAAAAAACCCTCGTTGGCTATTGCCACGGTCTGCAGTGTGTGAGGAGAGGGTGTCGGTCATACCACCAAAGTTGTATCCTGGATATTGAGACTTTCCTCATGTATTGTATCTGCGCTGCAGGGCTCTTAGACAGTGAGGGCTGGGATTCTCTTGCCCCTTCATGGGAGGAGAAAATTTTCCCCCTCACAAAAAAGAAAAAAAGAAAAACCCAAAAAAACCCAAGCAGCCAAAAAAGCAAGAAGAACAAAAACTAAGTTTACCGTAAGGCATCTCCTCTTCACTTGCCTGCCAGCATGTCGTTTGTTAAGACTTTAGAGCTCTTTATCCATCCATTCGGAGGCTTCCTCTGGATGTTCAAAAAATTTCACCGACCCTTTATGTTGTATTCTGAGCTTGCTGGGATACATCATGCTGTATTTGACTTCCTTCTCTCTCAGGCGTCTACGAACTTCAGTAAACGATCGTCGTTTCTGCTGTGTCGCTGCTGAGAAATCTGGGAACAGCATCACTCTTTCATTTTCATGTCGGAGCTCTTGTATTTTCCTGGCTTGAGACAGAATCATGTCACGATCTCGGTAATTCAAGAAGCGAACCAAAAAAGGTCTAGGGTATGCTCCTGGGGGTCTGCGGCCTGCTGGAACTCTGTGAGCTCGCTCGACCACGTAGGTAGGAGGCATATCCTGCAGGGACAGAAGTTGCTTGAAAAGCCGTTCCGCAAATTGGGCAGGTTTGTCTCCTTCAGCTCCCTCTGGAAGTCCCACCACGCGGATGTTGTTCCTCCTCTGGCGGTCTTCTGCGTCAATGGCTTTGTTTTGCAGTGACCTAACTTGGTCTCTTAGCTCAGCTATTTGAGCACCATGATCATGAGAGGTATCTTCTATCTCAGAGACACGTGTCTCCACTGTGGTCATCCTGCCTCTGAACTTATCCAGGTCGTGTCTTATTAGGTTACATTCAGAGGAGAGGTGATCTATGCGCCCCATGAGTTCTGCTTTGCTAGCACCTATCGCCTCTAATATTGGCCTGGTGATCGCTTCTATGTCCACTGATTTTGCCAGTGCATTCTCTGATGTTTCTCCCCCTGTGTCTTTAGCCTGTGCCATCTTACCAGCAGCCGTCTTGGCGCGCTGTTCCTTTGGCGGAGAAGACAAGATGGCGGGGGCGGGGCTAGGCGCCGTTTCCTTTATGGAGCGAGACTGTCTCTGATCCGACTGTGCCTTAGCAGACTTCTTTGCGGTAGAGGATGGCATCACTAGATTCAGCGTTCTCTCCTCTATCCTGGTAAGCTCGGCGGGTTGCTGTGAACAATCCACTGCCGCGGATTTCATACAGGAGAGACGGAGCTGTGAAGGGAGGCTTGCTGCCGCGATCACATCCGGCCGGAAGTCCTGAACTACCGTTTTTAACTTGTTAAAGCCTCTTTACAAGTGAAACCCTCTTGTGTATTAACTGAAACCTGAATATGTCCTGAAGAAGTTCTATACAAAACGCTAAGACACATCAGGGCTTGTATCATGTATATTTCTATATATAGCTGATTTTTTATTATCTTTTGTCAGTCTTTTTATTGTATGTATTTATATTTAATAAAATTGATTATATTGGTATTTTGATTATGCTTTCCCAGGTTTGTTGTGCCTCTAAAGTCCGCTCAGGGGGTCCTTGTTGAACCCCCTTTTTTCTTTTCTATGACATACAATTTATACGGATGTGGCCATAGGAGTGTCCTTTTTTTCTATTTTTTTGTCCTGACAATTGCATGGTCGTGCGATGTACCCGATGCAACAATTTTGGAAAAAAAATGTTTTACTTTTTGCTATAATGCATATAAAAAAAAAATTATTCATCTGTTTACGCCAATATGTATTCTATTTTTGGTATAAAATCATTGAGTATATATTAGTTTGAGCAAAAGTTATAGTGGATAAATTTAGGGACTTTAAAATTTTTTTTGTTTTTTTTTTGTTTTTACTGGTAATAGTGGTGATCTGTCATTTTTAGCGGGACTGCGACATTGTGGTGGACAAATTAAGTGACACTTTTTGGGAACTAGTGACACCAATGCAGTGATCGGTGCTAAAAAAAATTCACTGATCGATGTATAAATGACACTGGCAGGGAAGGGATTGACACTAGGGGCGATCAAAGGGTTAACTGTGTTCCCTCAGTGTGTGTTTGAACTGTGTGGGGGGCTGGGCTCACTGGGACAACAGAGATTGCTGTTCCTGATTAGTAGGAACAGCCAATCTCAGTGTTGTCCCCTGTCAGAACAGGTATCTGCCTTGTCTACATAGGCAGATGCCCGTTCTGCCTCTGTGGAGCGATTGCGGGTGGCCAGAGGACATCAAATCTGCCGGACCCGCGTGTGCCCACAGTAGCTTATGCGTGAAATGATGTACAGGTACATCTTTCGCGCAATCGGGCTGTCCTGCCGCAGTATATGGGCGGTCCGGCAGTGGTTAAAGTCCTTTGTCAGACAAGATTTTGCATGGAGTCTCTGTGTACCATCACTTCAAACAGTACGGCCTTCAGATTGGATTCTATTGATACACCTGGCCGAGGCATACCACTACACACTGATCCATTCAAAGTATCGTCACTCTCTCAGGTTCACAGTTTGGGATACCCACTACAAATTTGTAGCCCTCCTGCTCTCTCAGTTCAATCCCACAAACTTTCCCAAAGATTCTTCTGGCTATGGTAGCTAATGCTTTGTTTGGATGGCCTAAGAATCTTCAATTACCTAGACAATGCGGAAAATTTACTTAAAATGGAACACACACAATCTGGTGCAGCTGTGCATGATAACCAATCCGCTTTTAACTTCAGCTTGTTCAAATAAGCTTTGACAAAAAATAAATAAAAAAAATCTGGAAGCTGATTGGTTTCTATGCAGAGCTGCCCCAAATTTTGCACTTTCCAGGTTTAGTAAATAACATCCAATGTCTTTCTAATAGTAGATTTAAGAAATCCAATCTCTCAATACTTGATGTTTTCCAACATCCTGCGGATGATCAATATCCAATAAGCCAATGTATTCCATTGCAGAGACTAAAGTATCTTTGTGTGATTTCCAACACGATACCAGTTGGTATTGACAGCTCATGCTCTATAGATAGCGCACTCCATTTTGTGGCAATACACCCCCCACCCCCAGTTTGTTTTTCTTCAGCAGTGGGGTCATCAGTCCATCAGATGATCTACCTTTCCCTATCTATCATCTTTAACATATTGGATAAGGCCTGCCAATCTGAATCTGAGATATTTTCACCAGCTGAATTGTGACAGCCTTTTAGATGGATGCTGCACAAAAAGTACCTCTAGGGAGATGGAATAGAGCACGCCAAAAATGAACATCATGGTCATGCTATACAATGCTCGTCTGCCAGAAATCTTTTCCTGTTATTGCTATCCCCAGACAAGAGGTCAGGATGCTCTTTCCCACAGATGTGATTTTCATCTAGTGTAAGTCTTCCCTCCAACATTGCTCTTCCTGAAGAAACTGCTGAAAATAAAAGTGAAAAAGGCAGACATTGCAGTCATACCCTTTTGGCTGAATCTTCTATGGTGCCCGATGGTGATGGCTCCTTCAACTGCACTCCTGATATCCAGAAGCCTCCTACAAGAAGGAAACTACCAACCCAACCTGAAATGTCTCAGTTTGTTGGTATGGCAGAGGAAATGCACAGGCTGACTCAGCTAAACATTACAGAATTTTCCAGGAGATTCTAATAAAGGTTTCTACAAATTCTACGAGGTGCCATCAGAAAAGAACGTTGACCTCTTGTCATCTTCATTGAACAATATTCCAGAGTTCTGGTTGTTGGTCTTAAACAAAAGTTTTATTACCATCCATTTACCATCCAGTACCATTGGTCGGAGGAACCCTTGGTGGCACATTTTCTCATACACTGAAATTAACCATTTTTATGTGGAACCTGGTCCTCTGGAATTTGATGCACCAGCCTTTCTATCCAGATGATGCGACCTTCCTGAAAATCCTTACCCTGAGACCGCTTTCACACTGCCCATGCCTGGGTGTCAGCGGTAAAGTGGTGCTATTTTTAGCGCCTCTTTACCAACGTTTTAGCGGCGCTATTCGGCCGCTAACGGGACGGTTTTAACCACCCGCTAGCAGCCGAAAAGGGGTTAAATCCACCCGCAAAACGCCGCCAGAGCGGCGTATCACAGCGCTGCCCCATTGATTTCAATGGGGAGCAGCGGTGGAGGAGCAATGAGTTCACCGCTCCAAAGAAGCTGCTGGCAAGACTTTTTCTGACGCCCTGCCAGCGCACCACTCCAGTGTGAAAGTCCTCGGGCTTTCACAAGATTGAATGGAGCAGCTGTTTTGGGGCCGTTTGCAGGCACTATTGTGAAAGGGGTCTGAAAGTGTCTTTTCTCACAACAGCAACATTGACTAGACATGTGTCAGAGATACAGACTTTTTCTTCCAGACCTCTGAATAATCAAATCTATTATCACAAAATGTTGCTGCATCTTTCTCTACTTTTCCTACTCAGGTCGGGTTCACACTGGTACGACAAATGCTCCAACATTGGGAGCTCATGACGCATGACGTGTGGGAGCCATCTTAACTGGTCCGACTTTGAAAATGCTCCCTGCACTACTTTGGTTCGACTTTGATCCTGCTTCAGCCCATTGATTATCACTGAATTCAGATCAAAGTCGGATCGCCGTTTTAACTGACCCGTCTTTGGCACGCGACTTGTGCTCTGAGGATCTTGAAGGGGAACTCAACGCCAAATTAAAAAAAAAAAAAAAAAACGGCATGTTTTCCCCCTCCAAGAGCTTTTTAGGCCCTTCAGTCTGGTATTGATTTTGAGGGGAACCCCCACGCTGAAAAAAATGGCATGGGGTCCCCCCAAAATCCATACCAGACCCTTATCCGAGCACACAGCTCAGCAGGTCAGGAAAGGGAATGGGGACGAGTGAGCGCACCCCCCTCCTTAACCGTACCAGGCCGTATGCCCTCAACATGGAGGGGTGGGTGCTTTGGGGCGGGGGAGGGGTCTTGCGCCCCCCACCCTAAAGCAACTCGTCCCGATGTTGATGAGGACAAGGGCCTCTTCCCGACAACCCTGGCCGTTGCCGGTGGGGTCTGCGGGCGGGGGGCTTATCCGAATCTGAAAGCCCTCTTTACCAAGGGGGCCCCCAGATTTCGGCCCTCCACCCTATGTGAATGAGTATCAGATACATTGTACCCCTACCCATTCACCTAAAAAAAAAAAAAGTGTCAAAAATAAAACACATTACACATGTAGTTAAAGTACCACTTCCCGCCTGCCCACGTCATATGACGTCCTGGGCTTTGAGCGGGTATATCTGAATGATGCCTGTAGTTACAGACAATCATTCAATTATTGCCGGTTTCAGCCGGCAAATCTCTACACCATAGGATTGATCATAGCGGGCGTTCTGCCGCTTGATTGTTCCTATGGGAGGCGAGAGGGGACGTCCCCCCCCCCCTCCCGCCGCCCTCCGGTGCTAGTTCCGACTCACCGTTACGATCGGTGAGGCAGAGAGGAGATCCGCCGGCACTGGATGTAGATCATAGAGATTTCCGGCGGACCGGATGGTCGCCGGAGTCTCTATGATCATCGGAGGCCGGGCGCGATATGACGCCACGCCCGGTCTCTCCATTCAAAAAAAACGGCGCCGCTTCGGCTGGGAAGCGGTGATCGTTTTATTTTTTGTTTTGATTTCAGGCTTCCCAGCCTAGTGGTGAGATATGGGGTCTTATTGACCCCATATCTCACTATTAAGAGGACCTGTCATGTCATATTCCTACTATAAGGGATGTGTTTACATTCCTTGTAATAGGAATAAAAGTGATCAAAATTTTTTTTTTTTCAAAAAAGTGTCAAAATAAAAAAACTAAAATTAACAATAAAAAAAAATAAAAATTTAAAGCGCCGCTGTCCCGGTGTGCTCGCACGCAGAAACGAACGCATACGTAAGTCCCGCCCACATATGAAAACGGTGTTCAAACCATACATGTGAGGTATCGCCGTGAACGTTGGAGCGAGAGCAATAATTTTGTCCCTAGACCTCCTCTGTAACTCAAAACACGTAACCAGTAAAAAAATTTCAAGCGTCGCCTATGGGGATTTTTAAGTACCGAACATTGGCACCATTCCACGAGCGTGTGCAATTTTGAAGCGTGACATGTTGGGTATCTATTTACTCGGCGTAACTTCATCTTTCACAATATGTAAAAACATTGGACTAACTTTACTGTTTTGTTTTTTTTTAAAACAAAACTTTTTTTCCCAAAAAAAACGTGTTCGAAAAATTCCTGCGCAAATACTGTGTGAGAAAAAAAGTTTCAACAACCGCCATTGTATTCTCTAGGGTCTTTGCTAAAAAACATATATAATGTTTGGGGGTTCTATGTAATTTTCTAGCAAAAAAATTATGATTTTTACATGTAGGAGAGAAATGTCAGAATTGGCCTGGTAGGGAAGTGGTTAAGGCAGCTCCGGCGTCTCTTACGATCTCGTCTCCCCTCTTCGGCTCGTCTGCCTCCTCCACTGATGTCTTCTGCCTCTGCCGGTTCTTCTCTCCTCTCCAAGTCTTCTCCGCTCTCTCCGGTTCTTCTCCCTCTGTCCGCTGTCTTCTGTCTCTGCCGTGTCTTCCCGCTCTTTTGCTGGGTCTTCTCCCTCTGTTCTTGTTCTGATATTGACTCAACGCTCTCTCCCGCTCTAATGCCGGGTGTGCGGTGTGCCACCACTTATATTGCCATGGGGCGGGGTCACCGGAGGCCTGCCCCTTATGACGTCACCACCCATTATTCCCCGGGTGGTGACGTCATAAGGGACGGGGCCTCCACATGACGTCACACGGTGACCCCGCCCCATGCCAATATAAGTAGTGGCACGCTGCGCACCCGGCATTAGAGCGGGAGAGAGCATTGAGTCAACATCAGAAGAAGAACAGAGGGAGAAGACCCAGCAAAAGAGAGAAAAGACAGCGGACAAGACCTGGCAGAGTCAGACGACAGCGGACAGAGGGAGAAGAGCCGGAGAGGGCTAGAAGACGAGAGCGGAGAAGACCCATTGGGGGGAGAAAAACCAGCAGAGGCAGAAGATGTCAGCGGAGGAGGCAGAAGAGCCGGAGAGGGGAGAAGTCAGAAGAGATGCCAGAGCTGCCCTAATAAATTACTTTAAAAACTTGTGTAATGTGTTTTATTTTTGACACTTTTTTTAGGTGAATGGGTTCAAATAGGGTGGGGGTCCGGGATCTGGGGGCCTTGTTAATGGGGGCTTCCAGATTTCGATAAGCTCCCCGCCCACAGACCCCGGCAACCAACGGCCAGGTTTATTGGGAAGAGGCCCTTGTCCTCATCAACATGGGGACAAGGTGCTTTGGGGGAGGGGGCGCAGGGCCCCCCTGCCCCAAAGCACCCACCCCTCCATGTTGAGGGCATGCGGCCTTGCATGGTTCAGGAGGGGGGGCGCTCGCTCGTCCCCACCCCCTTTCCTGACCTGCCGGGCTGTGTGTTCGGATAAGCGTCTGGTATGGATTTTGGGGGGGAAGAACCCCATGCAGTTTTTTCGGCGTGGGGGTTCCTCTTAAAATCCATACCAGACCGAAGGTCCTGATATGCTCTTGGAGGGGGAACCCATGCCGTTTTTTTTTTAACATTTTGCGCGGAGTTCCCCCTAAAGACAGACTATCAGACACAGTGCCTGGTATTCTCGGGGCTCAAAGTCTGATCCCTGTTCATTGAAGTCAGACGCATGTCGGACTTCAAGTGGCAGGGCAAAGTCGGATCCAAAGTGGTAAGACTGTCGTGTCGTACCAGTGTGAACCCGGCCTAAAGGTGGTGAGGACTTTTCACTTTAAAGTGGAGTTCCACCCAAAAGTGGAACTTCCGCTTTAAGAACTCCTCGCCTCCTTACATGCCACATTTGGCATGTAATTTTTTTTGGTAGGGGGTGGGTACCTTCTTTTCAGAGGGACTTCCAGTCCCCCTTCCTCCTTTCGCTTCTCGGCCACCTAGGAGACTCCTGCTCTCCCCTTAGGCAGCCCCTCCCTCCCTGCAATCTCCTGGGACACGTCATAGAAGATTGCCTGGCCAATAGCAGAGCGCAGCGTGACTCGCCCAGTGCGTGCCCAGCCGTAACCTGTCAACGGCCGGGTGCCCACAGTTGCTATGACGGTGCCGCGGAGAGGAGGGGGGAGAGGAGCAAGGACAGGTGAGTGTCTGTTTATTAAAAGTCAGCAGCTACACTTTTTATAGCTGCTGACTTTTAATAAACTAAAAAAACGGGTGGAACTCCGCTTTAAGTGGAAAATGGTCCTGCCAGCCTTCATTCCTGCGGCTGACTCTCGAGAGCAGAATGATTGGCCAAGGTTGGAATTACTCAAAGTCACTTTGACTTACCTTTAAAATACTGAAAATATCAGAGCTTTGGAGAATCTCTTTATTCTTCCAGAGGGGCCCAGGAGAGGCCAACTGTCCTTAGGGAGAATCATCTTTACATGGATAGTTCAGACCAGTGTTTCTCAACCTTTTTTTAGTCAAGGCACCCTTTAAAATTTTGCTCAATCTCGAGGCAACCTATTCCAAAATGTAAAAAACAAAACTAATAGGTTTGCATGAAGCAGCAACATCCGCAAATGTAGGGCACCCAACATTAGAGGTGATTTATTCTTCCAAAGCAAATACACCTTTGCACACTGGTACTGACTAGTATTCCAATGTTTCTTTTCTCCCTCAGTTTCTCTCCCTCATTCAGCTAATGTGACCCCACTGCTGATGGAGAGGGGCAAACAAGGATGCTGTGCAGGCACCCGACATTCTCCTTATTTACTGATGAAGTCATTGGTTGTTCGGACGCCAGTGGCTGTTCAAGCTAACAAGCAAGGTCTACAAGTTTTCGGGTCTTCCCCCTCCAAAAAAGATATTTGTGCAATCTATGAGGGGGTGCAGCTTCTTTGTTGGCAAGTTGTGCCAAGGTTTCAGTGGATGTGGTCTGTAAAGCTTCTAGCTAGAAGTCTCCAAAACCGTCATCCACCAATACCAGCTTGATGAGCCCTATGGCCATCTCCATGTATTGGAGCGTGGTTCTTTTGGTTGCTTTAGCCTTTTCATGCATTACTGCTATTAACAATTTTCAAGCATTCTACTTAGGGGGTTGTTTTTTGTATTTGTTCTCCCCACCCTTGTTTCCTTAAAGCGGAGTTCCACCCATAAATGGAACTTCCGCTTTTCTGAATCCCCCCCCTCCGGTGTCATATTTGGCACCTTTCAGGGGGGAGGGGGAGCATATACCTGTCTAATACAGGTATGTTGCTCCCACTTCCGGGCATAGATACCCGAGCCACACGCGGGTATCTATGCCACTTCCGGCGCCTTCTCGATCCCCCCTCTGCTGTCTTCTGGGAGACACACAGGTCCCAGAAGACAGCAGGCTTCACTTCCTGATTCCGTTACTGAAGATGGCGGCGGCAGCACCCGAGAGCCGACGGAGAGATCGGCTTCGGGTGCAGACATCGCGGGCGTGCTGGACAGGTAAGTGTCCTTATTTTAAAAGTCAGCAGCTGCAGTATTTGTAGCTGCAGACTTTAACCACTTCAGCCCCGGAAGGATTTACCCCCTTCCTGACCAGAGCACTTTTTCAATTTGGCACTGCGTCGCTTTAACTGCTAATTGCGCGGTCATGCAATGCTGTACCCAAACGAAATTTGCGTCCTTTTGTTCCCACAAATAGAGCTTTCTTTTGATGCTATTTAATCACCTCTGCGGTTTTTATTTTTTGTGCTATAAACTGAAAAAGACCGAAAATTTTTAATTAAAACGATATTTTCTACTTTTTGTTATAAAAAAAATACAATAAACTCAATTTTAGTCATACATTTAGTCCAAAATGTATTCAGCCACATGTCTTTGGTAAAAAAAAATGTCAATAAGCATATATTTATTGGTTTGCGGAAAAGTTATAGCGTCTACAAACTAGGGTACAGCTTTTAGTTTGACTGCCTATCTCATTTCTTGAGGTGCTAAAATGGCAAGGCAGTACAAAACCCCCCAAATGACCCCATTTTGGAAAGTAGACACCCCAAGGAAATTGCTGAGAGGCATGTTGAGCCCATTCAATATTATTATTTTTTTGTCCCAAGTGATTGAATGACAAAAAAAAAAAAAAATTACAAAAAGTTGTCACTAAATGATATATTGCTCACACAGGCCATGGGCATATGTGCAATTGCACCCCAAAATACATTTAGCTGCTTCTCCTGAGTATGGGGATACCACGTGTGGGACTTTTTGGGAGACTAGCCGCGTACGGGGCCCCGAAAACCAAGCACCGCCTTCAGGATTTCTAAGGGCGTAAATTTTTGATTTCACTCCTCACTACCTATCACAGTTTTGAAGGCCATAAAATGCCAAGACAGTTCAACTCCCCCCCAAATGACCCCATTTTGGAAAGTAGACACCACAAGCTATTTGCTGAGAGGCATGTCGAGTCCATGGAATATTTTATATTTTGCCAAATATTCCATGTACTCGACATGCCTCTCAGCAAATAGCTTGGGGTGTCTACTTTCCAAAATGGGGTCATTTGGGGGGGGTTTTGAACTGTCCTGGCATTTTATGCACAACATTTAGAAGCTTATGTCACACATCACCCACACTTCTAACCACTTGAAGACAAAGCCCTTTCTGACACTATTTGTTTACATGAAATTTTTTTTTTTTTTGCAAGAAAATTACGTTGAACCCCCAAACTTTATATATTTTTTTTAAAGCAAAGGCCCTACAGATTAAAATGGTGGGTGATTATTTTTTTTTTTTCACACAGTATTTGCGCAGCGATTTTTCAAACGCATTTTTTGGGGAAAAAACACACTTTTTTAAATTTTATTGCACTAAAACACACTATATTGCCCAAATGTTTGATGAAATAAAAAAGATGATCTTAGGCCGAGTACATGGATACCAAACATGACATACTTTAAAATTGTGCACAAACGTGCAGTGGCGACAAACTACATAAATTTTTAAAAGCCTTTAAATGCCTTTACAGGTTACCACTTTAGATTTACAGAGGAGGTCTACTGCGTTGGTCGTGGTGATACCTCACATGCATGGTGCAATTGCTGTTTACATTTGACGCCAGACCAGGCCTTTGCGCGAGAGCAGGGGGGGATGGGTGCTTTTTTTTTTTTTTTGCTTTTTTATCTTATTTTTAAACTGTTCCTTTATTATTTTTTTTTTAATCATTTTTATTGTTATGTCAGGGAATGTAAATATCCCCTATGATAGCAATAGACAGTGACAGGTACTCCTTTTGGAAAAAAATGGGGTCTATTAGACCCTAGATCTCTCCTCTGCTCTCAAAGCATCCATGACCACACCAAGATCAGTGTGATAAAATGCTTTCCCCATTTCCCAATTGCGCTGTTTACACCTGGCGATACCTAAGTCATGAAATGCTCGTAGCTTCCGGTTTCTTAGGCCATAGAGATGATTGGAGCCATTCTGGTCTCTGATCAGCTCTATGGTCCGCTGGCGGAATCACCGGCTGCATTCTCAGGTTCCCTGTTGGGACAGGAGAGCCAGAGAAAAACATAGAAGACGGGGGGAGGGGCATTCCCTCCCACTGCTTGTAAAAGCAGTCTAGAGGCTAATTAGCCGCTAGGATTGCTTTTTTTTTTGAAAAGGAACAAGTTTATTCAATCAAATAAAAAGGAAAAACAAAGGCATACATACAGTACATGTTTTACATTACACAGATCACCGAATAAATGTATGGCATACGTATATGTTTACATTTTAATATCCTAATCTAGGAAACTCTAACATTCTTTTAGTATTATGTGACGCAATAAAACAGATCTCAAAAAGTTTTCTAAGCAAACCCTTCTTGTATTATGACCTCAGTTTCATGCCAATGCAGGGATAACTTGTGGCTCCTCTACTCATGTCATTCGTGTAACTATGTATCGCATGTATTAGTATTGTTGAGCCACGTATCCCAGACCTTATTGTACTTCGCAGGACATCCTCTATGCTTGTATATGACCTTTTTGTAGGGTAGAGACATGTTAACCACTTTAATCCAGGCCTGGAAAGTGGGAGGGGCGACCCTCATCCAATGTTTTGCCACCAGCTTTCTAGCACAAAAAAGTGTCTCATATAGAAGAGTAGCTGTAAATTTGTCAATGGTTGCATCTGGGAGTAGCCCCAATACACATAGCGTTGGCTCCAGTTGAACAGGGGAGCCCATATCATCATGTAAAAATTTGATAATTTGTGTCCAGTAGCTCTGGATAACCGGACAGGACCACATAAGATGAAAAAAGGAGCTGGAGGAGCTAGTACATCGTGGACACTGTATATTCTGATTCCGGGAGAATTTAGCCATTCTAGCTGGTGTGAGATAGGATTTGTGGAGTATGTACAGCTGAGTCAGACGCTCCGGTAGCCTTGGGGACACCATTTTAACGTTTTCTAGGACCTCATCCCAGTCAGCATCCTCCACTGGACCTATGTCCTCTTGCCATCTAATTTTCGCTCTGTCGGTAATACCCGCGACCGTGCGCGCCCGTAAAGCGACGTACAGGGTTGATATCAATTTGGCTGATTCCACCCCTGTAATCACATCCACCAGAGGAAGTATTTGTGGGTTGGGGAAACCGTTTGCGAATTGTGTTTGTAAGGCGTGTCTCAACTGTCTAAAATTAAATAACATATGTGCAGGCAGCTGAAATTCAGCACATAGTGATTGGAAGTCTCTTACCCCTAGTGGTGTGACCACTTGGTATAGGAATATGATCCCTCTTGCTGCCCAACCGGCGGCCCCTGGGACCGACATCAGTTCTCTCAGTTGTGGGTTATGCCATAGAGAACTATGGGAGTGAAAAAAGTCCGCCCCAGTTATCTTTAATGCTATCTCCCAGATGCGTTGATGTTGTAGTAGTAAAGGTCTTCGGTTCCCCGCACCCCTCCTGCCATCCCCACCCCTGAACAGTACTTGTAAGGTAGAGTAAGTGTCCTTATTTGGTTTGTTACAGACGAGGGCCTGATATTTGGCGCTGTCTGTGTTGTGAATATAATAAAAGTGTGATAGCTGTGCGGCTATATAATATGAATGAAAGTCAGGAAGGGCTGCCCCCCCTGATGAGGTAGGATTTTTAAGGGTATTCCAGGCTAATTTATGTCTACACGGGCCCCACACAAATGAATTAATGAGTTTGTCAATTGTTTTGAATATTTTGAGGGGGATGAGTACTGGAGAGTTCCAGAACACATATAAAAACTTAGGCATTACGATCATTTTAATAAGGTTGATCCTACCCATTACCCCCAGTGGAAGTCGTGCCCATACTTGTGTGTGTGATTTAAGATATAGAAACAGCGGTTCTATGTTATCTACAAATTCTGTAGGGTCCCTAGTTATTTGTATTCCCAAATATTGAATACGTGCCACTCTCTTCAAGGGGAGGGTTGCTGATAATCTAGTAGGTGTTGATATATCTAAAGGTAATATTTGTGACTTTGACCAGTTCATTTGCAGCCCCGAGTGTGCGCCAAAGTCCTCAATTGTCTGGAGGGCAGCTCGTAGAGACGGGCCTGTATCCTCCAAATACAGGAGCATATCGTCTGCATAGAGACTCACTGTCTCCACCAAGCTCCCCACCCGAAGACCCCGTATTGCGGGATTGTTCCTAAGAGAGATGGCGAGTGGTTCCACTGCCAATGCGTAGAGAAGTGGGGAAAGGGGGCATCCCTGTCTGGTCCCCCTTTCAAGGGGAAATGGGTCCGACGTTATCCCGTTCACCGTTACCCGAGCCTCAGGTAGGAAGTAAAGTAGTTTAACCCATTTCATGAAATTGGGCCCAAACCCGAATCCCCTCAAGCACTCCCACAGGTATCCCCACTCCACGGAATTGAACGCCTTGGCGGCGTCAAGTGCCACCACTGCCCTAGTTCCTACCTCCTCATGTGTTGCCAAGATATTCATGTACAGGCGACGTAGGTTCATAGCTGTGTTTTTCCCTGGCATGAATCCCGTCTGATCCGGGTGTATGAGGGATAGTATGATTTGGTTCAGGCGAACAGCCAAGATCTTTGCCAAGATCTTGATATCGGCCTGCAGCAACGAGATTGGGCGGTAAGACTCGGGGTATAGGGGGTCCTTTCCCGGCTTGGGAAGTACTATAATCACTGCCTGTCTAAGTGAGTGGGGAAGGGACTCGGATTCAAATATATATTTATATAGTCTCAGCAACTCGGGTATCAATACCTCTGAGTAGGCTGCATAGAAGTCTAATGGCAGGCCATCCAACCCAGGAGCCTTTGCAGGCGCCAGGGATGCCACGGCCGCCGCAATCTCATCCGCAGTTATTGGTGCTTCAAGCTCCGCCAACTGGGATTCCGAGATTTGGGGGAAGGGAATGTCCTGAAGGAACTGCCGGGTCTCCTGCGCAGTGACCTGTACTTTGGATGAATACAGATCTGCATAGTATGCTCGAAATGTATCCGCCACCAACGTGGGGTCTGTTAACAGCCCATCATTTGGATCTTTTAGGGAGACCACCACTGGGGGTCTGGCATCTTGTCTAGCTAGGTACGCCAACAGTTTGCCCGCCCGCTCACCCTGCTCAAATACTCTCTGCTTTGTAAAGAATAGTTTTTGTTTGGCCTTTTCAAAGTGTAATTGATCCACTATCCGAGTGTGAAATTTCAGTGCTGAAGCTTTATCGGGTGTAGGGTCTATAGTGAATTTGTTTGTGATCTCGTCTAATTTTTCAGTGGCCTTTTGTAGGGTCATTCTTGAGGAGGTTTTTAATCTGTTAATGCGTGTTGTCAATATGGCCCGAACATGAAGTTTAAATGATTCCCAGACCATATCCGCAGGAGCGGTGTCTCTGTTGGTGTTAAAAAAGAACTGCCATTCCCAATGTATGTCCTCCTGCTCCCCCAAAGCAGATAGCCAGAATGGGTGAAGGCGCCACACTCTAGGCCCCGCCGGCGGGGCAAGCGTCAGGGAAGCCCAGCATGGAGCGTGGTCAGATAGAGACCTGGTATGATAGCCCGAGTCGGTTAACAAGGGGAGTAAGGTGTTTGAGATCAAAATCACATCAATGCGTGACATAGAAGAATGTGTCGCAGAGAAACAGGAGAATGCTTGAGCCTCTGGATGTTTATGTCGCCATGCGTCAATAAGTGAGAATTCTATTAAGGTGCGCCCAAGTCGGGTAGTACTTGGGGGTTGAGTATCTTGACTCAGCTGTAATCTGTCCACGGACGGATCCATGACCATATTGAAATCTCCGAGCCAGATGGTCGGGACCAGGGGGTGTTTTGTCATAAAGAGAAGGCCTTCATTAATCAGATTGGATGTGTATGGTGGGGGGATGTAAAATGCCATAATAAGATATTGAGTACCCGATAAGGTACAGTGCAAGAATATAAATCTACCCTGAGGGTCAGTCCGCACCGATATACAACTAAACGGCGCAGACTTGGCAATCAGGATAGAGACCCCCCGTGAGTATGGGGTGTGGGTGGCATGGTATGTCCAGCCTATCCACGGGCGCTTTAAGGCTCTTTGGAGTTGTTCAGTAGCGTGTGTCTCAACCAGAACAGATATGTCAGCCCGATAAGTTTTGAGACACCCAAATACCGCGGATCGTTTAATTTCATCACGAAGACCTCTAACGTTCCAGGTTAGGAACTTTATGCTACTCATATTTTGATTTGTTGAATGTTGTTGAGACACATGGCACCAAGATGCGCCCTAGACACATTTACCCACACTCCACCCCACACGGGCTCTTCACAACCATGCATCAGTAATCTGTAGCATGCACATTGTTTTCTATTGTAGTTTAAAGTGTCATATACATAGTTCCTTAAAAAAAACAAGTAACAGTTCCCCTCCCCCCACCCTGCCCTCCACCTCCCAAACCTGGCTGGGGCATTAAACCCAAATCTTGTGCGATTACATGTGAACATTTAACTAGTCACACCTGAGAAAAAATACTCGCACTGTTGTAACTTTCATCCACTGGTGGCACGTCAATGCTTCAGGTAGTAGGACAGGTACCGCCAGTGGGGGCGAACAAACGCTGGTGACTAATACAGCAATGCAAGTATTAGACGGGATTGCTGAGCAGTAGCCATTAGATATAAAACTCCAACTGACCACGTAAACGTGATATATAGCAACCATACACAAATAATGCAATAACTTTTGACATACAGGGAACAACTCAAGGCAGTTATTTACCCCCCCCTCCCCTTCCCCACCCCCAAAAACTTAAAAGGGGTGCCAACGGTGGAAGAAGAAGGAAAAATAAAAAAAAATAAAAAGGGGGGGGGGTTCATCTGGCAGGGAGGTGAGCATGCTGAAATATTGTCAGTAGACTGGATCCAAGTGTGGACAGGCCTGGCTTTACACCTCCCAGACTCAAAGGAACGCCATATCTCTAATAGCACCTTTGGCTTTACAGTACCTAGTGTCCTTAGGCAGGATCGTGTATTGCGGTGCATAGTAGGGGTTTCCAGCCCGCCCTCTGTGAGTCTTGTTGTGTACCTCACTTATTTGGGGGTAAAGTGTTCCACGTCCAGGATAACCTCCTTAAATCAGGGAAACGGCTAGGAATGTAATAAGTGAGTCATTGATCGGATAAAATGCAAAAAGCAAAAAAGGGGGGAATGCAACTTACGATCGCACATATCTGCAGGACAGGTGTTCTATCTGGCAGGATGGTTCCTCTCCGCTTCACGCTGATCCAACCAAGCCACCGCAAGCGTTGGGTCCTCAAAGAAGTGTGCGCGGTCCTCTCCCACCACGCGGAGACGGGCTGGAAACAGCATGGCATACTTTAAGTTGTGGATCCTCAGCCGCCTCTTAACCTCTCCAAAGCGAGCCCGCTGCTTTTGGACCTCCGCGGAAAAGTCCGGAAACGCCATTACTTGGCCAGATTGAAAAGGTATGTTCCCCTTGGTTCTTGCCAGGCGAAGGATGGTGTCTCTGTCTCTAAAGTTCAGTAGCTTTGCTATGAAGGTGTGTGGTGGCGCACCTTCAGGAGGGCGGCGTGCGGGCATTCGGTGAGCACGCTCCACTACAAATGTAGTGGAGAAGGCCTCTCTGTCGTAGGTAGTAATGAGAAGTTTTTCTAAAAAAGTGGCTGGGTCAGTACCTTCTGTGCCCTCCGGCAAGCCGATGAATCTGATGTTAGATCTGCGGGATCTGTTTTCGAGCTCGTCATGCTTCTGAGCTAATTGTTGAAGTTGACGCTGTAGGTCCTCCTGAGAATGCTGAAGGGGGTGTAATATGTCCTCCGCTCTGCTGATTCTAGTCTCCGCTTCCGTGACCTGCTCACGGATCTTAGTCATGTCCTGACGGATCAGCGAAATGTCCACTTTCACCTCCTCTATCTTTGTGGTAAGTGTGGACTGGCATAGAGAGATCGCCTCCAGGACCCTAGCAGTGTCTGCCGCCTCGTGTTCTGCATGCTGGGCAGCGTGAGGTGCTGCTGAGGCACCATCTTGGCCCTCCAGATCCCGATCCACTCTCCGGTATCTGTCCAGTGAGGAGGAGGTCGTGGTGTTCCATTTCGGCGGAGACATGGTATTGTAAAAGCAGCAGGAGTTGTCAGCCCAAATGTGTATTAATTTGTTGGGTAAAAAGATGCAGGATATCGCTGGCAGGATAGATCACTAGCGGAGCCTCGCTCAAGCACGTCCGCTCACATCGCTGTCCAGGCCACGCCCCCTGCTAGGATTGCTTTTACATGAAAGCTGACCGCTGGCTGAAAAGAATGATACCAAGATGATACCTAAACGTGCAGGCATCATTCTGGTATAACCACTCAAAGTCCAGCAACATACCAGTACGTTGCTGGTCCTTGTTGGGCATATATTGTAATATTTTTTTTTCATGCAGCCTGTGGGCTGAACAAAAAAAAGAGATTGATTGGTGGGTATGCCCACCATTAGAATACCTCCCTTCATCCACCCACTTCTAATGATGGGCATACATGCACCATTTATATATGCCGAAGCATGGGGACATCCGCCCCAAAAAGTTGGGAGCAAATCGCTCCTCCGCCCCTGCTGCCCCCATGCTTCGGCATATATCACCTCCGCTGGAGTCACGGCTTTATATATCGTGGGAGCAAACACTGTTGCTGTCAAGATAAATAAATCCGCGCTGCAGCTGAATGGCGTACCTGAAAACAAAAAAAATGGTTAACAATAAAACAGTAAACAGTAAAGTATAAAAAATTGCATACCTGAAAAGCAAACATGATATAATATAATAACAATAAAACATTGCAGAATAGAATACAGTAAAAAAGAGCAGAACAATAGAGAGAGAGAGAACAATAAAACGACAACTATTTTTGTTTTTTTTATTTTATATAATTTTTGTGGTTTTTTTTTTACACTTTTTTTTGTAACTGTAACTTTTATAACTGTAACCGGTTCCAGGTTTGGGTCTCTCAAAAGGCGATGGCATCTTGGGAGACCCTGTGAAAGTGTGCCTAGTCTGTGCAATGCTGTACCCTACGCTAATACTCAACTAGTGTATGGTAGCGTTCAAAACATTCACCAATGCAAAGACCAGGATTGTCAGGACAGGAGGGACAATAATAGCGGGTGTCACGCCTATATCCGCGCTTGCTGCAGACACGACATCTTTTTTGGGGGGGGTTCGTTGGGTAGGGGTACTTGGGAGGGCATAAAGAAAATGCCTCTCATGCAGCCGACTGCATTTGGTTGGGGATGTAAATGGAGAAAGTACGGGTGCTGCAGAAGTGGTGGGTTCCCAATTAGGATTGGCGAATGCAGCAGGAAGGGCATTTTGGGCACGACGGGCCTGTGTTTGTCTTCTTCTTGGTGGCAGCGGGACACTACTTGTGCTTGCCACCTCACCAGCTTGAACTGCACTTATGGGACTGTCCACGTCACCAAGTGTTACTGCAGTGCTGGTTTGACTACGACCAGGGTGTACTAGGCCGCTGGTGCTTGCCAGTTCACCAAAACGCTACCAAAAAAACTGTTAGCGATTGCAGGGATCAGGCCTGACTCTGCGAACGCTGCAGTTATGCGTTTAGTGACAGTGATCGATCGATACTGCACTTGGGTGGGCTGGGCCGGACGGAGGGGCAAAACGCAGGTGCTATCAGGTATCTGGGCTGATCCCGCTAACACTGCGTTTTTGGGAACCCTAAACTGCTGGGGACGCTAGTATAGATCTGATCGGATCAGATATTGATCCGTTCAGATACTATACCACTAAGGGAGGTGTATGGTGTGTGCGTGGGTGTTAGCAGTACTGGTGCTAACCTGACGCTTCCTGGGGCGACGCAGACCCTATATGACCCTAAAACCTAAGTTATATCACCGCCGGGCGATCAGGGGGCTAAACCTTTATTCGGTAATAAACGGCGGGTGCCCTGACACTATAAAAAATAAACTAACCAGCGTCACCCGTAACAGTTATACGGTGATCACTGGTGAAAGCGTTAAATTGGGGGCAATCAAGGGGTTAAAACCTTTATTAGGTAGTATATGGGGGTCCCTGACGCTATAAAAAGCTAACGGCGAACCTATATATTTACCTCCCTAACTAGCGTCACCAGTGACACTAATACAGCGATCAGAAAAACGATCGCTTAGTGACACTGGCGACGGGGGGTCATCAAGGGGTTAAAACTTTATTAGGGGAGGTAAGGGGGGTACCCTAGACCTAAAGGGGGCTAACACTAACTTCCCTACCACACTAACTGTCACAAACTGACACCAATGCAGTAAAAAACAAAAAACTGCTTGGTGTCACTGTGATGGTGGGGGGGGTGATGGGGGGGTGAAAAGTGTGCCTGGTGTGTTTACTGTGTGTGTATGTGTTGTGCAATCACATCGATGTCTTTTCTCCTCGGCGCCGGAGCGGAAAATACCGAGCCGAGGAGCGATGACATCACTTCCTCTGCCGCTGTTTACTATACAGCAGCAGAGGAAGAATCTCATTCGTGGGGAGCGATCGCGAGGGGGTGACCAGGAATGAGTGGTCTCCCCCTCAGCCTGTATCGCTCCCCTAACGAAGCCGATCGCCTCGGGCACCGGGTACGTGATTTTGCCTGCCTGTGCCATTCTGCCGCAGTATATCTGCGTTAGGCGGTCGGCAAGTGGTTAAAAAAAAATAAAATTTGGTGCAACTCCGCTTTAAGATAGCTACTTCCCATAGTAGGGTGACATTATAAGCACCAGGAATACAAAAAATTGTTTTCTGTACAGTTTAAGTTTTCCTTTTCTGGTTGCTCATCCTTTCCCCCTGTTTTTTTCTCCCTGGTTTTCCGTTCTGAAGTCCAGGAACACTGTGCAGGGAAGGCCTCTGAAATGTATTACTTTTCGGGAGGTTGCACTAGGGATGGTGCCGACCCATAGTATTATAGTAAATAAATAATATAGCATATATAATTGAGACACAAGTCATATTGTAATTGAATGTTATTAAAAATGACCTTTCCTTTTCAATCTCCAGCTCTGTAATTTTCTGTGAAATGCATTGCAATATGGCGTTGTTCTGTACACAGAACCTGTACAGAACGCCTGCCCAGATATGTCATTTCCTGCTTGTGTGATTGGCTCACTGATTTCCCCAGAAGTCTGCACTAAGATACAAGTCAGATTTCAAGCATCCTCTGCAACAAAAATTTCATTTTTTGTTAAAATACCCTAATAGGAAATCACGTCTAAAGGGATGCAGGCCCTGCAATTTTTCTCATTAGAGCTTTGCAGGTGCAGCAGTTGATTGATAATTAAGAAACCATGCCCATTAGACTCACTCAGGACATGGGCACAGAGAAACACACAGGAATTTCTTCACAATAACAAAAGGTAGGAATCTGCAAGAAAGTTTGTCAAAATCCTTGTAATGTACGTAGACCACCTAGAGGGGGAATGTTTTTTTCTCAACAGTGGAATTACACTTTAATAGGTATTCACACTTTATATTTGTCCTGGTGACAGTGACGCTGTCACTTGGAAAGAAATTAAGGGAAATTATGAATTGTCACCAGAACATGAACTGAGTAGAAATCTTCCAGGGAGGACTTTGGTTGTGCGCCTATCTCTGGGGCAGGAATTGAAGGTAAAATCCCCCAACGAGACACAGACTGCAAAATATGTATAAATAAATATATACAGTGCCTTGAAAACGTATTCATACCCCTTGATATTTTCCACATTTTGTCATGTTACAACCAAAAACCTAAATGTATTTCATTGGGATTTTATGTGATAGACCAACACAAAGTGGCACATAATTGTGAAGTGGAAGGAAAATGATCAATGGTTTTCAAATTTTTATATCAAAATTTTATATTTATTTAATTTTATATAAATAAATATCTGAAAAGTGTGGCGAGCATTTGTATTCAGACCCCTTTACTCTGATACCCCTAACTAAAATATAGTGGCAATAATTGCCTTCAGAAGTCACCTAATTAGTAAATGGAGTCCATCTGTGTGTAATTTAATCTCAGTATAAATACAGCTGTTCTGTGAAGCCCTGAGAGGTTTGTTAGACCAAGAAACACACCAGATAGGTCATGGATAAAGTTGTGGAGAAGTTTAACCACTTCAATACTGGGCACTTTCACTCCCTTCCTTCCCAGGCCAATTTTCAGCTTTCAGTGCCCTTGCACTTTCAATCAGAATTGCGCAGTCATGCTACACTGTACCCAAATGACATTTTTATCATTTTGTTCACACAAATAGAGCTTTCTTCTGGTGGTATTTATTCACAAATCAATTTTTTATTTTTTGCTATTTAAGTAAAAAAGAGAGGAAATTTTGAAAAAAAAATTTTTTTCTACTTTCTGTTTTAAAACAAATCCAATAAAATCGAATTTTGTCATAAATTTAAGTCAAAATGTATTCTGCTACATGTCTTTGGTAAAAAAAAATCCCGTTAAGTGTATAATAATTGGTTTGTGTGATCATGGACATATGTACGCAGATGATCATGTACAGATGTGCGCAGATGATCACTGACATATGTGTGCAGATGATCATTGGGACATATGATTTCAGTGTTACACATGTGGGGGACAGTGTTTTGGGGACACTATTTAAGGGACACTGTGTGTGTTTACATGTGTGGGGACACTGTGCCGGTGATCAGTGTGTAAAAAGCTGTAAAAAACAGCTCATACTTCACTGATCAGCGGCTGGCTGCAGCGATGCTCTCGCCTAGCAACCAGCTCTCTGTTTACATCACATGACGGCTCTGATTGGACACAGCCGTCATGTGATCAGGAGGGCCAATCACAGAGCCCTCCTGCCAATCTGAGATGCGCCCTGTCTGGGTGACACGAGCGCATCGGGATCGCGCCGCTGCGAGGGCACGCGCGCGCGATCCCCCTCTCTCTGAGGGATGTTCCTGAACGTCCACTCAGAAGGTGGAAGCGCCCACCCGGCCGTATATGTGCAGTACATATACGGCCGGGTGGGAGGTGGTTAAAGCAGGGTTAGGTTATAAAACAATATATCTCAGGCTTTGAACATCTCACAGAGCACTGTTCAATCCATCATCTGGAAATGGGAAGAGTATGGCACAACTGCACAACCTACCAAGATATGGCCGTCCACCTAAACTGACCGGCTGGGCAAGAAGAGCATTAATCAGAGAAGCAGGTAACTCTGGAGGAGCTGCAGAGATCCACAGCTCAGGTGGGAGAATCTGTCCACAGGACAACTATTAGTTGTGCACTCCACAAATCAGCCCTGTATGGAAGAGTGGCAAAAAAAAATCCATTGTTGAAAGAAAGCCATACGAAGTTCTGTTTGCAATTTGCGAGAAGCCATGTGGGGGATACAGCAAACATGTGGAAGAAGGTGCTCTGGTCCGATGAGATTAAAATTAAACTTTTTGGCCTAAAAGCAAAACTCTATGTGTGGCGGAAAACGAACACTGCACATCACCCTGAATACATCATCTCCACCGTGAAACATGGTGGTGGCAGCATCATGTTGTGGGGATGCTTTTCTTTAGCAGGGACAGGGAAGCTGGTCAGAGTTGATGGGAAATGGATGGAGCCAAATACAGGGCAATCTTAGAAGAAAACATGTTAGAGTCTGCAAAAGACTTGAGACTTGAGATTCACCTTCTAGCAGGACAACGACCCTAAACATACAGCCAGAGCTACAATGGAATGGTTTAGATCAAAGCATATGCATGTGTTAGAATGGCCCAGTCAAAGTCAAGACCTAAATCCAATTGAGAATCTGTGGCAAGACATGAAAATTGCTGTTCACAGACACTCTCCATCCAATCTGACAAAGCTTGAGCTATTTTGCAAAGAAGAATGGGCAAAAATGTCACTCTCTAGATGTGCAAAGCTGGTAGAGACATACCCAAAAAGACTTGCAGCTGTAATTTCAGCGAAAGGTGGATATACAAAGTATACCAAATGAATACAAATGCACACCACACTTTTCAGATATTTATTTGTAAAAAAAATTTGAAAACCATTTATCATTTTCCTTTCACTTCACAATCATGTGCCACTTTGTGTTGGTCTATCACATAAAATCCCAATAAAATACATTTACGTTTTTGGATGTAACATGACAAAATGTGGAAAATTTCAAGGGGTATGAATACTTTTTCAAGGCACTGTAAACCGACAACTTCAGGTATGATCTTTAGGGCTCGTTTGCATTTTTGGTGGGGGGGGGGGGGGCGTAAAACCATGTGATTGAGACATATTTTTACTGCCTCCCAACCACACCCATTGTAGCTGAAAAGGCCTTCCCCGACTGTGATGCTTTGCTTAGCAGCTGCAGCAACAATTATAAGCCCTGTCAGGTTCTTCATTTAATACCGCCTGCTGAACGTGACTCATTCATGTGAATGGGGCTACGCTGAAACTGCCCCGCAACCATGTGCTTCTGAAAAAAAATCTAAGAATTTCTTGGGCGCTTGGTACCGCCACGATTCACAGAATGACATATAGAAATAGTGCAGTCAGGGGCGGACTGACCATTCGGGCTCTCGGGCACTGCCCGAGGGCCCCATGCCACTAAGGGGCCCCATCAAGGTTGCCAGCCTCAATAAAACCAGGGACAGTATGTTTTTTTAAAAATCCCAAGATTATAGCTGCCCCACCTCTCCAGTACCTTTTCATACTGTGTGTGTATAGTGTGTGTCTGTGTGTGTATACTGTATGAGTGTGTGTGTGTGTAAACTGTGTGGCCCCATAATCTATTGCCTGGGGGCCCCATAATCTCCTATTGCCTTAGGGGCCCCATAATCTTCTATTGCCTGGGGGCCCCATAATCTCCTATTGCCCGGGAGCCCCATGAGTTGTCAGTCCGTCCCTGAGTGCAGTGCAGGTAACATTCAATTACTATAATTAATATATAGAATCATAGAGATAAAATCATATCGATCAGATGAAAGGTGTACCTTTAAAAGTTCATAGATTGAGGATCCCAAACAGTGTAGAAAGGTGCCTTTAGATGTAAGATGCAGGTGTCATCAATCCTCCACCATATATATAGATGTCTGCTCACCTCATAATCATGACCGCCTGAACGAACAGGACAGTCCAACCAGTCCAAGAGGGATCTTAACCTCCTGATGGTCTATGCGGATCTCTGCTAACAATACCTCCATGGGGATATGGGTGGGGATATGGAAGCAAACAAAATAGTGCTCTCTGCTAAAACCAGATTTATTCAAATGAAGTAAAATCACTTACAAGTCCAGCACTATACAAGTACATAACGAGTGGTCTGTGTACACAAAGAAACCAGAAAGATGGCCGAAGTAATACGAAGCTCCTCCTCTGTACGCGCTACGTTCTGGGTGGGACTTCGTCAGCGGGTGCGGAGCCATGCAAATACCCCGCGATTGAATAGACTAGTCTAAGATGTCATGGCAACATAAAGCTGCCCATGTAAACTACTGGAGTCTCGACAATATATTCGATCTATTACGCACAGCAGCAGCGGAGCCGTCCCTTCTCTTGTTAAGGAGTACCAAAATAAAAGAATGCCGCCCGCTCCATATAACTTATAATAGCAACAAAGGCAACACATTTATTGTTAAGGGGGACTTCAAATCAGGCAAAAATACCTCCAACTTAACACATTATATAGAGCACATCAGAGAGTACAACAGCAACAAAAAGTCGTAATTTCTCTCATTACTCCAGACCACAGATTCAATTAAAAAGCACACCACGGCCATCCATCACATCGATAAGAAATATAAAAAACAAAGACAAACACAAACTTAAAATATAATCAATATATTAATCTATCAGATGTAACAATTTCAATGGAATTTGACAATTAAGCTTGCAGGAGTGGAGTCCTTGGTTTAAAAAAATCCAAAAGGATTCTCTGTGGCTTAGCTGTCTGATAAAATTACCACCCCACCAGTGTTTCTTGACCTTCTCAATGCTCGAAATTTGACGCCTCTAGGGTTCCTATTATGGAATGTCCTAAAATGCTTTCAGACACTATGGGTCTTTAGCCCTTTCTTTATGTTGTTCACATATTCCCCCAATCTAACATGTAAGGACCTTACATGTTCTGCCAATGTTTTGAAGGCAAACTCACATTCTAGCATGTAAACTACCCCCTGGGAGTGCATGTGATCAGATCCCGAATCTTGTATTCTTCTTTGGTCACTGTAGAACAAATATCTGTGCGCTTTTTGACATTGACCTTGGAATGCTTACAAGCGCTGCACCATCCGCAGGCATAAAATCCTATTTTCAGAATAAATTGGGAGGTCCACAATTCCTGGGGCTATCAAATTCCGGAAAGAGGGAGCTTTCCTGTAGATAATGTATGAGTCCACGGCTTACTATGCATGCACCAATAGCACGTTTGCCGCAAGAGGAAATCCGTGCCAACTGAGCATGCGCCAAAGACGCCTCAGGGCGCCAACCCGCACCTGTGCAGAAGACTTGATGGAAAAGGGCAGGAAAATGCCCAGGGCGTGCACAGGAAGTAACGTCAACCTGATGGAAAAAGGCAGGAAAATACCCAGGAGACGCAGAGGAAGTGACATCAACCTGATGGAAAAAGGTGGGAAAATGCCCAGGAGCTGCACAGGAAGTGACCTCAAACTTCCCTATATAAGCCCAGCCCAGACACTGCCAAATTGCTGGATTATCTTCAGTCCCTATTGTGTGAACTGTCTGAACCTGTTGTGACATGGAAACCTGTTTGACTACTCTTGATTGCTGCTTGCCTTTGACCTCGGATTTGTACCTTAACCATTCTACTTCTTTGCCCCTTTTGTACTCAGCTGCCAGATTGGAACCGACCCCAGCTTGGATCTCTACCATTCTTCTTTTGATTAACCCTTTTATGCTTCGTTGCCCAACTGGACTTGACCTCGGCTCGAATCCTGGACTAAGGCTTGCATGGTGCTCTGCACCCTTGGCACCCCTGCCACTCGGTGTCCCCACCAAGTTTCTATCTCCATCTCCAGAGGCTTTAAGGACCTGAGGTGCAAGGGATCTCCCTTCAGTCTCTTTTCCTTTTTCCTTATGTGATGTATCAGCTACTAGAGTCCTTCTCTCAAGTGATCTCACCATGTCTATTTCCTTATCCAAGATTGCCTTATCAAAGCCTTTCTGTTGGAATCTCAAAGATAATACTTGAGATTGGGAAAAGAAGTCATCATCCAAAGAGCAATTACTTCTGAGCCTAATAAATTGTCCCCTGGGTATATTGCTCAACCACATCCTGTCACATACCCCTGCAACTATCCAGGGTATATAGGCTTTGCCATCTGTTGGCTTGAAGTAATTGCGATTGTGGAATTGACTTCCCTTCTTAAAAATTTCCATATCCAGAAAGCTTCTACGTTCCCTATTGACATTCTATGTCAGGGCGATATTCTTATGCCCCGTACACACGGTCGGATTTTCCAACGGAAAATGTTCGATGGGAGCTTGTTGTTGGAAATTCCGACCGTGTGTAGGCTCCATCGGACATTTTCCATCGGAATTTCTGTCACACAAAATTTGAGATCTGGATCTCAAATTTTCCAACAACAAAATCCGTTGTCGTAAATTCCGATCGTGTGTACACAATTCCGACGCACAAAGTTCAACGCATGCTCGGAATCAAGCAGAAGAGCCGCACTGGCTATTGAACTTCATTTTTCTCGGCTCGTCATACGTGTTGTATGTCATTGCGTTCTTGACGTTCGGAATTTCCGACAAGATTTGTGTGACCGTGTGTATGCAAGACAAGTTTGAGCCAACATCCGTCGGAAAAAATTCATGGATTTTGTTGTCGGAATGTCCGATCATGTGTACGGGGCAATAGAGTTATTGTTAAGTTTCTGCATAAATTCTTCTAAGCTCTCCATATCCCCTTCCCACACCATGATCAAATCATCTATATACTTCTTATAACAGACAAGCTGTGTGGGGGGCGATCTCTAAATACTGCTTCTTCCTCCCAGTGGGTCATAAATTAATTGGTCACACTGGGAGCAAAGTGGGGACTCATCGCTACTCCCCTTGTCTGCAAAAAGAACTACCGATCAAAGCAAAAATAGTTCTTCAATAGGCAAAAATCAAGACAAGTTAAAAGGAGTTTCTTATGTTTTCTAGACAAGATAGACTCAGCTGAGGCCCACTTTACAGATGTAAGGGCATCCTCATATCCAATAATGGTGACCGTGACCAAAATAGTAGACTGAGTACAAGTAAGAGTATCCAAAACTTGAATAATATGCTTGGTGTCCTTAAGGAAGGCGTTCGTTTTCATTACCAAAGGTTGGAGAAAAAAATCAATATATTGTCCTAGTCGGGCGGTAACCGAGTCAATCCCGTTGACTATCGGTCTGCCCTGGGGGATTCTCAATACTCTTATGAATCTTTGGTATGAAATAAATAATAATAATATAGGTGCTGCACGATTGATGACACCTGCATTTTATATCTAAAGGCACCTTTCTACACTGTTTGGGATCCTCAGTCTATGAACTTTTGGGCTTACAGTGGCTTGCGAAAGTATTCGGCCCCCTTGAACTTTTCAACCTTTTGCCACATTTCAGGTTTCAAACATAAAGATATAAAATTTTATTTTTTTGTGAAGAATCACCAACAAGTGGGACACAATTGTGAAGTGGAACGAAATCTATTGGATATTTTAAACTTTTTTAGCAATTAAAAAACTGAAAAGTGGTGCGTGCAAAATTATTCGGCCCCTTTACTTTCAGTGCAGAAAACTCACTCCAGAAGTTCAGCGAGGATCTCTGAATGATCCAATGTTGTCCTAAATGACTGATGGTGATAAATAGAATCCACCTGTGTGTAATCAAGTCTCTGTATAAATGCACCTGCTCTGTGATAGTCTCAGGGTTCTGTTGAAAGCGCAGAGAGCATCATGAAGACCAAGGAACACACCAGGCAGGTCCGTAATACTGTTGTGGAGAAGTTTAAAGCCGGATTTGGATACAAAAAGATTTCCCAAGCTTTAAACATCCCAAGGAGCACTGTGCAAGCGATCATTTTGAAATGGAAGGAGTATCAGACCACTGCAAATCTACCAAGACCTGGCTGTCCCTCTAAACTTTCAGCTCAGACAAGGAGAAGACTGATCAGAGATGCAGCCAAGAGGCCCATGATCACTCTGGATGAACTGCAGAGAACTACAGCTGAGGTGGGAGAGTCTGTCTATAGGACAACAATCAGTCGTACACTGCACAAATCTGGCCTTTATGGAAGAGTGGCAAGAAGAAAGCCATTTCTCAAAGATATCCATTAAAAGTCTCGTCTAAAGTTTGCCACAAGCCACCTGGGAGACACACCAAACATGTGGAAGAAGGTGCTCTGGTCCGATGAAACCAAAATCAAACTTTTTGGCCACAATGCAAAACGATATGTTTGGCGTAAAAGCAACACAGCTCATCACCCTCAACACACCATCCCCACTGTCAAACATGGTGGTGGCAGCATCATGGTTTGGGCCTGCTTTTCTTCAGCAGGGACAGGGAAGAGGGTTAAAATTGAGGGGAAGATGGATGCAGCCAAATACAGGACCATTCTGGATGAAAACCTGTTGGAGTCTGCAAAAGACCTGAAACTGGGACGGAGATTTATCTTCCAACAAGACAATGATCCCAAACATACAGCAAAATCTACAAAGGAATGGTTTACAAATAAACGTATCCAGGTGTTAGAATGGCCAAGTCAAAGTCCAGACCTGAATCCAATCGAGAATCTGTGGAAAGAGCTGAAAACTGCTGTTCACAAACGCTCTCCATCCAACCTCACTGAGCTCGAGCTGTTTTGCAAGGGAGAATGGGCAAGAATTTTAGTCTCCCGATGTGCAAAACTGATAGAGACATACCCCAAGCGACTTGCAGCTGTAATCGCAGCACAAGGTGGCTCTACAAAGTATTAACGCAAAGGGGCCGAATAATTTTGCACGCCCCACTTTTCATTTTTTTTATTAGTTAAAAAAGTTTCAAAAATCCAAAAGATTTCGTTCCACTTCACAATTGTGTCCCACTTGTTGGTGATTCTTCACAAAAAATAAAAATGTTATATCTTTATGTTTGAAGCCTGAAATGTGGCAAAAGGTTGAAAAGTTCAAGGGGGCCGAATACTTTCGCAAGCCACTGTATATCTTTCATCTGATTTATATGATTTAATCATTATGATTCTATATATTGATGATAGCAATTGAATGTTACCTGCACTGCATTATTTCTATATGTATGTCTGTTTTGAGGCGTTCTTCAATTGGCCTTGAGTGTTCAGCTGCATATTTTAGAATTGATTTTAGATTGTTTGCGCTAATTATTATATATATATATATATATATATATATATATATATATATATATATACACTACCGTTCAAAAGTTTGGGGTCACCCAAACAATTTTGTGTTTTCCATGAAAAGTCACACTTATTCACCACCATACGTTGTGAAATGAATAGAAAATAGAGTCAAGACATTGACAAGGTTAGAAATAATGATTTGTATTTGAAATAACATTGTTTTTACATCAAACTTTGCTTTCATCAAAGAATCCTCCTTTTGCAGCAATTACAGCATTGCACACCTTTGGCATTCTAGCTGTTAATTTATTGAGGTAAGCTGGAGAAATTGCACCCCACGCTTCTAGAAGCAGCTCCCACAAGTTGGAATGGTTGGATGGGCACTTCTGGCGTACCATACGGTCAAGCTGCTCCCACAACAGCTCAATGGGGTTCAGATCTGGTGACTGTGCTGGCCACTCCATTACCGATAGAATACCAGCTGCCTGCTTCTGCTGTAAATAGTTCTTGCACAATTTGGAGGTGTGTTTAGGGTCATTGTCCGGTTGTAGGATGAAATTGGCTCCAATCAAGCGCTGTCCACTGGGTATGGCATGGCGTTGCAAAATGGAGTGATAGCCTTCCTTAGCTTTTACCCTGTACAAAGCTCCCACCTTACCAGCACCAAAGCAACCCCAGACCATCACATTACCTCCACCATGCTTAACAGATGGCGTCAGGCATTCTTCCAGCATCTTTTCATTTGTTCTGCGTCTCACAAACGTTCTTCTTTGTGATCCAAACACCTCAAACTTGGATTCATCTGTCCACAACACTTTTTTCCAGTCTTCCTCTGTCCAATGTCTGTGTTCTTTTGCCCATCTTAATCTTTTTCTTTTATTGGCCAGTCTCAGATATGGCTTTTTCTTTGCCACTCTGCCCTGAAGCCCAAAATCCCGCAGCCGCCTCTTCACTGTAGATGTTGACACTGGTGTTTTGCGGGTACTATTTAATGAAGATGCCAGTTGGGGACCTGTGAGGCGTCTGTTTCTCAAACTAGAGACTCTAATGTGCTTATCTTCTTGCTTAGTTGTGCAACGCGGCCTCCCACTTCTTTTTCTACTCTGGTTAGAGCCTGTTTGTGCTGTCCTCTGAAGGGAGTAGTACACACCGTTGTAGGAAATCTTCAATTTCTTTGCAATTTCTCGCATGGAATAGCCTTCATTTCTAAGAACAAGAATAGACTGTCGAGTTTCAGATGAAAGTTCTCTTTTTCTGGCCATTTTGAGCGTTTAATTGACCCCACAAATGTGATGCTCCAGAAACTCAATCTGCTCACAGGAAGGTCAGTTTTGTAGCTTCTGGAAGGAGCTAGACTGTTTTTAGATGTGTGAACATGATTGCACAAGGGTTTGCTAATCATCAATTAGCCTTCTGAGCCAATGAGCAAACACATTGTACCATTAGAACACTGGAGTGATAGTTGCTGGAAATGGGCCTCTATACACCTATGTAGATATTGCACCAAAAACTAGACATTTGCAGTTAGAATAGTCATTTACCACATTAGCAATGTATAGAGTATATTTGTTTAAAGTTAGGACTAGTTTAAAGTTAGCTTCATTTAAAAGTACAGTGCTTTTCCTTCAAAAATAAGGACATTTCAATGTGACCCCAAACTTTTGAACGGTAGTGTATATATATATATATATATGTATACATACACACAGTCAGGTCCATAAATATTGGGACATCAACACAATTCTAATCTTTTTGGCTCTATACACCACCACAATGGATTTGAAATGAAACAAACAAGATCTGCTTTAACTGCAGACTCGCAGCTTTTATTTGAGGGTATTTACATCCAAATCAGGTGAACGGTGTAGGAATTACAACAGTTTGCATATGTGCCTCCCACTTTTTAAGGGACCAAAAGTAATGGAACAGATTAACAATCATCCATCAAACTTTCACTTTTTAATACTTGGTTGCAAATCCTTTGCAGTCAATTACAGCCTGAAGTCAGAAATGCATAGACATCACCAGACGCTGGGTTTCATCCCTGGTGATGCTCTGCCAGGCCTCTACTGCAACTGTCTTCAGTTCCTGCTTGTTCTTGGGGCATTTTCCCTTCAGTTTTGTCTTCAGCAAGTGAAATGCATGCTCAATCGGATTCAGGTCAGGTGATTGACTTGGCCATTGCATAACATTCCACTTCTTTCCCTTAAAAAACTCTTTGGTTGCTTTTGCAGTATGCTTCGGGTCATTGTCTATCTGCACTGTGAAGCGCCATCCAATGAGTTCTGAAGCATTTTGCTGAATATGAGCAGATAATATTGCCCGAAACACTTCAGAATTCATCCTGCTGCTTTTGTCAGCAGTCACATCATCAATAAATACAAGAGAACCAGTTCCATTGGCAGCCATACATGCCCACGCCATGACACTACCACCACCATGCTTCACTGATGAGGTGGTATGCTTTGGATCATGAACAATTCCTTTCCTTCTCCATACCCTTCTCTTCCCATCACTCTGGTACAAGTTGATCTTGGTCTCATCTGTCTATACGATGTTGTTCCAGAACTGTGAAGGCTTTTTTAGATGTTGTTTGGCAAACTCTAATCCGGCCTTCCTGTCTTTGAGGCTCACCAATGGTTTACATCTTGTGGTGAACCCTCTGTATTTACTCTGGTGAAGTCTTCTCTTGATTGTTGACTTTGACACACATAGACCTACCTCCTGGAGAGTGTTCTTGATCTGGCCAACTGTTGGGAAGGGTGTTTTCTTCACCAGGGAAAGAATTCTTTGGTCATCCACCACAGGTGTTTTCTGTGGTCGTCCAGGTCTTTTGGTGTTGCTGAGCTCCCCGGTGCATTCTTTCTTTTTAAGGATGTTCCAAACAGTTGATTTGGCCACACCTAATGTTTTTGCTATCTCTCTGATGGGTTTGGTTTGTTTTTTCAGCTTAATGATGGCTTGCTTCACTGATAGTGACAGCTCTTTTGATCTCATATTGAGAGTTGACAGCAACAGATTCCAAATGCAAATAGCACACTTGAAATTAACTCTGGACCTTTTATCTGCTCCTTGTAAATGGGATAATGAGGGAATAACACACACCTGGCCATGGAACAGCTGAGAAGCCAACTGTCCCATTACTTTTGGTCCCTTAAAAAGTGGGAGGCACATATACAAACTTTTGTAATTCCTACACCGTTCACCTGATTTGGATGTAAATACCCTCAAATAAAAGCTGAGAGTTTGCCGTTAAAGCACATCTTGTTCGTTTCATTTCAAATCCATTGTGGTGGTGTATAGAGCCAAAAGATTAGAATTGTGTCGATGTCCCAATATTTATGGACTATTTTTTTTTCAGTAAATGCAAGACATTCTCTGATTGGACGAGGTGGTAAGGAGGGGTGGTGACATCATGGTCTCCACCTTGTCCAAAGAAAGGATGTCTTGCATTCCATTGGAAAAAATTTGGTGAATGGTATTGGTGCTGAGCGAGCGATCCCCTGTGGATCAGCATGTGTATTGGACATGCACATACTTCCCAACTTTTTGAGATGGGAACGAGGGACACCTTTTAGCAAACATATGTCGGCATAGGACACACACCCTGACACACCCCCTTAACCACTTCCTAACTGCGGCAAAGCCGGAAACGGCTACAGCGCATTTCTTTAGTTCCAGGTGGGCGTCCATGAATGTCCCTCCGGAACCACGCCCCTCATGCACCCCCCAGAGGCGCGCATCTGGCACGCTCTGTGATTGTGGTAAAGGGCCAGTCACAGCGGCCCTTTACCACAGGATCAGCTGTGTCCAATCACAGCTGATCTTAGTGGAAACAGAATTGCCAGTTATCGTCATTCCTCTTTTTACGTGCTGTCACAGCGTGAGGAGAGGAAAGCTGGTAACCGGCGATCCTGACAGGGGACATGCACACAGATACTCAGGGCACTGATCATTAGTGCAGCCCCATCAGTGCCAATCAGTGTCATCAATGCTGCCCACCAGTGCCTATTAGTGCTGTCCATAGTGCTGCCGCATATCAGTGCAGTCTCATCAGAGAAAAATTACTTATTTGCAAAATTTTATAACAGAAACTAAGAAAAACGTTTTTTTTCAAAATATTTCCTTCTTTTTTCGCATGTTTAGCAAAAAATAAAAAACCCAGTGGTGATTAAATACCACCAAAACAAAGCTCTATCTGTCCCAAAATATTATAAAAATTTCAAATACAGTGTTGCATGACCGCGCAATTGTCATTCAGCGTGAAACAGCGCTGAAAGCTGAAAATTGGCCTGAGCAGGAAGGGGGGTGTAAGTGCCCAGTAAGCTAGTGGATAAAGGAGAATTATGCAAAAAAAAAAAAGATTACTTAGCACCACTATTCCTTTATATTGGCTTTTGACATTTACAAACGCAGCAATTTATACATTGGATGAAATGTTTAGCACTGGGAAACACTTTTTAAAGATAAATAGTGCATTTTATATACAATATATAGGTCAGAACAAAATGAGGGACAAAGGAGGAGGAAAGAGGGAGAGAGGGACTTTGTTCCATATCAGGGACAGCTGGGAACTATGGATATGCATACTTACTGGAGTTGACCTTTAGACATTTTAAAGCAAAAATATCTACATTAGGACAAAAAACAAATACAGTATGCAATACGTTCTCCGTAAAGCATATGTATAGGAGAATATTTATGAACAAAGCCATTTATTGAAGGTGGATATAATGGCGTCATAGAGCTAAATAAAACTCGGGTATTTTGAGAGGGGTCTGGCTGCAGACTGGAGCTCCACGTTTGACAGGAAACATGTGGCCTCCACTCCACTTTTTTTTTTAATGAACCTTAATGTCACAAACATTTAATAGACACTAGACACAACTCGTGGAAGTGGAGGTCATGTTTCCCAGAGGGTATCTGGCTGCATACTCGAGCTCCACTTTCCATAGAAAACATGTGGCCTCCACAGTTTTTTTTTTTTTTTAATCAACTTTAACCCTTTCGCTGCCAGAACTGATTTTTAATTTTTTTTTTTTGCAGACATGTTTAAATAATAATTTTCGGTCTGAAGATTACATAAAACCCGCCGAACATTACAAATTATCTGAAAGCAGACACTCTAGAGAATAAAATTGTGGTAGCTCCAATTTTTTATGTCACACGATAGTACCGCATAGGTCTAGGAAACGCAAAATTTCTGTAAAAAAACACACGTAAATGTACAGGGAAACAAATGCAATAAATGACTCACATTGTTGGTAAAGTATAAAAGATGAGGTTGCACCGAGTAAATAGATACCTAACATGTCAAACCCTAAATTTGTGTGTGCCCGTGGAATGGCAACAAACTTCAGTACCCTGTATTTTCTATAGGCGACGCTTCAAAACCTATAGGTAGGGTTGCCACCCATACAGGAGTGACTCGGACAGTACTGGTTTGGCAACTTGTGCCTGGGTTTCTGTCCCCTGGGCACAACTTATATCCAGCGCCTGTCTGTGTCCCGGTTTGTCCCGTCCTCCGCCCCGTAGCTTTGTGTTAACTATGTGGCCGGTGGCAGCTGTGCGCCTCTCCGCTGGGGTCTCTAGTCAGTGTAGCTTCTCCTACACTTGTCTGTGTAAGAGCTCCTCATCTCATGGAGCCTCGCCCTCTTCCTGCTCCACCACAGCTGGGGAGACAAGATGTTGAGGTGACCGGGGAGCCCGAGACCTCCTCCGCACAGTCAGCCCCCTTTCTCTCTGTCAGACACCCTCCTCTCTGTCAGCCCCCTTCCTCTCTGTCAGACACCCTCCTCTCTGTCAGCCCCCTTCCTCTCTGTCAGACACCCTCCTCTCTGTCAGCCCCCTTCCTCTCTGTCAGCCCCCCTCCTCTCTGTCAGCCCCCTTTCTCTCTGTCAGCCCCCCTCCTCTCTGTCAGCCCCCCTCCTCTCTGTCAGCCCCCTTTCTCTCTGTCAGCCCCCCTCCTCTCTGTCAGCCCCCTTCCTCTCTGTCAGCCCCCTTTCTCTCTGTCAGCCCCCCTTCTCTCTGTCAGCCCCCTCCTCTCTGTCAGCCCCCCTCCTCTCTCTGTCAGCCCCCCTCCTCTCTGTCAGCCTCCTTCCTCTCTGTCAGCTCCCTTCCTCTGTCAGCCCCCCTCCTCTCTGTCAGCCCCCTTCCTTTCTGTCAGCCCCCCTCCTCTGTCAGCCCCCCTCCTCTCTGTCAGCCCCCCTCCTCTCTGTCAACCCCCCTTCTCTGTCAGCTCCCCTCTTCTCTGTCAGCCCCCTTCCTCTCTGTCAGCCCCTTTTCTCTCTGTCAGCCCCCCTCCTCTCTGTCAGCCCCCCCTCCTCTCTGTCAGCCCCCCTCCTCTCTGTCAGCCCCCTCCTCTCTGTCAGCCACCCCCTCTCTGTCAGCCCCCTCCTCTCTGTCAGCCTCCTTCCTCTCTGTGAAGTCCCTTCCTCTGTCAGCCCCCCTCCTCTCTGTCAGCCTCCTTCCTCTCTGTGAAGTCCCTTCCTCTGTCAGCCCCCCCTCCTCTCTGTCAGCCCCCCCTGCTCTCTGTCAGCCCCCTTCCTTTCTGTCAGCCCCCCTCCTGTCCCCCCCCCATACTACACCAGGAGACCTGCCCCCACCTCCCAAAATTACACTGGAAGGCTCCCCACCAAACATTACACACTACATATACATTATATTGTACATTACACACGCCTGCACTTAATACACTATATTGTACATTACACACGCCTGCACTATATACACTATATTGTACATTACACACACCTGCACTATATACAGTATATTGTACATTACACACTACATATACACTATATTGTACATTACACATGCCTGCACTATATACACTATATTGTACATTACACACTACATATACACTATATTGTACATTACACACACCTGCATTATATACACTATATTTTACATTACACATGCCTGCACTATATACGTACACTATATTGTACACTATATTGTACATTACCATAGCTCCCAACTGTCCCTGATTATAAGGGACTGTCCCTGACTTGTCCCTCTGTCGCTCATTCCTCCTCATTGTCCCTCATTTTGGTCTGATTTATATAGTTGTATATAAAATGCACTTTTTATCTATCAAAAAGTGTTTCCCAGTACTAAACCTTTCATCTGATTTCTAAATGGCTGCATTTGGAAATTCCAAAAGCCAATATAAAGGAATGATAGTGGTAAAAAAAAAGCACTTGTGGGTTTAACCAATCTTGTTTTTTTGCACAATTCTTCTTTGAAGGGGGCATAGCAAGGGGTGTGATTTATGCCTGCATACTTTTGCTGATAGTTTTCCTTCATTCCCATCTCAAAAAGTTGAGAGGTATGCATTACACATGCCTGCACTATATTCACTATATTGCACATTACACACACCTGCACTATATGCAATTGGCTACAGTCTACACCCACTGTTCACCGCTGTGCGTGCTGCATTACTACTCTCCTAGGGCACACAGAGGTGTCCCAGGTATTTTACAATCTCGTAGTGTATGCTACAAAAAAAATGCCAAGCCCCGCTGAAGTGTTCGGGTTTGGCTCGAAGAAAAGGTGGCAACCCTACCTATAGCTCATCAGTTTATTGTTACGGAGGAGGTCTTGTGTTAGAATTATTGCTCTCAGTCTGGCGTGTACGACGATATTTACCACTTTAGCCCCGGACCATTATGCTGCCTAAGGACCAGAGGACTTTTTCCAATTTGGCACTGCGTCGCTTTAACTGCTAATTGCGCGGTCATGCAATGCTGTACCCAAAATAAATTTGCGTCCTTTTCTTCCCACAAATAGAGCTTTCTTTTGATGGTATTTGATCACCTCTGCCGTTTTTATTTTTTGCGCTATAAACGGAAAAAGACGGAAAATTTTGAAAACAAATGATATTTTCTACTGTTTGTTATAAAAAAAATCCAATAAACTCAATTTTAGTCATACATTTAGGCCAAAATGTATTCGGCCACATGTCTTTGGTAAAACAAATGTCAATAAGCGTATATTTATTGGTTTGCGCAAAAGTTATAGCGTCTACAAACTAGGGTACATTTTCTGGAATTTACACAGCTTTTAGTTTATGACCGCCTATGCCATTTCTTGAGGTGCTCAAATGGCAGGGCAGTACAAAACCCCCCCAAATGACCCCATTTTGGAAAGTAGACACCCCAAGGAAATTGCTGAGAGGCATGTTGAACCCATTGAATACTTATTTTTTTTGTCCCAAGTGATTGAATAATGACAAAAAAAAAAAAAATTTACAAAAAGTTGTCACTAAATGATATATTGCTCACACAGGCCATAGGTCTATGTGGAATTGCACCCCAAAATACATTCAGCTGCTTCTCCCGAGTACGGGGATACCACATGTGTGGGACTTTTTTGGAGCCTAGCCGTGTACTGGGCCCCGAAAACCAATCACCGCCTTCCGGATTTCTAAGGGCGTAAATTTTTGATTTCACTCCTCACTACCTATCACAGTTTTAAAGGCCATAAAATGCCCAGATGGCACAACCCCCCCCCCCCCCAATGACCCCATTTTGAAAAGCAAAAAAAAAAGCAAAAAAAAAAAAAAAAGCACCCCTGTCCCCCCCTGCTCTCACGCAAAGGCGAACGCAAGCGTCGGTCTGGAGTCAAATGTAAACAGCAATTGCACCATGCATGTGAGGTGTCACCGCGAACATCAGATCGAGGGCAGTAATTTTAGCAGTAGACCTCCTCTGTAAATCTAAAGTGGTAACCTGTAAAGGCTTTTAAAGGCTTTTAAAAATGTACTTAGTGTGTCGCCACTGCACGTTTGTGCGCAATTTTAAAGCATGTCATGTCTGGTATCCATGTACTCGGCCTACTGCCGTGTACACACGAGCGGACTTTACGGCGGACTTTGCCCGGCAGACTTTTCGACGTACTTTCCGACGGACTTTGTGAATGAACGGACTTGCCTACACACAATCCACCAAAGTCCGTCGAATTCGTACGTGATGACGTACGACCGGACTAAAACAAGGAAGTTCATAGCCAGTAGCCAATAGCTGCCCTAGCGTGGCTTTTTGTCCGTCGAACTAGCATACAGACGGCGGACTTTTCGACCGGACTCGATTTCAACGGATAAATTTTAAACAAGTTTCAAATCTAAGTCCGTCCAACTTTTGAGAAAACAAAGTCCGCTGGAGCCCACACACATCGAATTGTCCGACGAAATCCAGTTCGCCGGGCAAAGTCCGCCGTAAAGTCCGCTCGTGTGTATGCGGCATAAGATCATCTTTTTTATTTCATCAAACATTTGGGCAATATAGTGTGTTTTAGTGCATTAAAATTTAAAAAAGTGTGTTTTTTCCCAAAAAAATGCGTTTGAAAAATCGCTGCGCAAATACTGTGTGAAAAAAAAAAAAATGAAACACCCACCATTTTAATCTGTAGGGCATTTGCTTTAAAAAAATATATAATGTTTGGGGGTTCAAAGTAATTTTCTTGCAAAAAAAAATAATTTTTTCATGTAAACAAAAAGTGTCCGTTCGGACCCCCCACCCGCGGGAAGGCAAGGACGTACATGTAAGCCCTTTTGCCTGCCCGCGCCACTCTGCCGACGTACATCGTCGTGCGGCGGTCGTCAAGTGGTTAACATGTGTATCGCAATAAATGTTTTCAAGAGTAGACGCCCCTAATGCGTGTGTTTGCATTTGTACATGCGTATATGTGGGGGGCCTCCAAAAATTGGGGGGGGGGGATTTTATGTGCTTGGGTGTAACTTTCTTTCTCTGCTAAAATTATTATTTTTTTTTTGCTTAAAGCGTAGCTCCACCCAAAAGGGGAAGCTCTGCTTGTCTGCCTCCCCCTCTCTGCAGCCACATTTGACACCTTTTGGGGGGAGGGGGGAGCAGTTAGTTGGTTTTGACAGGTACCCACTCCCACTTCTGGCTAAGTTCGCCAGCTTGAAGTACGACCCCCTCCTCCTTTCCTCCGCACCCGGCTCACTGAGTGCAGCGCGATTCATAGTAGGAAACTGGCTGAAAAGCTGCACGGCCTCACTACCGCAAAGCGCGGCGTCGGCGGTAAAACGCCGCTATTGTAAGCGGCGCTTTACCGTCCGTATTCGGCCGTTAGCGGGGCGGTTTTACCCCCCTCTAGCGGCCGAGAAAGGGTTAAAAACCACCGCAAAGCGCCTCTGCAGAGGCGCTTTGCCGGCGGTATAGCCGCGCTGTCCCATTGATTTCAATGGGCAGGAGCGGTGAAGGAGCAGTATACACACCGCTCCTTCACCGCTCAGAAGATGCTGCTAGCAGGACTTTTTTTCCCGTCCTGCTAGCGCACCGCTCCAGTGTAAAAGCCCTCTGGGCTTCCACACTGGAGAGACAGCAGCGGCTGTTTAGGTTCGGTTTGCAGGCGCTATTATTAGCTCAATAACGCCTGCAAACCGCCCCAGTGTGAAAGGGCCCTTAGCCAAGATGGCGACTCAAGCACACTGCTGGATGCCTGGGCAGGTAAATTCCCTCATAGTAAAAATCAGCAGCTACAGTATTTGTAGCTGCTGACTTTTAATTTTTGGAGGGGGGGGGGGGCAAAACTTCTTTTTAACTTTTTATTTTCATCACATGGGGGACAAAAAGTCCCCACCTGATGATTATTTGTTGAGGTTCTCTTTAATGAGAAATCCAAGGTCTCCTCTGGCCTCCACTGAAGCCAGGCACCCCCTATAAGGGTCTGTCAGTGGGGGGAGGGGCTGGTATTTGAGGGGGCTGGGGGTCTGTCAGTGGAGGGAGGGTTGGTATTTGGGGGGCTGTCAGTGGAGGGAGGGGGTGGTATGTGGGGGGGGAGCTGAGGATCTGTCAGTGGGGGGAGGGGGTGGTATTTGGGGGAGTTGTGGGTCTGACAGTGGGGAGAGGGGGGTATTTGGGGGGTTTAAGGGTCTGTGAGTGGGGGGAGGGGTGGTATTTGGGGTCTGTCAGTGTGTGTGTGGGGGGGGGGGGTGTTTGGGTGTCTGTCAGTGGGGAGAGGGGTGGTATTTGGGGGGTTTGGGGGTCTGTCAGTGGGGGGGAGAGCGTGATATTTGGGGGTCTGTCAGTGGGGGGAGAGCGTGATATTTGGGGGTCTGTCAGTAGAGGGAGGGGTGGTATTTTGTGATCTGTCAGTAGAGGGAGGGGTGGTATTTTGTGATCTGTCAGTGGAGGGAGGGGGTGGTATTTGTGGGGGTTGGGGGTCTGTCAGTGGGGAGAGAGGGTGGTATATAGGGGGTTGGGATGGACTATCCGTGGGGGCTAGGGGTCTGTTGGGGAGGGGGTGTGGGTCAGTAGTTGGGGGTGGGAGAGAGGTCGGTAGTTGGGGGGATATATCAGTGGGGGGCAGGTGGGTAGTTTGGGTATGTCAGTGGGGAGCGGGGCACAGTAGTGGAGAGGATGGGGGTCCATCAGTGGGGGCAGGGATTGGTAGCTGGAGGGATGGGGGTCTATCAGTGGCACCAAACCAAACCATGTGATTACCAAAAATGTGGGTAATCACATTGCATTTGTTCTTCCTTTAAATTCACTTTAGTGTTTTCTACTGAAATGTTGTGTTTCCTAGCCCTTTGCGATAATATCATGCGACATAAAAAATTTTAACTACCACTTTTTTACTCTCCAGGGTGTCTGCTTTTAGAAAATATGTAATGTGTGGGGGGTTTTATGTAATCTTCAGGCCGAAAATGATTTTTTAAACATGTCTGCAAAAAATACAAAAACAGCTCTGGCAGCAAAAAGGTTGAAGTTCATTCATAAAAAAAACAACTAACTGTGGAGGACACATGTTTCCTGTGGAGAGGGGAGCTCCAGTATGCAGTCAGATACCTTTGGGGAAATGCAGAATCAAATATGACATGAAACGTGTGTTCAACTTGTGTCTATTAAATGTTTGTGACATTAAAGTTCATTTTAAAAAAAAGTGGAGTGGAGGTCACATGTTTCCTGTCAAACGTGGAGCTTCAGTCTGCAACCAGACCCGTTTTGGTATTTCTGTCATTGCCTTTACTTCCTGTTGGAAGTCTCGTCCTTCTAACTACATCCTGTTCTGGGCTGTCCGACAGGTGTGACGGTTGGTGGAGCTTGCAGTGTGATCCCCGTGTAGGGGCTGGGGTGCTCCTCTCTGGTGAGTCGGCCTCTTATTATGTGTGCCTTCTTCTCCCCTCCCCCCTCCTCTCCCCATTACCAGCCTGCGTGTCACAACTTAACTACATCAACAACATGGCTGACTGACTGACAGACACTACAGCTGGTAATCGAGACCCCCCTCCTCATACCCTCCATATCCTCACTCCTATACAAGCTGCACGATTAAAGAGACCCTATCATCACATTCTATCTTGACATCTATAAGACTAAAGAAACCCTGTCACCACATACTGTCCTGTCACTAATAAGACTGAAGAGACCCTGTCACCACACTCTACCCCAATATCTGTAGGACTGAAGAGGCCCCGTCACCACGTTCTACCCCAACAAGACTGAAGAGACCCTGTCACCATGTTCTACCCTGACATCTATAGGACTGAAGAGGCCCTTGCACCACATTCTGCCCCGGCACCTATAGGACTAAAAAAAGGCCCGACACTACGTTCTACCCCAACACCAATAAGACAGAAGAGAGCCTGTCACCATGTTCTACTCTGACAACTATAAGACTGAAGAGACCCTGTCATCACATTCTACCCCACCAGCACGTTCTACCCCGTCACCATGTTTTACCCCAACATCTATATGACGGAAGAGGTCCTGTCGCCACGTTTTGCCCCAACATCTTTAGGACTGAAGAGTCTCCGTCGCCACGTTCTGCCCCAACATCTATAGGCCTGAAGAGGTCCAGTCGCCACGTTCTGCCCCAACATCTATAGGCCTGAAGAGGTCCCGTCGCCAGGTTCTGTCCCGCTGCCACGTTCTACCCCAACATCTATAGGCCTGAAGGGGTCCCTTCACCATGTTCTGTCCCTTCGCCACGCTCTAGCCCGCCAGCACGTTCTACCCCAACATCTGTAGGACTGAAGGCCCCGTCACCACGTTCTACCCCAACAAGACTGAAGAGACCCTGTCACAATGTTCTACCCTGACATCTATAGGACTGAAGAGGCCCTTGCACCACATTCTGCCCCGGCACCTATAGGACTAAAAAAAGGCCCCGACACTACGTTCTACCCCAACACCAATACGACAGAAGAGAGCCTGTCACCATGTTCTACCCTGACATCTATAGGACTGAAGAGACCCTGTCATCACATTCTACCCCACCAGCACGTTCTACCCCGTCACCATGTTTTACCCCAACATCTATATGACGGAAGAGGTCCTGTCGCCACGTTTTGCCCCAACATCTTTAGGACTGAAGAGTCTCCGTCGCCACGTTCTGCCCCAACATCTATAGGCCTGAAGAGGTCCAGTCGCCACGTTCTGCCCCAACATCTATAGGCCTGAAGAGGTCCCGTCGCCAGGTTCTGTCCGGCTGCCACGTTCTACCCCAACATCTATAGGCCTGAAGGGGTCCCTTCACCATGTTCTGTCCCTTCGCCACGCTCTAGCCCGCCAGCACGTTCTACCCCAACATCTGTAGGACTGAAGGCCCCGTCACCACGTTCTACCCCAACAAGACTGAAGAGACCCTGTCACAATGTTCTACCCTGACATCTATAGGACTGAAGAGGCCCTTGCACCACATTCTGCCCCGGCACCTATAGGACTAAAAAAAGGCCCCGACACTACGTTCTACCCCAACACCAATACGACAGAAGAGAGCCTGTCACCATGTTCTACCCTGACATCTATAGGACTGAAGAGACCCTGTCATCACATTCTACCCCACCAGCACGTTCTACCCCGTCACCATGTTTTACCCCAACATCTATATGACGGAAGAGGTCCTGTCGCCACGTTTTGCCCCAACATCTTTAGGACTGAAGAGTCTCCGTCGCCACGTTCTGCCCCAACATCTATAGGCCTGAAGAGGTCCAGTCGCCACGTTCTGCCCCAACATCTATAGGCCTGAAGAGGTCCCGTCGCCACGTTCTGTCCCGCTGCCACGTTCTACCCCAACATCTATAGGCCTGAAGGGGTCCCTTCACCATGTTCTGTCCCTTCGCCACGCTCTAGCCCGCCAGCACGTTCTACCCCAACATCTGTAGGACTGAAGGCCCCGTCACCACGTTCTACCCCAACAAGACTGAAGAGACCCTGTCACAATGTTCTACCCTCACATCTATAGGACTGAAGAGGCCCTTGCACCACATTCTGCCCCGGCACCTATAGGACTAAAAAAAGGCCCCGACACCACGTTCTACCCCAACACCAATAAGACTGAAGAGAACCTGTCACCACATTCTATTCTGACAACTATAAGACTGAAGAGACCCTGTCACCATGTTCTACCCTGACATCTATAAGACTGAAGAGGCCCCGTCACCACGTTCTACCCCAAACCCAATAAGACTGAAGAGACCCTGTCACAATGTTCTACCATGACATCTATAGGACTGAAGAGGCCCTTGCACCACATTCTGCCCCGGCACCTATAGGACTAAAAAAAGGCCCCGACACCACGTTCTACCCCAACACCAATAAGACTGAAGAGAACCTGTCACCACATTCTATTCTGACAACTATAAGACTGAAGAGACCCTGTCACCATGTTCTACCCTGACATCTATAAGACTGAAGAGGCCCCGTCACCACGTTCTACCCCAAACCCAATAAGACTGAAGAGACCCTGTCACAATGTTCTACCATGACATCTATAGGACTGAAGAGGCCCTTGCACCACATTCTGCCCCGGCACCTATAGGACTAAAAAAAGGCCCCGACACTACGTTCTACCCCAACACCAATAAGACTGAAGAGAACCTGTCACCACATTCTACTCTGACAACTATAAGACTGAAGAGACCCTGTCGCTACATTCTATCCTCCCAACCCTGCTTAGCCGACGAGATCGGACGCTTTCAGGGTGATGTGGCCATAGGCTCACTACATTCTATCCTCTCACCACATTCTACCCCAACATCTATAGGACTGAAAAGGTCCCGTCGCCACGTTCTGTCCCGTCGCCCTTTATGTCACCACTTACCGACAACATGGCTGACTGACGGACACTACAGCTGGTAACCGAGACCCCCCTCCTAATACCCTCTATATCCTCACTCCTATACAAGCTGCACGACTAAAGAGACCCTTTCATCACATTCTACCTTGACATCTATAGGACTAAAGAGACCCTGTCACCATGTTTTACCCCAACATCTATAGAACTGAAAAGGCCCCGTCACCACGTCCTGCCCCGTCACCACGTTTTACTCCAACATCTATAGGACTGAAGAGGCCCCGTCACTGCGTTCTATGCCAACATATATAGGACTGAAGAGGTCCTGTTGCCACGTTCTGTCCCGTTGCCAATAAGACTGAAAAGACCCTGTCACCACGCTCTAGCCCACCAGCACGTTCTACCCCAACATCTGTAGGACTGAAGAGGCCCCGTCACCAGTAAGACTGAAGAGACCCTGTCACCACATTCTATCTTGACAACTATAAGACTGAAATGACCCTGTCACCACATTCTACCCTGACAACTATAAGACTGAAGAGACCCTGTCGCCACATTCTACCCTGACAACTATAAGACTGAAGAGACCCTGTCGCCACATTCTACCCTGACAACTATAAGACTGAAGAGACCCTGTCACCACATTCTACCCTGACAACTATAAGACTGAAGAGACCCTGTCACCACATTCTACCCTGACAACTATAAGACTGAAGAGACACTGTCACCACATTCTACCCTGACAACTATAAGACTGAAGAGACCCTGTCACCACATTCTACCCTGACAACTATAAGACTGAAGAGACCCTGTCACCACATTCTACCCTGACAACTATAAGACTGAAGAGACCCTGTCACCACATTCTACCCTGACAAATATAAGACTGAAGAGACCCTGTCACCACATTCTACCCTGACAACTATAAGACTGAAGAGACCCTGTCACCACATTCTACCCTGACAACTATAAGACTGAAGAGACCCTGTCACCACAATCTACCCTGACAATTATAAGACTGAAGTGACCCTGTCACCACATTTCTATGATGACATCTCTACAATGCACAGGTGCATCTCAAACAATTAGTGTCATCAAAAAGTTAATTTGTTTCAGTAATTCAATTCAAAAAGTGAAACTCCTATATTATATAGATTCATTACACACAGACTGATATATTTCAAGCGTTTCTTTCTTTTTAATGTTAAAGAATATGGCTTACAGCTAGTGAAAACCCCAAATTCAGTATATCAGAAAATTAGAATATTGCATGAGACCAATTAAAAAAAAAAATAAAAAATAAAGATTTTTAATACAGAAATGTTGGCTTACTGTAAAGTATGTCCTTGTACAGTATAGTGTGCACTCAATACTTGGCCGGGGCTCATTTTGCATGATTTACTGCATCAATGTTGAGTGGCATGGAGGTGATCAGCCTGTGGCACTGCTGAGGTGTTATGGAAGTCCAGGTTGCTTTGATAGCGCCTTCAGCAATGTTTGGTCTGGTGTCTCTCATCTTCTTATACCCTACAGATTCTCTATTGGGTGTAGGTCAGGTTAGTTTGCTGGCCAATCAAGCACAGTGATACCATGATCATTAAACCAGGTATTGGTACTTTTGCCATTGTGGGCAGGTGCCAAGTCCTGCTGGACAATGAAATAAGCATCTCCCTAAGGCTATGTTTCCACTAGTGCGACTTTTCATGCGACTTGGGACTGAAAAGTCGCATGACAAATTGTATCCCATGATTTCCAATGAGTACCGTTCATATCTGTGCGACTTCAAGTCGCAGCGACTTCAAAGTAGTCCCTGCACTACTTTGGTCCCACTTTGATGCGACTTGAGGTCCATAGATACAGGCATTGCTTCAAATCGCGTTAAAAAGTCGCGGTAAAATCGCGGTAAAAAATTGCGGCAAAATCGCGCGACTTTGGGGACGCAATAGTGGAAACATAGCCTAAAGCTGGTCAGCAGAGGGAAGCATGAAGTGCTCTAGAATTTCCTAGTAGAGAGCTGTGCTGACCTTGGGCTTGATAAAACACAGTGGATCAACACCAGCAGATGACATGGGTCCACAAAACATCACTGATTCTGAAAACTTCACACTGGACCTCATGCAACTTGGATTCTGTGCCTCTTCACTCTTCCACCATACTCTGGGATCTTGATTTCCAAATGAAATGCAAAATTTACTGTTATTCGAAAAGAGGTCTTTGGACCACTGAGCAACAGTCCAGTACTTTTTCTCCTTAGCCCAGGTAAGACGCTTCTGACGTTGTCTCTGGTTCAGGAGTAGCTTGACACAGGGAATGCGACAGTTGTAGCCCATGTCCTGGATATGTCTGTGTGTGGTGGCTCTTGAAGCACTGACACCAGCCGTAGTCCACTCCTTGTAAATTTCCCCCAAATTTTTGAATTTGCTTCACAATCCTTTCAAGGCTGCGGTTATCCCTGTTGCTTATGCACCTTTTTCTACCACACTTTTTTTTCCTTCCACTCAAATTTCCATTAATAAGCTTGGATACAGCACTTTGAACCACCAGCTTCTTTAGCAATGACCTTTTGTGACTTGCCCTCCTTGTGGACAATTGTCAAGTCAGCCAAGGCCGGTTTCACACTCCGCCGACATGGAAGTCGGACAGCTGTGATGTCACAAGCGGCGGGGTCTCCGGATGGCCACCCCCCATGGCTATATAAGAACAAGCAGAGAACAGAGCTGGCACAATTGCGGGAGCTAGACATCAGCAACGGAGGGACAAGAACCAGGGGAAGAAGACATCAGCAACGGAGGGAGAAGAACCAGAGGAAGAAGACATCAGCAACGGAGGGAGAAGAATCGGAGAGAGAAGACCTATCCGGAGAAAGAAAGCATGTAGGAGCTACGAAGGGGGAACATTCTTCATTTTTAATAAAGGACTTTATCAAAAACCTGTGTTCTGTATTAATTTTTGACACTTTTTTTTAATATATAAAACGCAGAGGTGATCAAATACCACCAAAAGAAAGCTCTATTTGTGGGGAAAAAAAGGACGTAAATTTTTAGGTACGATGTTGCACGACTGCGCAATTGTCAGTTAAATTGACGCAGTCCCATATCGCAAAAAATGGCTTGGTCAGGAAGGGGGTAAATCCTTCCGGGGCTGAAGTGGTTAAGGGGGCTTCCAGATTCTGATAAGCCCCCTGCCTGCAGACCCCCCCAACCAGGTGCCTTTGGAGTGGGGGGCGCAGAGCCCCTCCTGCCCCAAAGCATCCCCCCTCCCCCCCCATGTTGAGGGCAGGTGGCCTGATATGGTCCTGGAGGGCTCGCTCGCCCCCCCCTTTCCTGACCTGCTTGGCTGCATGCTCAAGATAAGGGTCTGGATTTGGGGTGGGGGACCCCAGGCTGTTTTTTTTTATTTTCTCGGGGTTCCCCTCAAAATCCGCTCGCTCGTTTACCACCCTTACCTAACCTGCTGGGCTGCATGCTCAGATTTTGGTGGGGGGAAGCCCACGCTTTTTTTTTTTTTTTTTTTTGCCATGAGGTTCCTGCTCAAGATCCATACCAGACTCAAAGGGCTCCCCTTCAAGAGCCTCAGCATAAGTCGCATCAGTTAAGGCGATGAACCGACTTTGATGCGACTTACATTCAATGTGCTGAAATCAGACCAAAGTAGTACAGGAACCTTTTTCAAAGTCGGACCGACACAAGTCAGACCAGGGAACCATTGATTTATACACATCCTGCAACATGTGCTCCCAGTCGGAGCGTATATATTGCACCAGTGTGAACCGGGCCTGAGAGATCATTTAAGGCTCAGGAAACCTTTACAGATGTTTTAAGTTAATTAGCTGATTAGAATGTGACACCATGAGTCTACAATATTGAACTTTTTCACAATATTAACATTTTTTTTGAGCTACTGAATTTTGGGTTTTGGCTAGCTGTAAGCCGTAATCATCAATCATCAAAAAGAAATGCTTGAAATATATCGCTGTGTATAATCTATATAATATTTCACTTTTCACGTTTTAATTGAACTACTGAAATTTTAACTTTTTCTGATATTCTATTTATTTTAGATGCACCTGTATAAGACAAAAGAGACCCTGTCATCAGATTCTGCTCTGACATCTTTACAATATACAGTGCTCAACATAAATGAGTACACGCAACAGATTTGTCAGAAAACCTTTACTTTCCTAACAAATTCATTCAAGACTATGTTGCAAAAATTAATACACCCCAATGAAAGTCTGAGGCTGGGTTCACACTGGTGCGACACAACAGCTGTCCTACTTTGGATCCGACTTTGCCCTGCGACATGAAGCCGGCATGCGTCCGACTTTTAATGAATGGGGATCCGACTTGGATCCCCGCCAATGCCCGGCACTGTGTTTTGGTATGAATCTTGAGGGGGAACTCCGGTCAAATTTTAAATAAAAAACCGGCATGGGTTCCCCCTCCAAGAGCATACCAGGCCCTTGGGTCTGGTATGGACCTTAAGGGGAACCCCCTACGCTGAAAAAACAGCGTGGGGGCCCCCCCCCCCCGAATCCATACCAGACCCTTATCCGAGCATGCAAACTGGCTGGTCAGGAATGGGGGTGGGGACGAGCCCCCCCTCCTGAACCGTACCAGGCTGCATGCTCTCAACATGGGGGGGTGGGTGCTTTGGGGCAGGGGGGGGGCCCTGAGGGCCCCCCCACCCCAAAGCACCTTGTCCCCATGTTGATGAGGACAAGGGCCTCTTCCCGACAACCCTGGCCGTTGGTTGTCGGGGTCTGCGGGCAGGGGGCTTATCGGAATCCGGGAGCCCCCTTTAATAAAAGGACCCCCAGATCCCGGCCCCCCACCCTATGTGAATGAGTATGGGGTACATGGTACCCCTATCCATCCACCTAAGGAAAAAGTGTCAATAAAAAAAACACACTACACAGGTTTTTAACGTAATTTATTAGACAGCTCCAGCTCCGGGGTCTTCTTCCGGCTTCGGGGGTCTCTACGGTTCTTCTCCGCAGCTCTTCTGCTCTTTTGCCAGCATCCGTGTCAACATCGGAAGAAGAGAAGAGGGAAGAAGACAAGAAGGCTGTAGTCCGGGCCACCGCTAGCAAAAGAGCAGAAGATAGTGGAGGAGCCAGGCAGAAGACCCGGAGAGCGCGGAGAAGAACCGGAGAGACCCCCAAAGCCGGAAGAAGACCCCCCGAGCTGTCTAATAAATTACTTTAAAAACTTGTGTAGTGTGTTGTGTGTTTTTTTTTTTGACACTTCTTCCTAGGTGGATGGGTAGGTGTACCATATACCCCATACTCATTCACATAGGGTGGGGGGCCGGGATCTGGGGGTCCTCTTATTAAAGGGGGCTCCTGGATTCCAATAAGCCCCCCACCCGCAGACCCCAACAACCAAAGGCCAGGGTTGTCGGGAAGAGGCCCTTGTCCTCATCAACATGGGGACAAGGTGCTTTAGGGTGGGGGGGCCTGCCCCATGTTGAGGGCATGCGGCCTGGTACGGTTCAGGAGGGGGGGCTGTTCGCTCGTCCCCACCCCCATTCCTGACCGGCCGGGCTGCGTGCTCGGATAAGGGTCTGGTATGGATTTGGGGGGACCCCCACGCCATTTTTTTCGGCGTAGGGGATTACCCTTAAGGTCCATACCAGACCCAAGGGCCTGGTATGCTCTTGAAGGGGGAACCCATGCCGGGTTTTTTATTTAAAATTTGGCGCGGAGTTCCTCAAGATCATCTGAGCACAAGTCGCATGCCAAAGTCTGATCATGCGAGACGGCGATCCAACTTCAATGATAGTCAATGGGCTGAAGTAGGATCAAAGTTGGACCAAAGTAGTACAGGGAGCATTTCTAAAGTCGGAACGACTTGTGTCGGACCAATTAGGACGGCTCCCAAAGGGAAACATTGAGTTTCACACGTCATGCGACATGAGCTCCCAATGTCGGAGCGTTTGTCGGACCAGTGTGAACCGAGCCTGAGGAACAAAGCTAAATTTTAGACAACAAAATCCTAATTAACAAGAATTCAACTACAGGTGAGTCTAATTATTCATTAAACGAGTGTCCAGCAGACAGTTGATTCTAAAAGGGCGTTACTTAACAAAGAAAACCCCTTCCCATTTCATGCTGTGAGCAATGGCATCACATGGAAGAGAAATGTCACAAGGTCTGAGCAAGAAAATAATTTCTTTACAAAAGAAAGCTGAAGGTTACAAGAAGATCAGCAAAGCTTTACTTATCAGTTGGAATACTGTAGCAAAAGTGATAAAAACAACCCCTTCACGCAAAATCACGTACCGGTACGTCATTTTGTTGAAGGGGTTGTACCGGGGTGATGCCTGCAGCCAGAGGCATCACACTGGTACCGTTTTTTTTTAAAGCTGGCGGTCAGCTTTCGAATATATATCAACCGATTCGGCTAATGAGCCATTGGACGTTATCACAAGCAGCGGGAGGGGACGTGTTCCCACCGCTCCACCCGGGAGACCCGAGCACCTAGCCAGAATGTCCGCCGTAAGCGTCGTCACTTACGGTTTACTTGGCAGCTATTTCTAAGGTATTCAAAAATGCAGATTTTTGTCGTTTTGAATACTTTGAAGTGCAGAGGAGGGGTTTGGAGTCTTTCAGACCCCAGATCCCTCCTATAAAGAGTACCTGTCACTGCCTATTACTCTCACAAGGGATGTTTACATTCCTTGTGACAGCAATAAAAATCAGAATTTTTTAAAAAAAAAAATTTTTAACCACTTGCTGACCAGCCGCCATCATTATACTGCGGCAAGGTGGCGCGATCCCGCAAATCGCCGTAGGTGTACGTCAGCTCGGGAACTCACTTTTGTGCCCTCACTCCCTTTGGCCAGCGGGGGGGGGGGGGGGCAATCAGATCATTCCTCGCAGTGACAGATTGGGGATCTGCCTGTGTAAACAAGGCAGATCTCCGCTCTGACAGGGGAAATCGCACAGATCCTGTCTTTCTGCTAAGCAGGAAGACGGATCTGTGTGTTTCCCCACTCACAGTTAGAAAACACCTGCAGGGAACACAGTTTACCCCTTGATCGCGCCGGATGTTAACCCCTTCCCTGCCAGTTTCATTAGTTCAATAACAGTGCATATTTTTTAGCACTGATTACTGTAATAATGTCACTGGTTCCCCAAAAAAGTGTCAATGTTGGTTAGGTGTCCGATCTGACCGCCAAAATGTCGCAGTCCCGATTAAAAATCACTGATCGCCCCGATTACCAGTAAAAAAAATAAGTAAATAATAAAAATGCCATAAATCTATCTCCTATTTTGTAGACGTGATAACTTTTGCACAAACCAATCAATATACGCTTATTGGGATTTTTTTTAACCAAAAATTAATAACTGATAAATTAGTTTTTTTACTTTTTTATTTATTTATTTATTTTTGGAAATGTTTAATAGCAGAAAGTTAAAAATGTTTCTTTTTCAAAATATTGTCGCTCCTTTTTTTTTTTTTTTCACCGCAGAGGTGATCAAATACCACCAAAACAATTTTTTTTTGGGGGGGGGGGAAAGGACATCAATTTTGTTTGGGTACAACGTCGCACGGCCGCTCAATTGTCAGTTAAAGTGATGCAGTGCCGTATCGAAAAAAATGGCCTGGTCAGGATGTGGGTAAATCCTTCGGGGGCTGAAGTGGTTAAAGGCACAGTGTATAAACAATTAAAAAAAAATACATTTAAAGTGCTCGCGCACCAAAGAAGACGCATACGTAAGTCGCGCCCGCAAATGTAATCAGTGTTCAAATCGCACATGTGAGGTATCGCCGCGATCATTAGTGCGAGAGCAATATTTCTAGCAAAACACACCTCTAACTCTAAACTGGTAACCTTTAAAACATTTTCTCAAGTCGTCTTCCAGGACGGCACCCTGAGAGATGACTGGTCCTCCTGACAGGAAACACAATCAAGATAGAGGTTAAAAACCCCGCCCCTCCCTGCACTCCTCAGTTTTTGATTGTGTTTCCCCACAGCGAAACAGTTTTTTTTTTTTTTCTATAGACCTAAGGCCGTGGGCTGGAAGTCTCCCCCTGGGCACCAGACTGCAGGTTTTTGGAAAACCTCTGGGTCTGGTAGGGCTTGCCCTTCCTGGGGGGTTCAATTTCCCTATCTTCTCTGGGGGGCAATGAAGAGCTCCCCAGGAGAACTGGAGGACCCTGGGCACTTGGAGTGTCCAGAACTCCAGGGACCATGTTCCTGCTCTCCCTTCTCCTTACCTCACGGTCCTAGGAGATATTCTGCCGCAGATTTGCCTTTCTCCTGCGATGCAGGGGTGTACTGTGTCTCCCGGCCGTCTCAGCGCCGGCGGCGGCGTGTATCTCGGCGCCATTTTGCGGTGGACCTTTCTGGAGGAAATGACGTCACGGCGGCCCTGACGCTAGAGCGTGCGAGCTCCGGAGGCCTCGGCAAGATGGCGGCGGCATGCGGAACACCATGAGGAGACGGCAGCGGCCACGGATTACAGGTACCCAGTTTAAAAAAGGGGTAGTTCCAGGCAGCAGAGGCAATATTGCTGGGCAGGGAGCAGGAGTCCACTACTCGCTGTTGCCATGGAGCAGGAGGAGGCTACAGCCGTTTTGGAGGCCACCGGGGGTGAGTCTACCAGGCTGGAGGAGATAAGGAAGGGGGTGGCCCCTTATCCTTACCCTCATATGGGATCTCTGTTGTTATTTTACTAGCTAAGTGGGCTTCTTGTTTTCTTGCAGACACAGAGACCCAGAGTGTTGCCAGTAGACATAGACCCAAAAACCCTTCCCGAACCAAAAAGTGTGGGTACTGCAATGACAAACTCGCAGCAGAGCACACCAAGCCGTTTTGTTACAAATGCATTCATAAATTATCAGGGAAGGAAACTTCAGAGGTTATGAGAGATTTCCTCTCAGTACAATCTGAAATGCTTTCCACACTTAAAGCCTTTCAAGCTAGCATCAATACTAGGCAAGATAGCAGAGAAGGGTCGTCATCCCAGGAAAGTGCCTTTTCTGTGGTTAAACAGGTGTGCACTACTCCTCAGAAACCCCTATCCTTTCAGGATTCGGATGATGAGGCGGAGGAAGTGGAAGACCCCTGCCGTAGCCTCCTTGAAGAAGGGGAAGACGCGGAGGATAGCCAGGAGGAAGAGGGACGCTCCAGACCTGGCCGACATATTTTCTCTGCTGATGATATGGAGGGCCTCCTAGGGGCCATTTATGCCTCGGAGGAGATTCAAGAGCCAGAGGCACAGACTTCTGTGCAAGATAGGTTGTATCAGGGATTGTCTAAAGCTCAATCCCAGGGTGTTACCTATCCACCAGTCTCTGAAAGACATTGTTTTAACAGAATGGAAGGAGCCAGAAAATAAACTTCAAAAGTTTAAAACCTGGAAACGTAGGTGTCCGTTTAAGGAAGAGGAACAGGAGAAGTTTTTTAAACTTCCCAGGCTGGATGCATCTCTGGCCCAGGTATCTAAACAGTCGGACTTGTCTTTTGAAGACGCAGGTAATATTAGGGACCAGATGGACCGTAGGTCAGAAACCCTTTTACGCAGGGCCTGGGAGGCCAATGCGGCTACATTAAGTCCGGCTTTAGCTTCAGCTTGTATTGCTAGAAATACTAACATGTGGCTTAACAAACTGACGGATCATTTGACAAGTACCTCCAAATCCAAGGATCTTTTGGATTCTCTGGAGGTTATTGGTAAGGCGGTAGCCTTTCTTGCGGATGCTGCAGTGGAGTCGGTACGGACTTCGGCTAAGACAGCGGCTCTTGTTAATTCAGCTAGAAAAGCCATATGGGTTAAGACCTGGGATGGGGACAATACCTCTAAGACTAGGTTATGCGGTCTTCCTTTTGAAGGGTCTCTCCTGTTTGGTACAGGGTTGGACCAGACCCTCTCCAGATCTACGGAGAAGGGAAAGAAATTTCCGGTTAAACCTAAAAAGGCCAAAAATTTTTTTCGAGGCCCCCAGGTCAACAACCGGTTTAAGGACCGTAAGGAAGGAAAGAAGTGGGGTGTTGGTAAAGCCAAACAGAAAGGAGCTCTCCTTTTCTCCGGCCCTAAGGTCGCAGACAAGGATCCTAAGTGACGCCAGCACCAAGGTGGGAGGGAGGCTGGCATTATTTATCCCACAGTGGGAGCGGATAGCACGGAGCCCTCTGGTCCTTCAGTGGATAAGGGAGGGCTACAGGCTAGAGTTTGCTTCCAGGCCTCCACAGACATTTCTATTAACCTTTTTACCCAGAGAAAAACCAAAAGCCATAGGACTCATGGAAAATATCGAGCAGTTGGCGAGTCAGAGAGTCATTCTCCCAGTTCCGGCGGATCAGCAAGGAAGGGGTTTTTACTCCCAAGTCTTTGTTGTTCCCAAACCGTCCGGGAAATTCAGGTTAATCCTGAATCTAAAGAAGTTAAATACCTTCCTGCGATACAAAAGATTTCGCATGGAATCGGTCTATACGGTCAGAAAACTTCTGTTAAAAGAGGTTTTCATGGCTACTATAGACCTGAAGGATGCATATCTGCATATTCCCATTCTACCGCAGCACCAGGTATTCCTTCGCTTTGCTATCCGCACAGGTCTGGGAACACAGCACTGGCAGTTCCAGGCCCTACCATTCGGTCTGGGGGCCAGTCCGAGGTATTTACAAAGGTCCTTGCAGAGGTCATCTCCTACCTGCACCTTCAGGGGATTTCCCTGGTACCATATTTAGACGACCTGTTGGTCTACAACCTTTCCAGGGAAACCCTTCTCCGGGACCTGGACAGGGTAATATCCACCTTGGAGTCTCTGGGGTGGTTGATCAGTCAGGAGAAATCCTCTCTGATTCCTTCCCAGACCAAACTCTACCTGGGTCTGTGGGTGGACTCGGTTGGGCAGAAACTGATCCTTCCACAGGAGAAGATAGAAACACTGATTGCTTCAGTGTCTTCAATTCGGCTCCAGAGGGTAGTATCCAGAAGAGTGATCATGAGGATTCTAGGTCTCATCACTTCATGTATTCCGGCAGTACCTTGGGCCCAGCTCCATTCAAGACCCCTGCAAAACTTCCTTCTATCCTCATGGGATGGAAAGAAGGAATCCCTGGATACTCTGGTGGCCATCCCTCAAAAAATAAGAAATTCCTTACTCTGGTGGCTCAACCCCCAAAGGTTAGGGGCAGGCCATCTTTGGTTCCAGCTCCAGCCGGTCAGAATAACGACCGATGCGAGCTGGTGGGGATAGGGGGCCCATCTAGAGGAACTGCAAGCTCAGGGTGTGTGGGACACACGACCGAGAACTGCATCTTCCAATTTCCGGGAATTATTAGCTGTCCGGGAGGCTCTAATAGCCTTCGAGAGCAGGATCAAGGGGAAGGAAGTTCAGATCCTCTCCGACAATTCAACGACAGTGGCCTTTCTGAACCGTCAGGGGGGTACACGGTCGCTTTCCCTAATGAGTTTGACACAGGAGATTCTAGAATGGGCGGAGCAAAGGATACCGTCCATTTCTGCGGTACACATAAGGGGAGTTTTCAACATAAAGGCAGACTTCCTCAGTCGTCAGACAGTACAACAGGGAGAATGGGAGCTGAACCCAGAAGTTTTCACCATGGTCTGTCAACAGCTAGGTACACCAGAGATAGATCTCTTTGCCTGCAGGGAAAACAGGAGAGTCAAGAGATACTTTTCCCTCTGCAGGGAACGGGGGTCCGAGGGGGTGGACGCATTGGCTCAAGAATGGGATTTCAGTCTGGCTTATGCTTTTCCTCCCTTAGCTCTGATTCCAAGAATCCTTCAAAGACTGAGTCGGGCCAGGGGCAATTTTATCTTGATTGCCCCCTGGTGGCCCAAAAGGTCCTGGTTTCCCACGTTGTGGAACTGGGCAGTGTTGCCTCCGGTTCAGCTTCCAGAACGTCAGGATCTTCTGCTTCAAGGCCCTCTTTATCATCCGAACCCCGGTTTCTTCAGGTTGACAGCTTGGCTGTTGAAAGGGAGTGCCTGCGCAACAAGGGGTGTTCAGAGAAGGTGATTGACACCCTGTTACTGAGTAGAAAGCCGGTAACTAGACGCATTTATGCTAGGGTCTGGGGGGCTTTTTCCCGTTGGTGTGAAGCGAGAAACGTTCCCCAGAAAGAAATTCCAGTTGTTTTAGACTTCCTACAAGAGGGAGTAGACCGAGGTTTAGCCACCAGGACTCTGAAGGTTCAGGTGGCGGCTTTGTCTAGTTTTCTGGATATTAAGTTAGCTCTAGAGCCGTTAATTAAGAGGTTCTTAGCGGCTAGAGAGAGACTTTCCCCGGTGCAAGTGAAGGAATTTCCACCGTGGGATTTATCTTTAGTCCTGGAAGCCCTGACCAGGGCACCTTTTGAGCCGTTGGCTCAATCTTCAGTTAGACTGATTTCGTTTAAAACGGCCTACCTTCTGGCTGTTACTACAGCCAGAAGGGTGAGTGATTTGCTCTTTCTATGAAGGAGCCTTTTTTCCGCCTGTTAGAGGACCGAATTATTCTGAAGCAGGACCTTTTGTACCTTCCCAAGGTAGCTTCACGCTTCCATAGGTCACAGGAGATTATTTTGCCCTCCTTCTGTCTCAATCCACAGAATGAGAAGGAAAGGGCCTTCCATACGTTAGATGTCAGGAGATGTCTGTTGCTTTACCTAGAAAAGGTTAAAGAGTTTAGGAAAACTCAGCATCTGTTGGTCAGTTTTTGTGGAGTTCGAAGAGGCGAACAGGCCTCTAGAACGACCATTGCTAGATGGATTAGACAGGCTATTGCCATAGCTTATGAGCATTCAGGTCAAACGGCTCCAACTAATCTTAAAGCTCACTCTACAAGGTCTCTGGCAACCTCTTGGGCAGAAAGAGCCGGAGCATCGGTAGATCAAATTTGTAAAGCGGCAACGTGGTCAAGCCAGAACACGTTCCTGAAACATTACAGAGTGGAACTGCTGTCAACCAGGGACCTGGCCTTCGGCAGAAAGGTCTTGCAAGCGGTTGTCCCGCCCTAAGGTAGGCCTGAGCTACTTGCTCCTCTCTCAGGGTGCCGTCCTGGAAGACTACTTGAGAAAATGACCAGTTACACTTACCGGTAACGGTGTTTCTGGGAAGTCTTCCAGGGCGGCAGGCCTACTTCCCACCCGGTTTGTATTTCTTCTATAGTGGTACATTGGAGGTGTTTTTGTTTCACTTTCATGCACTGGTGTGGGTCAATACTTTTGCACAACTGAGGAGTGCAGGGAGGGGCGGGGTTTTTAACTTCTATCTTGATTGTGTTTCCTGTCAGGAGGACCAGTCATCTCTCAGGGTGCCGTCCTGGAAGACTTCCCAGAAACACCGTTACCGGTAAGTGTAACTGGTCATTTTAAACGTCGCCTTTGGAGATTTTTAAGTACTGTAGTTTGTCGCCATTCCACAAGTGTATGCAATTTTAAAGGGTAACGTGTTTGGTATCTATTTACTCAGCGTAGCATCCTCTTTTTTACAATATGCAAAAAAATTGGGCTAACTTTACTGTTTTCTTATTCTTTGATTGAAAAAAGTGTATTTTTTTTTTTTCCCAAAGAAAATGTGTTTGAAATACCGTGTGGCATAAAATATTGCAACGACCGCCATGTTATTCTCTAGGGTCTTTGCTAAAAAAAATTATATATAATAGTTAGGGGTTCTAAGTAATTTTTATAGCAAAAAATACTGATTTTTAACTTGTAAACAACAAGTGTCAGAAATAGGCTTGGTCTTGAAGTGGCAACGAGGTGAAACTGCAATCATCTCACAGGGCCGTCCATAGAAATTAACATTCAACAGGAGCGTCTTCTGATAAGGGTTGAAGAAAATCGCCATGCAAGTTCACTGCACTTAGCTTAAGAAGTAGAAAGCCAAACTGGAGTGATTGTTTCCCATGACACAATACGGCATACACTGCAGAGGAATGGCATGCATGGGTGCTGTCCATGAAGGAAGCCTCTCCTCCTATGCACAAAAAAGCCCGCCTAGAATTTGCCAGGGCCCATGCTGAAAAGTTAGACTACTGGGACTCTGTACTCTGGAGGGATGAGACCAAGATAAATGTTTTTGGAACTGATTGCTTAAAAACTTCTTTATGGTGTTGCAAAGGTGAGGAGTACAAGGAAATGTGCATGGTGCCTACAGGGAAACATGGTGGTAGCAGTGTCCTTCTGTGGGGCTGCATGAGTGCTGCTGGTGTCCAGGGAGCTGTATTTCATTAATGGTATCATGAATTGAAAGAGAAGATGCTACCATCACTCCGTGCCTTTGGTCGTCGTGCACTTTTACAACATGACAAAGATCCAAAACACACATCTAATGCCGCGTACACACGGTCGGACTTTTCGTCTACAAAAGTCCAACGGACGCTGACGGACTAAAGCTGGCTGGTAATCCGCTCGTGTGTGGGCTTCTCCGGACTTTCAACTGACTTTTTTAGCCTCAAATCCGACGTACTTTAGATTTGAAACATGCTTCAAATCTTTCCGACGGACTCGAGTCCGGTCGAAAAATCCGCTCGTCTGTATGCTAGTCCGACGGACAAAAACCCACGCTAGGGCAGCTATTGGCTACTGGCTATGAACTTCCTTATTTTAGTCCGGTGTACGTCATCACGTAAGAATTCGACGGACTTTTGTGTGATCGTGTGTAGGCAAGTCTGTTCGTTAGAAAGTCCACCGCAAGTCCGTCGAAAGTCCGTCGAAAGTCTGTCGGACAGGCTGTCTGACTTTTGTAGCTGAAAAGTCCGACCGTGTGTACGCGGCATAAGGCCACAGTTGCATTTCTGAAGAACAATTAATTCTGATTTAAGTTAATCAGTTGCCAAGTATGTCTCCTGATCTGAACCCGATTGAACACTTATGGGGACATCGCTTTCCATCCAACATCCAGTCTCTAAAAGAGGTTGTTTTTTTGAAGAATGGAAAAAGATAAATGTTGCAATATGTCGACCTGGTGCTGTCGCTCAAGGTGGTCGTACAAAATAATAGATGTAGTAGTTTTGTTGTGGGGTGTATTCATTTTTTTGCATCAACTAATTTGAGTAAAACTGAAGATCTTGTAATCTAAGTTCTATTATTAACCCTACTTTCTTTTTCATACATCATGGGACACAGAGTAAAGCCTTGTACACGATCCGATTTTCCACAGACAAAGCATCAGACTTTTGTCCAAAGGGCGTGTGCTAGGAACTTGTCTTGCATACAAATGGTACACAACAAACACGAATGTAGTGATGTACTACGTGGAATTTCAGCTCTTGAGAGCCACCCTTTGGGCACCTTCTGCTAATGTCGTGTTTGGTAAGCATTGATTCCAAGCATGCGTGTTTGTACTTTTGTGTGACGGACTTGTGTACACACGATAGAAAAATCTGACAACAGACCATTGTCCACCGAAAATTTACTAGCCTGCCATCCAACATTTGTTGGCGGAAAGTTGGCCAACAATTGTCTGATGGAGCATACTAATGGTCGGATTTTAGGCAGTCTGTCATCACACAATTCCCAGACGAAAATACGATCGTGTGTACGAGGCTTTAGGCTAATATTCATTACCTACTGGGTTATACTTCATCTCCAGGTGAATGGACACTAGTAGACCAAAGATCTTCTTCAGACAGGACATGATCCCCCTATATAACCCCTCCCATACCAGAAGTACTTCAGTTTTTTTACCAGTGTCTGCAAGGTGCAAGTTGTTTTAACCACTACAATACCAGGCACTTTCGCCCCTTCCGGCCCAGGACAATTTTCAGCTTCCAGCGCTGTCCCACTTCTTGAATGACAATTGTGCGGTCATGCAACACTACCCAAACTAAATTTTTATAATTTTCCTCCCACAAATAGAGCTTTCTTTTGGTGGTATTTGATCACCTCTGGGTTTTTTATTTTTTGCTAAACAAACTAAAAAAGACAAATTCTTAGTTTCTGTCATAAAATTTTGTTTTCCCCTTCACTGATAGGCACTGATGAGGTGGCACTGATGAGGCACTGATATGTAGTATTGATGGGCACTGATGATGAGGTACTGACAGGTGTTACTGCTGGGCTCTGGCACTGTGGTGGGCTCTGGTGGGCACTGGCAAACTTTATTATTGGGGCACTGATTGGCACATCTGAGGGGGCTGTGCTGATAATCAATGTGCTGATTATCAGCACAGGCTCTCCCTGTCGGTGCGAACCGAGGAATGCAGTTTACCGGCACTTCCTGGTTCACGCGATGATCAGCTGTGATTGATCACGTGGTAAGAAGCCTCTGACAGAGACTCCTTATAATGATCGGAGATGCGGTGTGTCAGACTTACACGCCGTACTTGCGATCGCCGCGCTGCGTGCCCATGTGGGCACGCGCCGGCACATTATCCTGCTGGACTTCATATGACGCCCAGTCAGGACAACAGAACCACTTCCCGGCCGTCAATCTGCTTTAGGCCGGGCGGGAAGTGGTTAAGCTCTCTGAGCTCCAGGTCTCTAGTCTCACAAACGGTTCTTAAACGAATTATGGGATTGACCGATAGGATCCATTTGACACAGGCTCTATATGCTTAGATAAATGGTACCCGAGCCTCGCAAAGAAAACTCAAGATCCTGCAAGGTTTTGCCTGTAATGCGACCCTGCGAAGTGGAATCCTGGACACTACAGCGCTAAGGCATTCCTGCAGGGTGCTGTACAGGTCCAAGGGAGTGAACCCTAAACATGAAAAGGGTACCCAGTCCTTGAAGGTCCTCAAGTGACAGGAACCCGCCGAGAAGGGTAAAGATTGGGCTCTTAGTTTCTAAGCTGCCCTACGCCTGGACGGGTAAGTGAAACCCCTTTTATTATTGAGGGGTGTCCCAGTGATTGTAACAATCAGTCAAGCTAGCTAGAGGCTGGACACCTGTGTGTGGTGACCATACAGGGGAGTTTTGGGCTAGCTGTGGGTGTTTGCAAAGTGTACCCTCCTTCCTTCCTTCTTTTTTTTTTTTTTTTTTTTTTTTTGTGCTTGGTTCGCAAGAGTGACGCTGAGCTCAGCAGTTTGGCGACCTTTTCGGCACGCGGCTTCGCCGCCACTCATGCGCCGTAGCCTTTATCTGGGCGCATAAAGATTTGCGTCATACGCGAATACAGCCACGCCTGGGACCGCACACGTGCGCGCACACACACAGGACGTTCCAGCACACAGCCAGCTTATTTTAAGCTGTGTATGCCACGCATGCAGTGCTTCCAGAAGGCAGCTGTGGGACACAGAGCAGGCTCTGAACCAAGCATTTGCAGCGGTTAATTTCTCCTTACCCAGGTCACGTGAGTCACCACGTGTTGGCAGGCTAAAGGTGCTTAGCAGGATTGTTGCATAGGGGCTTGGTGTTAGGATTACTCTCCTCTTGTGATCAGTCGAACTCCAGGTGTATTGAAAAGCAGACAATTTATTTCAGATGTGTCACACAAATGGATGATGCTTACAAGCCAAAAGATGCAGTAAGAATCATACAAAGAGATGAACATCCCCCCTCCTAATACCTACAATAATATAGAGATAACGCTTCTATTGGCTGAGGAAACACACATAGCGTGCCTGGTACAAAATGGTACTTTATTTGCCAATTAGTGTTTCCTGTACATTCTTGTTCTACCATATATGGTTAAGCCTAATCATTCTACAACTTACTATGGAGTTAGTTAAAGCAAACGATACAGCAAGTTAATACAACAATGTGCTCAGAAGTCATCTTAAGAAAAGTCTCAGGGTTATTGTTTTTCTAATAGTTTTTCCAATAGTCACACAATAAACATTTAAAACTTTTCTAACATTCCCTCCTCTTGTGTGACTATTTTATCTCAACACATTTCGATGATAGTCCCAGTGTTATACACTTTCGGTCTGTATGTCATTAAGTTGAGCTTCAATGTCCACAAAGGTCTCCTCAGAGGTAGGAAGGGCTTGATACATCGTTCTTTAGACTGCGGTTTCAATCAGTTTCTGTGAAAGTCCTCGAATACAGGGAATGCAGCAGCATCCGCAAGTGACCAAAATGGCCAAAGCCACAGCAATTGAGATCAAACATGATATGATAAGTCCACTCCACTTACCGAACCATCCTTCAAGCCAGTTTGTTAATGGATCATTAATACCTGAGTTTTCCGCTAATTCATTCGATAGAGCAGTCAGTCCTTCCAAGGCTCTGGTCACGGTCCCTGTATTATTAGGGATAAAGGTGCAACACATGCTACCAAACATTTTGTATACCCCTCCTCTTTCAACTAGGACCATATCTAAGGCCATTCGGTTCTGCCATGCCATTAGAGATGTGGTGGCCAACTGTTCTGTTAGGCCCTTCACAGCTTCCCTAGTATAGTTTACAAATCGTTGTTGGTTATAGTGTACGTGTGTGTGTGTGTGTGTGTGTGTGTGTGTGTGTGTGTGTATATTTATATATACATACATATAATCCAGTCAACATTTTTATCTATAGTCACCCACCAGAGAAGAGACTCAAACCCAGCTGTCACCTGATTCCTGGCCCTAAACTCATCCAGCACTCCGCGAGGAACCCCAATCTCATCTATGTAGATCCGAGAGTCAAATGACCCTATGGGAGAGGTGTCCCTCCAATACCGTTGGCGACTCTTAGTCCACGGGTGTTCTGACAGGATCCTCAGGGGCATATCCAGCTGGACCATAGCGCAATCCCCTCGGGCATTGGCCAGTATCCTAGCTTACAGTTTCGTATCCCCACACATCCACCAGACATCAGCTCTCTGAATGTCATGTTCAACCCAGTCACCATTGCCCATGTTAATCCTCTCCCTGCAATAGTCATCGGGTAGTGACCCAAGATCCACCCCGGTACAGTTCCCTGGAAGTGCAAAACAAGCAAAGTTGCCCGGATAAGCAGTAACCGCTGGAGGTATCTGAGGTCTCTGTACTGGGGGAAACAACAAACTCAACATGTGACAGGTGGAATTTGTTTCAGGTTTATAGCTCTTATTATACAATCACAACATACATTTTAAACCTTCTGGATCTGTATTGTGATCTAGAGGAAAAGGAATAGTTGCTAAATGTAGTCTTGCTCTGGCACAAACTAAACAGTTTTCCTTTTTTTTTTTTAAGTTTTTTAACCGTGTACCTCAACCATCCTAACCACTCATTTTTTCCCTGGTATCCTGTCTCCAAAGCTATGGCATCTTCTACTGTTAGGTTAGTAAATCTTATAATTTTACTCAGAACTTCTATTTTAGTATGGCATCACTTCCGGTCTGAGCGGCGATTGTTGTTTATACAGCGCCGACTCTTGTTTTATCATGTGAGTATATCTCCTAAACTTTTTATTAAATAAAGCCTTTTTAAACAATATCACACTATTTTTTTTTTCTTTTTTCTTTTTTAAGCACGTCACTTTGTATGGACGTATCTACTAATAATTTAGTGTTTGCGATAATTTCATCATTTGTTTTGGTTTTTAACGTGGTCTTACTGTGGTGTAACACAGAGACCTATATTGAATTGTGCATTTACATTTTTGTTGTTTGTTATTATTACCTTTTTTTTACTTCTGCTTTAAGTTTATCTATTGGCATAATTGGATTTTTATTCACATACCAGATTTTTGATACAGCAGACATCCATATTTATCACTTTGCCAACTAGGTATTAGATCACTACATTTCTACAGTTCCAGATATTGTAGTTCATAGATTTTAGTTTGCGGACTCCAGAGGGTGTAGCACACCAGTTGGACACCCTATCTGAAGTTCAGCACCTTCAACACACACACTCTGATATTCATCAACAGGGGGTGTAACACTATCACTTGTATAGGTTATTTTTAATTCTTGCCCCCAGGGGGTGCAACACAAAAGTGGTTTACTGCATCAGAGATTTAATACATAAAGTAGTTGCATTTGTTTAGATGTTTGGCACTTATATATATTTTTATTTTTTTCAAACACATTTTGAGACCAACAGACAGAGGATGTATCACAGTTCATTTTATTTGAGGCATACCTCCCCTAATATTTTATATATATATATATATATATATATATATATATATATATATATATATATATATATATATATATATATATATATATATATATATATTTAATTTGAAGGGAAATAGCGCCACATCTACACTCCCATAATATACCTTTTCCTGTTGTCAGGTTTTATTAGGTGGTCATACCTTGAGGAAAAATTTGCCTGAGGGGTCAGTTTCTGACACCCATGCTCCCATAGAGTACAACCACTGATCTTTCTTCCTCAACTCCTTTAATGTTATCAATAATTATTTACATTTCTTACTATGTGTGTAGGGGGAGTTGGCCGCTTCTGTAATTGAATCTTTCCTTCCACTCTTTTTAGGCCCTGGTAGATTATACCCCCAATCTTGATGTGCTGTGGTCCACAGGGCTTGATCCCATGCTTGACATCCTGCCCCATCCCAGAGCCAGCAAATGTATTTATCTGCCCATAGAAGTCCTCTAGCCCCAGTTGTATCCCCACAATCTGCAATCTGACAGAAGTCTACCAGTATGGTGCTAGTTATTCCCTCTATAAAGGTTAGATTCAATGCTTTTCCTGTTCTTTCCCAATCCAAAGGTTCCTCTACTCTTCGATAACGTCTCCCCCCTCTTATGGACGCCTCTCCTAGAGTCACCAGTAACCCAAGGATAATTACTGTCCCTTTTCATCCTAACCAGCTACAGAGTTCCAGCGGATAGGGTAGGGGAGACTTCACCGGTTTGAGACAAGTCCCACCTTGTGCAGGACCTCCCTTTGTAGCCGGACTTTCTGAACCTCTTGTAGCCAACTGGCCCTACTCTACCTGTAAAACCTTTTTGCAATGGGACTGGTGAATCCAGGTAGACCACTCTGCAATCCTTATCGCAGTAGGGGTAGTTAGGAGGACTTTGAAAGGGCCATCCCATCTTGGGGAGTACCACTGCTTTTTCTTATTACTTTTTGTTAAGACCCAATCTCCCACATGCACCTTTTCATCTTCTCGAATTGGACCTTCTAGGATAGAACAAAAATCATTAGTACTTCTTTGTCTTAACAGCCTAGACATGTGTTCTGCTAGTGTGTGCTCAGACTCCTCAGTAGGTGTTTCATTTGGTTGTAAGGGTATCTTATATGGCCTTCCATGTATCATCTCAAATGGGCTTAAACCTTCTTTTGTGGGTGTGATATGCATACTAGTCACAGCCACTAGTAGTCAGTACATCCAATTTTTACCTGTTTCTTCCATAGCTTTCCTCAGTTTACTTTTTAGAATACCATTATGTCTTTCCACCAATCCAGCTGATTGGGAATGATAGGCACAATGGTATTTCACTTAAATTCCCATCACTTCTGTCAAATGTTGTATAGCTTTATTTACAAATAAGGGTCCATTATCACTGTCTGTGCATCTGCACTTCCTGTCGGGAATTCTCCACCCATTTTGGTCAGGGTGTCTGTGATTAGCAAACAATATTTCTTCCTTTCACATTTGTCCAATTCAATAAAATCCATGCAAATGTGTTGGAATGGATATTGCGGTGCGGGGAACTTCCCTTTCTGTGGTCTTATGCCTCCCTAAGCATTGTATCTTGCACATATAATCCATTGAGAGCAAAAAGTTTTTTTTTAGTAGTTGGCGAAGCCATGGGCTGTAAATACCTTATTAAACATCTCAGTCATCCCCCTGTTTGACACATGTGTTACTCCATGTGTCAATACTGCTGCATACCTAAATAAGGATTTTGGCAATACCGGTTTTCAATCAGGTGACATGTAAATGTTATCTAAACTTGTGCAACCTTTTGTTTTCCAATATTGTTTCTTTATCTAAGCAATGGACACTGTGTAGTCTATATTATTTCATACCTTAATTTAATGTTCTAAACTCTAAAATACCTCTAAAGGTTCAATTTTGTACCCATTAATGTAATCACTAGACACCCACCCCATAAAAAGGAACTCGCCTCATTCTTCAGTTGTGTAGAAGGAGGAGGGGGGGGGGGGGGTGTCATATCTGCACTTGAATTGGGGCTGGGAAAAAAAAAATACTCTTTATCTAACATGAATGAGTGCAGGATCACAGATCAAACTACCAAAGAAAGCCTTCCTTACTTTGGAGTTGTTAAAAAACAATATTCTTTCATTTATTCAAATATAAGTCCATAAGTCCACCAAGTATGCAGACATAAAATGTTTCCTAGTGGCATTTACATTATTTGACATATATATTTAATATATATAAAAATATTTTTCTCAGACCCCGATATTTTAGCAGAATTGAATAAAACATGAATCCCCTTTTGTATTGTTCCCCTTATTCTCTGGTCCCAAAACATATATTTTTTTTTTTTTTAACCCAAACACATATTCTAATTCAGAACTTAGCCTTTTAATTTTATAAATGTACCTAAATATAAACAGCATTGCATCATTAACACTTTACAGTTGAAAATCTGGGAGTTCTAAAAGTAACATATCCAAGAAATATTTACTTTAAGACTATTATTTGGACTTTCTTTCCCACCGAAAATCCTAATATTTTTACAGATGCACAAATTAACCTCTGTGTGCTCAAAGGGTTAATGCTGCCCTACTAGTCATCCACCATCCTCTACCTCGCTCTTCTGCTATGTCTGTCAGGCAATCTGCATTTTCTTGTTTCTGAGAAAAAGCATCAAGTCTGTATATTCCCTTCTCTCCTCTCTCTGGGCTCCCATCTACCTCCTCAAAACCATCAACAATTTCTGCCATGTGCTTCCTTTAACACCATGGCATGCTAAAATAATAAAGCAGCCTGGTGTTATCAGTGTACTCCCTTTTTTTTTTTTTATGCTCAGTTTCAATATTTACAATATAACCCTTCTGTTTTGTCATAGCTGGTCAAGAGTTAACTTTTTTTTACAGACACAATCTCTCACACAGGAATTTGAAATGGAGGAGCAATTCACTCCCTCCTGTAATACAGGAGATTCACACACGAGGGGAGGGGGTGAGGAAAAACTACAGGCTTTAATCTCCCTGTGATGATTTCTCGCACTTATTTATTTATTTTTTTACTCAGTCATACTTAGCTATTTTTCTGCTTCTCAAATATTTGTTAAACATTTAGATCACACTTGCATCTGGTCTAATTCTCTTTTGCTAGACCCATCAGTGATATGGCTATTGGATCACCTTTACCTGAAGTTGCAGCTCCAACTGTTTGGTTTCTATGAGTCCGACCGAGGTTTGTCCCCGAGCAGACGGCCCAGATGTAGCACAGTCTCCCAGACAATGTTGTCCAGTGGTACCTGAGACAGTGCTGTAATCCAAGACGCAAGCTCCGGTCCAATCCCCATGGGCCATATAGTGCAATGTCACCTGGTATTTTACATATTTATCTGCTTAATACATTGGCTAGCAAGGTGTTGGCTGCCTTACAGAGTGAAGCCATAAGACAATTAAACCAAGTATCTCTTTTAAGCTTTTCTAAAGTTTCCTGCTTCTCTGCCAGCTCCCAATCTGTCACTGATAGGCAAGCAGGCTACAACACAAATCTTACAAACACAGACCATGAGGTGTTAAGAATGATTTTTTGCTGGTTATTTAAACTCCTATTATCAACCCATACCTTTTTTTTATCTTTAGGTCCTAACAATTTAAATTTATCCATCAAATCCTGACACTTTTACAGTTAGTTTACTATTGAATCCAAACTTCCCTATAAAGCCCTGTGTCCTTAAAGAGCAGTTCCAGTCTCCCACTTGGCACATCAGGAACACAGCAGCCTCATAAGCAGGCACAAAACATTATTTTACAGAGACTATTCCCCATTGTCAGCGCCAGACGGGTCTCTCATTTACCTATAAAACACTGGTATAGTGACCCTCCGCCCACGGTAACAATAGGAATACAAGAAGTGTAAAACTATCATCACTCCCCACACTATAGGGAGAATCAAAAAAATAATTAACTTGTCTCTGCAGTACTGTTGGTTTTTTTTTTTTTTCAATAAGGTTACAGCATCAACAGAAAGGTTAACCATGAGAAAGGAGAAACTAAACACACAAAAGAAAGTTAGTCTTGTGATCTTCCTAGATCACTTAAGCGCTTACATCGTCGGGCAATCCACCTCCGACGATGACGTCAGGCATTCACCCTCTGACGTTCGGTATACCTCAAATCTTTTTTTTATCTGTCCTGGACAGCGGGTAAAGCTATTTTTTTACCTTAGACAACGCTCCCAAGTGTCTCTGTCTTCGCACACTGTATTATTAAGATATTATACAATCAATACCAGTGTCGGCAATTACAACACATTCGCACACTGTATTATTAAGATATTATACAATCAATACCAGTGTCGGCAATTACAACACATTAAACCAGAATCACACAGAAAGAGAAGAAAAGACTCTTAGAGAGTATTAAGAATAAGTTAAATTATCTTACCTCTCAAACACCAGGAGGACTGGATCACGAAGTTCGAAACCAGACAGTGGATCTGGGTCTCAGGCCCCCGCCCCTATTTCACCACTAACGTTGAGTGGGGGGACTTTTTAATTCTCAGTGAGCTTTGAGGTCCAATACTCACCAAGTTTTTGTCGGGACCATCTGACCCGAAATTCACTTGTTGGTTCCAGGCTCGGAAGGACCAAAATGTTAGGATTACTCTCCTCTTGTGATCAGTCGAACTCCAGGTGTATTGAAAAGCAGACAATTTATTTCAGATGTGTCACACAAATGGATGATGCTTACAAGCCAAAAGATGCCGTAAGAATCATACAAAGAGATGAACATCCCCCCTCCTAATACCTACAATACTATAGAGATAACGCTTCTATTGGCTGAGGAAACACACATAGCGTGCCTGGTACAAAATGGTACTTTATTTGCCAATTAGTGTTTCCTGTACATTCTTGTTCTACCATATATGGTTAAGCCTAATCATTCTACAACTTACTATGGAGTTAGTTAAAGCAAACGATACAGCAAGTTAATACAACAATGTGCTCAGAAGTCATCTTAAGAAAAGTCTCAGGGTTATTGTTTTTCTAATAGTTTTTCCAATAGTCACACAATAAACATTTAAAACTTTTCTAACACTTGGTGAGCCCTATTAAAGGGTTTCCCTTCTGAGGGGTTTCAATACTACACCCAGGTACTCTCTTTTTGTGGCTAGTAAATGTCTTCAAAAAAGAGGAGCGGGACTAACACTACAGGGAAGGGCACACCTATGTCGTCAGTAGTTCCTGATGAACTTAGTTGTATCCCCTGAAGGACCAGAGGCTTCCAGGCAATCTGAGCCGATGCGCCTATCTGGTATTGTGCCTACAGTCAACGTTGCTACTTCACCCTTTATCACCAAGGATGAACTGTCCTCGGCCCTAGACGGGTTAGAGCACAGGATTGCTGGCATGATTGCCTCCATCCCGCAGGGTGGCAAGAAGCATGACAGATTCCCCCTCCCCTGAGCCTCTTAGTCTTGAGCAGGAATGGTTTGAGGATGGAGAAGCGCTAAAAGCTCAGGATTCTGTGGATGGCCTGGTGGATAAGTCAGCTTCCGGGCAATCTGGACAAGAAGATATCAAGTTTTGGTGTCTGCCTCTCAATCACAGAGGCTTTTGATCCTGACTCTTACTGAAATGGTTCGTTCTGCTATTAGGTTGCCTCTTGCAGAGGTTACTGAGCCCCCCTGGTCCTCTTTTGGATCCCTGAGGCCTCTTCAGGCCACACAGGCTTTCCCCTTACACCCTCTGTTGGAAAAGGCAGTGTATGCTGATTGGGAACCTCCTGATAGGATTTTTGTTCCTCCTAAGAGGTTTTTCCTTTTTATAGCCCATGGATGAAAAGTTTAAGTGGAGCATGCTCGCCGTAGATGCAGCAGTCTCTTCCTAAATAAGAACTTCACTTGTCCGGTAGATAACGCACAGGGCTTGAAAGACCCTGTTGACAAGAAATTGGAGTCATTATTAAAAGCTTCAGGCACTACATCATTTAGTGCATCAAGGAATGATTGTAGAGGTTCCTGTATCCGAAAAAGGCACAGGGTTTTACTCAAACCTGATTACGGTTCAAAAACCAAACTGGGGACACAAGGCCCATTTTGGGCCGAAGATCCCTGAACCAGTATCTACTGATCCAGTCCTTTTCGGATGGAGTCTTTCCGCTCAGTAGTAGCCTCACTCCAGATGGGAGACTTTCTAGCCTCCATCGATATAAAGGACGCATATTTACACATGCCTATTTTTCAGCCTCATCGGAGGTTCCTGCGATTTGCAGTAAAGGAACATCATTTTCAGTTTGTGGCTTTACCCTTCGGGCTTGCTACAGCTCCCTGGGTGTTCATAAAGGTCCTAGCACCAGTACTGGGTCTTTTAAGGGCCTAAGGGATCTTGGTGCTCAGGTATCTGGACGACCTCCTGCTCAGATCACTCACTACAGGCTCTAGAACAGAGCATAACATGCACAGTGCGGTATTTGGAAGGCTTAGGCTAGATCATAAATACCGAAAAGTCAACCTTGAGACCAGCTAAAGTATTTAGGTCTGATCCTAGATACGGTCCATGCAAGAGTATTCTTGCCACTGGCAAGGATCTGTGCCCTGAAGGATCAGGTGCATCAGACAAGGGGCATCAGACAACCCTCCATTCGGCTCTGTATGAGTCTTCTAGGAAAGATGGTATCCTCCGTCGAGGCAGTGCCCTATGCCCAGTTCCATTCCAGGCCTATACAATAAGACATCTTGTTGGCTTGGAACAGGAGAGGGCAAGCCCTGGATTATCCAATGTTCTGATCTCCTCGGTCACGCTTAAGCCTAAACTGGTGGTTGCAGAATCAGAACCTGCGAAAGGGAAGATCTTTCTTCCTAGTAACTTGGAGAGTGCTGACTACAGATGCCAGTCTCTCAGATGCCAGTCTCTCAGGCTAGAAGGGCTCACAGCTCAGGGGAAATGGTCAAGGACAAAACAGATCCTGCCCATCAGCGTCCTGGAATTACGGGCAGTACGACTGGCCCTACAGTCCTGGACGGTGGAGCTTCAGAACTACCCTATTAGGGTTCAGTCCAACAGTGCCACTGCAGTCGGATATATAAAACACCAAGGCGGTACCAGGAGTCATTCAGCTCTGAAGGAGGTGAACTACATACTAGCCTGGGCAGAGGGACATGTGCCGATTCTATTGGCACTCCATATCCTGGTAGTAGAGAACTGGAAGGCAGATTATCTCAGCCGCAAGAAAATCTGCCCAGGGGAATGGTCCCTACACCCAGGGGTGTTCCAGGAAATTTGCCAACATTTGGGGATGGCCAGAGGGCGACCTACTGGCATCCAGGTTCAACAAGAACCTACAGCAGTTTGTGCCCCCAACAAGAGATCCTCTGGCAATCGGAGCAGATTTAACCACTTCAATACTGGGCACTTTCACCCCCTTCCTTCCCAGACCAATTTCCAGCTCTCAGCACTCTCGCACTTTGATAATTGCGCGGTCATGCTACAATTTACCCAAATGAAATTTTTATCATTTTGTTCACACAAATAGAGCTTTCTTTTGGGGGTATTTATTCACCACTTTTTTTTTATATTTTGCGATACAAGCGAAAAAAGAGTGAAAAATTAAAAAAAAAAAAAACATTTTTCTACTTTTAAAACAGAAAAGAAATCCAATAAAATTAAAATTTGGTTATAAATTTAGGCTAAATTGTATTCTGCTACATGTCTTTGCTAAAAAATATCCTGATAAGTGTATAATAATTGGTTTGTGTGATCATGGACAGATGTGTGCACATCACTGGGACAGATGATTTTACTGGAACATATGTGGGACGGGTGTTTTTACTGGGACACTTTGTGTGGGGACACTATCCCGGTGAGCAGTGTGTAAAAAAACAACAAACAAAAAAACAGCTTATACACACTGATGGCCGGCTGCAGAGATCCGCTCTCCTTCTCACTGACAAGCTCAGTGTGAGGAGAAGGAGAGCCGATCGCCTAGCAACCGGCTCTCTATTTACTTCACATGATGGCTGTGATTGGACACAGCCATCATGTGATCAGGAGGACCAATCACAGAGCCCTCCTGCCAATCCGAGATTCACCATGTCCGGGTGACACAAGTGCATCCTTTGCGATCCCGCTCCTTCTGAGGGACGTTCAAGAAAGTCCACTCGGAAGCAGGAAGCGCCCACCTGGCCGTTTATGTGCAGTGGCCGGGTGGGAAGTAGTTAAAAGGCCAAAAGGAAGCAAATAAGAGAAATGTATCGTTAGTGTTTACATACACTATACATAAGCCCTGTCACAACATCCTACTCTGACCACTAAAGATAGACTTGCAGTCTGAAACCAAAGAAAAACGTCACCCTCCTACCTTTAGCGAATCCAGCATTGTCCTTCTGCGATCTGCCACTCCGTTGCCACCCACTTAAAATTCTGCTTTATGTCCTCCCACCATGTCTGGTACTTTATTTATTTATTTTCGGGGGGGGGGGGGTTATTAGTTTTCTCGGGTACTCGTTCCTACTTCGCTTAGGTGATTCCACCGGAAGGTCTCCCCGCTCTTGCTGCCTGTAACCTCCTGGGACACGTCATAGGCCCCAGGAGGCTGTGGGACCATTCACATAATGCAGCATGGCTCACGCATGTGCAGTGGACAGCCAGCTGTGGAGCCGGCCTCGAGTTAACATGTCAGCAACAATGACCAGTGAAAAACCAGCCCGGACGAGGACGGCTGGAATATTTGTAGCTGCTGACTTTTTTTTTTTTATTTTTTCAAAGAGACCAAAGAACTGCTTTTAATCTTTAATATTTTAGGCTTCAGGTACACATCATTAATGCCTGGGCAAGAATGGCAGCTGTGGCGGACTGGTAAAAAAAAAAATTTGTCCGAGGGGGGGTTTGGTGGGATGTTGCAGTGGGGGAAAACAGGAATTCTGACTTGCCTGTAAGTTATCTTGGGGTACATTACCGAACATAGATGATGGGTTATATGTGGCTAGCGTCAGATAATTGGGACACTTGCAAAAAAAAACTTGGCTGGGCTAGGGCCACCAATAGAGTGCATCCTTATAAACTTTTCCACTCTGTGAGACTCAGTTTTTTTAGCAAGCAATAGGGAGTGATGACACAAAGTGGAGGGACCCATTTCCTTTACAGTACTCTTGTACAGGACACAGAGCTAAAATTCATAGACCATGGTACGTGCCCAAGCAACAAACTGAGGAATGGGTAGCAACATAGTAAGACAGAACAGCCAACAGGCCCACAAATAAAACGAGGGTTGGGGAATGTAAACTAAACACTCAAATAACAGCTTGAAGGTTTGTGGTGACTGACTTACTTTTTGAAAACCCTGTATTTCAGTTAGATTAAACAGTTATTCCTTTTCGTCCTATCCCAACATCTTGTCTGGGTACGATGCTTGGGGTAAAAGGGGCTGGTATTGGCTCTGTCTGCTCGGGATGGTTTGGAAGGCAGGAGGCTCTGTTTGGCAGAGAGAAGCACCCAAGTGGGGTACTCAGGCAGTTCCATCACATTTGGTGGCAGCAGTGGGATGCTTCCTGCAGTCTGGGACATCCAAACCACCACTGGAATCTGAGGTCCAGATAGCAGAATAGGAGAGTTAGATACCAGCCGACATGGAAGAGGAATTCAGAAAGAGGCTGCAAGAGATGCGGATACAGCACAGGGGGCCAGTGTCAACGCAGGTCCTGCTGGGATGGTATGATTCTGTCTGCCAGCAACTCTAGAAGGAAGCGCTAGGACGAGAGCAGCACCACCAGGGAAAAATTCTGCCCTCCATTCAGGAAAGGTACTGGATGCAGTATAAAGTGCGAATGCTGTTATTTGGGGAAACAACCGCACAAGGAGTGGACAGCTGAGTTAAGCAGGCTGGTCCGGGCAGAGATGCGGTTGGACACGAGCTACAGAGCCCTCCGCTGGTATGTAGCCCAAGTGTGCCCATGGACAGCGGACGACAGCTCGATGGAAGGCTTTGGCGGCCTGGGGCTGTTGTACGGGAGCCTGGGAGCCCATGGACCCTGACTTTGGGAGCAATCTAGAGTGGCTTTTGGAGGAAATCATGAAATACAGAGACCTGAGGCTGAATATCTCAGAAGTGCTCTGGGCTCAGGAAGATTTGGAGTTTCTAGCCAGTCAGGAATGGGAGCTGGAGATTTGCTACATACGGCTGCTAGATTCTGCTCAGCAGCAGGGCATGGCTCCCTTTGCCTGGGTCTATCAGGAAGTACCAGCCGACAGCTCTGAAATCCTGGCTTAAGTGTCTACAATGCGGCAGAGTAACAATGTGCTTTGCTCACCCCCAGCTATGGAAGTCGAGCTCTTATGGCGGATGCAGCAAGTGCTGACTCGCCTTGACGAACCTGCACAGGACCAGCTTAGATGGAGGAATGCGGCTGCCAGCAGCCGGATAAGGGTATGGGAGATGGAGCAGCCGACTCATCTCCCCAGCTGCAGTTCAAGGATTTGGGTGAAGAGGAAGCCATTCTCAGTCCCCAGTCACAGATCCCAGAAAACATGGATTTAATTGACTTTTTTGTCAGATGATGTAACATTTACTGAACTTTCAACCGAAGCGTTGGCATTTGCGCAGAACATCGCCAACTTCTGCCCTTCTGCCCCAACTTCTATGGCTCTGGGAATCAAGGGAGAAGAGGTGGTGAACCTCTTTACCCAGCCACCAGCTCCAGACACTGGGGATTTAATAATGTTTCTGCTGAGGAGGAACAACCCAGTAAGCCTCCAGCACAGGAGCTTGCCTCAAGGCAGAGCGCTGCTGACCTCCTGCCTGCAACAATCGGTGACCCTGGAGGATTTGTGCAAGGCCACCAACCTTTCAGTTTACTTCCCAGCAGAAGAGCTGACATCAAGGCTGAACATCAATGAGCTCTGTCCAGCACCAACAGCAGCTTCAGCTTTTCTGAGAGATGAGGCAGCTGGCCTTTCTCACACACCACTGACTGGGACATGGGATTTCATGCCAGCAGCATCTGTGGACTTACAACAAACTCCCCCAGCTGAAGTGCTTGCATCGGGGCTGAGTGCTACAGACCTCTGCTCCACACCCATAGCAGTTCCCGAGTCCCAGGGTGAGAAGTTAGCGGTCACTCCCCAGCAGCAGATCAGGATGCAGGAGGAGAAGTTAGAGGAGGTGGTTGTGCAGTGTAGGGACACGGGAGCGAAGGAAGTCGTCCTTGCTTCACAGCGGGAGTCTGGGAGATGGAGCGGCCAGCTCATCTCCCCAGCGACAGATCTACAGTCTGGGAGTGGAAGAAGCCGGCCTCCCTCCCCAAAAGTCAGAGTGGATGATATGGGATCCCCAGCAGAAGCGCTGTCATCAGAGCAGAGTGCTACCAACCTCTGCCCAGCAAAGGCATTAACTGTAGTGTTCTAGGGAGCCGGGCAGTCGGCCCCTCTCCCCAGAGACAAGCTGATGTAATGAAGCTCCTACTTCCAGCTGAAGCACTGGCAACAGGGCAGAATCCCGCTGGCCTCTGCCTAGCACCTATAGTGTCTTCACAGGTTCAGGGAGCCGGAGCAGCAGATCAAACCTCGGAATGGTAAAGACAACCCAGCTGAAGCACTGGCAATAGAGCAGAAGAGCGGCACTGGCCTCTGTCTAGCACCTACAGTGTCTCCACAGCTCCAGGTAATGACTACTTCAGTCTGTAAGACTCAGAGCAGATCATAACCGCTGCCAGAGTGCCCACCACATATATATTGCGGCAGGGCAGCCCGGCTGCGCAAAATCACGTACCTGGTATATGATTTTGTGCACGTGATCTGGGACGCATGTGCCACCAGAGCCCCGCTCCCGTTGTGATTGGACACAACGGGAGCTGATCAGCGGGTCTGGCAGTTGCAATTGCCGCTGGGACCCGAGGAGAGGCAGAACGGCGGTCTGCCTACGTAACCAAGCAGATCGTCTTTCTGCCAGGAAGGAACATGGAGATCTTGTGTTTCTGCTAAGCAGAAACACGGATCTCTGTTTTCCTCCTAGTGCTTCCATTCCCCCACAGTTAGAAATCGCTCCCTAGGAGCACATTTAACCCTTTGATCGCCCCTGATATTAACCCCTTACTTGCCAGTGTCATTTCTTACAGTGACTGCATTTTTTTTTCAGCACTGATCAGTGTATTGGTGCCACTGGTCCCCCAAAAGTGTCAGATTTGTCCACCGCAGTTCCGCTCAAAAAATCGCTGATCGCTTCCATTAATAGTAAAAACAATTTTAAAAAATAAAGTCCATAAATCTATCCCATAGTTTGTAGATACTATAACAAAAGACCTGCGTAACAAGGTAATGAACCTTTACCAAGATGGAAAAGGATATAAAAAAGATATCAAAAGCATTGAATATGCCAGTCCTGTTCAATCACTTAAGAAGTGGAAAATTTGGGGATCTCTTGATACCAAGCCAAGGTCAGGTAGATCAAGAAAGATTTCAGCCACACCTGCCGCAGGAATTATTCGGAATCCAAAGAAAAACCCACAGGTAACCTCAGGAGAAATACAGGCTGCTCTGGAAAAAGATGGTGTGGTGGTTTTTAAGGAGCACAATACGATGATACTTGAATAAAAAAGAGCTGCATGGTCAAGTTGCCAGAAAGAAGCCTTTACTGTACAAGTTCCACAAAAAAGCCTGGTTACAATATGCCCAACAACACCTTGACATGCCTCATTGGCTTTTTTGTGGCATTGGCGCAGTAAAGGCTTCTTTCTAGCAGCTCAACCATGCAGCTCTTTTTTGTTCAAGTATTGTTGAATTGTGCTCTTTAACCACTTAAAGGGGTTGTAAACCCTTGTGTTTTTTCACCTTAATGCTTCCTATGTGCCTGAAATCTTTCTTGATCTACCTGACCTTGGCTTGGTATCAAGAGATCCCCAAAATTTTCCACTTCTTATTAAAGTGGAGGTCCAACCACCACTGCAAAAATTAAAAGCCAGCAGCTGCTGACTTTTAATAATTGGACACTTACCTGTCCTGGAGTCCAGCGATGTTGGCACCGCAGCTGATGTTTCCATCAGCTGTCGGGTGCATGCCGCCTCCATTGTGAGGAAGGGAACCCAGCAGTGTAGCCTTACAGCTTCACGCCAGGTACCCTACTGCGCATGTGCGAGGCTCCGCGCCTCTCTCTCTAGCGTCTGGGGAAGGAGAAGGCCCCAGTGATGATGCAGATTACCCGCGGCTGAAGCTCCCAGAAGTGGAGACAGGATACCTGTGAAAGGTATCCTGTGCTCCCCCTCGAAAGTTGCTAAATGTGGCACCGGAGGGGGGGAGAAGTACAACGAGCGGAAGTTCCACTTTTGGGTGAAACTCCACTTTAAGTGATTAAACGGTACTGACTGGCATATACAAAGCTTTGGATATCTTTTTATATCCTTTTCCATCTTTTGTAAGGTTTCATTACCTTGTTACACAGGTCTTTTTGGATGTTCTTTTCTACCTCCTCATGGCTCAGTGTCTAGCCTGCTTCGTGCATCCATGTGAGAGCTAACAAACTCATTGACTATTTATACACAGACACTAATTGTGAGTTAAAAAGCCACAAATGTGGGAAATTAACCTTTTTTAATTGCCATTTTAACCTGTGTGTGCAACCTTCTGTGTCTGTACCAAGGCCAAACATTCCAGGGTATGTAAACTTTTTATCGGGGCCATTTGGGCGATTTCTGTAGTTTATGATTTATAATAGTTTTCTGGATCCTTCTTGACAAATGGCTTAATGTGATTGCTATCCTTAAATAAAATCAATTTTTTTTGGCATGATATATATATATATATATATATATATATATATATATATATATATATATATATATATATATATATATATATATATATATATATATATATATATATATATATATATATATATATATATTAGTGTGTGTACTCCTCTCCTCTCCTCTCCGAAAAGTACCAATTAGGAATTGCAAGGGTAATCGTGCCAGATGCGGGTCAAGACCAGAATGAGGAAGGCCAAAATATGAGACAGAATATAACCTGGGACTCGGCTTTATGTTGTCACAACAGACACCTTGCTCATCTGCCAGAAGTTTGAGTCTATGGTACCATGTTCTTCTGAGATAATTGGGCATGACGAGTATTGCCAGAACCCTTTCCGCCTCCATCCTGTGTAGCACTTGGGAGAGTATCTTCATCAGAGGGAAAGCATAAACTAGTATGAATTGAGTCCAAGAAATCACCAGAGAATTTTATTGTGAGGGCTCGAGGATCATAAGTCTTAGCCATGAATTAGTTCCCCACCTTTTGACAGAGATTTTGAAAAATCTCTGGATGCAGAGACCATTCCTCTGGGTCAAGGCCTTGACATCTTAGGTTCAATATATTTTTATTATTTTTTTCACATTCTAAACAGAAAAGTACAAAAGCTAGATCAGGACCCAAACATAGGGTGTACCGATCTAAAAAAAAGAAACGTGTAAACATTTACATAGTACATTCTTTACATGCAGAAATATGATTAGAAGAGATGTCGGTGACAAAAAGGTTTCTGATACAATGCTAATTTTTATAATCCTGCCTATACCTCTAGCCCGGAAGCCCCAATGGGATCCTGCTGCTCCAGAGGCCGAGGGGGCAGAAATTTCCATATGTACCCTCAGAACCAGGGTTAATAGTACTTTCGAGTATCTTGGCTGCCTAGATTACATATACTGGCAGCTACGAGTGTATTTTAGCACGTAAAGTGATTACCAGGAAAAGAGAAAAGAAATCGGGATAGAGAAGATAAAAGAACAAAAGAAAGAAGAGGAAGGATGATAAAAAAAAAGGGAACCCCGAGAAGGGGAGTAAGGAGGGGGGGGGGGATAGAGGCAGCGGACCTCACATTTGTATGTGTAATAATCACATAAAGGTTAGAAGGGGGAATAAGGAGAACTCCGTCTCCTAAGTTGTATTTACTGGTGAAAGTCTGTTTTTTAAATTATCTGAAGTAGAGTAATGCCTCCAGATACTCCAGATGAACGAAAACTTTGCTTCTTTTTCTATAGATTTAGCCTGCATCTCCTCCATAAGCATGATATCATTTATTTCTGCCACCCATTCAATGAGAGATGGAGGAGAGGTAGTTTTCCAATGTCTAGGAATTAATTGTCTCGCCGCACTCAGGAAAAATTTGAGAAGACTGTGTTTTTGGAATTTGAGGGTCCCAGGAAGTACGGAGAGAAGTGCTATGATGGGGGAGGATGTGAGAGATTTGTCATCAATTTCATTATAGATTTGAAAAATTTGTGTCCAAAAAGGCCGAATCACATCACAATCCCACCAGATATGTTTATATGTGCCTGTTGCTGAGTTACATCTCTAGCAGGCATCGGTTGCAGATGGGAACATAGTCTTGAGAATAGTTGGGACCCGGTACCACCTTGATAGTAATTTATAATTTTTCTCCTGAGTGTAACTCTAGATGGATGATTTGTAGGTGAAAAGAAAAGCTTTACCCCATTCTGCCTCTGTTATGTCCTTCCCAAGCTCCTCCGACCATGCAGTGGTGTATTTTAGGAAAGTTGTTATAAGTGTGATCTATTGACATCCTATATATCAGTGATAAGGTATGGCGAGGCATCTCCGTGCAAGTAGTTAGTTGTTCGAACCCAGTCAGAGGTCTGTGTATTAGATTGGAGTCATGAAGTTTCTTGGAGTAGGAGGTTAAATGTAAGCGGGTAAGCCGTGTAACCCTAAAGGTAGCTGTACTATTAAGAGTCACAAAGGTACCTTTCTCCGAGTCTACATATTGTTGTACTGTGGGCCAGGGATCTCTCGAGTAACTTTCCAAGTTATGTACAAGTCCACCTTCTGGGAGAGCTGGATTATCGAATAAGGGAGTGAGGGGACTCGGTTCAGTAGATAGTATGTCTCCCTTTTTCGGTACCATACCGCCAAGGCATCTCTGGTGAGGGGGGATAAGATTGGGATGGATTTATACGTTTTATCGAATCCCCAGAGAAGTGCCCTGAGGTCGTCCAAAGACATATCCTGTTCTATCAAGGTTGATGCTTTGGTCAGAGGACGAGGGAACCATTCCAGAACTCGAGAGATTACTGCTGAGCTATGGTAAACCTCAAAGTCAGGTAAACCAACCCCTCCTTTATGAGTGGGGGCACATAGAATTTTGTGTTTCAGTCTGGGATGGCTCCCTCTCCATACAAAGCGAATTGCCATAGTACGGAGGGCACGAAAGAAAGCTGATGGGAGAGCAATCGGAAGAGCTTGAAATAAATAGAGTAATTTTGGAAGTATGTCCATTTTCAATGCGCTCATACGTCCAAGCCATGACACCGGTAGGTCCTTGCGTTCCTCAGAGAGGCGTCGCAGCTTAGTTAGGAGAGGGCTGAAGTTTAGGGCGTGAATTTCTGATATACATCTAGGAATAGCGGTACCTAGATAAGAGATGGAACGTGTCTGCCATTGGAATGGAAAGTTGGCCTTAAAGCGGGGTTCCACCCAAATTTGGAACATTATCTCTATGCATTCTCTTCCTTGCCTAGATTCTGACATGCTGTGTAAAAAAATTTAAATCGCCGTAATTACCTTTTTTTTTTTTTTTTCTAATCTTAGCACTTCCTGGTTTTCCTCCCATGGGAGTAGGCGTGTTTCTAGCCTCCCCCAGACCTCCCATAGTCCCCTGGGAGCTAGTCTCAGGCTTCCCAGCATGCATTGTGCAACAGCGTCATCACAACATCTCAGTGAGTGCTGGGAGCACAGTATTCACTGCATCCAGGAAATACATGCTTGTGGGCTTCAAATGCCCACAATGAAGATGGAAACCGCCTTCAGTGAATATTATAAGTTATTCTTCACAACGAAATCGGACACAGGCGGACTTATTACACAGAACATGTGAGTAGATAATCATGAGAAGAAAAGTTTGTGAATGAACTCCAAAAAAAAAAACGATAGGTGGACCCCCGCTTTAAGAGATGTCAAGGTATTTTGAGTTAGTGAAAGGTTCAGTGCTTCTGTTTTGGAGACATTTAATTTGTAATTGCTAAAGTGGCCGAACCTATTAATTTCGGCTAGCAATGAAGGGATGCTAATATGGGGTTGGGTCACATAGAGAAGTAAATTATCTGCGTATTAGGAACGTTTACATTGGGAAGAGGGAGTCTGGATGCCGTGTATATTTGGATTCAACCGAATGGCTTGAGCTAAGTGTTCAATCACCAAGGCAAACAGTAAAGGGGAAAGCGGACAGCCTTGTCTCGTGCCGTTCGTGATTGAAAACTTGTCCGATTGTGTACCGTTCGTCAAAACAGTGGCTGTCGGTTTTGAGTAAAGAGACATGATACGTGCTAACATTCTAGGGCCTAACCTTATTTGGGAGAGGGTGGATTGAAGAAAGGACCAGTTTACCCTATCGAAAGCTTTCTCTGTGTCTCAGGAAAGAAGACAAGTTGGAGTGTGGGTGCGATGAGCATTGCTATTAGGTGTATGGTTTTGATGGTGTTGTCCCTAGCTTCGCGACCAGGGACAAAACCCACTTGGTCTCTATGTATAATGTTGGGTAGAAATGGTGACGTTCGGTTGGCAAGAATCTTGGCTAAGAGCTTCAAGTCAATATTTAATAGGGATATTGGTCTGTAATTGGAACATGCAGCAGGGTTTTTGTCCGGTTTCGGGATTACTACAATTTGGGCTTGGAGAAGGGTTGCAGAGGGGGCTATATTTCCATCTATCGCCGAAAACGCCTTTGCTAGGGGAGGTGATAATAATAGTGGGAATGTTTTATAAAAACGTGGGGAAAACCCATCTGGACCAGGGCTTTTGCCAGATTTGAGATTTTTTATGGCCTGTATAAAGTCTGTGTCAGAAAGGGCAGATTCCATTTCTTCCGAGTCGGAAGAAGGAATGGTGGGGAGGGCGGTTTCTTGAATGTATGAGGATAGGTCCTGTGGAGGTGCCCCTCCATGGGATTTAAAGGTCGGCGTCTGTGGGGGAAGATTATATAGAGAAGCGTAGTATTGGCGGAATTCCTCCGCTATTGCTGAGTTATTCATTAATTTCCCTTTGGTAGCTGAGTTAATAAAGGGAATAGGTTTCCTGAGTTGACGGGGGTGCAATGTGTTTAAGTGTTTACCGCATTTATTGGCTTGGGAGTAATGAACAAAGCGTCCCTTATTCTTCGCTATTAGGGAGCGCTCCTGGCATTAGTCAGGTCTAAGTGAGTGGCCATGTCAGGGTTTCGTTTATGTGAGTCTTCCAATGCATTAATGGAGGCGAGGAGGCGTGCAATCTCTAATGTACGTTCTCGTTTTAGTCTGGAACCGTGTTGGATAAATTTGCCCCTGAGGACACATTTAAGCGCTTCCCATTTTATAAGTGGGTTGGTATCGTCATGTGCGTGATCTGTAACAGTTTTTAATGGTCTGTATGATGTCCTGTACGCACACTGAGTCAAATAATAGATTGTCGTTAAGTCTCCAGGAGGTTCTGGCTTTACCAGACGGAATCCTCCCTAAGCTCAGATGAATAGGGGCGTGGTCAGACCAAAGAGTAATATAGAGAAGTATACTATAGAAGTGTCCAGGTTATAATCCAATAATGTTTGTGAAATGAAAATGTAGTCCAATCTACTGTAAGAGGAATGTGCAGGGGAATAGTATGTGTAGTCCCTGGTAGAGGGGTGAAGAACTCTCCACACATTAGAGTTGTATGCAAAGAGCTGCGCTTAGGACAGTAGTTTAGGTGTGCTGCCTCCCTTAAAAGAGCTTCCCTAGGGATTCTCTACTAGCTAGAATTATATTACCAGGGGTTGTGGCGCTTCCTGTAGGGTAATAAATGGGAGGGGTGGTTACCCAGATGGTTTCCTTCACTAGATCCCAATGGAGGTGACTGCTACCTACCAGGGAGAAAAAGCCTTAGTTACCGTGAGGGTATGCGTGTCTGTACCTACACACACATATCCCCATGCACCCGTGTGTGTCAGCAGATATCTCCACACATTAGGGCTGCAACTAACGATTATTTTCATAATCGATTAGTTGGCCGATTTTATTGTTTCGATTAATCGGTTATCAACCTTTTAAAAAAAAAAAAAAAAGTGTGGCGTATAATTTAGTTAATATGTAAAGAAAAAAAAAGGCAATTTATTCTTAAATATCCCTATGCAGCGGTAAATATAAATAACGAACTATATATATGGTTAGGGAGCAAAATATCCAATCCACTCTGAGAATAACAAACAGAAGAGATATACTGTATATACTATTAGAGGAGATATACTGTATAAACTGTTAAAGAAGAGATATACTGTACATACTATTAAAGGGTGAATCTGATAAATATTATCAGACTCAGAGATCAAATGTCTTCCTTCAAAAAAAATTTTCATTTTAAGAACGTTCGTTCGATTCTCTAATCGTTAGTGGGGTCAAGTCGATGTTCATTTTCAACCACAGTGACCGGAAAATTTGGAAATAGAAAATTTCTTGGTCAAAGGAATTTTCAGAATTTTCAGACAGTCTATGTGGTTTTCGTTCAGAAATTACATTCATTTTAAAAACAATGTGTTAAAAACAAGTGAAAATTTCAAACAACATTCTTTCATTCAGCGAATGTACAAAGCTAAATATTCTAGTCTGAAAATTGATCGGTGTGGCCAGAATAAGGCTCGGTGCTTTTTTGCTTTTTGCTGTGCGTTTTTGATTTTTGCGGTGATTTGCGTTTTTTGCATTTTTTTGGCCAATTTGTTGTTGGGCAGATTAAAAAACACAAATTGCTGCAAAAATGCATTAAGCCCGGTTTCACACATGTGCGGTGCGAATTGAAGCTCAGGTTTCACTGGGGAGATAAAAATCTCCTGTTCAAAGGAATCACTGCGTTTTAGCTCAGGATCAGTGAGGAGAGAGAGGGGGGGAGAGGGGGAGGTGTAGTGAGGAGAAGTAGAAAATCCATGTTCAGAACGCAATGCATCTGCGAAGCAGATGCGTTCCCATAGAAGATAAGGGGCTCGTAATTCGCACCGCAATGCCCAGAAAACGCACACGTTTTTTGTGCAGTGCGAATGCAAGGCACATATGTGAACCAGATCCATTCATATGAATGTATTTTAAAATGTCCTGCGAATTAGATGCAGTGTAATCCGCATCTAATTCGCATAGGTGTGAACCCGGGCTCAATGCTTTTCAGCAGCTTCTCCATTGAAGTATATTGAACCAAAAAAGCACCGTTTTTGCGTTACAAAAAAAGTCCCTGACCCTTTCCAAATACGCAGCGGCTGAAAAAAGCATAGATGTGAACGTGTCCAATGGGAAACCATCTTAATGAACTGCAGTGCGCTTCTGCAAAAAAGCACCAAAAAACACATAGATGTGAACCAGGTCTAAGACGTTTCGTAACATAATGGGGTTAAAAAAACTAAAGTTAGCCCTTTATAGTACAAAAAAAACAGATAATCACTACTGTAAGGGGTTCATTTTTTTTTACTGTAGAACTGTGAAAGTAACATCTACAAGCGATTATTTGCTCTTTTTGTACTATAAAGGGCAAGTTTTAGTTTTTTTTTACCCCATTATATTACTGGCCGATTAATCGATTATGAAAATAGTAATCGATTAATTTCATAATCGATTAGTTGTCGATTAATCGATTAGTTGTTTCAGCCCTACCACACATCCACCAAGGAAAGCTCCGCGAGGGTTGTTCGGATTTTGGTCAGAGAAGCTGGGGAAATAGAGGACTTACCGGTTGAAGTATCGAGACGGGGTATCAAGGCAGCATTAAGGTCCCCTCCCAGGATCATGTTGATCGTGCTGAAACGTTTTAGACGTGATGTAATCGAGGAGAGAAATTGCAGTTGGTCCTGATTGGGAGAATATACGTTAATGACCGTGTATATCAAATTCAAGTATGATCATTTGAGAAAAACATATCTCCCTTGTGGATCTATATAAGAGTCTAGCACATCTGGTGTGAACGTGGCATGGAATGCAATAGAAACCCCTTTTGGACTTAGCTTTTGGGTTAGTACTGTGGTACCAGGTGGGGTATTGCTTATGTAGGAATTGTGGGATTGTGTCTGATCTAAAGTGGGTCTCTTGGAGAAGTAAAATTTGCGTACGTAATTTATGAAAGTGGTACAAAATTTGGCCCCTACAATTCAAAGAGGATACTTTCAAGGAGGGTTGCATTGCCATGAGAGAAGAAATGTAAATTAAGTGTTAGGTTGGATAAGAGTGAGGTCTGCTGCCCCAGAGCAAGGGAGAGAAGGAAGGGGAAAGGGGAGAGGAGGTCGCCATCCAGTGACGAACATAGGAAGCAAAAGAAAAAGGGGGTTAGAGAAGATGAAGGTGAGAGGAGAAAAAGAGAAAAGGAGTAAGGAGAATAAGGCCAGTAAGGCCTACCTAACTATAGTGTTGTAACCAACAAGTCAGCAAAGCCCGCTAGGGGTGCTGAGAAAACCTAAGAGGGGGTACGTATCAGCGCACGGAGGAGCCCGCACACACCGGGCAACAATAGCATTTTTATAAATTAACTTAGTAGCTCAGGATCCCCCACTGCCACTCATATTTTATGTAACTAACCTCTTGTGGGCCACCCCAGGGGGGAACCCTGGGGAAGTCCCTTGCATGATGACCGCAGTGAGGGTCTATTGCTTAACTGTAGACAGGTCAAGTATAACCAATTATTAACAAGAGGAGGGGGGGGGGAAGGGAAGTAGGTGCCAACAGGCGTAGCCATTATATAAAAAACTAACATTACTATAGTGCAAAAGTAGAATGATATAACATCTGTCAGTGCAATCAATAGTGCAAAAATAATGTAACTTTTCAAAGTTCCACCATAACTAGGAACCGGGACGACATCACGGGTTGGAGACCTGTGGAGAAGAAGTGGTTGATCAAAAAGTGGGGGGGAGGGATTCAGCCAGCAGTCGACTTGGAAGCTTCAGCTTTTGAACGTTTGTTCTTCTTGGATTGTTTCTGCCAGCCTGTATTGATCTGGAATCCAGGGGTTGCTGCATGAAGTGGCCAGTCTGGTAACGGGATCTGAGGTAGCTCGAATGTTCCTAGGAACTTTGGTAAATCCCCCAGTGTGCGAAATGTTGCTGATTTTCCTTCATGAGATGCAGACAGGTTAAAGGGGAAACCCCAGCGATATTTGATGATGTGTTTTGCCTGTAGAGCTCCAGTAAGGGGTTTCAGAGCCCGACGCATGTCCAGGGTCAGCTTAGATATATCTGGAAGCAAGGTTACTTGAGCGCCATTGAAGAAGATGAATTCTTGGGTACGTGCGGCTTGCATAATGGTGTCTTTGACCGCATAGAAATGTACTCTACAGATAACGTCTCTGGGGTGTTCCAGATTAGGGTTTCTAGGGCCCAGAGCTCTGTGCACCCGATCCAGTTCCAGGGGGGGCATCTTTGTCTTTCTGCAGCAGCTCATTGAATATGGCTATAATCGCAAGGGCCAGGTCTTTGGTTTCCACAGATTCAGGAAGGCCGCGGATGCGTATATTGTTACGTCTGGCTCTATTTTCTTGGTCGTCCTGGTGGTATATTAGTTGTTGTATTTGCAGGGTGTGCTCATGTAGAATGGATTCATGGGTTTGCAGAGTGGAAACAGTCTCTTCTACACTGTGCTCAACTTCTTCCAGCCTGTTAGTGACATCTCTGCGCAGCTCTGCTATTTCCTGCTTGTATGAGCGTTCCATTCTCTGTACACAGGCCTCAAAATCGTGTTTGTTTGGGAGGGCCTTGATATAGGCCTCCATGTCCCAACTAGTAAATGATCTGTGGGAATCTGGGGAGTGACAAGCCGATCGGACTGACTCGTTCTGAGTCTGCAGGGGATCTGGCACGCTGTCTGTTTCTGGTGTGAGGTGTGGAGCGCTGTGAAGCAGCTCCCTGTGAGCCTGAGGAGCGGGTCGGCGCCATCTTGGATGAGGGGGGGGCACAATGTTTAGACCCCAATCGGGTAAAAACTCTATCTATATCCCCCTCTTTTTGTGGATCAGGGGTGTGCTGGGTGTCTCCCCCACCTCTCCTCCCCATTACCGACCCGTCGTTTTCAGTTGTGAAGTGGTACGAGCCTCGAACGTCCAGTGTGTGCGGGAGCTCCAGCAGGGCACGTCTGCTCACTCCATGCGCTAGGCCACGCCCCTCCAAGGCCTTGACATCTTAAAGTCCACTTGCCATTTGTCCTCTTGAGGGATGTGGATGGCTGAGAAAACTGGAATGTGATTTTCCACCCACTGCATACAGCTGATTTATGCTTTTTACTTTACTATCAGTTAAAATGGTCCAAGTAACGTATCAGGAATCTCCAACCCATTGACATAAGAGCTATGTTATTACATCATTTAGCATCAATTCTTTTATTAGTACAAATTGCATTGTACTCCTGGAGAAAAACCTCCCTCTTGAATACAACAAAAAAAAAATGTGCCATTTGGCAACGGGAATCATCTTTCCTTCCTTAACTGGATTAAACATTGTAATCATCCGATGTTGGACCGTTAAGATGGTATGAGGGCTGGAGAGCAGACATTGAAAAGCTGTTTATCAAGTTTTGAAGGTTTTTTTTTTTTTTTGAAGTCCGCAGACAAAGTTGTGGCTTAAGAGTCTTTTAGTAGGCGGTCGTCCAGGTAACCTGTGACATTGCCATTATTTCGCAGAAGAGCCAGAAGCAAGAAAAGCACCTTTTGTGAATGCTCAAGATGAAGAGGAGAGCCTGAATGGTAGTACTACAAACTGGAAGTGTTGGTCTCCCATAGCATAATGCAGAAAGTGTTGATTTGAGAGGAAGATAGAAAAGGCAGTTTGGAATGCGTCATGCGAGAGACCTGATAACATTACACCCCGGTTCACACAGGGGCGACTTGTCAGGTGACTTGGCAAGTCGTGTTGCCCCTGTGTGAACCGGCAGTACCTTGTTCTCCTGATCCTAAGCTTCATTGGGAGTTAAACTGTCAAATGTAAGTTGCTCATATCATGAAACATTTGAGACAAAATGGCAGGGGTTATCGCAATAAAGTGAGCAACTCCCAAATCCTCTGCCTATAAAGCTGTATAGTGTGCTAGGCACTGTGAATTGTGTTTATTGAAAGCCAGGAACCCATGTAGATTTGCAGGAAAAGCCTGCGTTGCCTTATTTAGGATGCTGAGGATCCAGGCTTTACCCATCACGTTGAGCATACCCCCAAAAGGGGTGTTTTGGGGTCTAGCAACCACAGAAAGGGTCCTGGTCCTGTACAGCACCCTGCGGTTAACTACACATGTTGCACTATGTCCCAAGGTGAGTGCTAACGCAGGATCCAGTTCCTGAAGCAAATTTTACAGGCCAACCCCACGAGCATTTAACAAGAGTTAAATTCTTGTCGTCATGTTTAGGGGGAAGAGGAATAAGCTGTAATAACCTTACCAAGTATTACCCTATTTCTCTGCTTCTACACTTAAGCCAGCCATATACGGTTCAAATCTCAGCCCGATCAGCAGGAACCAGCAAAGATTTGAATCGTGAGGGCAGGCTAAATGTACCCAAGTTGATTGATCAAATCAGCTAGCGGCTGGTATAGCTGCTAGCAATAATCGCCATGTTCTCCCTGCAGGGAAGATTCCCTCGGGCAAGGATTTTCTCAGTTTATGGCTGGCCTTATTGAGCATTTAACCTTGCATTTTTTAGCAAGAACACAAGATCAGTATCCATGCCTGACAGCACGGCGGTCTGCCTTGTTTAGATCGGCTATTTCTGTGGGGAGCAATCGCAGGTGGCCCGCTGATTGGCTCCCCCTGTATATATGCAATATTTATTATTATTGTTAACAATTTTATATTGCGCCAACAGTTTACGCAGCACTTTACAATGTAGAGCGGGACAGCACAATTACAGTACAGTTCAATATATACAGTGGGGACGGAAAGTATTCAGACCCCCTTACATTTTTCACTTTTTGTTATATTGCAGCCATTTGCTAAAATCATTTAAAGTGGTGTTCAGGCCAAAATTATACTTTTTAAATAAAAATACCCCTATAATACACAAGCTTAATGTATTCTAGTAAAGTTAGTCTGTAAACTAAGGTCTGTTTTGTTAGTTTATAGCAGTAGTTTGTTATTTTATAAACTTCCAGCAGGCTGTGGCCATCTTAAGTGTGGGCATCTGAAGCCAGACTGTATTTCTTCCTGGATCTCATCCTTGCAGATCTCGCACATGCTCAGTGCAGCACAAGCAGTGTAATAGGTTTCAGGTCAGGTTTCCATAACAGCAGTTTCAGAGGAAGTTGCCACCCCTTCCCAGAAGGCATTGCAAACAGGAAATGATGCGATGGGCTGCGGCCAGGGAGGAGGAAGTGAAAAATGAATACAGCAGATATACAGTAGGTGCTGAGAATTTTTTTTTTAAAAATATCCAATTTGTTTACAGTGCACAGTTTAGTGAGAGATGCTGAAGAGTTGTAAAAGTGGGTGAAACTCCACTTTAAGTTCATTTTTTTTCCTCATTAATGTACACACAGCACCCCATATTGACAGAAAAACACAGAATTGTTGACATTTTTGCAGATTTATTAAAAAAGAAAAACTGAAATATCACATGGTCCTAAGTATTCAGACCCTTTGCTCAGTATTTAGTAAAGCACCCTTTTGATCTAATACAGCCACGAGTCTCTTTGGGAAAGATGCAACAAGTTTTTTTCACACCTGGATTTGGGAATCCTCTGCCATTCCACCTTGCAGATCCTCCAGTTCTGTCAGGTTGGATGGTAAACGTTGGTGGACAGCCATTTTTAGCTCTTTCCAGAGATGCTGAATTGGGTTTAAGTCAGGGCTCTGGCTGGGCCATTCAAGAACAGTCATGGAGTTGTTGTGAAGCCACTCCTTCATTATTTTAGCTGTGTGCTTAGGGTCATTGTCTTGTTGGAAGGTAAACCTTTGGCCCAGTCTTAGGTCCTGAGCACTCGGGAGAAGGTTTTCGTCCAGGATATTCCTGTACTTGGCTGCATTCATCTTTCCCTCAATTGCAACCAGTCGTCCTGTCCCTGCAGCTGAAAAACACCCCCACAGCATGATGCTGCCACCACCATGCTTCGCTGTTGGGACTGTATTGGACAGGTGATGAGCAGTGCCTGGTTTTCTCCACACATACCGCTTAGAATTAAGGCCAAAAAGTTCTATCTTGGTCTCATCAGACCAGAGAATCTTATTTCTCACCATCTTGGAGTCCTTCGGGTGTTTTTTAGAGAACTCCATCCGGACTTTCATGTGTCTTGCACTGTTTTGCTTGCGTCTATCTAGCAAGATTACTCTGTGGTATAAGCAAGGAAGCTGAGATTTCTGCAGTGTGTAAATGTGCTTTTTGCTATACAAAGATGCTGTACATACAAAACTATTACAATCTTAGGAATACAATACAAGACTGACAGATCTCTATAACAAGCATAATGCCTATCAAATGAACAGCCTATAGTGTATATCAGTACAAATATACTTAAAAGCTACTTATCTTCTGTTACTGTATGTTCGTGATCTCCATTGGCAACTATGCTTCTTGGACAGCAGGCAGTGTTCTTGTATCATGAGTGGTGGCTTCTGATCTTCAAAGCATGATTGTGTGTGTCTGTGTCTCTAGCTTATGCCTGAATCCCCCTTTTATGTGCCAGGCTGTTTACCATAGTTACCAAACAACAGAAAACATACATGTTTGCTGTAGCTGTGTAGACAATGGACTGTTGAAAACTGTATCTACGTACCCATTGTCTAATCAATCCAACACCTGACAGTAATCTAACAGTCATTCTTTCAGTTTGAAAACCTCAAACAACTAAATCTCTTTCTTGTGTACTGTAGCTATAGAGACAATAGCCTGTTAATTGAACTGTCAATTGAATCCAACAATGATATCTACCCCGATTTGTATAAAACAGCATTTGTTTTGAGAAATCTACTCAAGCCAAAAACTGACTATCTCTATGACCAACCACTATTGTGTAATGTTATGTCCCATGTATCGCAAGTCTGATTAATAAAAAAAAATAGTGTAACAAACGCAAGACATTCCGCCCTAGATTTTTTTTTCTTTCAGACTCCATACAGAAAATCTCTTCATTACTAAACTCATTCTAAACATTAATTTTTCCTTGAATGCAACCCCTCCCATTTCTGTCATTGAGAAGGTGTTTCAGTCTTTCACTAAAAGTTCATTAGAAAGTTCATTAGAAAGTCCATTCTAAAGTTCTTTAGAAACAAGTCCGGGCTTGTAATACATCAAAGGCCTTGCTCTCCACAGCTCTTGCGATCTTCTGTCATTCTTTCCATCATGTGACCACTTTTCTCTGGTCTTCCTATGGATCAAATCGGAGACAGCCTGTGGAGTGGAAAACAAAGCGGATTATCTGTTCCTTCTAATAATACATAAACAGTAGATCCAGGCCCTTCAGCTAAAATCCCTCCTCTAAATGGCTTCTTGCCTGGATATCTGACTAACACTTTGCACCCTGCCTGTACCCACTTCTGACCCTCCCAAAGAACATCAATAGGGAGGAGAGGAAGTATACTGATATTTCCCAGAAGATCACTGCTGTTTATTTTGGAAGGTTTGCTGTTATGTAGCCTCACTTTCCACTCTTGCTGAGAAGTATCCAGAGTCCCAGCCACTGTCTTGAAGCTCGTCTGTCAATGCAAATGTAACTTCAAACCTTCCTGCCAGATTCCCTCTCATTCCTTGATAGGCTTCAGCTTCAGATACGTCACTCTTGGTTTCTATGTCATGAGAAGAAGTAACATGGTATCTTTTAAGTCCTGATCTTTCAGGTACCTTACATAAATACTAAACTCTGCACTCCAGCTGTGGAATCTGTGCCCCAGCCCATACCATCCTCTCATAGGGTGTGCTTTTGGCTATTGGCCTAGAATTTAACAACATGACTGCTTGTGTGAGGACCCGATCCCACCCCCTTAGTGTATGTGTGGGTGTAAATTTGCATATCTGGTCCTTCAATAGCCCGTTGTATCTTTCAATCAAACCAGCTGCCTGTGGATGGTATGGGATGTGGCACAACCAGTACACTCCAGAATCTTTGGCCCACTGCTGTATTGTTGATCCAGTGAAGTGTGAGCCGTTATCACTTTGGACTTGTTTGGGACAACCATAAGCAACGACAAGTTTCTGTAGCAGTTGAAGCGTTGCGGCTTGATCTGCACGTTTGCAGGAATGAACAAGCAGAAGTCCTGAATATGTGTTCACTGCAGTGCAACAATATCTCAGTCCATTATTTCCCCGGGGTAGGGGACCGATGAAATCGATCTGCCAGATCTCTGCAGGCCTCTCACCCCTCTTAATCGACCCGGTGGAGTACTTTTGCAATGGCCATTGTCGCGCTTCTCCACACACTGTACAGTTCCCTATTACAGTCTTTATCATGTCCATGGATATAGGCAATCCTCTCTGCTGTGCCCATTCATATGTTGCTTTCTGCCCCAAATGTCCAGATTGCTTGTGGGCCCAGTTGGCCAAGTTCATCAAGACAGGATCAATTGGCACAACTGCCTTCACTTTGGAGATTTCATCTGCAACTCTGTTATAGTTCTCAAAGTCTGGGACTAGGCGCACATGTGCATCAACATGCCCCACTTTTATGGTGCGGGAGTGAGCTTCCTTCCAGATGTATTCCCAGACTTCCTTGCCTCCCCACACCACCTTTCCATGAATCATCCATTCATTGGACTTCCACGTGGGCATCCAAGTTGTCAGTCCTTTAAAAACTGCCCAGCTGTCAGTGTAGATGGTGACATGGGAAGAAGGATCCTCCTGAAGAGTCATCACCACAGCTTTCAACTCTGCATACTGACTGGACCCTCCAATTCTGGTCTCCTGCAGGACTGTGTCTGTACTTTGGTTGTAGGCTGCTGCTGTCCATTTACGTCCAGACAAGGTGACTATGGCTGAACCATCAGTGAACCTACTCCTTCATGTCTTCTGACAGAGACTCAAAGGGTGGAGCCTCTTGAATGGGGGATGACTGCAGCACAGGAATTTCTTCTTCTGGCCGGGTGCTGGTAAAAGTGACAAGCCCAGCCAACTGTTTTGACATGTCTCTAACATCCCCAGCTGCAATACCCCCTCTTTCTTGAAGGTACCACTTCCATTTCATCAGTGTCTGGTTCTGGGCTACACCTGCCCTAGTGGTCAGTCCATTATCTCTCACCCATACTGCTATTGGCAATGCAGTATGGATGGTGACTGTGTCCTTTCCTGTAATGGTCTCTACATGTTGAAGTGCTGTGTAGGCCCCAAACAGGTACTTCTCTAGGGGCGTGTATCTCTTCTGTGCCCCTGTCAGTTGTTTGGACCAAAATCCAATGGGTATTGCTCTCAGTCCTTTCTTTTCATTTGGCTGCCACAGACTCCAAGATATGGTACCATTCTGCTCCACTACATCCAGCTGAAATGGTACTCCTTGTCTCACAGGTCCTAATCCCTGATGCTGCAAAATAGCTTCTTTAGCAGCCAGGAATGCAGTCCGCTGTTCTGAACCCCATGAGAACTCAGTCTTTTTTCTGGTGACATATATATATATAGGCCTCAGAATCGGTCCAAGATGTGGGATGAACGATCTCCAGAACCCCACAACTCCAATGAACTTCTGTGCCTCCTTTTTGGTAGTAGGGGGCGACAGCGCCTGCATAGTCTGCACAACTGTCTCTGGAATTTTCCTCTGCGGCCCATTCCACATCATTCCCAGGAATTTCACTTCTGTGGCAGGTCCTTGGACTTTGTCTCTGTTGATAGCCCACCCTCTGTTCTCCAAGTGCTCTATCAGCAGGTGCAGTGCTTCAGTTACATCTTCTTTTGTCCCAGAGATCATGATGTCATCAATGTAGTGAAACACAGCGACTTTCAAATTCAGGGTACTTAAATCTCGGGCAATCAGTCCATGACAAATCGTTGGAGAATGAAGATAGCCTTGCGGAAGGACAATGAAAGTGTACTGGCGTCCGTCCCACACCATAGCAAACTGGTTTTGACACTCTGGGTCTATCAAAATTGAAAAGAAAGCATTAGCCAGGTCTATCACAGCATGATATTCTCCTGACTCTTTAGCAATCTTCTCAACAATTGAGATCATATCTGGTACAGCTGACTTCAATGGAGGTGCCACTTTGTTTAGACCTCTGTAATCCACAGTCATTCTATATGTCCCATCAGGTTTTTTTACTGGGAACACCGGAGACGAGAAAGGACTTACAGCAGGTCTAAGGATCCCTACTCTCAACAGTTCTTGAATAGTCTCCCCAATTTCTTTGTGGCCTCCAGGAAGTCTGTACTGCTTGAGACAGACTGGCTTCTCTGGTGGAGGAATGTAGACAGGGGTCCATTTCGCATGACCTCTGACCACAGCCTTCACCGCCCTAACCAGACACGCTTTATCAGGATACCCGAATGTGAATGTACCTCTCTGTCTGAATTGACTCACCTTGAAGTACATCCATCCCAAGAATATTTTCGGGTAACTCTGATACCAAAACATTTGTCATAAATCCTGATCCCTTGCCAATAGCCAATTTCACCCGTATCCTAACTGCTGGTGTAGTTTGCCCTCCCAAACCTTCTACATAAATCAATTCTCCTCTGATGGGAAGGATTACCTTGCAAAAGTGTAACTTCAGCTCTGCAATCAACTAAAGCCATTACATGTGTAGGAGAAGATGACTTCCCCCACTATACAGTGACAGGTGCATATGGGCGTCGGTCTCCTGCTGTCACTGCCTTCACGGCTATTACAGGAGACTCGCCTTCCCTTCATAAAGGATAAGGAACCTCCCAATCCCCTTTTCTGATTCTCTCTAACTCCTCCCCAGGATAAAGGGATTTGGGTTCATGTTCAGTTTTGGGAATTGGTTGGGGCCAACAGGAGGGGTCTGTAACTAGCCCGGTTTTCTCTTCACCTCCTGTCTTCTCTACCCCATTCCCCTTCTTCTCTGTTCTTTTCTGCTTGTATTCTTCCTGTTTGGCCTTGACCTTATCTACTGCCCTAACAGGTTTTGTTTTAATCTCCTCTAGCTCCCCCAACTGGCTTAAAAGGGTTGTGGCTTCATGAATCTTGCTGCTTAATCCCAGGCCTCCCAACAAGGACAATAATGGAGCCCTGAGATTAAATGGCGCAGACTTCATCAGCTTAGAGCGCAGAGCAGACGTAAAGGGTTCCATATCTGGACCCATCCATTCTGGAAATGTATTTAATCCGGTTATACAACCCATCTTGCGTAACCTGGAAATACCCTCTCCTATTGCTCTCCATGAGTAGGTATTTTCCAGGTCAGTAGGACTAGCGTAAAACTTGGACTATACCATCTCTCACAAGGTCTAACTGAAAAATTCACGCTAAACTCTCTGGCTTTTCGCATTGCCTGACGCAATTGTGGATCATGGGTTAACGCTCCCATAGTCACTGCTTCCTTATCTGACGACAAAACAACACTGTCCGCCCCTTCATCCCATAAGCGTAGGAGGCAACTCACTAGGGGTTCCCCAGACCTTTGTTTGTATTGTTTTGCCAGCTCATGGAGTTCAGTTTGTGTAAACTCCCGTACTTCTTCAAATTCAACATCTCTGGGGTTGCGTTAATGCACCTCCCCATCTGCCATATCCTCTCTATCATGTTGCAGTTTCCTAAGCTTAGTAATGAGAGGTCTGGCATACTTTTTCTTTCGCACTAGCAGATCATCATGCGAAATATCAAACTCTTATCTCCTCATCCTCACTATCATTTGAGGAGAGCACATCCTCGCAATCCCAATTTTGGGATGTGATAATGGCACGTACCCTGGCTTTACTAACAGGTTTACGGCCCTTTTCCTTAAGGCATTAATTGATTTGGTCATGAGGGCTGCACACCGTTCTTGCAAATCATCAGCCCGACTAGCAGTTGAACGCACACACTGAAGCAACTGCTAGCTGGTCTTTTAATACCTTAACTTCTGCCTCTGCCTTCTTCCTTCTCTGTGATTCAGTGTAAATAGCATTAAGGAAGTGCCAACCCACTGTGGACACTGTCCTCTTCTCTGCTTTACTTAAATCCAACCCCTTAAGGCTAAAATCTACAAAATGATCTGAGACTTTATCACCCCAAGTCAGGTTCAAGGGAGAAGCATACTTCACAAATTCTTTAGCAAGAGGCTCCCACTCATTTGTCTCTGGCCCAGATAGGTAAGCTGCACACTTCCTTCTGGCCACTAGAACCCTCTGCAGCCTTGCTTTTCCTAAACCGCTTACACAGCATTTTACCTAGCACAAGCTACACAACACACTACAGAAAAACACGTCTGCTTCAGTTGCGATATAGCTCAGATCCCGGACGAGCCCCCAAATGTTTTGCTTGCGTCTATCTAGCAAGGTTACTCTGTGGTATAAGCAAGGAAGCTGAGATTTCTGCAGTGTGTAAATGTGCTTTTTACTATACAAAGATGCTGTACATACAAAACTATTACAATCTTAGGAATACAAGACTGACAGATCTCTATAACAAGCAAAATGCCTATCAAATGAACAGCCTATAGTCCTATATCAGTACAAATACACTTAAAAGTTAGTTATCTCCTGTTACTGTATGTTCGTGATCTCCATTGGCAACGATGCTTCTTATACACCAGGCAGTGTTCTTGTATCATGAGTGGTGGCTTCTGATCTTCAAAGCATGATGGTGTGTGTGTGTGTGTGTGTGTGTGTGTGTCTGTGTCTCTAGCTTATGCCTGTATCCCCCTTTTATCTGCCAGGCTGTTTACCATAGTTACCAAACAACAGAAAACATACCTGTTTGCTGTAGCTGTGTATGTGTAGACAATGGACTGTTGAAAACTGTATCTACGTACCCATCGTCTAATCAATCTAACACCTGACAGTAATCTAACAGTCATTCTTTCAGTTTGAAAACCCTCAAACAACTAAATCTCTTTCTTGTGTACTGTAGTTATAGAGACAATAGCCTGTTAATTGAACTGTCAATTGAATCCAACAATGATATCTACCCCCATTGTATAAAACAGCATTTGTTTGAGAAATCTACTCAAGCCAAAAACTGACGATATCTCTATGACCAACCACTATTGTGTAATGTTATGTCCCATGTATCGTAAGTCTGATTAATAAAAAAAAATCATATTGTAACAAACGCAACACTGAGGAGAGGCTTCCGTCGGGCCACTCTGCCATCTCGGTTCTGGTCATCCCAAATGTCTTCCATTTAAGGATTATGGAGGCCACTGTGCTCTTAGAAACCTTAAGTGCAGCAGAAATTTTTTTGTAACCTTGGCCAGATCTGTGCCTTGCCACAATTCTGTCTCTGAGCTCTTTAGGCAGTTCCTTTGACCTCATGATTCTCATTTGCTCTGACATGCACTGTGAGCTGTAAGGTCTTAGACAGGTGTGTGGCTTTCCTAATCAAGTCCAATCAGTATAATCAAACACAGCTGGACTCAAATGAAGGTGTAGAACCATCTCAAGGATGATCAGAAGAAATGGACAGCACCTGAGTTAAATATGAGTGTCACAGCAAAGGGTCTGAATACTTAGGACCATGTGATATTTCATTTTTTCTTTTTTTAATAAATCTGCAAAAATTTCAACAATTCTGTGTTTTTCTGTTAATATGGGGTGCTGTGTGTACATTAATGAGGAAAAAAATTGAACTTAAATGATTTTAGCAAATGGCTGCAATATAACAAAGTGAAAAATTTTAAGAGGGTCTGAATACTTTCCGTCCCCACTGTGTGTGTGTGTGTGTGTGTGTGTGTGTGTGTGTGTGTGTGTGTATGTATATATAGATAGATATATATCTCTATCTCTATCGAGGTGTTTTTTTGTTTTTTGGACACCGTGCCGATCGTGAGGAGCTGCAGGAAGGAATTTTTAGGCGAGGCTGCGACTTTGGCCTAGTCCGCAGCGTCTGGCCTCGCAGACTAGGCCGAAGCCACGGCCTCACCTAAAAACTCCGGCGCGGTGTCAGCGACGGTCCTGGGGAGCTGCAGGCAGTTTTTAGGCAAGGCAGCGACTTCGGCCTAGTCTGCGGCGTTCGGTCTAGCCTAAAAACTCCTGCCCGCAGCTCCTCACGACCGTCGCGGTAAAAAAAAACAAAAAAACGATTTGCTTAAATTTTGAATCGATTTAACCTCTCAACTCGATTCAAGATTTAGATCTTCCCCCCCCCCCCCCCCCCCCCCAGATATATCTAAGTAAGTTCCAAGAAAGTCCGTTCAGTTCTCGTGTAAAAACTCCAAAAATTGATTTAATATTAAAAATAGCAAATATTACAAGAACAATATCAAAGTATAGAATGTCATTAATAATGTATTATATTCTTAAGATGAAGATTGAATCAGATGTGTGTGTGTGTGTGTGTGTGTGTGTATGTAGATGTGGCAGCAATGTCTCGTGATGTGTCTGTGTCTCTGTGTAGCTGTCCTCGTGGTTTGAGTGTCTGCCGCAGAATCTGCTTTTCTGACCTCTTTCACTAGCTTTTTACTCATAAAAACTGACCCCCACTTTATCTTTTAAAAGGGCTGGTTTAAAAGCTTCTAATTGACTTGTAGTCCTACAGAAAACCGTGGCCTTTCCTGAGACATAGCTTTCCTCCCACCTCTCCCCTCACACAAGGGTTGGGGTTGACATTCCTGAAGAGTGACCAAAAACAGTGGGTAAACCTAGTTTAACATATACAACATAAGTTTCCTAACTTTCTAAATCTAATACGACATAAATCAGTATATATATTCATTTAAAACCCAATGTTAATAAAAAATATCCTAATCAAGAAATATTGTAGTATAATGATCTTAACTAACATATAAACTTTAGCATCTTTTAAAAAATGTGAATCCTTCCTTCTCACAGATGGGGGAAGGTGAAAGTAAACCAACTAATTATTGCCATATGTGAGCTCTCCCAAGAAATGCTTATGAGCTTATAAGGCAGGGCATACATGGGTCGAATTTCGAAAGAATTTTCTTTTGAAAATCTTATTTAAGAATTTTTGTTCGTATTTCGCACCATTAGTTGGCTGCAGCAACCGCCGATTTTCGTGCGGCTATCAAATTTGAGTAATCGGACATGTTGGAAATTTTTTTAAAATCGAACGATTTTCTAATCGATGGAGAATCCTGCAAGAAATGTAATCGAAAAAGAAATGCGCACGTGCAAGAAAAGAAAATTCCCAGAAAGAAAAGATTCCCAGCCACAAATTCTTTTCTGTAGCAACATGAGGTGAAATTGAAGGCTTGGTTGGCCGAATTTCAAAATCAATGGTGGCACCATTGGACCACAAAACGCACCAATTTTTGGATTTTCAAAAGAAAATTCTTTCGAAATTCGACCATGTATGGCCAGCCTAACAGCATATACTTTCACAAGTATAAAAAAAACTTTATAAAACTTCACCTTATCCATACATAGAAGAGATATAAATATATATATATATTCAACTCAATTATTGTGAAAAGATCTCATCCATTCATTCATTTGTTAATTGATGAATATTAGATAATAAGATCACAGAAAACCTTCTAACAAATTATGCAGTAATTACCACGTAATCAAATGCCGCATTCGGTATTTAACGCAAAATTCTTAGTGAATTGCACTTTCAAAACTGATTTACCGCAAGCGTTATTTTCTTTTTGGTCTGTTAAATATACCATTTAAAAGCATTTTTTACATATGTTTGATAACTGCAAAAAGAAAATCCTGTTGATCTCAGAAATTAAGAGCTGTTCTGTGTCCTTTCCAAACATCTGTGTAATCTCAAAGAGCTCTCATATTTCTTATCTTGGACTACAGAAGGGATATTCTTTATGTTGTAGAGCTGAAATGAGTGGGAATGTGTTTGAGTAGATTAGCAAAAGCCACTGGGCAGGGCTGACGCCACCGAATCCACAAAAATGATGGATTTTCAGCCCACAACAGGACATAGAAGTTGCATTTTTAGCAGATCAACTGTTTGTTTGTTTTTTTGTACTTGCGGGTTTTTTTGTTTTTTTTTTAGCTTTGCACAATGCAGTCCCAACATATAGACATAGCAATTTGCCCTATATTGTTTCTTCAGTTCACACCAATGAGCTGAGATTGTATATTCTGGAAAAACCAAAACAGCATGTTGCATTTGTATGTAGTGTAACTATCAGGTTGACGGGTTTAATAAAGGCAGAAAAGAAATACCATAACCAAAGGTGTTTGGTGCCCTAAAGATAGACCACTTCCTCCAGCTGTTAAACTTTCAGCATATGAAAAATATATTTAAAAAAAACTAAAAATGCATTAAAGTATAAGATAATTTCATATCGTCTCATATAATGTACTACATTAAAACTAGTATATCAATTAAAGTGATTGTAAATCCATATTTATTTTTAATAACAAACCTGTCACACCTGCTGTGTGCAATAGTTTTGCACAGAGCAGCCCTGATCCTCCTCTTCTTGGGTCCCCTGCCAGAGCTCCTGGGTCCTCTTCCCCTGCCAAGTATCCACCATAGCAAGCCACTTGCTATGGAGGGCACTTGTGCCAGCTCACTCTTGAGCTGTGCTCTGTGTGACAATTGACACAGATTTCGGCTATCCAGGGTCTCTGTGGCCTGCCACAGTGCTCCTCACAAACCCCCCCCCCTGCTAACCTGCTACAGTGCTCCCCCCAAACCCGTGTGTGTGTGTGTGTGTGTAGCACTGTGGCAGACTATACACACACACACACATAAGGAGAAGCAATAGGAAGGAGAGAGATGGGAAAGAGGTGGGGGGAGTGAGAGGCGGGAAGTGTTGTACTTGTACAGAGTCCAGATGTGCAGACATTACCAATGAGTACGTAGTGTCCTTCCTCGGCACTAGTCCCCCTTACATCAGGGTCTCCATACATTGGGGTCCCCATAATCCTCACATCAGACCCCCCCCATCTTACATAAGAGTCCTGCCTTACATCACAGTTCCCTCCTTTTGTCAGAGTCACCCCTCTTATTAGGGTCACTAAAGTTCCCCTCCCTTATATCAGGGTCCCCAGATTCCCCCCCTTTTAGGTACCCAAAGCAACCCCCCTCCCATCAGGGTCTCAAGTGTCCCCCACCCTTCCATTAGGGTCCCCAAAGTCCTGGTATATCAGGGGGCCCCCTTACAGCACAGGGCTCCACATTAAATCATGTTTTTCACAAATTGCACTTACATTGTGATTGATTCGTTATTTCACTTCTTACAGGACTGACAGGTGAAAACTGAGGTACTGGGACAGGGCAGGTCTGGAAGAAGTTGTTGTGTTCTCCTCTTCTGAAAGCCAGGGCCTGGGGGCAAGGAAAACGTTATTGGTTGCTAGAACATTGGCAGTTCTAGCAACTAACCACTATCACTGACAGGCAGTGGGTGGGGTAAATACTGTCGGCCGGGCAGGAATATATTTTTACTGATCGCTCTCTGCTTGCATCCCGTGCTGTTGTTGAAGCTGATCAGCACGCCCGTGGCAACAGAGACACTGGCATTTGTGCAGGAAGCTATGGTGGAGGGAGGAGAAGCTAGATCTATAAAGAACGAAATATAGCGTTGCCGATATCTACGCCTCTAGCAGCAGGGTCCAGGGCACTGGCTACTTTGAGTTTCCTAGTTGTAACTGCAGCTCACAATTTGGTGCCCTCCCCTCCGACCTCAAAAGACTGCACCCAGGGAAAGTGCAACTCCTGTCCACCCCCTTGTCCCAGCTCTGTGCACCGTATGTGTCAGTGGAGTCTGTGTGCTCCACAGTTTTCTTCCCTGCTCTTCTGTGACACAGCTCCAGCTTTTTTTTCTGATCACTTGCATGGATGATGAGGGGTTGAGGAGAAACGCCGCCCAAGGCAAGCGCGTTCCTATGACAACGTCCAATAGGACGAAACGTACGTCAGAGGCAGACGCGCTGACGTCATCGTTTCTATCCCACGGCGAACGGGTGTATGCAGGCCGGCCGGCATGATTTTTAATACATGCTGTTTTATTCGTTCTTTTTGGTAAGTGCGCTACTTTTACTGTTCTCAATAAACTGTTTAAGCGGATTCACACTATGGAGGATGTGTTTTTTTTATTCCCCTGGGTTCCCATCGCTGAGTTATTTGGCCTTGCTGTCGGTGAGTCCCCGGGTGATCCTTCCTCTTTGCTGAGACAGATGGTGGTGTCCCCACTGAGTGGATTTCTGGCATAAGCTTCATTACAGCTTACCTCTGGTAAACATATATCTACATAGGTGGTGGATTCTTCTCACAAGATGTTTTTATTTCACTAAAGTTTCCAATCACTACTGGTGGAACATATTGCAATAAGGACTGTTGATATCAGAAGTCACTCTTATTGTCACGGACTTTACCTTTTTTTTTTTTTTTTTTTTTTGTCACTTTTCATATTTATTTTGTATTCAGTTTTTTAGCACATTTCTTTGATTATTTTTACATATATATTGTGTCGATATTTAAATTAATATTTTATATTGATCGCTTTACATCATTTGAAGTATTTGAGGATCCATTGATTGCTCATATTTAGCGCGGTTCTTTTATGTATTGTATCAAACGCATTGTTTGCCTCGTGGTAAATACGCCCCTGATTGGGAGCTTTTGTATTTGGATTCACTTATCACTCCTGTACCCATATAGCCTTGCTTCCAGTGTTCTTAAAGTGTTGCTAATGGTTTGCAAAACCATTGCACAGAGCAGCCCCAATCCTCCTTCTTTTTGGGTCTCTTGGCTGCTATTCCCCCCCCCCCCACTGAGTGCCCCCCAATAGCAAGCCTCCCAAGCCATGCTGTGTGTGTGTCCATTCACACATAAAATGCGGCTCGGCCCCTTATCCTTGCTCTCTCCTCATTGGCTCACTGGCTGTGAGTGACAGCAGCATGAGCCAGTGGCTCCCAATGCTGTGTGAGCCAACGAGGGCAGAGAGACCAAGAAAAGCTGCTGCTCTCATACACAATGCTGGATCGAGATGGGGCTCAGCTAAGTATAAGGGGGGGGCTGGGTAAAAAACATGAAGGTAAATAACCACCTGGGTGCAGCAGCCCCCCAATACTTAATGGAGCTCCATTGTGCTCCAGTGTTGTGCATGAGGGCCTTGATTCTCTGGGGACTCTTCCTCTTCATTCGCTGAAACATTGGCAATCACATCCTGTGAGCCAATGAGGAGAGAGAGGGGGTGGGGCCAAGCAGAGGCTCAGGAGCAAGTCTGCTTGGGTGTCCCCATGGCAAGCTGCTTGCTGTGGGGGCACTCGGCAGGAAGGAGGGGCCAGGAGCGCCAGCAGGGGACCTGAGAAGAGGAGGATCAAGGTTTCTCTGTGCAAAACCACTGCATAGAGCAGGATAGTATAACATGTTTGTTTTTTGTGTTTGTTCGTGTGTTTGTTTGTTTTATACCAAGCCTTTAATATCACATAGAATGTATTAAGGTAAAAAAAAAAAAAACTTGAGCCTTTAGAACCACTTCAAAGTTACATAGTATCTTTACTGTTGCTGCATATTATAATGCTGTTAATTATAATATTTAATATTTTTCTCCCATAGGATGTTCACATTCAATTGCTTAGAGAGATGGTGTCCTACCAGAAAAAGAGCATTTTGACACTTTTTGCCTTGCTCTCTTTATTCATCATAGAGTGCTTCAGTATTGAAGAAATCCCAGAAGAATGGATGCTCCTACATGTTGTTCAGGGACAAGTAGGGGCAGGAAATTACAGCTATCTGAGACTTAACCATGAAGGAAGGATTATACTGGAGATGCAGAGCTTGAGAGGTGATGCAGATATATACGTCTCTGATGCAACCCTCAACCCCAGTTTTGATGAGTATGACCTACAATCCATGACCTGTGGCCTGGATGTTATAGTTGTGCCAGACCACTTCAAGCGCCCTGTGGGGATTGGAATCTATGGCCATCCTTTTTATATAGAGAGTGAATTTGAAATTAAAGTATACTATGACCCAACAATACAAGAAGACCCTTTTTCTGAAGCATCCTTTGACCCAGAACAGATGGAGGAAAGTCACAAAAAGCAGCGACAACCCCAATTCGATGCATCTCACGAAGAAGAATCTGTGCTACAGACTATTCTCATAGGGATTCTCAAGATCGTCCTAGAGATTCTCTTTTAAGTGCTATTATATTTCTATACACTTCAACAAAACTGAGTGTTTTTGTAATTAAAACTGGAATTTTTCCATAAATAATAAAGGATAAGGTGTAGGATATACACATTTATAGCAGTTGGCATGTTTTCCTGTACTGGCACATTAACGGCTCTGAACTTAGCAACCAGAAAGGATCAACCAGTTATTTTACAATAGGGTTTCTTACTACTAAAACACCTGTGGCTGGTAATGGGCTTTAAGACTCCAAGGCAACATCTTCTAAAATATACAATATTGTATTGGGTGCCAGATCTATTATGAGATTGCTGGTTTATTTGCTTACACTGGCTAGAAACCATTTGTAATTTTTTTTTTGCTTTCTGAAAAAAAAAAAATGGTAATATAGACTATTTTAAAGTAGATGTGTATATATTTTTCCTAATGAATAAATATAATTTGATAATTTATATTGTATTTTACAAATCAAATATTACAGTTTACAGGCTGGTATCTGTAGACACCCAATGTTTTGTACTGGGAATAAAGTGTTATTAGAAGAATTGTTATTTATGCTTACATTTTTGAGGGTTTTTTCTATTTTTAAGGCAGGTAATAAAAATCAAACAAATTTCTACATCACAACTAGTTTTGTGGAAGATAATATTTTTTTTTTTATATAATCTTTATTATATATTATTTTCAAATATAACAAATAATAGTACAGGGGGTACAGAAAAAAGGAGAAAAAAAAAAGGGGGGGGGGATCCAATAAATCACAGTGTAGTACCATAAAGGTATACAAAAACCATACATATGAAAAGGATGTGTTTTAAAGAGTGAAAGAAACATATGGTGCAAACTTATACTAAAACCTCGACGGAAGTGTGTCATGAGATACTTATGACTTCTTCATCCTGCGTCCACCCCTGTAATAGAGGCGGAATCTATGGTTGAGACCACCACTACAACAAAGCAGGTCAACAGTAGCCGTGTTAAGAAAACAACATCCTGTTAGTGTCTAAGAATTAGACCCAAGCCGGAAAAAGGGGGGGTGGAGAAGGGGGTAAAAAAGAGGGAGAAAATTGGTGGGGGAGGTTGATGGGTATATCTAAAAATCACTGATACATCTGCCTAAAGGCTAGCACAACTGTGTGCATTAAAAGTGCAATATCATTATCATTATGTGAATCCTGGTGGTGAATTAAGTACGCCGTGGCTCTCATCCTCTGGAGCTGTTTAAGAAGCAACTCCAGCACTGTCTGACCTACAGGAAGCGGCCCCAGGGGAAACCTGAAGGGGGGACGCCGTGTCCTTAGACTTATAATGTATCCATGTCGCCCAGATTGCATAAAATTTGTCAAACTTATCTTTACATTTTGCCATCCACTCCTCCGCTGCCATGGCCGAGTCAATCAGGCCCATCCACTCAGTTCGTCCCGGAATATGGGTTGACTTCCAGTGGACAGGGATCAAACGCCGTGCAGCATTTAAGAGGTGTGGGAGTATCGACTTCCGGTACTGACTTAGTGGGGTGGATGGCACATGCAGTAAGAACTCCATTGGGGAGTCCGGTAAATCCACGTCTAGGATAACCTTTATCTGGGCTCTAACATCTAGCCAGAAGGGTCGGAGCCTCGGGCACTCCCACCAGATATGTAGGAAAGTGCCCCTAAGCCCGCAGCCCCTCTAACATGCCTCCGAAGATGTCGGATAGATTTTCGCCAATTTCATTGGTACCTTATACCATCGGGTTAATAGTTTGAAACAATTTTCCTGCGTTTTGGTATCCATTGAGCTTTTATGAGTGAGCCGATAAAGGTTATTCAATTGGGCCTCAGTAAATGTGTGTCCCAAGTCTCTCTCCCATTCCCTAATGTATGTGGGTTTGTTCTGAGATTCCGCAGACTGCAGCATCGCATAAAGCAAGGAAATGGAGTGAGAAACGGGACCCTCAGATTTACATAGTTTTTCGAAGGGGGTTAGTGATGAGGGGGGTCGCACAGGAAGAGGTAAACTCTTAATAAAATGCTGTAGTTGCCTATATCGCCATCCATCCATAGGAAAGCTACCAAACTGGGATCGGAGCCAATCTAAGGACACCAAACCCTGTTCGTGAACAAATCGTCCACAGCGAACCTCCCCATCATTGGTCCAATTGCGGAGGTAGGAAAGGTGTTCCCCTGGAGTGAACCAGGGGAAGCCTCCTAGCGGTGCAAGCGGGGATGTTGGCTGTGACAGCTGCTCCCTTGAGTTGATGGCATCCCACAATCTCAGCACATGTATAGTGATCGGGGAAACAAAGCTCGAGAGACCTCTGTTCTCACGCGGGAGCCAAGGGGCATGAGACAAGTTGCGCCCCGCCAGAAATTTCTCGAGAGGAACCCAAGCCTTGGTAGAGGTGTGATGGTGCCAGTCGAGAACTCTCTGCAGGGCCACTGCCTCGTAATATTTGCGGACAGAAGGCACTCCCAATCCACCCATATTTTTAGGGCGTTGTAGCGTACGGAAAGCTAAGCGGGGTACATGACCCTGCCAAATAAATTTAACAAATAGGCTGTTGAAGGTCGAGAAAAGAGATCTGGGCAAAGCAATAGGTATCATCTGGAGAAAAAACAGGATTCGTGGTAGTACGTTCATTTTCAGTATGCTGACCCGCCCCATCCACGAAAAGGAAGTGCGATCCCACCTAGTTAAATCAGTTTTGATAGTTGCGAGTAATGGTGCAAAATTGCATGAGTAAAGTTGTGTTATATCAGCTGGAAGGTGAATCCCCAGGTATTTTAAGGAAGAGCAACACCACGTGAAGGAGAAGGAGGCCTGTAGTTGGGAGCGCATCGCATGAGGAACACTGAGGGGGAGAATCTCGGACTTGCTATAATTAATTTTGAAATTTGATAAAGAACAGAATCTCTTTAATTCAGACATGATGTTAGGTAGGGAGATCAGTGGGTCTGTAACATAGAAAAGAACGTCGTCTGCGTAAGCCGATAATTTATGCTCTGTCGTTCCCACCGTGAGCCCCTTAATATTAGGGTTTGCTCTGATTATGTTGAGTAGTGGTTCTAGAGTAAGGGCGAAAATCAGGGGGGACAAAGGGCACCCTTGTCGTGTACCGTTTCGAATAGGGAAGGGGTTGGAAAGCGTTCAGTTTACTTTAACCCGCGCTTCGGGGGAACTGTATAATGACCCCTATCCATTGGAGCATATTACTTCCCAGGCCCAACCGAGAGAGCACCGCCTGCAGATAGGCCCAGTCCACCCTGTCGAAGGCCTTCTCAGCGTTCCGTGGACAAGAGAAGACAGGGTGCACTGGGCCGTCGCAAGTTCGCCCAGTGTATCAATTGTATGGCTCGATTGGAATTGTCCCTAGCCTCCCTACCTGTTATAAAACCCGTTTGATCTGTATGAATCACTGACGGGAGGATAGGTTTGAGGCGATTAGCCAATACTTTCGCGAAAATCTTGATATCAGTGTTCAGCAATGAAATCGGCCTATAGCTGCTAGGAATGGAGGGATCTTTGCCCTCCTTTGGAAGGACGGTGATGTGCGCCATCAACGCGTCCCTCGGGAGGGTGGTGCCCGAAGCTAAAGCATTGAAATACGTGCACATTCGGGCAGCCAGGAGGTGAGAAAATTTGCGGTAGTACGCATTAGTTAGCCCATCAGGACCAGGGCTTTTCCCTTGCGGAAGATCCTTAATGATTGCTTCTATTTCCTCTACCGCTATAGGCCTATCAAGCTGAGCACTGATTTGTTGCGATATTTGTGGTGTGAGAGCCTCCTCTAAGTATTGCGCAATACAGTCCGCCTTCTGAGAGGGCGTATGTCCTGCAAGTGTGGCTGGGAGTTGATAAAGCTGGGCATAATAATCGCGAAAGGCATCTGCAATTTTAGAGGATAGTACAGTTTGGGATCCCGAGGGCGTTTGAATTTTATGGACATGTCCGGATGTGCGTTGCCGTTTCAGGGCCCTGGCCAGTAGTTTGCCACACTTATTACCAAACTCATAGAATTTATGTGAGACGTATCGGAGTCTGTCACGGGTTCGTTTTTCTAGTAGGTCTGAGAGCTGTGCCCTGAGGGCTGTTAATTTCTCGTATAAAAGAGAGGTCAATTGCCGTTTGTGTTTGAGTTCAACTGTACGTAATTGTGTCAGCAAGGATTGGAGTTCCCCACAGCGAGCCTTTTTGAGCCTAGCTCCTTGGGCAATAAATTCACCTCTTATCACAGCTTTATGTCCCTCCCAAACATATGCCACCCCAGTTTCTCCCGTCGCGTTTTCCTTGAAATACAGAGAGATAGCATCTGTCACCTGAGCTAGCGCTACTGCATCATCTAATAGGTTTTCGTTCAGGCGCCAAGTCCATTGGCGAACCTCTGAAGACAAAGGTGCCAGGGAGATGGAAATGGGTGCATGATCGGAAATCGTCATAGATCCGATTGACGAGCCAGAGAGCGATTCCAAAAGGCGTTGATCTACCAATAGAAGATCTATCCGCGTGTACACTTTATGTGTTGCAGAATAGTAGCTGAAATCTTTCACAGTAGGATGTGTCACTCTCCAGGAGTCAATCAGATGACTAGCGTGTAAGGTTTTACGGAAGCGCTTAAGAAACGCAAATGAGTGCGTAGAGTGGCCTGAAGAGGTGTCTAACTGCGGGTCGGGGCACACATTAAAGTCCCCTCCCACAATGAGACGCCCCTCGCGAAAATCGGAAAGGGAATCCAGGACTCTCTCCAAAAAATCTAGCTGCCTAGAATTGGGAGCGTATAGCGCCACAATTGTAAATTTTTGGTTGTATATAGTGCCTTTCAGAAAAACAAATCTGCCTTCAGGATCTACGCGGTGGTCAATGGTGATAAAGGGGCAATTTTTATGGATCGCCACCGCGACTCCACCTGATTTAGATTTGGGTGAATTTCTGAGGAACCATTGATTGTATATGTGTGTGGGGAGGCGAGGGACTGAGTCAGCTCTGAAATGAGTTTCCTGTAATAATAAGATATGTGCACCAGATCTCTTTGTCTCAAGCCACAACTTACTGCGTTTGGATGGAGAACTCAGGCCCCGTACGTTGTATGACACGATTTTCAGATCAGCCATTGCTGGTTGTCAATAGGGTCCCCCAAAGGGCGCGAAGAGGGCGAGGAGAGAGCCACGGCGTACTACCCGGCAAATCTAAAGTGCTGATAAGAAAAGCAAATGAGTATAACCCGTGTAATAGATAGACAACCCTTTCATAGACATCATCATGAAACATTAGGGAGAAAAACAATAAAAAAAAAGGAGGGGGGGAAAGCATTGGGAGAAAAATTAAGAACATCAAGAAAACAAAAAACATAATACCCTGTGGGCATTTAGTAACCTCTAGGTGCAACGGTGCAGAGATCGCCCGCCGGCCTGGTGGCACCACAAAATGCAGGAGATCACCGCGTTGTGCACTTCCTTCTACAAGGAATGTAACTCTCATGAGTTTACCTATGGGGGGAAAGTGGAGAGTCACTAAACAGGAGCCCCAACTGAGGGGACCCACTCCTTCATGTGAGCACCTCTGAAAGTCAGATGCATGTGAGAATTATCTGCAACAGCAAAAATTGAACCAGCAGAATTTAGAACCAAAACACGGACATAACACCAGTCCTGTAGGTAGAAAGTTGAAGCCTCCAAAGTTGTTCCTCCGCCTCAACGTACAGCTGGGGAAGAAGGAGGACCTTGCTCCGTTGCAGCAGCTTGTCCATTCCGGGGTTTGTTGCGTCGTCTGCGGCGGGCTTGCTGCCAAGGTTCCTGACGGGCTGGTAGTGGAACTTCAGAGGAAATGCGCCAGTCAGGTATGTCCACAGGGGGGAGGCCAAGGCGTGAGAGGAAATGAGGAAGATCTGACTTGTTCCGCAAAGTGATTTGTTGGCCATCTTTTGTGACGGAAAGGCTGAAGGGGAATCCCCAGCGGTATACCAAGTGTGCTTCCTGCAGGACTGCCAGCAGAGGCTTCAAGGCCCTGCGTTGCATCAGCGTGCGTCTGGATAAGTCCGGAAATAAGGACACTTGTGCTCCATCAAAATCCACATGGCGCATACCCCTAACATGAAACATGATGTGCTCCTTCACGGTATATTTATGCAGTTTGCAGATAATGTCTCGTGGTTTGTCAGGGTCTTCTGAGGGAGGTCTAAGGGCCCTGTGCGCCCGATCGATCTCTATATGGTCGGGAGCTTCTCTCCCCAGGATCTGGGTGAACAACCCCTGAAGAGAGGGGATTATGTCCCTAGGGCCTGTGGCTTCTGGCAGACCTCTAATACGAATGTTGACCCTGCGACTTCTATTCTCCACATCATCAAGTTGATCGAGCAAAGAGTCAATCTGTTGATCCTGTATTTTACTGTGTGCTTGTAAAGCCTGTAGGGAAGGGTTAATGTCCTCCACTGTCGCCTCTAGGGCCTCCACCCTACCTCCTATGTGGGCAGTGTCAGCTTGTAAATCCTCAATGTCTTTTCTAAAGGCCTTCTCCATGCGGGCCATGAATCCTTCAAGGTCTGCCCAGGTAGGAAGGGCAAGGATATGGGACCTGAGGTCGCCGTCATCTTGGGCTATGTGTGGGCCTCTGAGTCCTGGGGCTATGTGTTGGGAGAGTCCGGAGTTGGGGGAGGGAGAGGCGGCTGATCGGGCCGGGAAAGCGTGCAGCGGGGTATGATCATGGCTCTTCCCTGCATCTCTCCTACCCGGGCTACTGAACGGGCTTCCTCTGGAGTCTGGAGAGGATGGGAGAAGGGGGGATGCCGGTGGATGGTGCGGCGACATTGCTGGGGATGCCGCGTGTGCGGCCTGTGAAGACTCACCCGGCGCCATCTTGGATTCTACTCCCGACCGTCTTCCCCCGCAGAAAAAGGCCTCAAGAGAGCTGGAACGAAGCCGTGGGGTTCTCCGGGGCTGCGGGGATGGCTTCCGCCGTGTCGGCATCTCACAGAGTCAGGGTCAATTTGTGCTGCTGCAGGAGCGATGTATGGAGCGGGTCAGACTGAGCTCAGCTCACACACGTCCGCTCTGTTCCATGTCTCGGCCACGCCCCCTGGAAGATAATATTTCATTTTTTCCCCTGAAATGAATATTACATGGTTGTAAGACAGGGAAATGCTTTTGCTTCCTTGGGGAGTGTGAGCATAGCTGATTGGAGAGCAATAGTTGAAATTATGTAGGGGGTATGTTGTACCACTGTGCTTCAAGTTAAGCCGGTGCTTTTTTTTTATTTTCAGGCTTCTACCACTACTCTGAATCTTGGGCTGGAGTGCAATAGCATAAAAAACAAAAACACAAAAGATACTAAAAGAAGTATGCTTTCAGTTACACAGTGGCCAGTATAAGGCTACATTCACACCAGCTATTTAGGCCGGTGTGAACTGTAGCCACAGGAATCTTCTGATTCCTGTTGTGGCTCTGAGCGGCTAGGTGCAGCTACCAGCCCCGTTCACTATAATGACAGGTTGCCAGCAGCCGCAGCTTTTTGCTGCTCCCTGTAAAGCCAGCAATTACCTGCAGTGATTGCTGCTGGATGCACTTTGTGTGCGTCCAGCAGCGATTACTGCAGGTAATCACTGGCTGTGCAGACAGCCGCAAATACCTGCCGCTACCAGTAACTTGTCTTTATAGTGAATGGAGACGGCGTCCGCACCTAGCCGCTCAGGGCAGCAGCAAGAATCAGAAGATTCCTGCTGCTACAGTTTGCATCAGCCTAAATTGCTGTTGTTAATGTACCCTACCCTAAGTTGAGGCCTGAGCAATCGTTTGGTAAAACTAAGGTAGGGTACACAAAGAATATAAGGCAAACAATCGTCCGATTTTCCTAGTTTTACAGCAAATCAGGATGAATGAAAATTCAGAATCGGCTTTTGAAAGATGTGTCCACACTATACAAAAATTGGACGAAAATTCTTTGGACGGAAATGTTCGCCAGATTTTCTTATAGTGTGTATGAGCCTTTAGAGAACATGCGAACAGAAAACTAGGTTGGCAGCCTTGCAAATATGGGAATGTTGCTAGATGCTGAAAAGCTCAACCATTTACTTATCTAGTACAGTGTGCATTAACAGGAAAGGATGGAGCCCAATCCTTAAGACTATAGGCTTGAACAATATCCTGAGTCACTGAGAAATGGTGGAGTGAAAAGCTGGTTCCTTTTTGCTAGGATGACAGTCTGTCTTCCTAATGGAAGCAGTGGCTGCAAGGTAGACTTGCATATAGTATGAACTGCATCCAGACAATGGAGATATGTCTTCTGATGTACTAGAGCTGGGCAGAGTGATGGAAGAACTGTGTCCAGGTTGAGGTGAAAAACTGAACCCACCTTAGGAAGGAAAGAAGTTCTACGCCTTAACCGTACCTTGTCTCTTGATAAGACAAGGCACTCACCTTGAGTGATGTCCACAAATTCTGGGAGAATCAAATTCCGATCCAACACAAAAATGTGGGAATGTAAGGAATTTGGGGAGAGAAAGAAAACTTAGGCTGGCTGGGATTCCACTGTCGTCCAACCCCCTTCCACTGACATGGTGTCTAGGACTTTTTCCGCAGTCTGCCAGGCTGGCATCCGTCGTAATGATCCTCCAAGAGATAGGCCTCATTCACACTGGGTGTAAAAAATGCTGCTTTTAAGGGCATTTGACTTCCCCCAGCCTCTAAATGTCCTTAAATGTTAGCATATGTGGTCATGCACACTTAGGTGTTTACAGACATATTGGAAAAGGACAGAGTAGAGGCTGACAAAACCCCACCACTTGTGTGTTCAGGATAGGATTGTTTAAGCAGAAAAATACTTGATGCACCTAAATGCCTGTAAACGTGTCTAACTGTTAGGTGCGTTTGGTTTAGCGTTCATTCATTTAGATGGCCATTGGATTTTTGTACTTACCTGTAAAATCTTTTTCTTGGAGTAAATCACAGGACACTGTGGAGGCTATGATGACTACCTGGGTTATGCGCCACCTATAGGTGAATGGACACAGGCAGAAAGAACAGACTGGAGTCCCCCTATTTAACCCCTTCAGGAAGTTCCTCAATTTTGCAGTAAGCAATCAACCTCCAGAAAAGAGAGGAGGGAGTTCTGTGCCCCGTGATGTACTCCAAGAAAGATTTTACAGAGAAGTACACAGAGCAAGCTATAAATTATGACTACCTTGGATGTCCCAAAGCAATGCACATGAGCGGAGGGAGAGACAGTAACCACCATCAGGCCCAAGGAAACTACTTTGCAGCTAAAAGTAGCATCCTTGGCAGCCTTTACATTCTCCTGGTAAAACCTTGTAAAGGTGTGTATTGAAGACCAGGTTGCAATAAAAAAAAATCTGATTGCCACAGACATTTACAAACATGTCTTGACAGCCCGAACCACATCTATTGTGTGCTGGGCTTTCTCTCCTGGCTGAGAACTGGGAAAAACGAAGGTAAGACTATATGATGTTTCAAATGAAAACTCAAAACCACCTTTGGCGAGCATGATGGATCAGGACGCAGTACAACTTTATCGTGGTAGAGAACTAAAAATTGCTCCTTACAGGAAAAAGCCACCATTCACGAAACTCTACTTGCCGAAGTGATTGCCACCAAAAAAAAACAAAAAACACTTTCTGAGTCAATAGGACTAACAGAATCTCATGAATTGGCTTTAATCACTTTGGCTGCTTAATGACCGGGCTATTTTTTTATTTATATATTATTTTATGGCACTGCATCGCTTTAACTGACAATTGCACAGGCGTGCCCAAACAAAATTTATGTCCTCTTTTTCCCACAAATAGAGCTTTCTTATGGTAGTATTTGATAACCTCTGTGGTTTTTATTTTTTGCGCTATAAACAAAAAAAAGAGCGACAATCTTGAAAAAAAAACAATATTTTGTACTTTTTACTATAATAAATATCCCCAGTTTCTGGGACCACTGACATTTATACAGCGATCGGTGCTATAGAATGCACGGATTACTGTGTAAATGTCACTGGCAGGGAAGGTGTTAACACAAGGGGGCGATCAAGGGGTTAACTGTGTCCCCTTATGTGCGTTCTAACTCTAGGGGGATGGGAGTAACTAGAGTAGATGACAGATAGTTGTCCTAGCTAGTAGGAACACATGATCTGTCTTTTCTTTCCTCACAGAAAAGGGATTTGTGTGTTTACACACACACGACCCTGTTCTGGCTCTCGTGCCCGCGCGCGGCCAGCGGTCATTGCGGCCACACGCATCAAGTCCCCGGCAGTGCAGTGGGCGACGTACAGCTACGACAGCTTGCTGGAACTTGCCGACCTGCTGTAGTATGACGGCAGCTGATCGGCAAGTGCTTAATGGTCGCTTTTGCAAAACAGACAAAACCAAATTCAAGTCCCATGGACACAGGAGACTAAACAGGTGAAACAATATGTATTACCCCCTAAACAAACGTGCATATCCATGAATGAGAAGCAATTGGTCTCTGGAAATAAACTGCCAGGGCCGATATCTGGCCTTTTTTTGGTACTTAAGGCCAAATTAATTTCCAACCCTGAATGGAGGAAGGCCAAAATGCAACCAGTCATGTATTTATCATAAAGACAAACCACCACAGCGCACAGATAACCTCAACTTCCAGTCCCGAACGTAGGATGGGAGAAACCGGTATCCCAAACAGGCAAAGAAGAGGACCTTGTATCCTGCAGCTTCCTTTAGATCTAGGCAGATCCAAGCTGGACATGAAGACGAAAAAATAGCAGGGGGGCGTGGCTTGGATGGCTTCCGGATCGGACGTGTCTCCCTGAAGCTCCCGGCCAGGCCTGCCTGCACACTGCTAAAAACAGCACAACAGCTCCAGCATCATGGGCAAACCTCACAAGGCTAAAGAAACGGACCTCAGGGGACATGCTACAAGGTCTTCCTCGGCTCTCCCACCTCTCATAACAGAGTATTTCGGGCACGGAGCTCCGGCGGGACAGCACGAGGCCAAGATGGCGCCAATCATATGCTGCGGCCCTCCTCTCCTCCACCGCGGATCTCTCCAGGGCATAGGAATGACAGGTACGCTTCTGAGGGGGATCTGTTACTTGATCGCCCCCCAGTTCCTCCAGCTACCATCCTGATTGGGCCCCCTGCTCCCTCTGAGGAACATGTGCTGGGAAGCCTGTTGCATACGTTTCCTCCCTTCCCCGTGGAGCCCCCGCCATCGGCACTTACCGGCCAGATGTCTCCCTCCTGGGAACTCTCAGCCCCTGACTGGGACCCCCGTTCCCTCCCACAAAGGCCCCAGGCCTCCAGAGACAGAATCCCCTCTCTATCCCCACAGCACAGGGACTCCTATCAGGCCTCAGTGCCTTCTCCAACCCCACAGCATGCAGGACCTCAGGGGGCTTATTCACTTGCCGGTCACCAGCATTGAAAATTACATTCACTGCTCCCTCACGCACACCCCAGAGAGGCTACCCTCCACCTAACACCCACTCAGTCACAACGCAGGACTTTTATGCCCATGCTACAATAGACTCTGAACCTGAAGAGTGCACATCATGGAGGGATTATGTCCGCTGTATGCCCACAAAACAGGACTTTCGCTTACTTATACAAGAAGTGCGCGACACATGCAGATCTGAAATCAATATGCTTCGTACTGATCTACACCAGCTGACTACCAAAGTTACGTCTCTGAAGGAAGACGCATGTGGCACAAAGCTTGATATCTCGCAAATACATGATCGCCTGACTTCCCAAGCCTCAGCTCAGAGACTTTCAATGCCACCTTGAAGACCTCGACAACAGAGGCAGGCGCAACAACATCAGGGTTCGTGGCCTCCCAGAAGCCACTCAAGATGAGGATTTGCACGTGATGCTGCAGGCTATCTTCAATAACATACTGGGTCGCCCGGAAAACCAGCGAGTTAAAATGGACCGTGCCCATCGCGCACTCCGCCCAAGGGGACCGGGACCTAGACCACGCAATTTAATTTGCAGAGTTCATAACTATGCCCTGAAAGAGGATATAATGAGGAAAGCACGTAATATGCATACCATTGATTTTGATGGCGCTTCCATACAGCTTTTCCCGGACCTGTCCTGGATCACCCTCCAGCAACGACGCTCCCTGCAACCGCTCCTCACCTCCCTGAAGGAACATGACTTTCGCTACCATTGGGGCTTTCCTTTCAGTCTCACAGCTAAGAAAGACGGGAGGTCCAACACCCTACTGTATCCCGAAGACCTCCATTCTTTTTGCAGAGAGCTGGATATCCCGGTCCCGCCTACCCCTTGATGGGACCCTCTTCCAGCCCCTCCACCTTGTCCGGAACCTTGGATCCAAGTGAATGGGAGAAAACGCCCGAGACCGCATCCTGCCGGACCTCCCTCGTCCTCCTACCAGAGATAGCTCTTCGCTTTTTTGAGACACCTAACCACACTGCTGTGCAACTATTTGGGTCTCTTTTTCCGATCACCCTTTTTTGAGCTCAAGGACTTACCCTGTTGGTTCCCTTACTTAAATAATGGCTAAGTTATATCTACCAAGCATTCAGGTTCATGGTTCTGATATGTAACCATGTTAAGATTATACCTAACCGATAGTATTTAACTCTTTCAAATTGCAGAAGGTACACCCCTTTCCCTCCCGATCCACCTACCCCTCCCATCCTATCCTTCCCCTTCCTCTCCTTGCCACCCCCCCCCCCATTCCCTACTATCCCCCTTTCCTTCATGTACCAGGGTAAAGTATTATACATAGAGGGACATCCTCGCCCCTCCTGAGTTCTTTATGGGGCACTAGGACGGATGACATGCTTCTATTTTGATGTCAGATCTTTCAACTATGTTTGTCTACTGAGCAGATTATCATATCAGTTTCCTCTATTTGAGGTTATAGTTCTGGTTAAATGACATATTAGTTACCATCTGATAAAAGCAGGTTTCTTTTTTGTTCTATATTGTTGTGCTGCAAATTTAATTAAACGCAGGCAGGCCTGGGAGAGGGTCACACCCATCCTGGGTCTATCCTATCCTCCCTCAGGAGATCTTCGAATGGCTTCCTATTCAACCCCCTTTGGTGTTTTTTTTTCCCTCCTCTGTATTGGGGGGCCCTTTGGAGATCTCTAACCCATCACCTTTTTCAGGTGGGTTAAATAGTGTCTGGTTACCATCTAATTTTGTACTAAAATTTGTTTGTTTTTTCACCTACCTCTCTCATCTTTTTTCTACTACTGGAACTTCTCCCCTCTCCTTCTTTCACTACCGTCCAGTGGATATTTCCTGCCTCTGGAGCCCGAACTTCATCCATAGAATTGGGAATCCTCTATATGTACCTCCTTGGTGGACTCAACTGCTCCACTTCCTAAATATCAAGATTTCGTTCAACTGGCTGGATAAGCTACTGCCTCTCCTCCCTACCCATCCACCAAGATTGACATACTATCTTTAAATGTGAAAGGCCTCAACTCCAACACCAAACGTAGCTTAGCACTACGGGTATTCAAACGGTCCAAGGCTGACATAATCTTCATTCAGGAGACACATCTCACTAAAAAAGACAACATGGCATTTGCATCCAAACATTACCCCCAAATATACTTAGCCTCTAACCCACGTAAACGAGCTGGGGTGGCAATTCTTTGCAAACAAGGTTCACCCTTCCAGTTACAATCCATATTTTCTGACCCTCTAGGGCACTATCTTATTTTACAAGATACATGGAAAGGTGCCAATCTCACTTTGTGCAACATCTATGCCCCGAACACTAACCAAAACTCCTCCTTATCTAAAGTGTATAAACGACTGTTTGCATCCCCCCACCAATGTCTAGTCATCGGAGGAGACTTCAATTTGACTTATTTCTCATGCCTGGATAGACACTCTCTAGGGCAAGGACAGGCCCCTAAGGCCCTCGATAGAAGATCCACTCTTTTCCGCCAACTAACTAGGAAATATGCCCTGTTTGATTCTTGGCACACTATGTATCCGTCGGCTAAACAATTCACTTTCTACTCCCACCCGCATAAATCCCATTCACGCCTGGACTACTTTTTCGTAAATGCTCCGACCCTGAGGAGCTTGTACAGGCTCAGACATTCAGGCTATCTCATGGTCGGACCATGCTCAGATCAAACTCCCTTGCACTCTCCCCGGTAACTTTATGCACTTGTCATTGGCGCTTGAATGACTTTCTGCTCAAACATGACCCCTCCAGGGTAGAACTGGAACAAACCCTGAAGCTATACTTTGCAGAAAACCACTCTTTCGAGGTTTCCACTTCCTCCCTGTGGGAGGGCCATAAAGCGGTCTTTAGAGGTCAATGCATCTCACTCTCCACTGCGCTTAAAAGAAACGCTAACACAACTCGCCGGGCTCTATTGGATAAGCTCAAGCTTTTGGAAGCACGATTGCTTTCTTCCCCGTCCCTACACATCCTCAGAGAACTTGTAAGCGTCAGGGCAGGACTAAAGGATGTAGATCTGGGTAAGATTGAAAAAGCACTACTATGACTACGACACACCTACTACGACAAGGCTAATAAACCACATATGCTACTAGCGAGACAACTATGAGAACGTGTGGCGACTGCCTCAACTTCTCATCTTAAGGATGAGAGAGGCATTCTTCAAAATTGCCCAGATCTTCCATGACTACTACTCCACATTATATAATGATCCGACTGTTCCACATGATCCTTCCCCACCTGACCTATCCCAAACGATTCATTCCTACCTAGCGGACTGTGACCTACCTCAGCTCTCCCCTTCTGCCCTAGCAACCCTAAACGCATCCATTACAGAGGAGGAAGTCACTGACACGATTAAAACCTTGCCGAATAATAAAGCCCCAGGACCCGATGGACTACTGTACTTCTACTACAAAACCTTTTTATCGCACTTACTTCCCCATATGACAACCCTGTTTAATTTGTTCCTGTCTGATACGCCTGTCCCGAGGGATACGCAAACTTCCTATCTCACGTTGATTCCCAAACCAGGAAAAGACCACACTCTCCCATCCAATTAAAGACCTATAGCACTCCTCAACACAGATTTGAAAATTTTTACGAAGCTATTGGCAAATAGACTAAACAATTTTATGCCGTCGCTGATACATAAGGACCAGGTGGGATTTATCCCTCTTCAAGCAGGGGCAGGGCCAGATTAACATAGGGGCTGGTGGAGCTGCAGCTCCAGGCCCCTCCCTCAATATAGGCCCATGGCAGTGGCTTTTGAATATCTGTGTGCCTTCTTGAAGGAAGAGGAGCCCTCTGTGCACACATGGAGGAGACAAGTGTTAGTCAGTGCAGCCGAGTCCTGTCTCTGTCGATGCCTGACTCCTATCACAGGATCTGTTACACTCACACAGATCCTCAGTGTCTGGGATCTGTCTGGGGGAGGGGCGCTGAAGTTCTAACCAGCAGGAGCCCGGGAGGAAGGACATCTCCCATGCTGTTGTTGAGATAAGGTTAGTACATTTGTTAGGGAGGTGTTTTATTGTGCTAGGGGAAAGACTGCTGCTTCCCTCCCATGTAATGTGCTCTCTTGTGCCCTGTGCCCACCATGTCATGTGCATTGCAGTGCCCCCATGTAATGTGCTGTGCCCACTATGTCATGTCATGTGCATTGCAGTGCCCCCATGTAATGTGCTGTGCCCACCATGTCATGTGATGTGCATTGCAGTGCCCCCATGTAATGTGCTGTGCCCACCATGTCATGTCATGTGCATTGCAATGCCCCCCATGTAATGTGCTGTGCCCACCATGCCATGTCATGTGCATTGCAGTGGCCCCATGTAATGTGCTCTGCCCACTATGTCATGTGCTGTGCATTACAGTGCCCCCCATGTAATGTGCTGTGCCCACTATGTCATGTGCTGTGCATTGCAGTGCCCTCCATGTAAAGTGCTGTGCCAACTATGTCATGTGCTGTGCATTGCAGTGCCCCCCATGTAATGTGCTGTGCCAACTATGTCATGTGCTATGCATTACAGTGCCCCCCATGTAATGTGCTGTGCCAACAATGTCATGTGCTGTGCATTGCTGTGCCCCCCATGTAATGTGCTGTGCCCAGAATGTAATTTGCTGTGCATTGCAGTGCTCACTATGTAATGTGCAGTGCCCACCATGTCATGTACTATACATTGCAGTGCCCACCATGTAATGCGCTGTACATTGCAGTGCCCACCATGTCATGTGCTGTACATTGCAGTGCCCACCATGTAATGTGCAGTGCCCACCATGTAATGTGCTGTGCCATGCAGTGATCCCAACAAGTAATGTACAGTGCCCACCATGTAATGTGATGTGCCATGCAGTGCCCACCATGTCATGTGCAGTTCCCATCATGTCATGTGCTGTGCCCACCCTGCCATGTGTTGTGCCCAGCATGTAGTGTGTTGTGCCCACTGTGCAATGTGCTGGGCTGTTCAGCAGTGCCCACCATGTCATGTGCAGTTCCTAACATGTAATGTGCAGTTGCATTGCCCACCATGAAATGTGCTATGCCATGCAGTGCCCACCATGTAATGTGTTGTGCCATTCAGTGCCCACCATGTAATGCGCTGTGCCCACCACATCATGTGCTGTGCCATGCAGTGCCCACCATGTAATGCGCTGTACCCACCATGTAATGTGCTGTGCCATGCAGTGCCAACCGTGTCATGTGCAGTGCCCACCATGTAAATTACTGTGCAGTGCCCACCCTGTCGTGCTGTGTTGTGCCCACCATGTCATGTGCTGCGCCATGCAGTGCTTACCATGTAATGTGCTGTACCCAGCATGTAATGTGCTGTACATTGTCTGCCATGTCATGTGCTGTGCCCACCATATAAGGTCCTGTGCCCACCGTGTGCATGGGCTGTGTTGTGCCCACCATGCAATGTGCTGTGTTGTGCAGTACCAACCATGTCATGTGCTGTGCCCACCATATAATGTACTGTGCCTACCTTGTAATGTGCTGTATTGGGCAGTGCCAACAGTGTAATGTCCTGTGCCCGCCATGTAATGTGCTGTGACTCGCCCACCATTAAATGTGCTGTATCCATGTATCCACCATGTAATGTGTAGTGCCAACCATGTAATGTACTGTGCTATTCCCCCCCCCCCGTGTAATGTACTATTCTGTGCCCCCCACAGACTCACCCCCTCACTCTCACCCCCCCTCTCTCTCTTTCACCCCCTCTCTCTCTCTCATCCCCTCTCTTTCACCCTGTTCTCTCTCTCACCCCCTTCATCCCCCATTCTCTCTCTCTTGCCACCTTCAACCCCCTCTTTCCTACCACCCTCTCTCTCTTTCACCCTCTCTCTATTCCTCTTTTTCTCACCCCCTCTCTCTCGTTCCCATCTCTCTCATTCAACGCCTTTCTCTCTCTTTTCCCCTCCCTCTCATCCCCTCTCTTTCACCCCCCTCTCTCTCTCTCTCTCAACCACTCTCTCACACCCCTCTCTCTCTTTATTTTAATTCAACAAAAAATTTTTGCGTTTTCATTTTATTTATTTTCATAAAAAGGCCCACCAAAATCCTTAGCACCAGGCCCATGTTGCTCTTAATCTGGCCCTGAGCAGGGGACAACACTCGAAGGGTCATTGATCTTGTGGAGGTTGCCAACAGGACCAAGTTAGAGGCACTGTTGCTCAGTCTTGACACGGAAAAAGCTTTTGATAGGCTGAGCTGGCCCTTCCTGTTCGCAACCCTCCACAGAGCTGGAATTGAAGGCCCTTTTTTCAGAGCCATTTCCCACTTATACTCATCCCCCTCGGCATTGGTCTGCACTCAATTCGCTTCATCCTCCACCTTTCCAATATCAAATGGAACCCGACAGGGCTGCCCACTGTCCCTTCTCCTTTATGCCTTGTGTATTGAACCCCTAGCAGCCCATATAAGGGAGAACCCAAACATTCACGGCATCCCAGTTCGTACCAGAGACTTTAAGATTTCCTTATATGCTGATGATGTCCTCCTCACCCAGACACAACCTCGTGTTTCTCTTCCGAACCTACATTCAGAGCTGGATCGATATAGCGCCCTTTCAGGGTATAAAATTAATAACTCTAAAACTGAAGCCCTCCCCCTTAATATACCTCATCAGACATTAGCGACTCTCTCGCAAACATTTACCTATTCCTGGAAAACCTCCTCCCTAAAATACCTCGGGGTCCACCTCACTCCCACATACGATACTCTTTATAAGGCCAACTTTCCCCAGTTATACACCTCTATTAGAGCCTCATTGGCCAAATGGAAATCCCTGAAGTTGTCTCTTTTTGGTCGCCTAGCGACCCTGAAGATGACAATTTTACCCCAGCTCTTATACCTCTTTGAGACGCTCCCTATACCCATACCATCTCCACACCTGCCACACCATTGGGTAATAAATTTAAAAGAGCGAACAAACATCCTGGATGGCTTAACTCCAATGTAAAAATGCATATAAAAGCAAAGGAGAAGGCCTTCAAAAAATACAAGGTTGAGGGATCATCCACAGCATTCAGAATTTATAAAGAATGCAATAAGAAATGTAAGGGTGCAATTAGGATGGCTAAGATAGAACATGAAAGACACATAGCGGAGGAGATCAAAAAAAATCCCAAGAAATTCTTTAAGTATGTAAACAGTAAAAAAGGGAGGACAGACCATATTGGCCCCATAAAGAATGAGGAAGGACATCTGGTTACAAAGGATGGGGAGATGGCAGAGGTATTGAATTTATTCTTCTCCTCAGTCTTCACGAGTGAATCGGGAGGCTTCAGTAACCAAAACTGCAGTGTTTATCCTCATGACACAACACAGGAAGCACCTACATGGTTAACAGAGGACGGAATTAAAATTAGACTTGAGAAACTTAACATTAATAAATCACCGGGACCAGATGGCTTGCATCCGAGGGTACTTAGGGAACTCAGTCAGGTGATTGCCAGACCGTTGTTCCTAATTTTTACAGACAGTCTATTGACTGGAATGGTACCAGCTGATTGGAGAAAAGCCAATGTAGCACCAATATTTAAAAAGGGCCCAAAAAACATCCCTGGGAATTACAGACCAGTTAGCCTAACATCTATAGTATGTAAACTCTTGGAGGGGATGATAAGGGACTATATACAAGATTTTAGTAATAAGAATGATATCATTAGCAGTAATCAGCATGGATTCATGAAGAATCGTTCTTGCCAAACCAATCTATTAACCTTCTATGAGGAGGTGAGTTGCCATCTAGATAAAGGAAGGCCCGTAGACGTGGTGTATCTGGATTTTGCAAAAGCATTTGACACAGTTCCCCATAAACGTTTACTGTACAAAATAAGGTGCGTTGGCATGGACCATAGGGTGAGTACATGGATTGAAAACTGGCTACAAGGGCGTGTTCAGAGGGTGGTGATAAATGGGGAGTACTCGGAATGGTCAGGGGTGGGTAGTGGGGTCCCCCAGGGTTCTGTGCTGGGACCAATCCTATTTAATTTGTTCATAAACGACCTGGAGGATGGGATAAACAGTTCCATCTCTGTATTTGCAGACGATACTAAGCTAAGCAGGGCAATAACTTCTCCGCAGGATGTGGAAATCTTGCAAAAAGACCTGAACAAATTAATGGGGTGGGCGACTACATGGCAAATGAGGTTCAATGTAGAAAAATGTAAAATAATGCATTTGGGTGTCAAAAATATGAATGCAATCTATACACTGGGGGGAGAACCTCTGGGGGAATCTAGGATGGAAAAGGACTTGGGGGTCCTAGTGGATGATAGGCTCAGCAACGGCATGCAATGCCAAGCTGCTGCTAATAAAGCAAACAGAATATTGGCATGCATTAAAAGGGGGATCAACTGCAGAGATAAAACGATAATTCTCCCGCTCTACAAGACTCTGGTCCGCCCGCACCTGGAGTATGCTGTCCAGTTCTGGGCACCAGTCCTCAGGAGGGACGTACTGGAAATGGAGCGAGTACAAAGAAGGGCAACAAAGCTAATAAAGGGTCTGGAGGATCTTAGTTATGAGGAAAGGTTGCGAGCACTGAACTTATTCTCTCTGGAGAAGAGACGCTTGAGAGGGGATATGATTTCAATTTACAAATACTGTACTGGTGACCCCACAATAGGGATAAAACTTTTTCGCAGAAGAGAGTTTAATAAGACTCGTGGCCACTCATTACAATTAGAAGAAAAGAGGTTTAACCTTAAACTACGTAGAGGGTTCTTTACTGTAAGAGCGGCAAGGATGTGGAATTCCCTTCCACAGGCGGTGGTCTCAGCGGGGAGCATTGATAGCTTCAAGAAACTATTAGATAATCACCTGAATGACCGCAATATACAGGGATATGTAATGTAATACTGACACATAATCACACACATAGGTTGGACTTGATGGACTTGTGTCTTTTTTCAACCTCACCTACTATGTAACTATGTAACCTCAAGAGGCTCCCGGGGCGACCTGATAAACTTCTTTTGGAACTATAAGAGGCACCGGATTGCTAAATCGGTTTTGTGCGCTGCCCGCAGTCAAGGTGGCCTGGCATTTCCTAATATAGCCAAATATTATCTTGCTACCCAGCTACGCCCTGTAGCCTCTTGGTGCACCCTTCATGCTTTTAACCGTTGGACGCAAATTGAGAAGTTGTGGTTAGCCCCTGTCCATCCGATCTCCATGTTATGGAGCTCTGATGTGCCTACCGATGGCTTACATTTATTGGGACCAATGTCTCTTTTACGCCTGTTGTGGCGACGAGCCAAATCGACATATTCGCTTACCACCTCTTCTTCACCAGTTAAAAGTGATTCATCTGGATAAATGGAGATATGAAAGCTCCATATAGCCCACTATTACATAAATATTACATAAATAATTATGCGTAATCACAAGTGAAATGTGCAAAAAATTATTTAATAAAAAAAAACAAAATAAATTTCAAAAGTTCTCCAACAAGGTTCAGTCCACTCCGATGGGCTGTTATAAAGAGGCTTCACTGAGTGTACAGTTCATAATGATATTCCAAGTGGTGATTTCTCAACCCTCTATTCAGTAGTGACATGCGACCACAACACCAAAGAAGATGTGATAGAGTGCGACAGGATAGTTTCTCCACCTGTAATAATACTGCCGCTTACCAGCTTGTTAGATATACGTCACGCATATTGGAGGGATTGCCGCTGCCGTGTCTGAGGTGACAGAAGTCAGCCCTGGCCAGGTCACTCTCCTCCCAGAGAGGCCATGTTTACCAGTCTAATCTTTGTATTCAGTCATGGAGTATATGACACAATCAAGTTAAAGCATTGAAGTGACGTAGTAGAAAAATAATGAAACACACAATAAAATGTAGATTCTGAGTTACTAAGTGCTGTTGCAGAACTTGAAGTACCGACTGAACAAAATTACTCCAAGGCGTGCATACAAAGAACTGAAAACTGTGATTTAGACAACGGAACGCACATCTGTTGTACAGAGGATACCCTGAGCAGAGAGTCTGGGAGCATCTAGCCATCCAAGCACAAAGACCCAGGGCTGGGGATAAAAGCCACAGGCACTTGCGATCTCCTTAAACAAGAGATCTAACAAGCTGGTAAGCAGCAGGATTATTACAGGTGGAGGAACTTTCCTGTCGCACTCTATCACATCTTCTTTGGTGTTGTGGTCGCATGTCACTACTGAATAGAGGGTTGAGAAATTACCACTTGGAATATCATTATGAACTGTACATTCAGTGGAGCCTCTTTATAACAGCCCATCGGAGTGGACTGGACCTTGTTGGAGAACTTTTGAAATGTATTTTGTTTTTTTTTATTTAATCATTTTTTGTACATTTCACTTGTGATTACGCATAATTATTTATGTAATAGTGGGCTATATGGAGCTTTCATATCTCCATTTATCCAGATGAATTACTTTTAAGTCACTTTATTCTTTGATCACTATAATTATACAGCGCAGCTTTCTTTTTTACGTTATATTTAGTGTGTGTGTCTCACATTATAGTTGTGGCTTTTTTCAAATGATCTATTAGGATAGCGCAGTTTGTACATTATGACATTACTTTGCAGGTGCAAAAAAAAAATGTCCAGCGGTCTACAACTGCTTTAAGAGAATCTGCTAGTGAATAGCAGTATACAGAGCTCTTGAGGGACAGCCAACATCCGCCCACATTGGTGTACTCACGTGCCCTTAGTCAGAGAGCCTGCCCTCTGTCCCCTGACACCAGAGTGTAAATGGTCTCAACTGTCACTACCGCCAGAAGCCTCAGGAAAAATGCTAGGTTCTTTTCTTTACAAGTGGCCACCTGCTCTGCCCCATGGTGTACTTCTTGCTCTGCCATGTTCGCCCACCATTCCTTGCTGTAAGAGCAACAAAAAACGGGAACTACCATAGAAAGAGCCCAGTAGCTACACCTGTAGTAGCCAGTAGTCACTCTAGGAACAATATATGGGGGGGGGGGGGGGGCACATAAGATACCACAGTCAAAATGGGGGGGGGGGGGGGCAGTAATAATTTTCACCACTAAATCATATCACTGAAAAAGCCAAAAAAAACAAGTATATATAAATAAGATTACAAAATATGAGAGTAATGCGGTATGCAATGATACCTATTTATTGTACTAATCTAACACTTAAAAGACAAGCTTTCAAGAGCCTTCCACAAAAGAGATGGTCAAAGACTGCAGGCACGGCACAAGAGATGGTCAGAGACTGTGGACATGGCACAAGGGATGGTCAGAGTCTGTGGACATGGCACAAGGCATGGTCAGAGACTGCAGACATGGCACAAGGAATGGTCAGAATCTGCAGACATGGCACAAGGGATGGTCAGAGACTGTGGACATGGCACAAGGGATGGTAAGAGGCTGGTGGACATGGCACAAGGGATGGTCAGAGTCTGTGGACATGGCACAAGGCATGGTCAGAGACTGCAGACATGGCACAAGGAATGGTCAGAATATGCAGACATGGCACAAGGGATGGTCAGAGACTGTGGACATGGCACAAGGGATGGTCAGAGGCTGCGGACATGGCACCAGAGATAGTCAGAGACTGCGCACATGGCACTGGTCAGAGGTTGCGGACATGGCACAAGGGATGGTTAGAGGTTGCGGACATGGCACAAGGGATGGTAAGAGGCTGTGGACATGGCACAAGGGATGGCCAGAGTCTGCAGACATGGCACAAGGGATGATCGGAGGCTGCGGACATGGCACAAGGGATGGTCAGAAACTGCTGACATGGCACAAGGGATGGTTAGAGTGTGTGGGCATGGCATAAGGGATGGTCAGAGACAGCAGACATGGCACAAGGGATGGCCATAGACTGCGGACATGGCACAAGGGATGGTCAGAGAGTGCGGACATGGCACAAGAGATGGTCAGAAACTGCAGACATGGCACAAGGGATGGTTAGAGTGTGTGGGCATGGCATAAGGGATGGTCTGAGACAGCGGACATAGCACAAGGGATGGCCATAGACTGCGGACATGGCACAGGGGATGGTCAGAGAATGCGGACATGGCACAAGGGATGGTCAGAGACTGCAGACTTGGCACAAGGGATGTTCAGAGATTGTGAACATGGCACAAGATTTGGTCAGAGGCTGCGGGCATGGCACAAGGGATGGTCAGAGACTGCTGACATGACGCAAGAGATGGTCAGTGGCTGCGGAAATGACACAAGGGATGGTCAGAGACTGCGGACATGGCAGAAGGGATGGTCAGAGACTGTCGACATGGCAGAAGGGATGGTCAGAGACTGTCGACATGGCACAAGGGATGGTCAGAGGCTGTGGACATGGCACAAGGGATGGTCAGAGACTGCGGACATGACACAAGAGATGGTCAGAGGCTGCGGACATGGCACAAGGGATGGTCAGAGTCTGTGGACATGGCACAAGGCATGGTCAGAGACTGTGGACATGGCACAAGGGATGGTCAGAGACTGTGGACATGGCACAAGGGATGGTCAGAGGCTGGCGGACATGGCACAAGGGATGGACAGAGACTGCAGGCATGGCACAAGAGATGGTCAGAGTCTGTGGACATGGCACAAGGGATGGCCAGAGTCTGTGGACATAGCACAAGAATGGTCAGAGTCTGTAGACATGGCACAAGGGATGATAAGAGTCTGTGGACATGCAGTCCCATGTCTGCAGTTTCTGAAGTCCAACAGAAGCTTTCAGGGCACACTGGGAGTTTTGGTTCCACAACAGCTGATGGGTGACAGGTCCAGTGTAAAGCTCATAGCCGGCCCCCAACTTTCACTCACCACATCCTGGGTTCTGGCACTGAAGTTCCCCAAGTACAGGTTTTCCTCAGCATGTCTTTCTCTGGCAGGGACACCTTCACACTGGCCCTGAACAGCAGAGTGCAGAGGAGAAACATGACCCCGGGAACACGGCATGGTCATCAGAGTTCCCAGCCAGCTGCTTTCTGGGAAGGGAGGGAGTGCAGATAACTGGGGAGAGCACCAGACAGTGCAGGGTAAAGGGACACCTGGGGAACCTGCATCACAGAGACCCTCACAACTCCTCAGTCCAGTCTGAATGTGGCAACACTAGGTGTGGCATGGCTAGCAATCACAGTAACAATGCACTGTGTCTGTCTCTCCCTCCAGCAGCTGAAAGCCTGCGGGAGTGAGAGAGGGAGAAAATGGCTTTCAGCTGCTGGATGGAGTGCATGGTTACTGTGATTGCTCCCCCGCACCGATCCTTTCCTGTCTTGCTAACTAGTTTTCCCTGCTGTTCGGGCCCCCCACAGGAGAACCTGTGCTACCCGCCTTTTGGCGGTCCTGGTGAGGGGGCACAAAGAAAAAACTTAGGGAGGCAATTGCCCACCTGTAGCAACCCCACTGCCTGCAGCTCAGTTACCTATCTCCCCCCTCCTAATCTGCATTATAGAGATCAAGCCCTCTATAGATGCAGCTGCACAAGGAACACAGGACCTCTGCCCCTAGAGGCTAGGAGCAGAAAGACACCTTAGGCAGCTATAGCTGATCCTACTTAAAGTGGCAACTGCAGGATCCCACCTATAGGTCAAGGATCCAATCTGCACTTATCACAGCGGGCTATGTGACTCCGGACCCTCAGGAACTCAGTCCCCCTTTCCTTTGGCGTCCACTGCATTGGACCTGTACAGCACCCTAAGGGAAACACCTTGGTTAGTACAAAACTGTGTAGGGTTCAGTGTCCGTAGGGTTCAGCACCAAACAGCCACAATATTATTATTATTGTTATTATACAGGATTTATATAGCACTAACAGTTTGCGCAGCGCTTTACAACATGAGGGCAGACAGTACAGTTACAATACGATACATGAGGAATTAGAGGGCCCTGCTCGTTAGAGCTTACAATCAATGAGACATTACAGGCAAAAGGCCCGGCTACCATCCATCTTAGCACCCCAGCTGTAAGAATGGATCCAGCTTACCAAACTCTTGATCCCTGCTGGAATCAGTTGAAAACTTGGTGCTACTATGCAGAGAATTGAACTTCAGTGACCACCTTGCAGACACTGGCAAAAACATCCTGAGTAGGAAAATCCTGATTAGGAAGGGTTTTATAGGGTTGCCAGCAAATAAATTCAAAATACTAACAACAATGGCTAACAACATACAAAGCCATCCACAACTCTGTCATCAATCAACCAGTCTCCAAATATCACCCAAACCGTCCTCTCCGCTCCTCCCAAGACCTCCTGCTCTCAAGCTCTCTTATCTTTCCCTCCCATGCTTGTCTCCAGGACTTCTCCAGAGCCTCTCCCATCTGCTGGAATTCTCTACATCTATCTGTCCAGCTATCTCCTACTCTGGCCTACTCAGGTGATCCCTGAAAACTCATCTCTTCAAGGAAGCCTATTATGCCTCCAACTAACATCTGAACCTTTAACTCTTCCATCAGCTCATCCCCCACAGTTATATCCTTTTTGTACCACTTTGCCCTCCTATTAGATTGTAAGCTCTTATGAGCAGAGCCCTCTTAACCCTCTTGTATCTTATTGTAATATAACTGTACTGTCTCGCTTTAGATAGTAAACTGCTGCACAAACTGCTGCCTCTATATAAATCCTGTATAGTAATAATAATAATAAATAATAATATTCTGACCAATAGAATGAACACCCAAATGCCTGACGCTCCTAAACGGGTTTGCAAAAAGCGGCTTCAAGCTGCTTTTATCCTGACAGGATTAAAGGCATGCAGAGGAGCTGGGCAAATGCCCCGTGTGTATGAAGCCATAAAATGGAAGGATTCCCCCAACTTCAGCTTAAAATTTGTGAGACACCAGGCCAGAGACAATCTGGTCCTCTGAAAAAAGGCAAATCAGTTTGTTCAGAGATTGAAAGTTGTCCCACAGTGACTGGATGTTGAGTTGTTAGGGTGGAACTGGACAAACAGGACTGCCTCGAAAGAGGCTAGTACCCACCTCATGACTCTCATGCAAAAGTGAATTTGCATTGCCCTCTGCTGCTTCACCATCCAGCCCAGCTCAGGTGACGCACTTCTGCAACCAACGGAAGATCTTGCAGGCACTCTTACCTCACCGCACTCTCGTGGTCACTGTCGCAACACCAGTGGCCCTTGAGCTGGAGCTGTACGAGAGGTCTCCCTCTACACGTCAGGCTCTACCACAAGGTATGTGACAGTCCCCAAGCAATGAATGAGAAGGGTGTGCAACAACAAGGCAAACAGAACACTGCCAACAGGCCCAACAAACACAATGGTCAATGGACCCAACTCAAGGTGCTGCTACAAGAACCTTGCAGCCGAAAGCTGCATCGGCAGAGGATTAGACATCCACCTGTTAGAACTTTGAAAAAGTATGAGCATGAGACCAGGTGGAGGCCTTACAAAGGTGTGCAACCAAGGCCTTATGTCAGAATGCCCAGGAAACGTGTACCATCCTGGTGAAGTGATCATGTATTAGTCCTTTAGGGTGTCATCTTTTAAACCTAGTTGTCTTATCCACCTAGCATTGGTTTCCCTTGTGAGGTCCTGAGGTTAGGTCAAACAGGGAGCCCAGCTCCCTGATAGAAGCTATAGCTTTTAGGTACACTCAGATGGCTTTGACCATGTCCAGACAGTGAAGGTTAACCCCTCTTGGGTTCTTAGGAGGAAGGATTATGTCTTTGTTGAGGTGGAAGGCTGACACCATCTTAGGAAGAAAGGAGGGCCTTGGGTATGACTACTTTATCTTTGTGAATATTTAGCAATGGCTCCTTGCGAGAGAAAGCCGCTAACCTACAGACAAGTCTGACGGACGTGTTAGCCACCAAGTCCATCTTCTGAAGTAACATGTGAGAAAGGAGTTGGGTGGATACTTTCCCAGGTGTGGTGTGATGAATAGTTCTGAAAAACATAATTACTGAGGGATGGTCGCTGAGGAAATGATCTTTCCAACTGATGACCAAGGCGGAGTTTTGAATATATCTGATTCCGGTCCGGCCTTCCCAGGGGCACGCCACCCGGTGACATCTGATGAGACCTTGTCCAGGATCACCATACAGTTCACTGTATTACACCGCTTGACGGTACAAGCTCGTTTCACTCACCGCCAAGGGCCTGTGAGTCCATCTTGTCTGGTAAGGGCAATTTACGCTTATTTTTTGAGTGAAAGTCTCCATATCAAGACAAAAATCCATCTGTATGCAAAGTCACTTTCAACAGTTCCCAATTACTCTACATGAGGACTGCTTACATCCAAGTTGTCGGGGAGTTATCTGAGATCACCCCATTGCATAGTGATGGACTTTAAATATTCACACATACACACTATTCCAATGGACCCATGTTTTTATACTCAGGTTTCGCCTTGAGGAGCAGGCCATTTGTGGGTTAATGCACATCACATTGTTGTAATTTATTTTATATCTTTTTTGCATTTTTTATTATTTATTTTGAGAGATCTTTGAGTCATTTTTTGGGTTGGGTTACTCCACCCAAAATTGACCCATTGGACACAGACACGCTCTACACTGTTTGTATGTGTTTACACATTTGTCCACCTATGTTTAATTTTAATTTTATCTTTATCATTATTCTTTGCTTTATGGTGTTATATGAAGAGTTGTCACAATCTCTCCATACACTTTATTAAATTATCATTAGTCCATTTGGTACATACCTCAGGGTCTTGTACCTTCACCTTCTAGATATCACGGTTATTTGCCTAATCACATTATTCCTTTTTCACTTTATACATTCACCAAGTCCATCTTGCAGGATCATCTAGGGGGAGTTTCCTGATGGATTATGGAGGGCAGGGAGAACCAAATTAAGACCAAGTTCTGGTCAAGTCCCTCTTGTAGGAAGACCAGAATGTGAGGCATAGAGTAATCTCTGGGGTTAACATGCCTGTGGTCATACTGTACCAGGCAAGGATAACCGGGTACTATAGTAGGTCTTTCTGGAAGTGACTTTCCCTGCTTTTAGCAAGGTGGGAATAACAGAATCAGAAACCCATCTGTCCTTCAAAGACCTGGGCTTCAACAGCCACGTTGTTAAAGCCAGTGACTGAGAAGGAGGATGGAACAGGGGTCCCTGAGACAGCAGGTCTGGTTTGTTTGGAAAAGGCCAGGGGTCATCTTCTAGAAGACTGCGTGTGTCTGTGTACCAGGTTCTCCCTGGCCCGTTTGGTGTAATGTGAATCTCTTGTTTATGCTCTTTCTTCATTGCGTGGAGTAGTTGAGGCAGAATTCGCACTAGTTTGAAGCCATAAAATTAGCCTGAGTCCACGGAATTATCAGAGCATTCGATGCCAGTGCTAGAGGATCTTTAGTCCTGGCTGACACAAAGGTAACTTGTTTTAGAACCTGGAGGCCAGGATATCCACGTTTGGAGTCCACCATTCCTGACAAAGGTTGAAAATGTGGGGGTGATTCTGCCTTCCAATTGTCCTCTCCTGTAATGTGAACAGCAGGGATCACTGGACAGTGTTTCTCTGTCCATGAGATGATCAGGCTAGCTTCTTTCAAGGCTGCATGACCCCTGGTAACAAGGCCGCAGCTGTGGAGTTGTCAGATTGAACCCTGATCAGTTGATCCTGAAGAACGGGGGTCCAGTGGTAAAGAGCCATTTTTATTGTTCTGAGCTCCAAGAGCTTGGGTGACCATGTTCCCTGACCTGTGAGAGATTTGAACACCCCTCCTGTGCCTGATAGGCAGCATCTATTGTTTTCACCTTCCAATGATATGGTAGAAACAAAGTCCCCATTGTCAAGGTTGTATAGAAATTTCTAATTACCTCTTTAATTGAACAGCTGCAAGCGCCACAATATGGCAAACATTGTATAATCACAAAATAAAGTTGAAAAGTGCCACGCTACATATAAGTGATATAAGATGACTATTATCAAAATTATACAAAGATAAGTGAAAAATTTGTACGATCATATAAAAGATCACACTATTTGGTGAATATACATAAAAACAAAAACAAAATAGTCCATATGTGACATCAGCAAAGAAATCTTAAGAGGTAGAATTCTAGGTATATTCACTTGCATGTTGATAGAAGGGAACCAAACCAATTCACAGAAATCACCCTAGTGTGTAAGCCATCACCAGTGAAGAGATGTAAATGCATTTATTAAATCGCATTGACTCATGTGCTATGAACACTGAGTCAGACAGGCATCAGGAAAATAAGCTCTCCCAGACATAATGTTGTATGACAGGTCCCCAATCCAATTCCACATCAAAACAAGATAAACTTCTTTCACTCTCAGTAGGTCAATCGATCATCATGAAAGTAAAAAAATCTCCACAAGGTGTAATACCATATAAAAATCTATTTATTAAAGAAATTGCATTTACATCAAGTAAAAAATGTACAGGCATATCTGCAAACAATCCAGTGTCTCTGTAATAAATGTGGTGGTTGGATATGCGTCAAACCCGACATGTTTCGTCTGAAAAGACATAATCTGGGGTATGAACGCCCCATCTTTCCCCGCGTATGTGTATAGGAAGTAATCAAAAGCTATTAACCACCTGTTTCCACAAAATCAGTTGCGCTCTCTATTATGGAAGTGCCTCACAAGATGGCACACAGGGTGTGTATCAGGCCTCGGTCTGGGTGCAACCACTGCGCATGCGCCATCCCAAGCCCTGATCTCAACCGACCGAGTCTTGTTTCAGCCACGCGTATAGTTTTCTGATTACAGTGCAAGTGGGATAGAGAGGTTTGTCCGGATCTAAAACCCGGAAGTGATCGACATACATTCCCTACCTCAACAGAAGTGACACGTAGTGTCGAAATTGACCACCTTCTGCAACGGGGACACATATTAAGGTTATGCCATATATAAATTCCATAACAATTAGAGTATATATGTATATGACAATATTTTAAAGTAAAACATATATACATATATATATATATATATATATATATATATATATATATATATATATATATATATGTGTGGAGAACATTTCACATGAAATTGACCTGCTGAATAACAAATATAATTCTTAATTTAAAAAACTTATATTGTGAAATATAAGGCCATATTTGCTTATGGACAATGGCCCACACATCACATATAATAAATGAACGGAGAGAAAAACAAAATGGGATTAAAATAAAAAATAAAAAATAAAAAAAGTTTGTAAAAAATAAAATCTAAGACATCCTCCTCCTATGGAATCCCTGCATAATTTCATTTCAGGCCTCAATGGTAACGATAGGGGTATCTCTTTGAGTTATGAGGCAAGTAGGGAAAAAATGCACTTCCTTGACCTGGAAATAGGAATTACTAACCAACAGTTTGTAATTAAAACATATTTCAAACCAACGAACTGCAATGGGTTTATACCCACTGACAGTTGTCACCACAGGTCATGGTTAAGCTCAGTCCCACATAGCCAATTCTTTTGTTTACGTCAGAAATTGTACTGGCACCCAAGATTTCCATCAACAGGCACAGGTTCTGAAATATAGGTTTCTTGAATGTGTATCTCGATAGGGAAATAGAAAGAGTGAGCAATATGGATAGGAGTTCACTCCTGATAGATAAACCCCAACAACAGAAAAATTATAATTTTAAATGGTCTTTCTTTACATCCTTCTCAGTTCAGCACAAACAAATCAAAGCTATTATTAATAATAATAATTAATATTAATAGACATTGGGACATTCTCAGAAATTACCGCATATTAGGCTCTATCCTACCAGATAGGGCAAAAGTTGTTTACAGGGGAGCTTTTAAATGTTTATTGTGTGCCTATTAGAAAAACCATTAGAAAAACTATAACCCTGAGACTTTTCTTAAGATGACTTCTGAGCACATTGTTGTATTAACTTGCTATATCGTTTGCTTTAACTAACTCCATAGTAAGTTGTAGGATAATTAGGCTTAACCATATATGGTAGAACAAGACTGTACAGGAAACACTAATTAGCGAAATAAAGTACCATTTTGTACCAGGCTCGCTATCTGTGTGTCCTCAGCCAATAGAAGCGTTATGGCTATATTATTGTAGATATTAGGAGGGGGATTTACATCTCTTTGTGTGATTCTTACTGCATCTTTTGGCTTGTAATCATCATCCATTTGTGTGACACATCTGAAATAAATTGTCTGCTTTTCAATTCATCTGGAGTTCGACTTATCACAAGAGAAGAGTAATATAGCCAGAACCAACAAGTGCAGTAGTAGCCAGAACCAACAAGTGCATTTCGGGTCAGATGGTCCCGACAAAAACTTTGGTGAGTATTAGACTTGAAAGCTCACTGAGAATTAAAAGTCCCCCCACTCAACGTTAGTGGTAAAATAGGGGCGGGGGCCTGAGACCCAGATCCACTGTCTGGTTTTGAACTTCGTGATCCAGTCCACCTGGTGTTTGAGAGGTAAGATAACTGAAATTATTCTTAATTCTTTCTAAGAGTCTTTTCTTCTCTTTCTGTTTGATTCTGGTTCAATGTGTTGTAATTGCCGTCACTGGGATTGATCATATAATATCTTGATAATCCAGTGTGCAAAGACAGAGACATTTGGGGACGTTGTCTAAGGTAAAAAATTACGTCACCCGCTGTCCAGGACAGATAAAAAAAAGATTTGAGGTATACCGAACGTCAGAGGTTGATTGCCTGACGTCATCGGAGGTTGATTGCCCGATGATTTAAGCGCTCTTTAGTTAAGTGATGTAGAAAGATCGCAAGGCTAACTTCCTTCTGTGTGTTTAGTTTCTCCTTTATCATGCTGCTGTAACCTTATTGAAAAAACAACAGTACTGCAGAGACAAGTTAATTATTTTTTTGATTCTCCCTATAGGGTGGGGAGTGCTGATATTTTTACTCTTCTTGTATTCCTATTGTTACCGTGGGCCGAGGGTCACTATCCCAGTGTTTTATAGGTAAATGAGAGACCCGACTGGCGCTGACAATGGGGAATAGTCTCTGTAAAAGAATGTTTTGTGCCTGCTTATGAGGCTGCTGTGTTCCTAATGTGCCAAGTGGGAGACTGGAACTCCTCTTTAAGGACACAGGGCTTTATAGGGAAGTTTGGATGCAATAGTAAACTAACTGTAGAAGTGTCATCATTTGGTGGATAAACTTAAATTGTTAGGACCCAAAGATCAAAAAAGGTATGGGTTGATAATAGGAGTTTAAATAACCAGCAAAAAATCATTCTTCACATCTCATGTTCTGTGTGTCTGTAAAACTGGCAGTTAGACACTGGACTCACTTCACCCCCCTGACCTTGTGTTGTAGCCTGCTTGCCTATCAGTAACAGATTGGGAGCTGGCAGAGAAGCAGGAAACTTTGCAAAAGCTTAAAGAGATACTTGAATTGTCTTATGGCTTCGCTCTGTAAGGCAGCCAACACCTTGCTAGCTGATGTATTAAGCAGATAAATATGCAAAATACCAGGTGACATTGCACTATATGGCCCATGGGAATTGGACCGGAGCTGGCGTCTTGGATTACAGCACTGTCTCAGGTACCACTGGACAACATTGTCTGGGAGACTGTGCTATATCTGGACCGCCTGCTCGGGGACAACCCTCGGTCGGACTCATAGGAAACAAAAAGTTGGAGCTGCAACTTCAGGTAAAGGTTATCCAATAGCCATATCACTGATGGGTCTAGCAAAAGAATTAGACCAGACGCAAGTGTTATCTAAATGTTTAACAAATATTTGAGAAGCAGAAAAATAGCTAAGTATGGCTGAGTGGAAAAAAATAAATAAGTGCGAGAAATCATCACAGGGAGATTAAAGCCTGCAGTTTCTCACCCCCTCCCCTCATGTGAATCTCCTGTAAGGAGGGAGTGAAGTGCTCCTCCGTTTCAAATTCCTGTGTGAGAGATTGTGTCTGTAAAAAAATTAACTCTTGACCAGCTATGACAATACAGAAGGGTTATATTGTAAATATTGAAACTGAGCATAAAAAAAAGAAAATGTACACTGATAACACCAGGGTACTTTATTATTTTAGCATGCCATGGTGTTAAAGGAAGCACATGGCAGAAATTGTTGATGGTTTTAAAGAAGTAGATAGGAAACATGTAAGTGAATTGCACTTATAAAGTTTATAAAGTTGCACTTTACAAATATAAAGTGAACAGAATGGTGTAGAATTATTATAAAGTGGCTTGATGAATGTGAGAAAAGAAAAGGCTGAGAATGTCTTGATTACTGTAACCACTTCCCACCCGGCCACTGCACAGAAACGGCCGGGTGGGCTATCTCTCCTTCTGAGTGGACGTTCAGGAACGTCCTTCAGAAGGAGCAGGATCGTGCGCGCGTGCCCGCGCGCGTGCCCGCGCAGCAGTGCGATCCCGATGCGCTCATGTCACCCGGACACGGCGCATCTCCGATCGGTAGGAGGGCTCTGCGATTGGCCCTCCTGATCACATGACAGCCGTGTTGAATCACAGCCGTCACGTGATGTAAACACAGAGCCGGTTGCTAGGCAATCTGCTCTCCTCTCCTCACACGGAAGTTGTCGGTGAGGAGAGGAGAGCGGATCGCTGCAGCCAGCTGGTGATCAGTGAGTATGAGCTGTTTTTTACAGCTTTTTACTCACTGATCACCAGTCTAGTGTCCCCACACATGTAAAAAAACACAATGTCCCCAAAACACATGTCCCCACATAGTAAAAACACCTGTCCTCCACATATGTCCCAGTAAAATCACATGTCCCAATGATTATCTGCACACATATATCCGTGATCACCTGCGCACATCTGTACATGATCATTTGCGCACATGTGTCCGTGATCACACGAACCAATTATTATACACTTAACAGGATTTTTTAAATAAAAACATGTAGCAGAATACATTTTGGCTTAAATTTATGACAAAATTCAATTTTATTGGATTTCCATTAAAATCGAAAGAAGAAAATATTTTTTTTTTTTCCAAATTTCCGCTCTTTTTTCGCTTATATCGCAAAAAATAAAAAACGGAATCATGAATAAATACCACCAAAAGAAAGCTCTATTTGTGTGAACAAAATGATAAAAATTTCATTTGGGTACAGCATTGCATGACCGTGCAATTGTCATTGAAAGTGTGAGAGCGCTGAAAGCTGAAAATTGGTCTGGGAAGGAAGGGGGCGAAAGTGCCCAGTATTGAGGTGGTTAAATGTGTCCAGTCCAGAGACAGTATGTGACTGAGTGCTAATTTTACTGCCATAAGGAAATAGGGATTTGAATGGGCTTTGCTAAGAGAAGTGTGCAGTAGTTTTGAAGCCCAGAGAGAGAGAGAGGAGAGAAGGGAATACAACAGACTTGATGCTTTTATAGCCCAAAAATGATGGTCAAGAAGCTGTTTCTCAGAAACAAGAAAATGCAGATTGCCTGACAGAAGTAGCAGAAGAGAGAGGGAGATGATGACGGATGACTAGTAGGGCAGCATTAACCCTTTGAGCACACAGAGGTTAATTTGTGCATCTGTGAAAATATTAGGATTTTCGGTGGGAAAGAAAGTCCGAATAATAGTCTTAAAGTAAATATTTCTCGGATATGTTACTTTTAGAACGCCCAGATTTTCAACTGTAAAGTGTTAATGATGCAATGCTGTTTATATTTGGGTACATTTATAAAGTTAAAAGGCTAAGTTCTGAATCAGAATATGTGTTTGGGTTAAATAACAAAAAAATGTTTTGGGACCCTTTGGATCTCACTTGGGACCAGAGAATAAGGGGAACAATACAAAAGAGGGAGTTCATGTTTTATTTAATTCTGCTAAAATATTGGGGTTTGAGAAAAATATTTTTATATATATTGAATATATATGTCAAATAATGTAAATGTCGCTAGGAAACATTTTATGTCTGCATACTTGGTGGATTTATGGACTTATATTTGAATAAATGAAAGAATATTGTTTTTAACAACTCCAAGGTAAGGAAGGCTTTCTTTGCTAGTTTGATCTGTGATCCTGTGCTCATTCATGTTAGATAAAGAGTATCCATTTTCCTCAGCCCCAATTCAAGTGCAGATATGACCCCCCCCCCCCCACCTTCTACACAAGAATGAGGCGAGTTCCTTTTTATGGGGTGGGTGTCTAGTGATTACATTAATGGGTACAAAATTGAACCTTTAGCGGTATTTTAGAGTTTAGAACATTAAATTAGGGTATGAAATAATGTAGACTACACAGTCCTTAGAGACAAAGAAACAAATTATGTCCTTCCTGGGTATGACAAATTTTTGTAGAGCCTGGATTCCCGGGTATTCCACGCTGACGGCCCCGTTGGTTCAGGCAATACATGGGAGCCCTATGGCCCCCCAGGATGCTATAAAATGGAGTGAGGAAACAGAGACAGCCTTTACTGACCTAAAACAAGTCCTTTCTAGTTCATCAGTGCTAGCCTTACCAAACTATGACAAACCTTTCAAACAAACAGTAGACTCAAGGGAAGGCCTTGTGACATCAGTACTTACACAGTCACATGGCGGGTGCCAGAGGCCGATTGCTTACTATTCTACAAAATTAGACAGTGTAACTAGAGCACTTCCACCCTGTGTACAGGCAGTGGTAGCTGCAGCGGAAGCAGTTAAGGCCTCAGCATCTATAGTGCTATATCACCCGCTGACACTTAAAGTACCACATGCAGTATCTGTTATCCTTTTACAACAAAAGATGTCACATTTGAGCCCAGCACAACACCTTTCCTGTATGACAATACTCTTGACACAACCTCACTTAACAATACAGAGATGTACTACATTAACCACTAAGCCACCGCCCACCGTCATATGACGGCGGGACAAGGCTTCTCTTGTTCTGGACGGACGTCATATGACGTGATCACCTTCCCGAGCCACTAGGGGGCGCACGTGCCGCCGGCGGCGTGCCCGCTGCATCGCTCGGGACCCGGTGCGCGTGCCCGGCGGCCGCGATGTCCGCCAGGCACCCGCGATTGCTGGGTAACAGAGCAGGAGCGTGGATCTGTGCATGTAAACACAGATCCACGTCCTGTCAGAGAGGAGAGGAGACCGATGGTGTGTCCCTTGTACATAGGGACACCGATCGGTCACCTCCCCCAGTCAGTCCCCTCCCCCCACAGTTAGAATCACATCCTTAGGTCATACATTAACCCCTCGAGCGCCCCCTAGTGTTAACCCCTTCCCTGCCAGTCACATTTACACAGTAATCAATGCAATTTTATAGCATTGATCGCTGTATAAATGTGAATGGTCCCAAAAATGTGTCAAAAGTGTCCGATATGTCCGCCGCAATATCATAGTCACAATAAAAATCGCAGATCGCCGCCATTACTAGTAAAAAATAAATAAAGAAATAAATAAAAATGCTATAAATCTATCCCCTATTTTGTAGACGCTATAACTTTTGCGCAAACCAATCAATATACGCTTATCACGATTTTTTTTACCAAAAATATGTAGAAGAATACATATCGGCCTTAACTGAGGAAAAAAATTGTAAAAAAAAATAAAAAATTGGATATTTATTATAGCAAAAAGTAAAAAATATTGTGTTTTTTCAAAATTGTCCCTCTTCTTTTGTTTATAGCGCAAAAATAAAAAACGCAGAGGTGATCAAATACCACCAAAAGAAAGCTCTATTTGTGGGGAAAAAATGATAAAAATTTCATTAGGGTGCAGTGTTGCATGAGCGCACAATTGTCATTCAAAGTGTGACAGTGCTGAAAACTGAAAAATGGCTTGGGCAGGAAGGGGGTGAAAGTGCCCTGTATTGAGGTGGTTAAACCCATCCACACTAATACCACTTCCTACTGATGGTCATAAACATGACTGTACTGGTGCCATCGATGAAAAAAGGTACTTGCACTGAGTGATTTGAAACATGTACCATTATCTAACCCTGACATGACACTTTTTGTTGATGGCTCCAGTAAGAAAAATCCAGATGGCACACATACAACTGGATATGGAGTAGTGACACAGGATGAAATTTTGGAAGCCAGGCCATTACCAAAACATTATTCAGCACAAGTAGCAGAACTTGTAGCACTGACAAGAGCATGCATACTATCAAAAGGAAATCCATAGAGATAGATCATACAGTCCTTACTGATATGCAGGGGGGTGACTGAGATGTTAAATAAGGTATGTACAGCCTATGGCTTCACTAACTACTAAAAAACCTTTTTACTCTCAATAGATTATATGTGCAAGATACAATGCTCAGGGAGGCATAAGACCACGGAAAGGGAAGTTCCCCACACTGCAATATCCATTCCAACACATTTGCATGGATTTTATTGAATTGGACAAATGTGAAAGGAAGAAATATTGTTTGCTAATCATAGACACCCTGACCAAATGGGTGGAGATATTCCCGACAGGAAGTGCAGATGCACAGACAGTGATAATGGACCCCATTTTGTAAATAAAACTTTACAACATTTGATAGAAGTGATGGGAATTCAAGTGAAATACCATTGTGCCTATCATTCCCAATCAGCTGGATTAGTGGAAAGACGTAATGGCATTCTAAAAAGCAAACTGAGGAAAGCTATGGAAGAAACAGGTAAAAATTGGATGTACTGCCTACTAGTAGCTGTGACCAGTATGCATATCACACCCACAAAAGAAGGTTTAAGCCCATTTGAAATTATTATTATTATTATTATACAGGATTTATATAGCGCCAACAGTTTACGTAGCGCTTTACAACTTGAGGGTAGACAGTACAAATACAATACACTTTGATACAGTAGGAATCAGAGGGCCCTGCTCCTTAGAGCTTACAATCTAAGAGGGAAGGTCAAAAGATACAAGAGGTAATAACTGTGGGTGATGTGCTGATTGAGAAGATAAATGTACAGTTGTTAGGTGGGGGCCAGATAGGCTTCTCTGAAGAGATGAGTTTTCAGGGATCGTCTGAAAGTGGATAAAGTAGGAGAAAATCTGACGGATTGGGGTAGAGCATTCCAGAGGATGGGGGAGTCTCTGGAGAAGTCCTGAAGGCGAGCATGGGATGAGGTGACAAGGGAGTTTGAGAGCAGGGGGTCTTGGGAGGAGCGAAGAGAACGATTAGGTTGGTATTTTGTGACTAGGTTAGAGATGTAGCTGGGGGCCAGGTTGTGGATGGCTTTGTAAGTTATAGTTAGTATCTTGAATTTAATTCGGTGACTGAGTGGCAGCCAATGGAGGGATTGGCAGAGGGGTGTAGCAGACGCTGAGCATTTTGTGTGGTGGATGAGCCTGGCAGCAGCGTTCATGATGGACTGAAGTGGGGATAGCCTATTTAGAGGTAAACCAATGAGGAGGGAGTTGCAGTAGTCGAGGCGGGAGATGACCAGGGAGTGGATTAGAAGCTTTGTGGTGACATTGGTTAGGAAGGGGCGTATACATGGAAGGCCATATAAGATACCCTTACAACCAAATGAAACACCTACTGAGGAGTCTGAGCTCACACTAGCAGAATACATGTCTAGGCTGTTAAGACAAAGACGTACTAATGATTTTTCTTCTGTCCTAGAAGGTCCAATTCAAGAAGATGAAAAGGTGCATGTGGGAGATTGGGTCTTAACAAAAAGTAATAAGAAAGAGCAGTGGTACTCCCCAAGGTGGGATGGTCCTTTCAAAGTCCTCCTAACTACCCCTACTGCGATAAGGATTGCAGAGAGGTCTACCTGGATTTACCAGTCCCATTGCAAAAAGGTTTTACAGGAAGAATCCATAAGAGGGGGTATGCGTTATGGAAGAGCAGAGGGACCTTTGGATTGGGAAAGAACAGGAAAAGCATTGAATCTAACCTTTATAGAGGGAATAACTAGCACTATACTGGTAGACTTCTGTCAGATTGCAGATTGTGGGGATACAACTGGGGCTAGAGGACTTCTATGGGCAGATAAATACATTTGCTGCCTCTGGAATAGGGCAGGATGTCAAGCATGGAATCAGGCCCTGTGGACCAGTGTATTAAGATTGGGGGTATAATCTACCAGGGCCTAAAAAGAGTAAAATAAAGGAAAGACTCAATTACAGAAGCGGCCAACTCCCCCTGCACACATAGTAAGAACTGTAAACAATTATTGATAACATTAAAGGAGTCGAGGAAGAAAGATCAGCGGTTGTACTCTATGGGAGCATGGGTATTACCACCTAATAAAACCAGAAAACAGGAAAAGGTAGATTATGGGAGTGTAGACGTGGCGTTATTTCCCTTCAAATTAAAAAATATATATATGTAAAATATTAGGGGAGGTATGCCTCAAATAAAATGAACTGTGCTACAACCTCTGTCTGTTGGTCTCAAAATGTGTTTGAAAAAACAAATAAAAAAATATATAAGTGCCAAACATCTAATCAAATGCAACTACTTTATGTATTAAACCTCTAAAGCAGTAAACCACTTTTGTGTTGCACCCCCTGGGGGCAAGAATTAAAAATAACTTATACAAGTGATAGTGTTACACCCTCTGAATATCAGAGTGTGTGTGTTGAAGGTGCTAAACTTCAGATAGGGTGTGCTACACCCTCTGGAGTCCGCAAACTAAAATCTATGATCTACAATATCTGGAACTGTAGAAATGCAGTGATCTAATCCCTAGTTGGCAAAGTGATAAATATGGATGTCTGCTGTATCAAAAATATGGTATGTGAATAAAAATCCAATTATGCCAATAGATGCACTCACCAGATGACATTACCCCCCAGGGGTGTTATGCCTTCACAGTGTGAGCAACTGTGCAGCCCTCTGGAGTTCTGCTGGGCAATCTAAGAAACGTTTTGCTGGCTTTTCCACCGAGATGTCACATAGGGGAAAGAGTAATGCCCATAGTGTGATATTATTTAAAAAAGCTTTATTTAATAAAAAGTTTAGGAGATATACTCACATGATAAAACAAGAGCCGGCGCTGTGTAAACAACAATCGCCGCTCAGACCGGAAGTGACGCCATACTAAAATAGAAGTTCTGAGTAAAACCATAATGCCGCGTACACACGGTCAGACTTTTCGACTGGACTGGTCCGACAGACGCCGATGGACCAAATCCGGCGGACAATCCGATCGTGTGTGGGCTCCACCGGACTTTTAGCGGACTTTTCCAGTCGCAAATCTGATGGACTTTAGATTTGGAACTTGCTTCAAATCTTTACGTCGTAACTCCGCCGGACCCAGAAATCCGCTCGTCTGTATGCTAGTCCGACGGACAAAAACCGACGCTAGGGCAGCTATTGGCTACTGGCTATCAACTTTCATATTTTAGTCCGGTGTACGTCATCATGTACGAATCCGTCCGTCGGACTTTTGTGTGATCGTATGTAGTTAAGTCAGTTTGTTAGAAAGTCCTCTGCAAGTCCGCCAAAAGTCCGTCGAAAGTCTGTCGAAAGTCTGTTGGACGGGCTGTCGGACTTTTGTAGCCGAAAAGTCAGACCGTGTGTATGCGGCATAAGATTTACTAATCTAACAGTAGAAGATGCCATAGCTTTGGAGACAGGATACCAAGGAAAAAATGAGTGGTTAGAATGGTTGAGGTACACGGTTAAAACTTCAAAAAAAGGAAAACTGTTTAGTTTGTGCCAGAGCAAGACTACATTTAGCACTTATTCATTTTCCTCTAGATCACAATACAGATCCAGAAGGTTTAAAATGTATGTTGCAATTGTATAATAAGAGCTATAAACCTGAAAAAAATTCTACCTGTCACACGTTGAGTTTGTTGCTTCCCCTAGTACAGAGACCTCAGATACCTCCAGCAGGTACTGCTTATCCGGGCAACTTTACTTGTTTTGCACTCCCAGGGAACCGTAGTGGGGTGGATCTTGAGTCACTACCTGATGAATACTGTGTGGAGGGGATTAACATGGGCAATGGTGACTGGGTTGAACATGACATTCAGAGAGCTGATGTCTGGTGGATGTGTGGGGATAAGAAACTGTGAGCTAGGATACTGGCCAATGCCCGAGGGAATTGCGCTATGGTCCAGCTGGCTATGCCCCTGAGGATCCTGTCAGAACTAAGAGTCACCAACGGTATCGGAGGGACACCTCTCCCATAGGGTCATTTGACTCTCGGATCTACATAGATGAGCGCGGGGTGCTGGATGAGTTTAGGGCCAGGAATCAGGTGACAGCTGGGTTTGAGTCTCTTCTCTGGTGGGTGACTATAGATAAAAATGTTGACTGGATTAACTATATATATATACTATAACCAACAACGATTTGTAAACTATACTAGAGATGCTGTGAAGGGCCTAGCAGAACAGTTGGCCACCACAACTCTAATGGCATGGCAGAACCGAATGGCCTTAGATACGGTCCTAGTTGAAAGAGGAGGGGTATGCAAAATGTTTGGTAGCATGTGTTGCACCTTTATCTCTAACAATACAGCTCCTGGAGGGACCGCGACCAGAGCCTTGGAAGGACTGACTGCTCTATCGAATGAATTAGCGGAAAACTCAGGTATTAATGATCCATTTACAAACTGGCTTGAAGGATGGTTCGGTAAGTGGACTGGACTTATCACATCAGGTTTGATCTCAATTGCTGTGGCTTTGGCCATTTTGGTCACTTGCGGATGCTGCTGCATTCCCTGTATTCGAGGACCTTCACAAAAACTGATTGAAACCGCAGTCTCAAGAATGATGTATCAAGCCCTTCCTACCTCTGAGGAGACCTATGTGGACATTGAAGCTTAACTTAATGACATACAGAAAGAAAGTGTATAACACAGGCACTATCATCGAAATGTGTTGAGATAAAATAGTCACACAAGAGGAGGGAATGTTAGAAAAGTTTTAAATGTTTATTGTGTGACTATTAGAAAAACTATAACCCTGAGACTTTTCTTAAGATGACTTCTGAGCACATTGTTGTATTAACTTGCTATATCGTTTGCTTTAACTAACTCCATAGTAAGTTGTAGGATGATTAGGCTTAACCATATATGGTAGAAGAAGACTGTACAGGAAACACTAATTAGCAAAATAAAGTACCATTTTGTACCAGGCTCGCTATCTGTGTTTCCTCAGCCAATAGAAGCGTTATGGCTATATTATTGTAGATATTAGGAGGGGGATGTACATCTCTTTGTGTGATTCTTACTGCATCTTTTGACTTGTAAGCACCATCCACTTGTGTGACACATCTGAAATAAATTGTCTGCTTTTCAATACATCTGGAGTTTGACTGATCACAAGAGAAGAGTAATCCTAACAATTGCCCTAAATGTAATTGATCCCCCTAAGAGAACTAAATTTTTTCATAACATGCTAGGCTACTCCCCATGTCGCAAATGCAACGTATGTTGTCATAATTCATGTAAGAAATAGACTGTACCTTTTGAGTCTACTGTAACCAAACAGAAATACCAAATAAAACATTTTACTACATGTGCCACAAAAAAATATTGTTTACCTAATACCTTGCCCATGCGGGAAACAATATATGGGTAAAACCATACGTCCTTTCTCCATAAGAGTAGATGAGCATACTGCGAACATTAAAAAAAGTAAAACCAATCATAGTGTACCCAAACATTATCTGTGATGTCACAATAAGAAGCCTAGCGACACTTATTTCAAATCATAGACAAATACAATGGCTTGAAAAAGAATTGATACCCCTTGAAATTTTCCACATTTTGTCAGGTTACAACCAAAAAAACAAACAAAAAAAAAGCCAGAATTTTTATTTGCAGGCTTTGGTTAAGACGGACGTGATTGGCGTACATTGCCCGGTTAAGGAGGCTGTTTTCCAAGCTGTGTCAGTGTGTCTATCCAAGGCTTCCATCTGGTAAGCAGGAAATTGGTGTGGTTTGCGGCACTTTGTGTTTACCCCTACCATTCAACTATCCGGTGGTTGTCGTTTTAATTTACCTTATTCTACTAACATCTGGATAAATTCGTTTGGATTCACGTTCATTCTTCACGAGTGGAAGTATTGCTCATATGCACCGGGATTGGTTCCTTAAAGGCCTAGGCTGGGTTTAAGCCACTCGTTTGATTTGGCTTGCCATCTGGTAAGCATTCTATATACTATTTGCTGTTCCATTTGATCCGTCTGTGCACCTATCAACTTTGATTGATCTTTGAAGATTTGAATTCACTTATAATCTTGGACTTTATAGGCAATATAAGGACTGTTCAAATATTTTTTCTTATCACATTGTTATTCACATGTATAAGGCTGAGCACGGTTTTTTGTTTTTCTTTACTTTTATTTGGTGTACCCCACTTATAACCGCAGCATATCCACTCCATTTCAGCGCAATTTTTTCTTTTTATTTACAACCAAAAACCTAAATGTATTTTGCTGGGTTTTTAATTGATAGACTAACACAAAGTGGCACATAATTGTGAAGTGGGAGGAAAATGCTAATTAGTTTTCTATTTTTTTTACAAATAAATATCTTGAAAGTTGTGGCGTGCATTTGTATTCAGCCCCCTTTACTCTGATACCGTAACTAAAATCCAGTGGAACCAATTGCCTTCAGAAGTCACCTAATTAGTAAATAAAGTCCACCTGTGTGTAATTTGATCTCAGTATAAAAACAGCTGTTCTGTGAAGCCCTCAGAGGTTTGTTAGAGAATCTAAGGCCGAGGAACACACCAGACAGGTCAGGTATAAAAACCTACCAAGACATGGCCGTCCACCTAAACTGACAGGCTGGGCATGGAGAGCATTAATCAGAGAAGCAGCCAAGAGGTAACTCTGGAGGAGCTGCAGAGATCCACAGCTCAGGTGGGAGAATCTGTCCACAGGACAACTATTAGTCGTGCACTCCACAAATTTGGCCTTTATGGAAGGATGGCAAGAAGAAAGCCATTGTTAAAAGAAAGCCATAAGAAAGTCTCTGTTTGCAGTTTGTGAGAAGCCATGTGAAGGACACAGCAAACACATGGAAGAAGGTGCTGTGGTCAGATGTAACTTTTTGGCCTAAAAGCAAAATGCTATGTGGGGTGGAAAACTAACACTGCACATCACCCTGAATACACCATCCCCACCATGAAACATGGTGGTGGCAGCATCATGTTGTGGGTCCCATATCTATGGGCTGCAGTTCCTGTGTCCACCAGCGGATGTCTCTCAGCAGTCGGAGGCTGGTGGTTGGGAGATTCACCTGCTAGTGGCACTGTGCTCCCAGATCTTTAGGGTGCAGTTCTGGTGTCCACCAGTGGGTTTCTCTCGGCAGTCAGACATCACTGATGCTGATTCCAGGTGGTGTATTTAAACCTGGTGAATGCTATTACACTTTGCCTTGGTATTTTCTTCTTGTGCCCCTCATCTGTGTTCCCATGTTCCTAAAGCCTGCATCCTGTCTCCTGTTCCTGGACTCTGACCCTGATCCTGCAGCCTGATTCCTTCCTATACTGCTCAGTCCGCCTCCTGGTTCCCTTTCCCTGTCCTGTCTTGTTCCCAGCTCCCCTCTGCTTAATCTCCCGTGTTTGACCCTGGCTCTGGTACGATTTGGTTATCCCATACTCTGTACATACTGGATTTAGACTGTCGTTTGTTTTGTGTTCACTGGTTGGGTTACACTATTTACTGTATTGGAGGTGCATTTTATTTTGTTGTTCACATTTCTGGTCACACCGGTCCCTGACACAGGGGGCTGAATACAAATGCACCCCACACTTTTCACATATTTATTTCTAAAAAAATGTTGACAACCATTTATCAATTTCATTCCTCTTCACAATTATGTGCCACTTTGTGTTGGTCTATCAAATAAAATCCCAATAAAATACATTTATGTTTGTGGAAAATTTCAAGGGGTATGAATACTTTTTCAAGGCACTGTATCTGCCAACATGGAGGGGTGGATCAGAAGTGAGGGGTGTTTCTAGATCAGAAACTTTTTGGATTTATCAATTGAGGTCCTAATTTCTGCATCGTATGAATGTGGAGTGGGACATCAATTCCTTTATAAATACTTCCTGAAGTTGTATATTATCCCCTCTCTTTATAGTTTTTAAGGTACTTCATTGAGATACAATAGTAGTGACTTTTTGCAGTCTGGGCAGCATTAGTGATTAATATTTAGTTTCTTATTCTTAGATTTTATTTTTTACAGTTATTATTTTTAATTTTAATCTCATTTAGTTTTTTCTCTGTTCGTTTATCGTGTGTGATATGTGGGCCATTGTCCATAAGCAAATATGGCCTTATATTTTACAATATGAGGTTTTTTAAATTAAGAATTATATTCTTTTATTCAGTAGGTCAATTTCATGTTAAATGTTCTCCACATATTTATGTTTTTATTTAAAATATTGTTATATACAGATATATTCTAATTGGTATGGAATTTATATAAGGCATAACCTTCTTAATATGAATCCCCATGGCGGAAGGTATTCAATTATGACGCTACATGTGACAAACCTCTCTATCTACTAATCAGAAGACTATACACGTGGTTGAAACAATCCCCGGTCGGTTGAGATCGAGGCTTGGGACAGGGAATGCAGTGACTGCACCCAAACCAAAGCGTGATACACACGCCGTGTGCCATCTTGTGAGGCACTTCCGTGATAGAGAGTGCAATTGATTTTGTAGAAACAGGTGGTTAATAGCTTTTGATTACTTCCTATACATATACGCGGGAAAAGATGGGGCGTTCATACCTCAGATGATGTATTTTCAGACGAAACATGTCTGGTTATGCACATCTAACCACCGCTTTTATTACAGAGACACTGGATTGTTTGCAGATATGCCTGTACATTTTCTACTTGAAGTAAGTGCAATATTCTTTTAATAAATAGATTTTTAAATGTTTTTTTTTACTTTCATGATGATCGATTGACCTACTGAGAGTGAAGGAAATTTACCTTGTTTTGATGTGGAATCAGATTGGGGACCTGCCATACAACGATAAGTCTGAGAGAGCTTATTCTCCTGATGCCTGTCTGACTCAGTGTTCATAGCACACGAGTCCATGCGATCTGATAAGCGCATTTACAGTACATCTCTTCACTAGTGATGGCTTACACACTAGGGTGATTTCTGTGAATTAGTTTGGTCCCCTTCTATCAACATTGAAGTGAATATACCTAGAATTCTACCTCTTGAGATGTCTTTGCTGATGTCACATATGGACTATTTTGTTTTGTCCTTGTTTTTATGTATATTCACCAAATAGTGTGATCTTTTATATGATCGTACAAATTTTTCACTTTTCTTTATTTGTACAATTTTGATAATAGTCAAGGTTGTATAGAAGCATAGGGAGGTCGAGAGGGGGAGCAAGTTTGAGGGTGTGAGATCTGAGTGACTAGTTTTCTGGAAGACTTTTGCATATGATGTATCCAAAATGAAGCCCAAGTATTCTAGATGAAGGGAAGGTTGGAGAGTGAATTTTTCTAAAGTGATTAGTAAACCGAAAGCCTGAAGTATATGAATGTGAACTGCTTGTCTGAAATAGAGCTAGAATCCTGCTCCAGTGCAAGTATCATCACTGAGTGGTTTGCCTAAGCAAATATTTGCCTAAGCTTTTGCTGCAGTTCCAACTGCACCTGTTTTTCGTCATTGATATCAGTATACCCCTGTGGGGTACTCATGGAGTAAGGTCTTGAAATTGGGTAAGTGTACCTGCAAAAAAAAAAGGTGTCAACCTGTAGTGAAGTACAGTAAAACCTTGGTTTGAGAGATTTTGGAAGACAAGCAAAATTTTTTAAATAAATTTTGACTTGATATATAAGCGATGTCTGAGTATAAAAAAGAAGAGAGGCGCCTCTAAGTGTAGCAATATGGTTACATTTAATGAAGGTACAACATTTAGCAACTTACATGGTTGATGATTAAAAGAGGCACATCCAAGTATACAGGCATCTGGGGTAAACCTGTCCTCATAAACCATCCTCCTCATCGCCATCAACGTCATCCCTTCCACTCTGCACTCCACAAGCGGTTCAAGCCACGCTTTCAGATCACTCTACTGCAGGGTAGTCTTCTGGTCACGATTGCACACTGACAGCGGTGAGAGCCGGCGGTGCGGAGGATGGTCTATGTGGACAGCTTTACCCCGGATGCCTGCATACTTACAGTGCCTTGCAAAAGTATTCACCCCCTTGGCTTTTTACTTATTTTGTTACATTACAGCCTTTAGTTCAATGTTTTTTTTTAATCTGAATTATATGTGATGGATCAGAACATAATAGTCTAAGTTGGTGAAGTAAAATTAGAAAATATATACATAAAACTATTTTTCAGAAATAAAAAACTGATAATTGCCATGTGCATATGTATTCACCCCCTTTGTTATAAAGCCCATAAAAAGCTCTGGTGCAACCAATTACCTTCAGAAGTCACATAATTAGTGAAATGATGTCCACCTGTGTGCAATCTAAGTGTCACATGATCTGTCATTACATATACATACCTTTTTGAAAGGCCCCAGAGGCTGCAACACCTAAGCAAGAGGCACCACTAACCAAACACTGCCATGAAGACCAAGGAACTCTCCCAACAAGTAAGGGAAAATGTTGTTGAGAAGTACAAGTCAGGGTTAGGTTATAAAAAAAATCCAAATCCCTAGGAGCACCATCAAATCTATCTTAACCAAATGGAAAGAACATGGCACAACAGCAAACCTGCCAAGAGACGGCCGCACACCAAAACTCACGGACCGGGAAAGGAGGGCATTAATCAGATAGGCAGCACAGAAACCTAAGGTAACCCTGGAGGAGCTGCAGAGTTCCACAACAGAGACTGGAGTATCTGTACATAGGGCGACAATAAGCCGTACACGCCATAGAGTTGGGCTTTATGGCGGAGTTGCCAGAAGAAAGCCATTACTTTCAACAAAAAAGAAAATGGCACGTTTTGAGTTTGCGAAAAGGCATGTGGGAGACTCCCAAAATGTATGGAGGAAGGTGCTCTGGTCTGATGAGACTAAAATGTAACTTTTTGGACATCAAAGAAAACGCTATGTCTGGCGCAAAACCAACACATCACATCACCCAAAGAACACCATCCTCACAGTGAAACATGGTGGTGGCAGCATCATGATGTGGGGATGTTTTTCAGCAGTCGGGATGGGAAAACTGGTCAGAGTTGAGGGAAAGATGGATGGTGCTAAATACAGGGATATTCTTGAGTAAAACCTGTACCACTCTGTGTGTGATTTGAGGCTAGGACGGAGGTTCACCTTCCAGCAAGACAATGACCCCAAAGACATTGCTAAATCAACACTTGAGTGGTTTAAGGGGAAACGTGTAAATGTGTTGGAATGGCCTAGTCAAAGTCCAGACCTCAATCCAATAGAAAATCTGTGGTCAGACTTAAAGATTGCTGTTCACAAGCGCAAACCATCCAACTTGAAGGAGCTGAAACAGTTTTGTAAGGAGGAATGGGCAAAAGTCCCAGTGGTAAGATGTGGCAAGCTCATAGAGACTTATCCAAAGTGACTTGGGGCTGTGATAGCTGCAAAAGGGGGCTCTACAAACTATTGACTTTAGGGGGGTGAATAGTTATGCACATTTACTTTTTGTTATTTTGTCCTATTTGTTGTTTGCTTCAAAAAAAAAAAAAAAACCTTCAAAGTTGTGGGCATGTTCTGTAAATTACCGTATATACTCAAGTATAAGTCGTTCCGAGTATAAGTCAGGGCCCTAATTTACCACAAAAAAATGGGAAAAACTTAGTGACCTGAGTATAAGACGAGGGTGAGAAATGCACAGCTACTGTAAGTGGAAAAGAGGGTCAACAATGCCCATTTGCAGCCTCACTGTGCCCATTTGCAGCCATAGGTCCCCCGAACTTCAAACTCAGTAGTTAAGGGTTCCTAGATGCCCCCTAGCTGCAGCCAAAATTTGGGGTCTCTGAACCCAAATGGTCCCGAAATGACATTGCTGCAGATGGACACAGTTGACCGATTTTGGGGCCCCGTATCTCGGGGCCACTTAGTGCTAGGAATCCTAACTTTGGATATGTTGTGGTAACAGTTCCACTGGGTTTGCACACCAAATTTGGGGTTCCTAGCACAAAGTGGCCCTGAGATACGGGGCCTCAAAGTCGGTTCGGAAAATGAAATGTTTTGCTGCAGAAAAGTGCTTGACTCGAGTATAAATCGAGGGGGGGCACTTTCAGCACAAAAAAAGTGCTGAAAAACTCGACTTATACTCGAGTATATACGGTAAATGATGCACCTCAAACAATCCATGTTAATTCCAGGTTGTGAGGCAACAAAACGCCAAGGGGGTGAATACTTTTGCAAGGCACGCTAGATGTGCCTCTTTTAATCATCAATCATGTGAGTTGCTAAATGTTGTACCTTCATTAAGTAACCATACTCGTTACACTTAGAAGCACCTCTCTTCTTTTATACTTTGTAGCTCCTGATGGATTTTGCTTCTAATCCCCTTGTGGAGGCTTCCATTTGTGGATGGACATTTTATGGGTACACAACCTGGTCACATTGTTCCAATCTTATTATATGGACTATAAACTGAAGAACCTATGAATAAATGGTTTTGGAACGAATCATTTCAGTTTCCATTATTTCTAATGGGGAAATTTGCTTTGATATACATGTGCTTTGGATCAAAAACATGTTTCTGCAACGATTTATGCTCGCAATCCAAGGTTTTACTGTACTTCTGACAATAGGATGGGAGGAGGTGCCTAAGTACCTTATAAAAGGCTCTAGGTGGAAGTGGTAGTAAACTGAGCAACCTGTGTATGATGACCTAATCATTTACCTGAGACTAAAGGCTGGTACACACGGGCAGAATATCGATCGGTTCAACAGAACCAACATTCGGCCTATGCCCAGATTCTGTCGAACGGGCATGCTGAAAAAACAGCAGCTGGCCATTATCCGGTTGTGTTCTCGTGAGGGTGCAGTCCCCCTGTCAGAATACAATAGTTGAGTGTGGAGATGGCTGTACTAACATCGCATAGTTCGTTTTTTTTTTCGTTCAGCCTGCTGAGTTGAACAGAAAAACCTACTACCGGTTTGTACCAGGCTTCAGGTCTGAATGGTGGTGATGCACATTTTTTAACTGCTAAAATATGTGCATTTCTTATTAAAGGTAAATTTAGCCTTTAATACTGTTTAAGTGAATGTGTTTCAAATTTCTGGTTTCCAGATAGTTTTAGCATAATGAATACTACTCAGGATAAACATAAGTATGAAGCTGGTAACTGAAATATTATGTCTCATACTTGCTAAGGGGCTACAGTAACAGCCCAATAAACAGGGTGACCTGTCTTACCTGTCCATGTTGCTGGTCCAGGCTTTGCCCATCATGGTGGGCATACCTCCAAGAGAGTCTTCAGGGTCTGGGTTCCATAGGGGTGGACCATGGCCCCACACCTGTATTGCACTCTGATGCTACACTACACCCATTGCACCATAAGTCAAGGTGAGCACCCAAGCAGGACCAAGTGCCTGAAGCAACATTACAGGTTGTCCCCATGATGTGGGCTCTGGGTGTGGCTCCCAAGCTTTTACTGTCATAAAAGTCAGTAAATAGCTGATTTAAAAAAAACAAACGAAAACAGTAAACTAGTTGAGCTAAAGGTCACCAATCGCGCTACAATCTGGCCATACAATCAACTTTTTATTTACCACCTGTATGTAATATGAGGACCTATTTTATATATACAATCAATTTGTATCCAATAAGGCAGGAGCTTGTACTGTATAGCTCTTGGTAAATTCAAAGAAGATTGTACAGTGACCCTAAAAATGATTTCTCCATAAGGGAGAAGAGGTCCATTACATTGGGACGCTAGCGAAAAAAACTGAGGACTTACAAAGTGGGGTAGGGTTAATGTGGGGGAATCACCCAGGGGTTGTGTTCCTAAAAGCTTTGCCAGTGTCTAATCATCTGAAGGTACCAGCCTATAACCCAGGGTCTATTAATATTAAGCCTGTGTCCTGTACATTACATTTTTTTGCAGACCTGAGCAGTTTAACTTTAAAATAAAACTATATATATATATATAAACAATATATAGTAAAAAATGTAAAAAAGGGGAGAAAGAACATCATTTAATAAATTAGATAGATGAGACAGATCAACGGCTCACCCCTGGTGGGGGATCCTGGAGTCAAAGCACTCCCGTGATAGTGTACCATAATGTCCTGACGAAACTCACGTGATGTGAGTGAAATGCATCGATGTCACAGCGTCATACCTGGTTTGTCTCTCATTCAAACGGCATTTACCATCAGCTGTCCCATTTGGCAAACATCCATAACGCACAGCCTGCAATTTGGGTTAGAGGCCTTTCCAGGTAATGTCCGAGTCATACATGTGCTGACTCCCGCAATTGCCCTTACAGCCATTTAGGAATTCATGTGGAAATCACGGAAGTTTTTCTAGCAGCAGGACTGCTCTCACTGTGAACCACCTGTCACTGAGGGCAGAGCGTCAGCATCAGATCGGGTGAGATTGCTCTTGGGACGCTGTTCCCCATCTCCCATTTCTCTGTTGTCATCACCGCGTGGATGTTTTCATATCAGTGATTAACAGGCCACAGTGGCTAAACACACATTCCTTCTCATCTCCCTGGCTGTTATCTCTATATGGTAATTGGAACATTCCTCCCACCTTCAGTCTGTGCTCGCTTGCACTCTACAATACAGCTTTGAGTCCTCAGCAATTGCCGGCGTTCTATCGATATGTGCCTGCCGTCGAAAAGTGCCCACGCATGCGCAGAACGGAAGGGCACTCCAGCCGAGTTGCTGATAAGCTGGAGTGACGTCACCATGGCGCATGTGCACATCATAGGATGTTTTTTTTGACGGGCGATATTTCACAGGGACAATTGAAAGCTATACAAAGATCGGAGGGACACCGTAGATATCACATTGTGCCTTGCTGTAATCCCTCGGTGCAACAGCGAGGCACAATATGACAAATATGATGTCCCTCCGATGTTGGCATTAAATTGTGACCAAGAAATGGTATCTCCCATCAAAAAAAGACCCCTACGAAGTGCGCATGCGCTATGGGACGTCAGCCCAGGTGATTGGCAACTCAGCTGGAATGCCCATCCGTTCTGTGCATGCGCGGGCACTTTGACGGCGGGCACATCTCGACAGAACACCAGTTGCGGCTTAATTATATGGACTGTTTTTTTTCAGTGGTATAACAAGGTTTTTGACAGTTTTACAACCAATCCAATATAAGCCACGACTGTTTATTTGAAGTGCTTCATTATCAACTTTCGGATGCTTCAGCAGCCAGCTGTATGTCTGCCAGTGGGTAATAAATGAGAGGCTCCAGTCTTTTAATTCATTTTTCTTGACAACGTTGTCAAAAGGTTTTTATTATGGTGTGGTGGAGGTTTGACCTGACAGGTTGATGAATTTTTGTATTTAAACCAATGTATAAATTGTAAATGCCTCAAAAACCAGGGTAAAAAGTCAAAGGGAATCAGCCAAGCGTATCTAGTGACTGCTTAATATTACTACTTGTTAAGCTCAAACTATAGCTCTTGAGGTTTCCAATCTGAGAGGGCTGCCTGAACTGTGACTAGACTGTTATGCTGGTAAAAAAACGAATCAGTATGTGTGCCTTTTTATCAAGTGTTTACCATGTGTAAGCATCCAAGATCCTATCATCTTGTCCTATAGCCAATTAGCTGGATCTGTACAATTTGACAACCACAAATACATAATAATAATAAAAAAACTCAGACAGCTTAGAATTTAAAAATTTATCATCACTTTAGTTAAGGTTTGAAATGTTATCGTTGACTTTCAAGCAGCAGAAATTGATATAACTGAAAAAAAAAAAATGGTCCCATTGAATCTGAACCCATATATAAAAGCCCTTGATTTCACAACAGTTCACACACCTCTTATAACTCCTGTGGTCATATTTTGTCACAGTGTAATGCTTCTGGGCTTTAAGCAGCTTTGAGGTTTCACTATATCTACAATACCAGCTCACACAAATGCAAGGTAAGCACAGCACAGTACTTGCAGTTGACAACACCGTATTCAAAGTCATACATACAAGAATAAAAAATTCAATGACATACAAACATGGTCTACCAATACATCACATATGGATTAGTCTGTGTGACTATTACCTCCCAAAACTAGTTGTAAAGAAAGCTAACAAGTGATTTACATTGATAAAAGGCCAACATTTAAAAAAGGGAATAATATTTAACATTTGCAGCACATGGGTATTATTCAGTGCATGTGTACAGTTCTTTTCTTCCCAAGCCCATTGGTATGAGGTATATATTTATATATGTATTTGTATTTTTTGTTAAAATGTTGAATAAAAAAAAAAAGCAAACTTTACAAAAATTATGTATTCATCAAGTCCCAGGTCGTTAAGAAAGATTAAGTAAATTCCAAACTTTGTTTTTATTTGGTTTATAAATATGAAAAAGTGTCATGTAATCGAGATATTTTAAGATAACAGGAATATTTTGTTGCGTAGCACCATTTTCAAAAGGTTTGTACAATCAGCATACATGAATACACGTAGCTTATCCTTCTTTACTGTTTTTGCCTCTTTTAACTCCTTTTTTTGGTGTGGGTGGAACATTCTGACAGCAGTCACATATCCAGGGACCTTTAAAATGAAAACAAGAATGTTACTTTATTTTTAAAACAAATCAAAAGCAGTGTGTATAAAGAATACAACTATATGCACATACTCGTAATAAAAAAACCTGACACTGTCACCAGCTCTCTGCTCAGGAAGCACTGAGAACCAAGTGATCAGCGGCGTTTGATCGATTGGTTCTCAGTCTAATACCCCTTTCACACAGGTATTTTTCAGGCGTTTTAGCGGTAGAAATAGCCTCTAAATATCTCCTGAAAACCTCCCATTCATTTCAGTGTGTCTTTTCACACTGGGGTGGTGCGCTTGCGGGACGTTAGGAAAAGTCCTGCAAGCATGTTTGGGGCAGTTTGGGAGCGCTGTATTTACGCCTGCCCATTGAAATTAATGGACAGCGCTTTGGAAGTGCCACAACACGGGAGCTTTTAACCCCTTCTTTGGGGTTAAAAGCGCCCCGAAAGCACCGATTAAACAGCGGTAAAGCGCCGCTAAAACTAACGCTTTAGCGATAACGCGGCCCCAGTGTCAAAGGGGTTTTAGTGCCGGCAGGGTTACAGATGCAGCATCGAACCAATGCTGCATCCATCTAGGTAAGTAGGACTAAAAGTAGAAAAAAACCCCCCAAAAGAACACAAAAAAACAAAAAACAATTTCCAAACAAAAACATAGCTAAAGTCATTTAATACTTTAGTCCCTAAAGCTTCCTAAAGACCATGCATTTTTTTTTTTTTTAAATTGTAAACCCTTTATCACAAACCATGCCTCCATATAATGACCCCTAAACAGTAGGTACCCTAGACTAAGGATTGCAGCCTATGCTGAGTTGGAGGCTCCTCCATACTCACTACAAAGCATGGTGTTCTGCATACATGTGGCCAAAGACCTACCAGAAAGGGATGGCAAAGGTTTTATTGAGAAAACAAAATAAGTATGCTGGCAGCCCACTGGAGATTAGGACAAAGCCACTTGACCCACAAGTACCCTGTGGCCCCCAGCAGGGGCCCACTGATATGAGGAGTTTAGTTGGAACTATAGTTGGCATGGGGAGAGTGAGGGGGGAGTAGTCAGGCTCGTGTTTTAGGCCCCATTCACACTTTGACGTGACTTGAAGCAATGCCTGGAATCCAGCGATGTCGGCACCCCCGCCACCAGTGCCTGCCGTCACCATTGCCTGTAAGAAAAACCGGCAGTGAAACCTTGCGGCTTCACAGCTGGGTCCCTACTGCGCACGAAGGAAGCGCGCTGCCCTTTGTGAATGGCCCAGCAGCAGGGGGAGGAGGAGAGGAGTCGAATTTCCAGGGGACCTCACCGCAGCCAGGTCTACCAGAAATGGGGACGGGTACCTGTCAATACCAGATACCCCCCCTCCCCCGAAAGGTGCCCAATGTGGCACCAGAGGCGGAGGGCGGAGCAGATAACCAGAGCTTCTCCTTTTGGGTGGAGCTCCACTTTAAGATAACAGATGTAAGGTGAAATTCTCATACACATAGAACATTTGCGCTACCAGATACAGTGGGTATAGAAAACAATCACCCCCCTTTAAAATAATCACATTTTGTTGTTTTAAAGCCTGGAATGAAGACGAAGACAGACACAGTTTTTGTTTTATCCAGCTGTAATTACTCAGTGCAACTTATTACATTCCAAGCGAAATAAATAACACCAACATGTCAGAAAAAAAATAAAAACAATTCAAAAACAGAATGACTGGTTTGGAAAAAGGATCACCCCTTGTGTTAGTATTTTGTTGAACCACCTTTTGCTTTAATTACAGCCTATAGTCTGTTGGGATATGTCTCTACCAACTTTGCACATCTAGACTTTGCAATATTTGTCCACTCTTTGCAGGACTGCTCAAGTTAAGTTTAATTTGAGGGTGACTATTTGTGGACTGCAGTCAAGTCATTCCACAGATTTTTAATGGGGTGTTATATCTGGGCTCTGTCTAGGTCATGCAAGGACATTCGCCCTTTTCTCCTTCAACCACTGTGTGGTCATTTTTGCTGTGTGCTTTGGGTCATTGTCATGTTGGAAGGTAAACCACCTTCCCATTGACAACTGTCTGGCAGAGGGCAGCAGATATTCTTCAAGAATTTGATGGTATTTTGACCCATCCATTTTTTCCTTCTCTCCTGACAAGTGCCCCAGTCCCTGCTGCAGAGAAAAATAACAGCATATTACCACCTCCATGCTTTACTGTAGAAATGGTGTTATTTGGATGGTGAACTGCATTGGATTTCCACCTGACATATTGTTTGGTGCGGAGACCAAAAATTTAATTTTAGTCTCATCTGACCAGACATGGTCCATGTGGCCTCGGAATCTTCAAGGTGCGTTTTGGCAAAGCTCAGTCGCGACTGCATGTGACCTTTGAGTGGCTTTTTTCTTGTAACTCTCCCATACAAGCCACATTTGTGGATAATTTGTGATATTGTTGTCACATGCACACAATGACCACTCTTAGTCAAAGTCTTGCAACCGCTTCAGAGTTGCTGTAGGCCTCTTGGTAGCCTCTGACCAGTTTCTTCCTGGCTCTTTCATCCAGTTTGAAGGGAAGTCCTGATCTTGGAATACCTTCCACTTCCTAATAGATTTCATTGTGCTTCTAGGCATTGATAAAGCTTTGACATTTTTTGTATCCATCTCCTGACTTGTGCCCGTCTACAGCTTTATCCCGGAGATCTTTTAAAAGTGCCTTGCTACCCATAGTTAGTTGATTGCTTCAGTTGCACTACCAGGGACTGAAATGCTCCAGGAAAGCTCTTTTCATGCTGAGCTAATCAAAATGAACCCAGCTGATCAGTTGAAAGTCAAATGGCTTTGTGTGTCATTAAGAAGGTGATCACCTGAATACCAAACTATGGGAGTGCTTGGAAGCAGGAGAGTTCCGCAGAGTACCTGAATACCAAACTATGGTACATATAGATAAAATATGGAATAAGGCCAAGCAACATTTTTGCTATGAAGGGTATTCTGAATGGTCTCGTATATGGAACAATAGCAACTTTTCCAAACTGTGTAAATTAAAGTGCTTCTCTACGTGGTCTAGGAGCGGGGTGGTGTATATTCAGCAGCTATACCAGGGCGGACTCTTACGGGACTTCCAATCCCTAAGGGAAGAATATGGCATACCAAATGTTGTGTTTCAGTATTTACAACTTAGGCACGCCATCTCAGCACAAGCTACAATATCAAAATGGGAATTAACTAGACCCACGGTGCTCACACAACTAGTAACTTCAATGTCTAGGAAAGGACAAATATCATCTATATATATGACTCCCTAATAATGCAGGTATCCAAGACTATGTCATTAAAATGCAGGACAAGCTGGGGGGAAGATATAGGTCACATCACGGATGAGGAATGGTCTAATATAAATGGAGAATGTACCTAAGGTGTCTCTCTCTTCCTCCCAAAAACTTACACAATAATTTATTATACACCGAACTTACCGTACCCCATATAAGTTACATAAATGGCGTAGAAGAGATGACCCTTTTTGCCCCCGTTGTAAGATAGACAACGGTACACTTGTACATATGCTCTGGAAGTGCCCAAAATTGCAAAGGTACTGGTCTGAAATAATCAGTTCTATTAATAAAATATGGAACCTTACATTTGTGGTTGATCCCAAGCTGTGTCTGTTGGCATGGTTGGACGAGGAACTATATACACCGCACACTTACATAGCCATTACCAGAATGTTGTTTATTGCCAGAAAACTTATTGCTAAAAAATGGCTTGCGGTGTCACAGCCGACGCACGCAGAATGGGTTAACACCATAAATAACACTCTGTTGAGGGAAAAACTAACATACCAGCACAGAGGCAGCCCAGCAAAGTTTGAACGTATATGGGATCCTTGGTTAGAGGTACCTGGTCTGGCTCCCTTCCAACTGGTCTAAAATAAAATACTTGGCGGCAGGACACAGACCCCTGCTCCACTTGTCTGAGGTAGGAGGCTGTTTACGCTGGGTGGGTACAGGGTGATATAGTGACATAGAGACTCAGAATGTGGATCAATCTAACATAATATTCTTGATGAGAAGTTGTCTAACTCTGCAGTGACGAGTTATATGGTTTACTTACATATTGGTTAAAGAAAGAACACTGGAATCCTCCCCCCGCTGTTTAGGGGGGAGGGGTACCTCTACACCAACCGATTGTCCTTTTCAGGGCCGGGAGCGGGGTGGGGGTACAAAGTACTAAAAGGACACAATTACTAAACGTAGAAAATACATGATATGGCTGAAATTGGTATGGATATGTAGAGATTTGTCTTTATAAGTTGATTGTAATCTCACATATACCATAATAATGCAGAAGTAATCAAATTGATTGTATATCTGGATAATATGTCCTTGACAATGTAATTTGCTGTATGTTTTTGTTTTAAGGAAGAGTTTTTTCTCTTTCTATGTTTTATAAGTAAATAAAAAAAAAAATCTGATTTAAAAAAGAAGGTGATCAGCTACACTTGATTGAGTTTACAAGTCATTTTTAGGAGGGGGTGATCCGGTTTTTGAAGTTTTTTTTCTGACATGTTGGCGTTTTATATCTTTCACTTTGATGAGTTTCCTAATGGGTTCAAAAGTTAGTTTCTGCAGGGCAGAGAGCCAAACTGAAATCCCAAAGAAGCAAAGGGTTTGAAAAGCTGGTGTTTACACAAGGCAAAAAACGATTTCTATGTAGGTAGTACATTTTTCATGAATTGGCTTTTCTGGCTCTGAGTAAGTTGGGACTGAGTCAGAGACCCTGTTCTTCATGACCTTGGTTTCCTAGATGTTTGAGTACAACAGTGTACCAGGCTTTTTTTAGCCAGTTTAGTGCAATGAGTCATTGATGTATTCTCCCCTATGTTGCAGAGCAGTCCAGGAACAATCTGCACTGGAGAAAAGGCATAAATTAACTTGAATGGAGGTCAGGGGATTACCAGGGCAACCGATCCTAATACTAGATCATTGGCACTGGCCACAAAAAAAGGGGCAACTTGTTGAGCCCAGAGACCATGATGTCCACATCTGGAGTTCCACATTTCTGAAATAGTAGATTGAAAATGTCGGGATATATGTACCATTCCACCTAGTCCAGGTGGGGACAACTGAGGAAATCTGCCTGCCAGAATAGCAGAGGTTGCTTGACAGTGGTTCTCAAACCATTAGAGAATGAGGTTGCCTGACTCCTAGTACTCCCTAATTTCCGATCTGACTGCACCCTGATCGGGTGTCCCTGAAGAAGGGGAATTGAGTGACGCCTACTAGTACTTTTGCTCCAAGTTCCAGGATGTTGATGGGAAGCTTTGTTTTCATTGGGGACCAGGTTCCTTCTGCCACGAGAGATTGGATTACTCCTCCCCAGCCTGTGAAGCCGACATCTGTTACTACCCTTCATTAGTATGGCAGAAATTACTTTCCACACATCCAAGGCTGGATTAAAAATCCATCAAGCTAGGGAGCTCCTTGCTTAACTGGAGAGAAACAAAGGAAGAGCAAGAGTAATAGCACATTTGTTCAGGCCAACAGAATGTTGTGTTGTAGAACCCTTGAGTGGAACTGAGTGAAAGGAATAGCCTTGAATGAGGCTACCATAAAAAGGTACAGGACCCTCATGGAGAATCTCACTGTGGCATGTCTGATCTTAAAAGGTCTAAGTATAGGATTGTAGGGAGGAAAGTTTGTTTTCGGAAGGAATTTTGTCTGGGACGTGTCTAGAACGGGGACTTCGTATTCTAGATGGATAGACTGGAGGGAAGACTTCTGAAAGTTGTATAGTCTTTTGGGCATTTGCAGATAGATTTGAGGGGGGAAGCCTTCAGAAAGTGGTCATCTAATTACCCCATGACCTGAATGCCCCAAGTTTTTTAAAGGGAAGGTATGGGTGCACACACCTTTCTGAATACTCTGGGGGCAGAGGATAGGCCGAATGGCAGTGAAACAAATTGAAAGCGTTTGTCTCCTACTGTGAAGCGCAGAAATAACTGATGAGGTGGGTAAATGTTCACTGCAGATCTCATGCAAACTTTTGGAACACAAATGTACTTGTTTAAAAAAAAAAAAAAAAAAAAAAAAGGGATTTTAGGTCCAGAATAGGACCAAAAAAAAAAAAAAGAGACCTTATTGTATTGGACTTTACTTGTACCGGAGAGGAAGGTCCACACATTTAGTTACGGTATATAAAATCGGCAATGTTTATTACAAAAAATAGATTGTTAAAAACACATTTAGAAAAACATGAAAATATGCTCTAGTTGGACAATATTAGCCATATAATAGGACACAAAAATAAGTCTTTGCAAAATGTTCCAAGAAGTTGACACGTTTCACATCTAACCGCTGCCGCAGGACCTAATTTTCTTGGAGGCAAAAAAAAATTGGCATATTGCCCTATAAGCGTGGCACAAGTATGGTGGTATAGTGTGCAGTGCAAACTGAATATATTGGACAATACAGCAAAGTTAGGCATATGATAAAACACATACAACCTTAGTTGCGAGCTAACTGGGAGAATAAATAGGTCTGGTATACAAAGAGGTTATATCATATTCCAATATTTTTGCCTCCACCTGGACCAAGCAGCCTGCATTTGCAAAGTGTCACTGAGAAATTACTCAAAGAAACACAGCCATTACTCCCACCATATATTCATTAATTGATATATTCATCCAATGCACACAGAGACCATATGACTGTCCATCAGACAAGTATCCAGCACTTGCGCCCCACCATATTTATTGTTCCAGTTGGCTTACAACTAAGGTTGTATGTGTATTGTCATACACAACTTTGCCATATCATCCAATATATTTGTTTCCCACCGCACACTATACCACCATCCTCATGCCACGCTCATAGGGCGATATGTCAATTTTCTTTGCTGCCAGAACAATGAGGTCCTGAGGAAGCGGTTAGATGTGAAATGCGTCAACCTCTTGGGACATTTAGCAAAGACGAGCATATTTTCATGATTTTATGAATGTTTAACAATTTTTTTTTTTTTTGTAATAAACATTGCGATTTTATATACCTAAATGTTTGGCCGTTCCTTTCTGGTACCAGTAAAGTCCAATACAATAAGGTCCCTTTTTTTGGTAATGTTCGCAAATGGATGGGGTACCCCTTTTAATAGCCTTTCTCTTCCTTTAGGTCCAGAATAGGATGAATATCCCATTTGGTTTTATTACTGTCAACAAGTTTGAAAACAAACCTTTAAAAATCTGTCCTCTAAAGCAGTGGTTCTCAACTCCTGTCCTCAGGACCCACTAACAGGCCAGGTTTGCAAGAAAACTGAAATACATCACAGGTGAGATCATTTGCTGCTCAGTGATTGCAGTAATCTAGTCTGCATCTCCCCAATAGTAATACTTAAATCTGGCCTGTTAGTGAGTCCTGAGGACAGGAGTTGAGAACCACTGCTCTAGAGGAACTGGAACAACCACTCCCTGGGACAAAAGATGATTCTGGGTGGTCTGCAAATCTGGCTGTCTGGACAGATGTTGGCTGGTTTGAGAGAAGAAAACAGTGAGGGGGGCAGAGTTTAAACAATTTTGTACCCCTTTGAAACTGATTGAACCCAAAGCCCCCCCCCCCCCCCCCCCATTAAGAGTGAGGAAACCTTCATTGTGAAAAAAAGCTTTGGGGTAGACTTGGTGGTTTTGGTTTCCAAGTCTTGCACTGAAAGGAAGGGCTGATGTTTGGCTTTGAAGATGAAACCTGGCGAGAGTGATAGGGCGTGAGGAGGTATTGGAGTCTTCTGCTGTCAAAAAGACTTGTCCTCGTGTGACCTCCTTAATGAGTTTGTCAAATGCATCACCAAAGATGCGTCTTTATCCAAAAGACATACAAGTATGGCGTCTCTGTGCATAAGGACAAAAACGAGAGCCATTCACAGAAAAAGGCGGAAGGGAAGGTTTGTAAGTGTTCCGCGAGAACTGGTTCTGAAATGCAAGAGGCTACTGCTTGTTCATTACCCTAGTCCAATTAACTGCAGTTTGACAAACAAACTACAGAAACAGCAGGTTGCAGAGCTAGACATCTATGTGCAGAAGAGTCCACTATTTAGTGAATTCTTTTACCACTGGATATAGCTCAGCAATGATTCTCAGAGGAGTGAAAGTCTTTTTTCAGGCATACCCCAATCATTATAAATTGCTCAGAATGTTCATAAATGTAAAATATGTCTTTTGAAACTGTGGAGGTCTCTTAGTACCTAGAAGGGAAGGGAAAGAGGCAGGAGAATTAAGTGCAAATATGCTGAGGCTTTTGCACACAGCAAAAGTGGGCATATCTACTTTGGGAAGCATTTTGCATGAAGCCACAGTGTCAGGTATATAGGAGATTGGGGGTGAAAAATCTTCCACCGCTTCCTGTAGCACTGTCCCCGTGTTTTCTTCGTTCTCCTCTGTTTTTACTGCTTTCAGAACTGGTAGATCTACTGATGAGGGTAGAGAAAGAGGGCACGGAAAAGCCTGGCGCTTTTGATGTCTAAACAGTGATGGTTTTATTAAGGCTGTTAGCTGTCTGAGAAAGACAGACATCGTTGTAGAGAAATCTGCATTTGTCAGATAGGCTGCTTGTTGCGTTTGAGATATAGCTAGAATCAGATGCAGCGAGCAATGTTAAAATAGGGTCTGGCTCTGGTGCAAGGGAACATCATCTCTCTGGGCAGTTTGAATAAACCTTCAGCACAGAGAGTGTTACTGCAGTTCCTTTTGCGTGGTTAGTATCGCTTAGGGTGTTCCCCTGTGGGGTATCCACTAAGTAGGGTGCAGAAATGGGGTAAGCGTGTCTGTAGAAAGCAACACAGAAATCCAGGCGTAAACCATCCTGTAGGGAAGTCCTGGTGGCAAAAGGGTGGGAGGCAGTGCTACGGACAGAAGTGGTTGTAAAAGTACGACCTGTGATGTGATTTAACACCTAATAATCCACCTGAGACCAGGTTGTGAAGGGGGGAACATTTACTGCCAGGTTTGAAAGTTGAAATACTTCATAAGTGAATACCAAACACATTCCCTGCTTGTCTCACATCACACTTCAGTAAAACAGGCTCATGATTTCCAAAAACTGTGAAGTTACCATTAACATTTCCATGTATCCTGTGCATGCTACAAAGTTTGTTTACATAATTGTCACGTAATGTGTTTTGTATGACTTTGCACTCATCAGCAAACATACCTGATGGAAGAACACCAAGTCCGACACAAAAAGTATGATAGCCACGGTCACAGTGGTCACAGAACATCATATCCTCTTCATGGTGAGCCTGGCTACATATGATACACGTTTTGCACTCCATACATTGCCATGGGTATTTTTTTATTATTGCAACCAATTCTGGTGCCATATCCAAGCATGAAGGATGACCTAATGAGATAAAAATATACAGAAAAACATCAACCATTATTCTTACTGCTGTCAAAGTAGTAATCTGTAGCCATATTAAATGCAACAAAAAGTTTTAACCTGTTTACCACTGCACATTATGGGTTTTCTAACAGAGAGCACAGCAGAATCTGCTTGTTTTCAGACTCCCTGTAATTGAAGCTACCTATTGCCTCCTCTGCAGTGAGGGAGGGAGTTACTACGGTGACTCATTCAACTGTGTGTACAAATTTCAGCTTAGGCTGTTGATTCGTTAAATTTTTTTTTTTATTATTTAATAAAGCATGTACCTAGAGCTCCACATACTGGATTAATATTGAAATGTAAAATAATTAGGTTTACCCGACCGATTAGAAAAAAGTTTATTAGTTCCCTAGAAAAAAAAAAAGGACTACAAAAATTTGCTGCTCTCTAGGAGTGGGAATTCTACAAAATCAGTGCAAGGGCATTCCATACCATCCTTTAAAAAGTACTCACCAGAGTGATAAGCTAAGGATATTCAGCCATCTATTTTACTAGATAACATCTGTCTACCATTAAACTAAATACATAACATATAAGTCCTCTTTACAATGGGCGCTGGCACCCATACTACATGCAGGAGGTGTTTGTTATGGTGTCTGCATCAGTCTCCAGCTGCGTGAATGCAATCTATAGTAGTGGGTGAAGAGAGAGCAACTGCACAAACGGCTGCATGTAAAAATTTAAAACACCAGAACAAACCGGGAGCTGGATTAATATATTTTTTTCTTTTTTTTAAGGGTCGCTGAAATTGGAACTGGGCAATTCGGCAGCACTTAAAGCAAAGCTCCACCTAAAAGGGAAAGCTCTGCTTATTTGAAAGCACCCACCCCCCCGCTGCCACATTTGGCACCTTTCGGGGGGAGTGGGTACCTAGTTTTGACAGGTACCCACTCCCAATTCCGGCTGACTTCGCCACGGCAAACTCATCCAGAAGTTCAGCCACCCTCCCCCTGCCCATTCACAAAGCGCCCGCCGCAAGGCTTCAATGCCGGTCACCCTTAGCCGAGATGGCGGTGGTGGCAGCAGCACCCGAGAGCCAACTGAAAAATTGGCTTGGGTGAAGACACCGCTGGATTCGTGGACAGGCAAGTGTCCTTATATTAAAAGTCAGCAGCTACAGTATTTAATGTTTTCTGAAGGAGCCTGGAGCTCCGCTTTAACAAAATGGGGACTACCCTCAGGAATAGGGAAAGAACCCAGAGTTGAGAATCCACACAAACGTCCAAGATTCCAAAAGGTAATTTAATGATAAAATTGATTTATAACAGACTAAAAGCCAAAGCATTTCGGGGGCATTGGCTTTATGCAGGGTTAATGGCTTCAGATGTTGTCTTTCTATTCATTTCACTTTTTGCGACTGAAGCATGCCAGTATGAAAGATATTATATTATCCCAGTCTACTGGAATCAAATAATATATCCAAATGGGTATATGCTCTTTGAATTTTAGATTCATTTTTTGTCACTTGTATCTTAGCTTTTATATTCATGATTTTTACTTTTAGATTAAGGACCTTTGTATTTGCACCTGTTTTATAGCCCTGTTAAAAGGGATAGTGTGTGTTGGCCCCCAAAATGTGGTAATTTACTGATAACAGAGTAAATCAATCTTGGACATTTAGCCCTCTCACTGGATTGTATGAATGTTAAAATTCAACAGCCGTGCAAAAGTATGTGCAAGGCTTGAAATGCACAGCGGGTCGAGTACCCACTCCTTGGCTGTCAAATTTTAACATGGGACTAGGTGTGTGCAGCTGTTGTGTCTGCATCATCTTTCATAGACTGCCTACACACAACAGAGGAGAGAGGGGCCCCCTGTGCAATTCAAGCAAAGACTTTCAGGTAAACAAAAAAAAAAAATCCTAATTTCTTAAAATCGTATATTACAAGACACAGAAGACTTCATATTCATGACTACTTGGGATGTCCCAGAGCACTGAACATGGAGGAGAGCAACACAGCAACAAGCCCAACAAATCAAAAAGAATCAACACAGAATAGGGGAGAACCCCACCACAAAACCACTTGCAAGACCATTTGCCCAAAACAGGCTCCTACAAGCATTACCGACCAGCTAGTAAAAAAGTCAGTAAAGGTATGAAGAAAAAGACCAGGCAGCCCTACAAACCACAGAAGTTTGATGATAAAATCGGCCAAGAAGCACTGACACTCCAGGTGGAATAGGCCCCGACAAGGAATAGAGTAACCTTGCCTTTACTACCATAAAATTTGTGAAATGAGATGACAAATGCACCTAGAAATAATGGATTAGGAAGTAGCTTGACCCTTCAGAGGATCTTCAGGTAGAATAAACTGGATCAGACTGTCGAAATAAAGCTGTAGACTTCAGACAAATCCAAATGGCTCGACAACATCCAAAGAGTTAAATCACTCTCTCCGGGATATTTAGGATTCACACACATTGTGACAACACAATGTTCTGATTCAGGAGGAATGAGAAAATTACCTTAGGTAAAAGAGGAGGCCAGAGGCCTCAATACCTCTTTATCCTGGTAAAGAGCCAACTCCAAAACCCTACAAGCTTAAGCAATTGCACCCAAAAACACAACCTTGCATGTTAGAAGAGACTAGAAGAAATGGATATCTCAGAGGGGCTCAGAAACCAAGGAGTCTGTAAAACAGACAAACAAAATTACGATCCCAAGAGGGTCACACAGGCAGAACATTCTGCTCAACACCCTGCAAAGGCTTTTACCAAGAAATGGGACATGGTAGGTCTCTGAAAACAGAATGGTCATCCCCACATCGGACTGAAAGGCCCAAATACGTTTCACAATATACTGTCTGGTTCGAAACTTGCAAGCCTCACACCCGGTGAAAACAGCCTTCCATATTACGATGGTACACCTTCCCTGCCCTAAGAAGGGTAGAAATTAGACTCAGATGCCCCTGTCCCATCAGATATGGGCTTCAACAGTCATGCTGTCAAAGCCAGTGCTTGTAAAGCAGGATGGAAGATACCTGTGACAACAAGTCTGGCAAATCTGGAAGAGCCCATGGCTCATCTGTCAAGAGATTTCAACGTCGACATACCACGTTTTTCTTGGCCAAGCTGGTGCAATCAAAATCACCAATAAAAAAGAAAGAAGGACGGCGCCCTCTAAGTGCAGCATGTATGTTAAAAATATTTATTACAATAGATAAAAACACTCACATTTGAGTTGCTAAAAGCCAGCATATAAAGTAGTTTCATCCGCGTGCTCTCGGGGGATGTGGGTGTCACGGGCCAGTGGGGGGGTTTCCTGGGATGCGAGTCCTGTGACCTAGGTCCTGGTAGCTGTTCCGGTGGTGCCGAGGGTCCTCAGAGCCTCCGGGCGGACAGGATGTCGGTCATGGATCCTCCGTGGAGCGCCGTTCTGACCTGCGTCGTCATTTCCGGGAGCGGGGCGAGCCCCACTGGCCCGTGACACCCACATCCCCCGAGAGCACGCGGATGAAACTACTTTATATGCTGGCTTTTAGCAACTCAAATGTGAGTGTTTTTATCTATTGTAATAAATATTTTTAACATACATGCTGCACTTAGAGGGCGCCGTCCTTCTTACTTTTTTCTTGTTCCAGAGCTTTTTCTAGCTTTTATAGACTGGCTGCCTTCCATTTATTCAGCATCATTTTATCCTTACATGGACTAATACCTGAACTTGTTGTGAAACATTAACTACCACCACCAAGTTCCCCCTCTCAGGAACCCCCAACCCACCACCTTCCCCCCACCATTTTTATTTATATGTACTCGGCTACATCCATTGTGCGCCATATTAACCCCTTGATCGTTTAATCGAAATCACCAGAATGTCATCCATCTGTGCAAACAAAAAAAAAGCTGCAGCAGAGGAAATAAATCTGGGAGGTATAATCCCAAAGAGTCCATAGGGCATCCACCACAAATGTTTGAGGATCCTTCGTCTGGACAGCAAGAGATCCACACCTGGCGCCCCCCCGCTGCAGACAAATTGCTCCAAACAGGTCCAGGTGAAGGGCCTACTCACCCGGAATCAGTGACAGCTAAGAAAGTCTGTCAATCTTCTGCACTGGGAACGTGTATAGCAGAACATTAAGTTTTGCCTAGGACAAGCTCAGATCCATTTCCTCTTGAGCAGCAGAATTTTTGTCCTTTCGCCATGGTAGAGGTAAGCTATGTCCTTGGCACTGTACAACTGCACCCCGACACAGAGAGCTTGAAGACAGGCAGACCAATGCTAAAGAGCCAGCCAAATCACCTGAGGTTCCAGAGTGTTGATCAGCAACCTCTGTTCTTCAGACAACCATACTCCCTGAACCAAGAAAGCTTGTATCCTTTATCAAAACCTTCCAAATAATTGGAAGGAAGGATTTTTATCAAGCCTCTGCATGGAGGATTCACCAATCCAGAGCTCACCTGGTTTTGGTAGTTAGGTGCATGGGTAAATCCAAGGACTGTTGACACTTGTCCCACACTGACAGATTCATTTCTAATGCCCTGGAGTGAAACTGAACACACTGAATCGAATCACAGGCTGCCACCGTCTTCCTGTTTCCTAATGCAGACAAGAATCAAAGAACTCTCCAACAACCTCAAGTGAACAACCTCAAGGGACTTGCAGTCACTGCATCAGAAAAAAGGCTAACTTCTGAAGGTTCAGCATCCAACCGAGCCTTTCCAGGACCTGTACTATCGGACAAATTTGATGTCAAGGTTTGAGACAAATGCTCCAGGAGAATCAGGTCATCCAGATACCCTACTATAAAAGAATACTTTAAGTCTTTACCAACCCCAGGACCGGAGCCAGCATCTTGGTCCGCCTCACCCCTCCAACTCTACTCAGTGCCATGGCTTGTTGAGGTAACGGACCTGTATCCCCCCCACTATGGGAGCAGTCCCCAGCTAGGAAGAGTGTCTGAGAGGATCCAAGATCCAAGATGACACATATGGTGCCACTCAAAACCTCCTGTATACCATCCCACCAGCTCTTTCTCTACTTCAGGTGCTGGTCCCTCAAGGAGCACGTCCTGCTTCATCCATCGCAATACAAAGCCTGGGGTGGGTGCACTCTGAATATATCAACCATGTCTCAAAGTGAAAGCAAAAGCTTCAGCTGCAGTCCCTGCCTATTGGCTACACCCCTCTGACACATTTCACCAATTGTGTTTAGTTGTGGAAGTCTTTGAGACTTGGTTGATACATTTAGAGTGTGGCCCAGGGCTTTTTATTGCTGAGAGGGCCAAAACACCTGGTGGTGACAAAACCCTGGCAGTAAGTGCCCTGCTGGACTTACGAATCTCTTTATCAGCCAGTGTGCCTTTGTGTTGGATAGACTTGCTGCCACTGAAGAAAAACACTGTAGTGAGTCATGCTGGATACATGTGTATCGCAGTCTGCCAGACTTAAAGCGGGGTTCCCATTTAAAAAAAAAAAAAAAAAAAAATCAAAAAAAGTCAGCAGCTACAAATACTGCAGCTGCTGACTTTTAATAATCGGACACTTACCTGTCCCAGGGTCCAGCGATGCGGGGGATCGTGCCCCCCCTCCGCTCGACGGCGCCGGCATTTTAACTGTGGGCGCCCGGCTGGCCGCGCAATCATCTGGGACCGGTCACGTGTCCCAGATGATTGACAAGAGGGAGAGGGGAGAAGCGATCTCCCTTCCTGCGCCGAGGAAAGTGACGTCAGGAGCCCAGGCACTGAAGGAGGCAGACTACGAGGGACCCCGTAGCAACAAGCATTTAGAGGCGAGTAAAAAAAAAAAAAAAAGTTCTCCAGTGCCAGATGCCCTGCACGCATTGTGCATCCAGGTTCCGCGTTATTCGAACACCACTACTGCTGTAAAGCACGAACATAGGCAGTGCAGCATAGCAACCCCACAACAGAATAGCATATACTGGCCAGCACACAGGGGGCATCTAGGGATCAGAGTTATACGACTGGCAGGACACTCAATATTTGATTGCAAAACTTCACACATCACGGTGGGCACACTCAAAAAAGCCACTTCCCCACAGGGAATCACTATCCTGGACCTATAGGGCACCCTACCAGCGAGCTTGGATGGTCCAGTGCTAAACAGCAACCTTACAGACTGTCCCAATTTTCCATAGCGGGGTCCAGGTACGGTCTAATTAGGCCCCCAGCACCATAGGCAACTGATGTGAATAATGCCATTCCTTTACAGAATAGGAAGGAAAAAGACTAGGTAAAAACATCCCAGAAAGGAATCTTCATAAGGACTTCAGAAGCATCCATCAGCTGAGACCTGTTGCGCTGGGAAGAATTGCACCTGGGTGGGAAAACCTGCTTTTTATTTTGGGGTGAAGAAAAGCTGTGCTAATGCTTGAATTGAATACTTGCCCTTTTCTCATAAAACATTTGGTATTATAAAACCGTTTTTGTTAAATAATGCTATCTTTGAGATAAAGAAATAGACTTTTGTGTTAGCAATTATAAGGGTGGACAATTGTTAAAGGCCTATGTTGTCTGTCTGTCCCAGAGCCACGAAAAGACCTAGAAATCTCCCCAAAGAATCAGAAAATCCTCACTTTCATTCAAACAGTTGTCCAAATTGGAAGTGAACCTCTCTAACCCTCTTTTGGGAACTACAACATTTTAGATTTACTGTATGGGTGATACTTAGCACTGCAGCATACTGAGGGGATCTCTGCAATGGGAACTCACAGCAATAAAAAACCTAAGAGGTTCTAACCTTCCCACACTATCCAAATGATAAGCAGTTGTACTTTAACCACTTCAGCTCCGAAAGGTTTTACCCACTTCCTGACCAGGCCATTTTTTGTGATACGTCACAGTGTCGCTTTGACAACTGCGTGGTCAATTTTGAAAAAAACTAGGATTTTTTTTTACTTTCTGCTATAATACATATCCAAAAAAATAAACCAAAATTTCTTTATTAATTTAGGCCAATATGTATTCTTCTACATATTTTTGGTAAAAAAAATTCCCAATAAGTGTATATTATTGTTTGGGCAAAAGCTATAGCGTCTACAAACTAAGGGATAGATTTAGGAACTTTATTTTTTTACTGGTTTTTAGCGGAACTGCGACACTGCAGCGGACAAATCCGACACAGAGTAACACTTTTTGGGGACCAGTGACACCAATACAGTGATCGTGCTATAATAATGCACTGATGTATAAATGGCACTGGCAGAGAAGGGGTTAAGACCAGGGGCGATCAAAGGGTTAAATGTTCCCTAGGGAGGTGCTTAGTGTGTGGGGCAGTGTCACACTGAAGGAAAAAAGAGAGATCCATTATTCAGCTTAGCCGAGTCACAAGATCTCGGTTTCCCTTCCTGACACATCCGCTGTTTGCCTTGTTTACACAGGCAGACGGCTGATCTGTCTCTCCTGCGAACGATCGGCGGGTCGCGGCAGCCGGACCCGCTGATTGGCTCACACTGTGTCCAATCACAGAAAGACAGGCGCGCCCCCTAAACCGAGTGCACAAAATCACATACAGGTACGTGATATTCCGCAGCCGGGCCACCCTGCCGCAGTAAATGTACGTGGGGCGGTCCAAAAGGGGTTAAAGCTGAAACCAAAATTGAAAAACATTAATTCATTCAGAAATAAAGAATATACCTAAATATACAAACCTAAAAATGATTGTAAAGTTGATTTTTTTTTAAACCACAAACATGCCATATTTACCTGCTCTGTGCAATGGTTTTGCATAGAGCAGCCCTGATACTCCTCTTCTCAGATCCCCCACTGGCGCTCATGTGGCATCATAGGAAGCCTCTTTTATAGACATACACAGCAAGGCTTGACCCCACCCTAGCTCCCTCTTCACAGGATTTAAAGTGGAAGTCCACCCTAACACTTGGATCACATTAATGATTGCAGGGTGAGAATTTAAGTTCAGCCTTATGTCTCAAAATGAAAAAATCCCAGTTTTTGTACCATTATTTTGCAGAATCCAGTGCCATCACATGACTTCAATTCTACTTCCTTCGGAGAGTAAAATCAGCCAGTGGGTGAGGTTGCTGAAAGCTAGTGACATCACTTCCTGTGAGGGACACTGTTCCTGTGTAGCCAGTGGGCGTATACAGGATGGGAGGATTTTCGGGAATGCCGTGCGTATTTTTGGGAACGCCATGCGTTTCTCTTTAAACAAAAAGTGGTCTCCGCAGCAGATTCGCCGCAAGATCACTTTTATCAGCGGCAGGAGAGGTGCCCACCCCCCTCCGGTCGTCTCCGCTGCTTACCGGACCTGCCGGTAGCGGCAGAGACGATAGTGTCCTCTTCCGTGGATGCCTGGCTGCCGACTGAGGGGAAGATGGCCCCTGCTCTGCTCCATAGCATGGGAGGGCGGAAGCGACGTCAAACTTCCATTCCGCCCATAGCTCTTAAAAGGAGAATTTTTATTTTTATTTTTTTTCCCCAAGTGACTTTTTTTTTTAAATTGCATTTTACTGTAAATGTGAGATCTGAGGTCTTTTTGACCCCAGATCTCATATTTAAGAGGTCCTGTCATCCTTTTTACTATTACAAGGGATGTTTGTATTCCTTGTAATAGGAATAAAAGTGACCCAATTTTTTTTTTTTTTTAAACGGCGTCAAAATAAAAATAAAAAAGTAAAATAAGAAAAAAAAAACAAAACGTATTGTTTTTTTTTTTAACCACTTCAATACCGGCGTATTGTCAAATGAAGGGCGCAGATGGGATCTCCCATCCTGGGCTTCCCAGCCGTCTAGGGGGGCACGCCCGCCGCGTTGCTCGGGACCCCGTGCGTGTGCCCGGCGGCCGTGATGTCCGCCGGGCACCTGCGATTGCCCGTTAACCGAGCAGGACCGTGGATCTGTGTGTGTAAACACACAGATCCACGTCCTGTCAGTTGAGAGGAGACCGATCTGTGTTCCCAGTACAGAGGAACACCGATCGGTCTCCTCCCCTTGTGAGTCCCCACCCCCTACAGTTAGAATCACTCACCTAGGAAACACATTTAACCCCTCGTGTCCCCCTAGTGGTTAACCCCTTCCCTGCCTGTCACATTTATACAGTAATCAATGCAATTTTATAGCATTGATCGCTGTATAAATGTGAATGATCACGAAAAAAAAAAAAAAAAAAAATCGCAGATCGCCGCCATTACTAGTAAAAAAAAAAAAAAATCTTTTTTAAAATGCCATAAATCTATCCCGTATTTTGTAGACACTATAACTTTTGCGCAAACCAATCAATATACGCTTATTGCGATTTTTTTTACCAAACATATGTAGAAGAATACATATCGGCCTAAACTGAGGAAAAAAAAAGTTTTTTTTTTTTTTTTAAAAATGGGGATATTTATTATAGCAAAAAGTATAAAATATTGTGTTTTTTTCAAAATTGTCGCTCTTTTGTTTATAGCGCAAAAAATTAAAGTTACGTACCGGTAACGTCTTTTCCAGCAGTCTTTCAGGACAGCCACCATGAGAGATAGTCTGCTCCTCTTCCTCTAGGAAACACTGCGCCAGCCCATAAATTCTTACTTCCCCCTGCCAGACCTCAGTATATTCCAAGATTACCTCCGGTCAGCTGGGGAGACACAAGAACACATTAATAACATACTATTCCATATCATTACCATGCTGCGTTCTGGTCTTTTATAAGACACCCCAAAATTTCGGGTGGGTAACTAGGGCTGTCCTGAAAGACTACTGGAAAAGACGTTACCGGTACGTAACTTTAATTTTCCCTCTTCGTCTTTCAGGACAGCCACCATGAGAGGATTAACGAGCACTTACCAGTTAGGGTGGGACTACAGCTTGCAATACCTTTCGCCCAAAGGCTTGCTCACTAGCCGACACCAGGTCCACTCTGTAGTGCTTTACGAAAGTGGAATAGCTGGACCTGCATATTTGCTCTGGCGTTGCTCCAGCCTTTTCTGCCTGAGAAGCTGCCATAGCTCTAGTAGAGTGTGCCCTTATACCCATTAGGACTGGACCCTGTGAGAGGAGATCCTCTCGAGGTGGCAGGAATAAGGGAGGTTCGACCGCTAGCTGCTTGAGTACTGAGAACCAAGCCCTCTTTGGCCAATGTGGTGCTACTAGAATCAGGGACGTGTTTTCCATCTGGAACTTCCTGAGAACTGTCGGTAATAACGCCGGGGGCGGGAAGGCATAGCAGATTCTGAAATGCCAGTTCTGGATCAATGCGTCGACCCCTTGCGCTCCCTCCCCTTTGTTTAGGGAGAAAAAACAAGGGGCTTTCGCGTTGTTTCTTGACGCAAACAGATCTACTTCTGGAGGACCCCATTTTTCTGAAATGAGATTGAAAACCTCCTGGTTGAGGATCCAGTCTCCCTCTCTCAGTTTGGTTCGGCTGAGGAAGTCTGCTATCACATTCTTTTCTCCTCTCAGGAAGATTGCTGAGAGTGAGAGAGTGTGAGTCTCAGCCCAGTTCAGAATGTCTGATGCTAAGGCCAACAGGACTCCGCTTCTCGTGCCGCCCTGTTTGTTTACATAGGCCACGGCGGACGAGTTGTCCGACCGCACCTGAACATGGTGGCCCTGTAGTTCCTTTTTGAAGAACCTGAGTGCTAGCCCGACTGCCCTCAGCTCCTTCCAATTGGACAACCTTAGTACGTCGCCCTCCCAGGTGCCCTGTGCTAAAAGGGAACCCAGATGCGCCCCCCAACCTTTGCCGCTTGCGTCTGTGGTTACCACCTGAGAAACTGTGATGAACCACAGACGACCCTGCGACAAGTTTGAGACCTTCCTCCACCACCAGAGGGATCTCTTTACTTGGGGTGGAACCTGTACCAAGGTGTCCAGATCTTTCTGACTGTGATCCCACACCCTTAGGACAAAGGACTGTAAGGGACGAAAGTGCAGACCTGCCCATTGCACTGCTGGGAGGGTAGCTGTTAATAGTCCCAGGGCCGACATCAGAACTCTTATGGAGACCTGACTGCTGCACTGGAGAACAGCCACTGCCCTGTCCAGTTTTTGTACTGTTTCTGCTGGAAGAAACACTCTCAGTAGCGTTGAGTCCAACAGATAGCCTAAGTACGTGATGCGCTGAGAGGGAATCAAACTGGATTTCTCCAAGTTCATTAGCCACCCTAGACCTGTAAGAACCCTCTTTGTTAGTTTTAGATCTCTGACTAACTGCAGTGGACACGCTGCAAATAGGAGCAGGTCGTCCAGATATGCTATCACTGATATTCCCTGGAGCCGAAGAAAGGCCATCACCTCCGCCAAGACCTTGGTGAAAATGCGGGGCGAGGAGGATAGCCCGAAAGGCAGCGCCTGAAACTGTAGATGTACCGTTATTCCACCTACGTCTACTGCTAACCGAAGAAACCTCTGCGAGGCTTCTATTATAGGAATGTGTAGATACGCGTCCCTTAGGTCCAGCGATACCATAAAGCAGTTGTGGGGCAACAGGGCTCTGACTGTGAAAATTGTCTCCATACGGAATTTTCTGTATGTCACTGACCTGTTCAGGGACTTTAAATTCAGAATTAGTCTGAACTTCCCTGTGGGTTTCCTCACTACGAAGACGTGTGAATAGAAACCCTCGCCCTCCTCGGCCCTTGGGACTCTGAGAACCACATTTTGATCTACCAGATCTCTTAATGCTTCCAACAGAGCCTCGGCTTTTGCCGTACACCTGGGTAGGTGCGTGACAAGAAATCTCCGTGGAGGAGGATTGGTGAATTTGATACGGTACCCCCTTCTTATAACCCCTTGGATAAAGCGATTGGGGGATATTGCCTCCCACTGTGGGAGGAAGGCCCCCAGTCTTCCCCCCACCATGGTTGGGGAGTCATTGGCTTTTACGGGGCTGTTCAGGAGGGCGAAAAATCGCCCCTCCCCTACCCTTGCCTTTTTGACCCCAACATTTCTTTTGCCCTTCCGGCTTTGGAGTTTCTTTACGTTTTTGCGGACGAAACCCCTTCTTTGTTTGTGTAGGGGTTTTCCGCTTAACTGGAAAGGATTTCTGTCTGCTGTGCGGTCCAAGACGGTCTCTAACCCTGGGCCGAAGAGAAGGTCTCCCGTCAACGGTATCCCGCACAACTTGACTTTAGAGGCGCTATCGCCCGGCCAAGTTTTTAGCCAGAGAGCTCTCCTGGCCGAATTGGCCAGAGCCGCTGATCTGGCCGACATACGAACTGATTCTGCCAAGGCATCAGCTATGTAGGCGATACCTCGCAGAATCGTAGGGAAAGAAGATAGAATGGTCTCTTTTGCCGTTCCAGCTTCAATATGCTCTTGGATCTTCGAGAGCCAGTGCTCCAGATTGCGAGCCACTACTGTGACAGCCAACTCAGGTTTTAAGTTACCAACTGTTGAATCCCAAGTCTTTTTAAGGAGAGAGTCTATTCTCTTATCCATGACATCCACCAGGGCCCCCATGTCCTCAAATGCCAGGTCTGTGTGCCTGGAAACCTGGGAGAAAGCGGCATCTAACTTGGGATTTTTATTCCAGATAGATGCAGGATCATCCGAGAACGGAAATCTCCTTTTTAAGGATCTAGAAAAAAAGGGTTTCCTTTCGGGATCTTGCCACTCCTTTTTAATAGTTTCAACCAGTACTTCGTGAACTGGAAAAACTTTTCTCCTTTGTTCCCCCAAGCCCCTGTACATTTGGTCATGAAGGGTCAGGGGTTTCCTGTCCTCCTGAATACCGAGGGTTGTATAAATAGCCCCTAAGAGGTCCTCTACCTCTTCCAGGGATAATTTATATCTGGAGGATTTCCTGGACTCCCCGTCCTGGTCCTCCCCCTCTGAACCATCCTGGGAATCGGAGGAGGAACTGTCTGGCTGTCTTTGTTCCACTCCGGAAGGCCCTGGAGCTTCCTCTGCCCTAACTGAAGTTGCAGGTTGGGCAGGAGCAGAGCCCTGCGCCTGAGGCGGGGTTGTATCCTGGGGAGCTGGACTAATGGGAGGCTGAAACCTTTCAAATAAGGCTTTAAATGAAGAAAAGGTGGACGAGAGCTCCTTTACTGAGGCTGCAAGTCCTGACTCCTGTTCAGAGTCCCTCTCTTTAACAAGGGAGTCTATGCACTCCCTACACAAGACCTTTGTCCATGCTTCCCCTAATGTGTCCCTGCAAGAGGCACACCTCCTCTTAGAGCTATGCGTAGACTTAGACTTCTCTGTAGCTTTCTGAAATACATGAAAAGGAAAAAACAAACATTTTGTCACTTTTTTTTTTTTTTTAAAACAAGGATACAACCCTGGGAGTGCACTAGACCCTCCTTAATATGTGGGGATCTGAGCCTCCCTCCCCTGACCACCCAGGGTATCTGCCCCCCCATGACAGGAACCATACATGGAGGGACAATCCTAGATAAAGAGTACTTTTCCCCAAGGCACTCTTACCTTAGGAAGGCTGGAGGTAGTGTCTGTTGGCTGAGCATCCGCTTCCGACATGACTTGCAGGTGGTTGCTACTACCGAGTCCTACGCTGCCTGTGCGCGTCCCAGACTCGTCTCCAGCCTGTGCCTGGCTTCCCTATCAGCTCCGCGACCCGGAACCGGAAGCCGCGGGTCAAAGGCAAGCATTCGCCCTTCCGCTGGAAATGACGTCGCCCGTCGTCCGGCCCGCCTAGTTCCAAAAAAAAAAAGAGCGGTCTGTAAAGTATACAGGAAAGGCGGACGCTTGCATGCTGCAGCCCTGTAGCCGCGATAGGGAACCCCCACAGCCTGAAGCCGCGCTCGGCTAGGAAGTGGTGGCAACAGAACGAGGGGTAAGTCCCCCCCATGCACCTAGGAAGCCCCTGCTCCCATTACAGGCTCCAAAAAACAAACAGCCACAGTCACCCTGACTGAGCGGCCCGGTTCCTTGCACAGTGTCTCCCCACCGGAGGAAACACTAATACTGAGGTCTAGCAGGGGGAAGTAAGAATTTATGGGCTGGCGCAGTGTTTCCTAGAGGAAGAGGAGGAGAGTATCTCTCATGGTGGCTGTCCTGAAAGACGAAGGGGGAAAATAAAAACCGCAGAGGTGATCAAATACCACCATAAGAAAGCTCTATTTGTGGGGGAAAAAAAGGACGTCAATTTTGTTTGGATACAGCATCGCACGACCGCGCAATTGTCATTTAAAGTGCGACAGCGCTGAAAACTAAAAATTGGTCTGGGAAGGAAGGGGGTGAAAATGCCCTATATTGAACCGGTTAAAGCGCCCCGTCCCAACAAGCTTGCACATAGGAAGCGAACGCATACGTGAGTAGCGCCTGCATATGAAAACGTTGTTCAAACACCACACATGTGAAGTATCGTCACGATCGTTAGAGCGAGAGCAATAATTCTAGCCCTAGACCTCCTCTGTAACTTAAAACTGGTAACCTGTAGAAGTTTGTAAACATCGCCTATGGAGATTTAAGGGTAAAAGTTTGTCGCCATTCCACGAGCGGGCGCAATTTTGAAGTGTGACATGTTGGGTATCAATTTACTCAGCGTAACATTATCTTTCACAATATAAAAAAAGATTGGGCTAACTTTACTGTTTTTTTTTTTTTTTTAATTAAAAAATAAGATAAGTATTTTTTCCAAAAAAAGTGCACTTGTAAGACCGCTGCGCAAATACGGTGTGACAGAAAGTATTGCAACGGCCGCCATTTTATTCTCTAGGGTGTTAGAAAATGTATATTTATATATATGTATGTATGTATGTATGTATGTATGTATGTATGTATGTATGTATGTATATATATATATATATATATATATATATATATATATATATATATATATATATATATATATATATATATATAATAGTGTAAAAAAGAGGCTCTTGTTAAAGTGCAGCTGAGTGCAGCTTTGATCGAACTTTACACTCTGGATCAAAGTCGCATCAAAAAAGTGCAGGAACCTTTTCAAAGTCGCATCGATGGGAACGTTTGCCATTAAAATCAATGGGCTGTGACTTGTCATGCAACTTTGTGTCCAAAGTCGCATGACAAGTCGCACTAGTGGAAACGGAGCCTTAAACTCATTTGTAGCCAACTTGCTCACATGTAGCTCCCTCAGCTGGGCCGTGTGCCACACCATGCCATCACAGTGCCATGCAGAAACAACCACGTGGTTGTACACTGTAGAAAATCTGCAGCATGTTGCAAAATCCTGCCCCCCCCCCCCCCCCTGGAGAAACTGCTGGCCAATAAGAGGCTGTAAAGACAGGAGATCTGAGAAGGAGAGGAGGGATGGGGGTGGGGCTGGGCATGTCTGTCTAATAAAGAGAGGAGGGATGGGGGCGTGTAGAAGAGAAGGACAACGGTTTCAGGAAGTGAAAGGCCCCCATGTAGAATTCAGAAATTCAGAATTCAAAAATAAAGGAAGTAAGGTTGTCCCTGAAGAACAGGAAGAAGCTGATTGTCTGGCTTTGATTAGACTTTCTAAGCGACACAATCGCTTACGGAAAATTAATAATGTCAAAGATAAAGATATTTTACATATAATTAAACAGAATTTTTTACATTTTTGACTGGACTTCCACTTTAATTGACAGCAATAGGAGCCAATGGGGCTCCTGCTGCCTCCATGTTCAGTGAGGAGAGAGATAAAAGAAGCTCCGTTGCTCTCGGGCGCAGTGCTTAATCAAGATCAGGTTCAGGTAATTATTTAGAGGGATTGGGAGGGGGGAGATGAACGTAGGAAAAAATAATGCATTAGGGTAAAAAAATCTTAAGCCTTTTACGACCACTTTAAATGACAAAGGTCTCGAAAAGCAGAGGTCTATTAACAGCAAAGAGTATATTCTAAAGGGGAAAGCTGTGTATGCCTGATCACAAAGTCAAAGGAAGCTCTGGGTCGAAAATAAGCACATACATTTTAACAACCCTTGATTTTCAAGAAAGCTTTAGGACCTATTTTCTGCTTTTGCATCTGATTCTACATTTCAAATTTTTTGCAAGATCAGCAATTGCTCACAAACTTTTCTGAATAGCCTAACCAACAACAGTAACAATGAAAGGATTGTTAACATAAGATTAAAGTGTATTCAAACCCAAGAACATAAATGCATATATTGCAGCTTACTTGTCCTTTGATTTTGTGGCTGTATTTGTTTTTTTCTTTTTAGACCCCCCTTTTATTTTCACCTGGTAATCCTGCCAGTATCACTGAGTGGACAATGCTTTCTTACCATGCTTTACCTAGTAAAAAACAGCATAGTCACCCTAGAGAAGGAAGTGTCTTATGATTACAAAACTCCTCATCATCTCCATAACACGGGGGGGTAATTTGTAGATCAGAGTGAAAACTGGGAACAATGCCTACAGATAACAGTCAGCAGAGGAAAACGGCGAAGATTATTGGCTCACTAGACTTTTAGCACCATCAACAGGTATTTTATTTGCAATTACTGAAAAGATAACAAAACACTTTACCATATATGTAACAGACCAAAAGGAAGCAAAAACAAGAAAAGTTTATTAATAACTTACCACTATTCTCACACTGGGAGCAGTGTATAAGCTTCTCGGCTCTTCCCTTCTTGTTGACGTCTTTACCCTTCAGACAAATTCCACAAACAGCATTTGGGACGGACTTTGGCTAGAAGGGTAGAAAAGGGCAGTAATGTCATGTCATAAGAACCCAATATGTGGGCTCATTAGAATTTCTTTCCAACATGCATCTAGCAAGACCGCCAAAAAGTAATAAAGATTGAAACATTGATACATTTTACCGAAACCTAGACCAGACCCCAAAATAATAAAAACACAAGAAAAAAACACAAGAAATCAAAACCACCATTCAGCCTCCATGTTCGCTGTATCATTAAAAATTTGGTTATTGGCAACTGCATTTACCATTAGCTGTGGAAAATAAATTACTTGCAGCAGATATTAAAAACCCGTAACACAAGAAACCTCATAAAGCTTTTCAAAGCCCAGTTACCATCATGGTCAAATTAGGAATAACTTTGCCTGCGAGTCCATAAACTCTTAATTTTAAAATCAAAATATATTAGGATGGAGTCAAAAACGATCATTTAATAAATAGCTCAATTAAAATATTAAATTCATTATGTTCATAATAAATGGAGTCTGATACCACAAAACTCCAAGATGACTGACAAAAAGCAAAAACAGAACATTCAAGGTCATACAAAATATGCAAGTTGAAATCCTCCCTCAAGGCTTGTCCACAACAGCCGCTTGACACGCAACCGTTGGTGTGTCGTGCAGTCTGGCCAGACTAGCTCAGTGTTGAAACGCATTGCACTGTTTACTTTTACTGTTTAACAAAATTTGGAAATGTCACACAGTGCCATTTCAGAGTTCTATAAGCTGGGGTGCATTGACCCACACTGCGCTGGATAAAAGTACTGCATGCAGTCTTTTTTCCCCAGCGCCTGTACACCACCGCTACGTAGTGCTGTGAACTAGGTACATAACCTAAAAGACACCCATTGTACCATATCTATAATTTCTAAACCAACCCTGAATAGAGGAACATTTCTGTTTACAAAATTAGATTTAAAAAAAAAAATAAAAAAAAATGGTACCACCATGAGGCCGATACATTTCCCATTAAAAAGGTATTTTATTCACAAATATTTTTAAATAATCTGTATCGGACCCCCAAAGCCATTTCTAAAAAAAATCATATATAGAACAACATTTTACAACAACGTTAATTTCAGGCTAGGAAAGCTCCACAAAACCAATAACCATTTATCAATTATTTTAAGATGTGAAAGCATCGGCAGCTTTTTGGGAAGAACGCCCTGTCATTTATCTTAAGACATAAAATTGGTTGCTTATTGTTTCCCTGAGGTGTGCTATCCCAAAATTATGACCGTTTGTACATTTGTTCTTTATAGGAATATATGTATGTGTGTATATATATATATATATATAATTATATATATATATATATATATAAAAAAAGGCCGCGCTACAAATGGAAAGTTCATACAGTAGTTCTTGGATGGACATTATCAATTCAATCTAGTGACGAACACCCAGGTGAATCAGAAGTTATATCAAACGTGCCACCACCTGAAGAAAAACCTGCTTACCAGCTGGCAGGTAAGTCTGGCAGTTGGCTTATACCCAGCCAGGGCCTTTCCTCATAAGGGAGATCCGGTGATGGACCGGAGGTTGAATGGATTGGATACTCAGACCCCTCCTGGCAGCACGCGAGCTTACACAGACCACGAGACCCAGCCACATATAGAGGAAGAAAGACCATCCATAGAGTGATACTGTCACAATAGTTTAATAAAAAGTATTGCAAAATCAGAGCCGGCCGCAAACAAAATCCCGTTATATATATATAACGCTTATTTGCGAATAAAATATATATGTCTTTATGGGGAGGTTATCGGCCTCGTGGTAGAACCTTAAAATCAGATGCTGTAGAGCAACAGAAATGTTCCCCTGTTTGGGGGTCTGCACTGAAGACAAGTAATTTTGCCTTGTTTTGCAGTGGAGGTGCATTTGAGACTGCGCTGGAATACCCACCCAACACAGTCCCACCAAACCTGGTGCGAATTGACCCTCAATTCTATTTTGAAAAAAAATGTTGCCTTGTAAAAGGGGTTCTATACTGTATTATTTACAAATGACAAGTCAGTGTTTTGTTTTAAGTTATACTTGTACTGCTCAACTGTACGTGGAACAATCCAGTCTCTATTCTTTGAGCAAGAGACTTGGGCAACTAAATGCTTCAGTATGAATGCGAAAGTGTGCTTTAAATCGCTCTCTCCTGTAAGTCAAGAAAGTGACGCATGTATTAAATGCTTTGGTAACCAGATAATTTACCATTATAGTATAAAAAACAAGAAAATATGTTCAGTGAGCAATTATACCATTAGACCAACATAGACAATGTTTTAACGGTTAAGAACAGTTTTCATTGTTGACGATAAAAATAATCAGTTTATAAATGTGTTGAATTTTTTTACTACAGGTGAACCCCAGGGTTTTTCTCCTGGTATTCTTTAACTACATGGTTTCACAGTAGGCAAAAAGCTGAAAAGCAAAATTCTTCCAAAAGCCACCTTCTCAATCAAATAAGGTGGCAGCTATATAGACCTAACCTGACTGTTCCTGCCCTATCCTGACCACATTTTCTTCCTCTAAGGAGTCTGTGGCCACTGTAATAATGCACATGTACTCACATCAAACCACTCACCTAGTGGAAGATTTCCCCGCTTGTGCTGATGACAACTTTAAAATGTTGAATTCCTCACTTCTGGCCCAGTGACCACGACCTATGGCACTGAGCGTAGTTAAGCAGCAGAGTTCATATGCATATACAGTACAGTAAAGAGGCAAAGCTGAAGCTCAAGACTAAAAATGTGGGCTGAGAGAATGAGAACCAAACAGTGGAACTTTAGCCAAAGAGCTAAATACAGAACTCAGTTGCTCATAAGCAAACTGTTTACCTTTAAATATCTGCAAGTTAGTTTATTGGGCCACTCTTGTGATCTCCTGACACACCACAAAGCCAGAAGGTGAAACTAGTACTTCGATCCTAAAGCTCTTCACATCCCTGGGTACGTAGTCTCCAGCCTCCTCACACCATTGGTGACTGTGCTTCCCCCTCACCCCTTAAACAAACCATATAACTTGCACCACCAGTTCCTAATGCTTGAAACATGTCAGGATGCCAACAATGGGGAAAAAGAACTTAACTAGCTGGAGTTGGCAATACCTTTCTTAGACTGGTTTCCAGTGGGGTTGGGGGAACTAGCTATAAAGATGGATGACAAGTAATTATACCAGCTGTATCAAAATACATCTTAACTATATCAACATCTTAGGGTCCATTCATACGCATGTTGCAGCGATGCAAATCGAATCATGTTGACAAGACACTAGTGCAAAAGAGATAGCTGGTGTTCGTACTTGACCAAGTTATACTGCTTTAACTGCATTAAAAAGTGGACTGAGGTCAGGAACCTGGCTATGCTACTTAAGCTGGCCATAGATGGGGAGAAAATTTGAATGAAAATTCCTAGGAAAAGAAGATTTTTCTAATCATTAGTGGGTCAATAAAACATTAGTTTTTCAACTGCAATGATGAGAAAATTTGAAGGAATGAGATCGAAACTTTTTCTTGAACGAACAGTTTTAAACAGTTTCTGTGGTTGTCATTTGGTAAAGTCCATTCATTCCAAAAGCAAATGATAAAAGCAAATGGAATGTTTCGAACAATGTTCTGAAAATTTTTGTATAAATTTTCCTAATGCCCTGTACACACGGTCGGACATTGATCGGACATTCCGACAACAAAATCCTAGGATTTTTTCCGACGGATCTTGACTCAAACTTGTCTTGCATACACACGGTCACACAAAGTTGTCGGAAAATCTGTTCGTTCTGAATGCGGTGACGTAAAACACGTACGTCGGGACTATAAATGGGGCAGTAGCCAATAGCTTTCGACTCTTAATGTATTCTGAGCACTTTGTGCTTCGGATTTGTGTACACACGATCGGAAATTTCGACAACGGATTTTTGTCGGAATTTTTTTTAGCAAGCTCTCAAACTGTGTGTCGGAAATTCCTATGGAAAATGTGTGATGGAGCCTACACACGGTCGGAATTTCCGACAACAAGGTCCTATCACACATTTCCCATCGGAAAATCCGACCGTGTGTACAGGGCATAAGACTTTTCATTTGAAATTCTATCCATCTATGGCCAGCTTTAGCAAAGATGCTTGGATCACAAGAATAGTTGATTAGAACTACTGGTATGTTAGCAGTAAAAACAGTTCACATTTGTTTATTTTCATGAATTTGTATTTAGCCATTTAGTGATCATCTATGAATGGTATTTGTAATTTGGGTGAATATCAGTGGGTTCAACCAAACACTAGATACACAAGTGAAGAGTTCTGCATATTAGGGTTCCCAGCCCCGCCCTACTGCTGCACCCATTATGCAGACTGCAAAAAATGTTAAAAATGTAAAACAGAGCATTCAGAACTAAGGACTCTTCACAATGCATGTGATAGGTGAGCAGAACTAAAAATACTGATGCAAAGATCTTCCCATTGGGAGTGCTTGAAAGAGAAAAGCTGTCAATTAACCACCTCCCCCCACCCCCCAAACCATAGTCACTAAAAGGTATGTCGATACATTTTACAGTAGGTAGCGAACATACACTTTGTCTGTTAATCTTTAAAAGATGACAGAAGCTTTTATATGACATTTTTGCTATTTATTTAAAAATAAAAGCATGGTAAACCTCTTATATACAATAAAACAGACATAAATGTGAAGTATTCACGTCTCAAATCTACAAAATAAATATAGCTGGGTTAAATTGAACAATACATTACACAAGACAAATTTGCCTATAACAAGCAGTATTTACACTTCTAAAAATCTATCATCTCTGTAGAATATATTTATCTGAAGAAAGAACCTTTGGCTTACTCTGCTAACTAATAGGTGGTCTTTTAAATACTGATCTCTGGTTCAAAAGTGAAAAATGTGAAATGCAAAAATAATAAAATTAAACCATTCAATAGTTGTACAATTCTGAGTTTAATATCTTGTGAAACACATTTTAAAAATAACAAACCTAACCTAAAGCCAAAACCAGCAATGAATACATTTAAAGTAAACCCGTCATAGTAGAAATATGGTGTCTGCCACTGGTGACCTGTTTCTAAAAGTGTCTCATTATGCTAGTCAGGCATGAGGGCCAAATGACGAAGGTTCAAACCATAAAAATACAGGAGTGCCAGACCAAAATTGGATAAATGAGTCCAAGGTAATTTTGGTAAAAACCACCCCTGAAACGCATTTAACATATTTCGGGGGCAACACCACTCTCCCTTTATCAGGGCTCAGTTATAATTTGCATAGATTCAAAACAGTGACTTCACAGATCTATATCAGAACCAGTATGAAGTTCTCCACATGGAGGAAAAACTTGACAGCAGTTGCCAGATCTGTGTCACTGTTTTCACTGTCCATCCAAGTTTTATCCTGCGTTGAGCCCTGAAGAAGGGGAGTGGTGTTGCCCCCAAAACGCATTGGCTGTTATTATCTGATTTTTCTTTTACCAACTTTTATCCAATTTGGTCTGGCAGTCCTTTCTGTAGTTTGAACTACTGTTGGGGGCCCATCAAGCCAGTTCACCAGCTGGAGTTCTCCTTTATCTGACTACACTTGCAAATCTAAACGTTCCCAGTGCATCAGAGTCTGTTCTGAAGACGCAAAGGATTCCAGATCAATAAATGCAATGGTTGAAGAGAGTCAGCATGACATCATGCAATTAGCGCTTTTTGGAGAAGAGAAGCAATGGCAACCTACATGTTGCTCTTGCAACAGGTTTCTTTTAAAGTGGAAATACAGCCAAAATGTTTTTAGTGTATGATAGTGAAAGGATGGACTAGAATTTGAGGTTATCGTTAGGTTGTTGTTTGCTAACAATAGTTCTAAGCCTTCCTCATGTGGTTATTGCCGTTTGTATCCTAATTGGCAAAATTTTCCCTTCACTTTACCATCAGAACAGGAAGCAAGAGAAAACCTCCCTAAAGCCGGGTACATATAGGCCTAATGTCGGGAGACAACAACCGGTTAAAAAAAAAAAAAAAAAAAAAAAGTGGATGTCGGCCTGTCCGAAAGAAGACGGTCGTTTTGCCAACTTCTATCGGACATGCATGCCGGAAAACCAGCAGCCGTCCAACTCCCGATCAGCGCTCTCAGCCAATGGAAGAGAGCGCTGATCAGAGTGTTCTGGCGGGGGCCGTCCCCCTGTCAGAACACAAAAGCTCAGCAGGGGAGATCGCAGAACTAACCTTGCATGGTTAATACAGCGGCTCCGACCGGAGTGTGTACCTGGCTTTACACACATACAGTACCAAAAACCCAACATTTCCCATCCTAAAATGAAAACAAAATCTAATGAAAGTGTACTTGATTAAGAAAATATGCAATTAGCAATGTTTTTGGAAGACTTTCTTAAAGGGATTTTCAAAAAATATCTGTAGGTGCTTTTAGCCCATTTGTGTAGCAAGACTGGTACTTTTCTCCCCCGAAGTGCAAAACAGGGACCCAAGCTTCACCGTCATACTGTATATACTGGACTAATACTGCCTAAACGCATGGCAATTTTCTAACAATTTCATCCACTTAACTAGCATTTTAATGCCATAATATTTGAAAAGTCAGCGCAAACTACCCCCCCCCCCAACAGTTTATATAATCATAAGATAGTTGTTGGACTACGTTACAATAAAAAGCCATCTGAAATTTCTAGAAAACTGCACACATATATGGCCAAGCATTAAGCCAGCCATGCTATAAAATCTAAACAGACTGTTAATATATTTTACCTGTGGATGGGGTCAAATGTACATTTGAAAAAGTGAAATACTTTAAATATCAATAACCCCTGTGGAAAGTTAAAAATGATCTGTAACGGCGATACATAGCATGCTATATACAGTAACAAGGGGTACAAGACCCATAATCAGGAACGTTCAGAAATTAAAAAAAAGGTCATAGACATGGATGCTTGTACTGTAAAGCCAGATGGTTCAAGTCTTGGCTGGTTCAGCAAGAACAGCCCAAGTTTAGAACCATGTATGGGCAGGCTGATTGTACAATCGATTTATCAACTTGGGTACAACCAGCCTGCTGTATTTTACATGCGATTATTGCAAGCCCTAGCAATAGTCACTGTTTTCTTCTGGCGGGAGGAATTTCCCTATCAACTGTCCATGTTAATGGGAGAATCAATTCTCTCCAACTATAGCCGGCCTAAGAACGTGCATGAGCATGCACTTTGCAGATACCATCGACAATGCTGTTAGATTAGCAATCGTCTAGGAAAATCCAACAAGGTCCACTTCAATTAAAAAAAATCCCTCAACTGGCCAGAGGGGTCTGCAAATTGCCATATACATCATAACCATCTTGTGAACTAGCTAGGCATTGATTTGAAATCAACAGGGAGGGTGTGGGCCACCCAACATAACTTCACAGTTATGTCCAAAATCCCTCGCAATCTAAAATATTGCCATGTCAACAAAGCACAATGCCGAGGGCAATAAAACATTCAGACAAACAGGTGCCCGACATCCACATTTGAGAAGTTATTTTCACACTTTAATTGCGTCTTATTTGTTGGAGTGGAGTTCCACTTCACTTTAGCGAAAAAAACAAACAAAAAAAAAACAAAAAACATCCTACTACCAACAGGTCCTTCGTTTTACAGCAAGAAGTCCCGAGAGCCAGACCACAAACGCAGAGGGGTAAGACCAATGTCCCTCAATGGACTCCAAGAAAAGGATTTTGGCGAGATTACAAAAATTCCTATTTTTTTTTTTCATCAATTGAGAGACATAGGAAGTCCTTTACCTTCGGGACAATCATAATCAATCCACCTGAAGACTGGGCAACACAGCAAACAAACTAACCGGATCAACAAGAGAGGACTGTGGACTGCCTGCAGCTCAAAAAAAAGAGTGGCCTTAAGGACCTTACGCACAAAGCTGGCACCAGGTGAGGCCACAACAATCACCTGGTAGTACTTGGAGAACATGTGAACAGAGGACTAGGTGGCAGTTGTTGATGCCAAAAACCCCCAAGACGCATTCACAGATGTAGTAGAGCAGGGGTGTCAAACTGGCGGTCCTCCAGCTGTTGCAGAACTACAAGTCCCATCATGCCTCTGCCTGTGGAAGTCATGCTTGTAACTAAGTCTTACAATGCCTCATTGGGATTTGCAGCTCCGCAATAGCTGGAGGGCCGCCAGTTTGACAAATGTGTAGTAGAGAATGCCTTGATGAGAAAGGGGTTGGAATATGAGGGAAAAAAAGCTTAAATGATGGTCTGTCTGAGACATTTAGAAATGGTGCCACAGAAAGTTTGTGCACCCTTAAGGTGATAATCGACGATGACACAGAAATTTAGGGCTGAAAAATCTTACAGCCCCAACTACATCCAGACAATTTTCCTTTAGGTAAGCCAGACTTAGGAACAGAAAAACAATGTACTAGATGAGTTAAAGAAAGTACCTTGGGCAAGAAGGAAGACCTGGACCTCAACATTACCTTGTCCCTATGCACAAAAAGAAAGCTAGAAAGGGTTCATTGCAGGATAAGGTTGCCAGTTCAGACACTCACTCCAGAGGGGATGGATACAAGGAATACCACTTAGCGTAGAAAAAAAAACAAACAAAAAAACTTTCTAATGGGTTACAACAGCAATTTTTTTTAAGTGCAGAGAGTCAGATTCAGATCCTTGAGAGTGACGGAAGCAAAGAGTAGGTTACAAACCACCCAAAAGATGACATCAGCACTTAATCCTACAAAGTACCTTTTTAGAGACAAGGCAAGTGCTGAGACACTGCCAGCGGCCCTGGACCTATTAAGCACTCTTCAACCAACGTCTTAAAGTTAAAGAAAGTATGCTAGCTAAAATAGGCCAGTCATTCACACAACACAGCTGAAGAAGTTAATCTTCCTAGGAAACTAGCAAACAACTAAGGCATTCTTGGAGTAGAAGGAGTTAACCAGGGCTGATTTACAGTTTTTTTTATTTGCAAAAAAAACAACACAGGATTGGGAAACCCAGCTAAGAATAATCTAAACCTCTACTCCTCTGGTGCCCAACCTGCAGCCTGCCACCTTTTGTGGCACCTCAGTGTTCCCCGCAGACACGTATCCTTTTTTTCCCCATTGCCCTGTTATAGTAGTGATTTCTAGCAGTCTCGCATTGTGTCACAAGTCAATGACTGTCTCCTGAATCCTGTCTCCAAGAACTTCTAAGCATGTTCACAGTTACTGACCATCTCTTGTAGACTGTTCAGTCTTGGACCATCACTTGTATCAGGTGTGTGGTTTCTGACCATCTCTTGTATTATATCCACATCCTCTGGCCATCTCCTATAGTATGTTTGTAGTCTCTGACCATTTCCTGTATCATGCCATTAGTCTTTGACTAAATCCTTTTGGGTCTGTTCTCTGACACTCATATTGAAAATGAATATTCACTAAATGTTATGTGCGGCCCTTTGGCGATGTCGGGGGCCACACTTGATGCCCACCATTTTAAGAAAGTTGACCACCACTGCTCTACTCTCACAAGCTAAAAAAGATTAGAGCCAGTCTGTAAAGCCAGTCTGCATAAGGAGGTAAAAATAAGCTACACAATTTGGATAGAGAATAGCCCAGACCTCAAAATATTTATTATTCAACCGACAGACATATAAACTGCCCATCATGACACCTCCCCATATCAAATTAGAAAATATATTGAAAATGAGCTGCCTGAGTTAAAGCTGAACACCAGACATGAAGCTGAATACACATTAAATATGCACATATTGGAACAGTTTTACCTGCATTTCTGTGCAGCTACTCTTGTGATTCAGGTACCTGCCAGACCTTCAACCTCCACTGTAGCAGGTCAGCTTGGGCAAGAAGACTGGGCCAAACCCGCACTCCTGAGAGCCCATTCACACAGGGGCAACACGACTTGCAGGTCGCCTCAGCGAGGCGACCTGCAAACGACTTCCGCGGCGACTTGCAAAACGACTTCTGTATAGAAGTCTATGCAAGTCGCCCCCAAAGTCGTACAGGAACCTTTTTCTAAGTCGGAGCGACTTGCGTCGCTCCGATTAGAACGGTTCCATTGTACAGAACGGGAGGCGACTTGTCAGGCGACTAGGTCGCCTGACAAGTCGTCCCTGTGTGAATGGGCTCTTACTGTCAGTTTGGCAATAGTTCATCAGTATATGAATAAGGTAATCTGCTCTCTCCTGTTCACTGACAGAACACGCACTGTACATACAGCAGAGCCTGACTGGTTCAAAGTGCTTGCTCTCCAGTCTGATTGCTGCTGTAGGGGGGTAGGGTTTAGAGGTAAAAAAAAAAAAAAGATTTTCTAACGACTATACAGCCACGTTACTTGCTGCATATATTATATAACTGGACTGTTAGAGGGGAGATTTTTCTTTTACATACTTTTCCCTCTCTGTACTTGGAGTTAAAATTGTTGTGTGTAAAGAGTGTGAAACACCCTTATGCATGTCAACCCCTTTAGAGTTTTACTACTTAACCTTTATTATATCTATATTAATAAAACACTCATTACAAAAACTGTCAAAAAAAAGTGTAAAGTAAAAAAAAGACACAATCGGAGCCCACTGTTATCTCAAAAAAAATATTAGGGGTGCATCATATATCTCATTTTATTATTACTTGCCATCTATTTCTGCCTTTATACTTTAAAAGCAATACTCCAGGCAGATTTAGAAAAACATAAAATGCTGTAGTTAAGTGGTCTTTGAAATATCAAAATAATGTATGTTTAAATGCAGCTTGTGTAAACACCTAAACTGCCTTGGTATCATCCTCTTGTTATCTCCTTTACAGAAGCACTCAGACTGCAAGACGAAGAAGCAGTGCTCTAAGAGCCCTTTCACACTGGGGCGGGGGCGGCGTCAGCGGTAAAACGCCGCTATTATTAGCGGCGTTTTACCGTCGGTATTCGGCCGCTAGCGGGGCGGTTTTACCCCCCGCTAGCGGCCGAGAACGGGTTAAATACCACCGCAAAGCGCCTCTGCAGAGGCGCTTTGCCAGCGGTATAGCCGCGCCGTCCCATTGATTTCAATGGGCAGGAGCGGTAAAGGAGCGGTAATATACGCCGCTCCTTCACCGCTCCGAAGATGCTGCTAGCAGGACTTTTTTTACCGTCCTGCCAGCGCATCGCTCCAGTGTGAAAGCCCTCTGGGCTTTCACACTGGAATGAAAGCAGGGGCACTTTCGGGTCGGTTTGCAGGCGCTATAATTAGCGCAATAGCGCCTGCAAACCGCCCCAGTGTGAAAGGGCTCTAAGCCAAATCGGGTGTAGTACTCATCAGTATTCTGTTGCTCCTTTATTATTCAATTGCAGGCTGGAGAAGGCAGTTGACCTGTTGGATTGCTTAATCTCAGCAGAGAATAAATCAGGTCCCAAGTCTGTGGTTGGGTTTTGTAAATTTCAGGACTGAATGGACAGACAAGTTACACACTTTGAAGGTTAAAACAGCTAATTTTTTCATATTTCAATTGTGTACTTAGCTATTTTACAGGTTTCCAGCTTTATTTTTTTTTTCATCCTAACAAGCTGCTGCTATAGTGGTACACACAGACTGAAATTTGGACAGTTAGTGACGGTTCACACAGGGATGGCTTCAAAGTCGTCCGACTCTGAAGTCGCCCCGTACAGTGCAACTTCAGCACAGCTTGCAAAATGCCTTCTGTATAGAAGTTAATGCAAGCCGCTCTGAAGTCGCCCCAAAGTAGCACAGGAAACTTTTTCTAAGTCGGAGCGACTTGAGTCGCTCCTATTAGAACGGTTCCATTGTAATGCATGGAGCGCGACTTGTCAGGCGGCTAAGTCGCCTGACAGGTCGCCCCTGTGTGAACTGGCACTTCCTGGCTGAATTTTGTTACATATATACCAAGGTTAAATATGACAAATTGATTAACATTTGCTACCTTAAAGCGGGATTCCGGCCAGCTAAAAAAATTTTTTAAAGTCAGCAGCTACAAACACTGTAGCTGCTGACTTTAAATAAGTAGACTTACCTATCCTGGGTGCCCGCGATGTCGGCCGCCCGAGGCTGAACCGTCCCTCGGCTCTCGGGTCCCAACACCGCCATCCTAGGTAAGGGAAACAGGCAGTGGAGCCTTACGGCTTCACTGCCAGTTTCCTACTGCGCATGCGTGAGCGGCGCAGCGATTTGTGAATGGCCCTGTGGTGTTCTGGGAACACAAACAGTTCCCAGAAGACAACGGGGCCGCTCACCGAGGAGAAGAACACGCCGCGGAATATAAAGAGGCAGATTAGGAAGACTGCCTGGCAACAAGGGTTTAGGTAAGTATATAAAAAAAAAATTTTTTCCAAATGTTTTTTTTTTTTACATTTTTTTTTAGGAATTTTGGTGGCATTTTTTTTCCAGGGTGGCCCTCCGCTTTAAGGTGTCCACAGACATTGGGTTATTAATTGTTTGCGTCTGTAGAAGGCTGAGAATTCTCAGAAAAAACATTGATCAGACCGGTTAGAAAACCTGATCTGATTACTATTATTAAAGTTAGTTAGCTCAAGAAGTTGCCTATGCACATCTCTACCCTTAACCAAAAGGAGAAGTAGGGCCAAACCATTTTGGCTATACTGTACTTCCCCTATGGATCACAGGAGTGCATTTCCTTCTGCACTCATACGACTCTTTTTCAGCCAACGGAGGGCTAAAGTCCGCTGTCAGCTGATGTCGGGATCCACCCAAATGCCTGGACTGGCAGCTGGCTCAGCAAACCGCTGGGAGACCGAGCCAGCTGCTCCCACCTCCTCCACAGCACAGCGCTCCAGTGAGTGCAAGAGGGGCTGAACAAAGAGCCAGTGACTGACAGTCTCCTCTCTGCTTAGAGTGGATTGGAGAACTGAGTGATCAGTGGTGTTTGATTGCTCAGTTCTCAGTGCAGAGCCAGCGGGAGACAGATGCAGCATTGGAGCAATCCTGCATCCACATAGGCAAGTATAAAAACATTTTTTCCCAACCCCATACTTCTCTTTTCAATGTTTATCAAGCATTAACGTTTATCCAGAAATCAGGAAACGTAGACAACTAAAACATGGTTGAACAATGCCTGTATGTCTGAAATCTATAACTAAAAAAAATGTCAACATCCTAACAATACAATCTCTTTATTACCAGAAAAAAATAAGATGAAAGTAAACAGCTATGATAAATTAAACAATACAATTCTGAGTTTAAATGATGTAGTTAACAAATAAAGTGAGTATTTTGCACGTCAAATAAATACAACAAAAAGAGAAAACAACTGGTACACAATACAGACTAGCTCCTTACAACAGTACAACTTACCAAAGGTTTTCCTGTACTTAGTCAGTAGGGATGAGCTCGGATATGGCTCACTCCCACCCAATCCCTGTCGGAAATTACCTGGCCGCTGTTGATTGAGTGGAGTGGTTGGGAGTGACAGCTTCCTTTTAGGTTTGGCCTGAACCCAAGGTCGAACCAAACTTAATTCAATCCCTATTTGTCAGCCAATTTGGCCCCTCTAAGGTTTTGCAACGTGTAGGAGTCACAACCTTGGATTCTTGGAATCACCTGCTGGAGGAACCTGCTATCATTGTTCCTAAAGCCAGATAATCATTTACCAAGAAAAAAAAAAAAAAAGCCTCATACACAAGTGCCTAAAGAGAACACTAGGCATACCTTGTGAGTGAGGCAATGGAGACTAGTATTAGCACATGTAGGGATCAAAAGAACCCGATGGAGATTATCAAAAGCTAACAAAAGTGACTACTGCAGACTCTGAAATAAACTGGACTGGGGTTATAACGGAACAGAATCTTGTTTTCCTAACGGAAGTAACTAGAAAGTGCCAACGTAAAATTTAAGAACAGCAACCTAGGCAATACAAAAAGTTACAAAAACTAGTTTTCCTATTCTTGCATTTCAGCTCTCCATCTTACAATTCTTAAAGCTTCACACTGTTGCAATGCATTACCAAATGCGCGTTAAATGTGTTACATTACTTCAGCGTATTCATTTTAAATGGGCTGCCAAGCACCACAATAGGCATTTAAAACAGAAATGCTATTTTTTTTGCAGCACAGCACAACAAAAGACTTCTATCTGTGCATTTTGGTATGCCGACAAAAAATTACAGCATCAGAGCCAATATCTTGCATTTTGGTAAAATGTGTATTTACCACGAACTAACACAATTGCACAGATGTGAATCCGCCTAAGAATTATGCAACACAGACATGTTTCCCTTCAGAAATTTTGTATCATGCCATCATGAAGAGCATAAGCATCACTGGATGCAAGCTATTATAATTTTTTTTTAAAGGTGCATTTGCGCTAAATGTTAGTTCCTTGAAGTATTCATAATAACATAATGAGCTCACCAAAGAGGATTGTCTGCCTAAATCATGTACAGATGCCTTTCTTTAACAAAAAGAACTGCTGACACGCCACAATAAGCATTTTCCCAGCGGTAAATATCAAAATGAGCTGATGGGAAAGTTACATTAGACATCTCTTCAGTTTTATTGATGCAACAACCCTGATGGTGTATTCAGTCAAACCTCTCCAAGCTGTAAATTCAGGAAAAGAGAGACTGTTACCAAGGTCCCCCGATACAAGTTCTCTAGCACTGTGCCCATCTTTGTCATAAGACTTTTGCGTGCTATGCTTTGTGGAAATAGAATTCACACATTTTAAGAGATGAATGGTTTAGCTAATTTATATTAGCTTTTTTTTTTTTTTCTTTGCAATTTGAAGTCAATCAAAATGATTTATTTTCACTGTTTTAGCAGATATCTGCCATTTAAAAAGCATATTCAAAAACCTGTATAACACTGATGGGCAAACTAAGGTAGGACTTAGTGCTGCTCTTACCAATCGAGAAACCAACAGGAGTTCCAACAAGCCAAAAGGACTTGCATTTCTATCAACAAAATTTCAGCTATAAATTTTTAGGTTCTTTGGCACCCTGGCTCCTGTTGGTTGCCTGGCTGCACAGTATAGAACTATTTGTTCAGCACACTAAAAAGTAGGATAACATTTGTCCTACGACTACAGAGCAGTTTTAAAACCTGCATGACATATTAGAACACAGAAAACTATAGTCAAAGAGATGTCCTGCATAATGATGACCTTCTGTGTTAAAGCAAATATATGCCGTATGTAAACCAGTATATTTTTCAGCAACAATTGTTACTAGACCTTCATATTTATATGATTACTGGAAATTCAGTGTTATGCTTCTGGGAGAAAGTTAGAGTAGACATTAGTACCACAAAAATATAAAGTTTGGAATATTAACAAGATACATTCACAGCTGGACTGGGCTCTGTTGTGAAAAGTCCAGCAAGAATGAGTTCAGTAGCTACTCCAAAGAAAGGATTATTGAAAGGCCCCAAGTGAAGTAAAGCAAAGAGGGGAAAAAAAAAAAGAAGCAAAACAGAATTGGAACAGATGAAAGACGGGCAAGTATGTTTGGGAGCAAAAAAAAAAAAAATTAAATCAATTATACAAGACAAGGGAGTAGAAGTCAATTCAAACTGGGAAAAAGAAGATCAATAAAAGGAAAAAAAAAAAAAACACTAAAGAAATGTAAAAGCAAAATTGAAAAGTGAAAAAGGCAAGAGCATTTTGAGGTGGAAAAGGCTGGTCATTAAAGAAGCCGACTCATGGGCTTTTGTCTTCTACCTTGTACCCAGAGCTGGATTTGGACCCTACAGAACGTTTGGTGCTCTCCTTTTTTGGGGTTGGTTTTTCTTTCGCTTTTGGTTTTGCGGGAAGAGTATCGTCCTGAGTATCCTGTGCATTTTCTCCATCAGACAAGTTCCCAGATGAACTGCCCTTAAACAGAAAAGTACACATGAAAACTATTAGCTAAACCAAACTCATTTATAACCAAGTAACATATGGACTGGAAGCAGAATAAGAGTAAAAAGCTTTGGTGCATGAAGAGAACTAGGATTTATTTAGTATTGCTGAATCTTGGCTTCATTCTTCAAATGACTGGGCTAATAATATTCCTGGACATGCTCTCTTTTGGAGTGACATGGTAAAACGGAAAGGGTGGTGGTGTTTCTCCATGTGAGAAGTGATCCTAAAGTGTGAGTGTGAAAGAGGACCTTGTTGATGCGCAAGCATTATGGGTGGAACTGCATATGGGCGTGCATACTAAAGTTAAATTATTGGCGTTTGTTGTTACAGGCCACCAAGTGTCAATGAGGAGGTGGAGATTCAACCCCTTGTACAGATAGAAAGGGCTGCAAAGACTGGGAAAATAATCATAATGGGGGATTTTAACTACCATAAAATGAGTGGAGTAATGGCACTGCCTGAAAAGTAAAAGGGTTGAAATTCATAAACTTATTACAGAACAATTCTATGGTACAGTTCACAGAGGCTCCGACTAGGAATGATGGTATACTGGACCTGGTAATTTCCAACCATGTGGAGTTTATTATTAATGTTCATATAAAAGCATCTTAGTAGCAGTGACCAGAACATAATTTAATGTTAGCTGTAAACAATAAACACATACTGGAAAGATAAAAACACTTATTGTTCAGTAAGCAAATTTTCCAAGGCTGAGGGCTGCTCCCTAACACTTAGACTAGGGAGAAAGAAGAAGAAAGAAGAAAGAAGAAAGAAAGAAGAAAGAAGAAAGATGAAGAAAGAAGAAGAAATAGACGTGCAGTCTATTTGCCTTTTATTAAAATCAACTCCAGTACCTTTTACCATGTCCTGTACAATGCTCCGAGTTCTAAGTGAGGTGCACACTATAAAATTATCATAATTTCCTTTTTCTTTTCCATTATGAACAATATCCGGATATTGAGAGAGAACAGACTTACTGAGGAGCCTTTGATCTTTTTCTTCTCACTGCGTCCTTCCTCAACCTCATCAGAGTCACCATCACTGTCAAACGCCAACAGTTCGGGATCAAGGGGGTCTAATGGAGGCTCATACAAAGCTGTGTTTAATGGCAAGTACCGGAGCTCATTGGGAGAATACCTGTAAAGTAAAAGACAGTTTGTGTCTTCTGAACACCAATTTAGGCTCCCAACTATAGAAATCTGCAAAGAAGCTAGAATATTTCCGTAATCAACACAATTCCGTTTCAATGTTTTAAACCAATTATTATAAAAAATAATATCACAGGAGGGAGTTCGAATACAAGATCACACGGAAAACAAAAAAAGGACACACACACACACCAAGTTGCTGAGGTTGCTAGCAGCAGAACACACACTTACTGCACCTACTTAATTAAAAAAAAAAAAAAAAGACTCTACCCTTTCTCTAACGATTTATTTATGGAAGGGTATTTTGTGTAATCAGTTTAAATGTGGATTTTCAAGCAAACTGTATGAACTGTTGTAAATGCCTATTCATTAATAAATCCTTGTTCCTATTCTTATGCCCTTAAGCTCTTCTCTCTCCTTTTATTCCCCTCTCATCCACTCTTCCTGGGGTGCACCAGATATTAAGCCGTATAAACCCTATTCCCCCCTTAAGGATGAATTCACCTTTGGGAACATGTTGTTCCACTTGATTTTAGGGTGGAATATGTAACATGTTCCCAATGCTGCAGCCGCTGCCCGCCCTCCCTGTGGCAGCATTACGGGAAGAAGTTCCTTGTACTAGCTGTCAGGGTTTAAAAAAAAAAAAAAAAAGGCGGCTGTGTGGGGCTCCACCCACACAGCCACATCATGCATACGCAGAGCTCTGTGTGTGAATGAACTACAAGTCCCGACAGCCTTAGTGGCTGTCGGCTTGTAGTTCTCAATGAACTACCACGGTGCTGTGGTAATTCATTGAGTCTTCCTGTCAGAGTATCAGCTTACCAACACAGGATGTACAGGTAAGCAGATACACTGACAGTGTGCAGGAGACCTGCATGGCATTAGCGATCTCTTCATCACTGGTGCAATGCTTTACAGGCTCCTACTACATAAAATTATAAAATGCACATTTTTTTTACCTGCAAAAAGATGAGCATTTATTATTTTTGTTCAAAGGTGAACTTATCCTTTAAGAGTGCCCTATGGACTTGGCTTTCATATTGGTCTATATTTCACTGTAAACATATGTTGGTCAATTGAAATTCCATGTTGCTCTTCTTTGGGATCGAGGTACCATTAGCCATTTATAAATCTCCATTATAGTAAAGGTGAATGTGTGCTAACTCTCCACATATGAGTCTTTATTATGGGATGCTGTCGTGGAGGCGATTTGGTTAAGCTTGGCTTAGCTCTATTGCTTCCTACAGGTAAGCATAAACTGAAAGGTATTTCTAATCTTCCTACAATGGCTATTACACTTAGACAGCTAGTACAAAACCTCCCTATCCCCCACCGTCTACAGTCAGAGCCATAGGTAACTATTGTCACTGCAATCTGAGCAAAACTGACACTTCTTTATACTAAATGTTTCTATGAGAGAGAGAGGTGACAAGGCCCAACACAAATCCTTGCAAGGAAACTTCTGTGGTTATGATTAGAGGTCGACCGATATGGGTTTTTCTCTGGCCGATGCGATGCCGATATTTAGAAATCGCGGTGGCCGATATATGATGCCGATTTTTTTGGGCCGATATATTAGGCCGATTTTTTATTTTTTTTTTCCCTTCATCTCATAACATTTAACAGTTAGACCCCTTTCACACTGGGTGTTTTTCAGGCGCTTTTGGGCTAAAAATAGCGCCTGTAAAACGGCTCCCCTGCAGTCTCAGTGTGATATCCCAAGTGTTTTCACACTGAAGCAAAGCGCTGGCAGGATGTTAAAAAAAAGTCCTGCAAGCGGCATCTTTGGAGCGGTGTATACCACTCCTCCACCACTCCTGTCCAGTGAAATGAATGCGCACCGCTGCCAAAGCGCCTGCAAAGCGTTTCGGCAGCAGTGCTTCAGGGGCGCATTTAACTCCTTCCTCGGCCGCTAGCTGGGTTATAAGCGCCCCGCTAGCAGCCGAATAGCGCCGCTAAAATGGCGGTATAGCACCGCTAAAACTAACAGTGTTTTACCGTCAACGCATGCCCGCTCCAGTGTGAAAGCAGCCTTAAAGCGGTTGTATAGTCTTTTTTTTAACTTTTACCTACAGGTAAGCCTATAATAAGGCTTACCTGTAGGTAAAAAAAAATATCTACTAAACCTGTATGGTTTAGGAGATATTCCCCTTGCTATGAGCCGCTAACTGCAGCGGCGCATGCGCACAGGGGATTCTCAGCTTAAGACCCGGCAACTGCCGGACCTTGCCGGGAAAGAAATCTCCCGCGCGCCTGCGCGGGAGTGATGACATCGCGGCTCCAGCCACTCACAGCGCTGGAACCGCGATACCCGGAAGACACGCCGAGGCAACATGTCAGCTACCTCGGCGTGGACCAGGTAAGATACCGACGCCTAGTTCTAAGATAAGTATTTTATAATGAGCTAGTATGCGGTGCATACTAGCTCATTATACCTTTTGCTTTACAGGGGTAAAAAAAAAAAAAAAAAAATGTTCAGCGGGTATACAACCGCTTTAAATAATAAGTGATACAGAAAATTTTTTACATTTAAACATTTATTAAACAAAACAAACCTCCAATCAGTTCACTTGTATGTATAATTTAGATAAAAAAAAAAATAATATTATAATATATATATATATATATATATATATATATATATATATATATATATATATCTTAAATATTAAATACACAAAAACAGGCAATCAAAACTTTTGGACAAAAAAAAAAAAAAAAAAGGCTAACTTTACTGCTTATTTTTTTTTATTTCATTAGTGTATTTTTTTTTTAAAAATTGCGTTTGTAAGACCGCTGCGCAAATACCGTGTGACATAAAATATTGCAACAACCGCTATTTTATTCCCTAGGGTCTCTGCTAAAAAAAATATATATATATAATGTTTGGGGGTTCTAAGTGATTTTCTAGCAGAAAATACAGGATTTTTACTTGTAAGCAACAAGTGTCAGAAAAGATTTAGTCTTTAAATGGTTAAACTGAGAACTCCTTCACATGGAGTTCAGCTCATTGATAAAAGAACCTGAAGAGATACAATGTATCTTCTTATCAGATTTGGCAGGCTGCCCAGGGAGGAGAGAAGTGTTTCCACAGATAACTGAAGGCAACTTGCATTGACTTCCATTACAGAAGTCATTTGCAAGTCCCGCTGAAGTTATATCAGCACAATCGGCCGATGCCGATTAAGTAAAAAAAAGCCAAATATCGGCCGATATATCGGTCGACCTCTAGTTATGATGCATATTTAGTCCTAATGGCAGACAGCTTTTTTTAAAGGAATGAATGGAGAGTGTGGCAATGAGCAGACTGCAGCACCCAGCAAAGATTGCAGTCTTTGTTCCGTTTTTACTGCACCCTCATATGGTAATACGGTTTAGCATTTTGGTAATGTCACTACATATGCTATTATACACAATATCTTTATGAAACAAGAAAAACAGACCTTTTGTAATATTCTTGAAACTGTCCGGGTATGAGGGAAACAGGATAAGGACTCACTTTTGTAATTTCAGTAGGCAGAATTTTGTACTTTCCCTGAGGTACCTGTATTACCTATTCAATAACCGCAAAAAAAAAAAAAAAAAAAAAAACACACGTATTTAAAAATAAGCCAATAGTTCCTTTAAAAAACAAACGGATAACCAAAAAATCCTCTTATGTACAGTACATTAAAGTAGAACTACTGGCAACACTTTTTGCATTCATTTTGGATAGAGTTACAGAGTGTTATAACCCCTGTCAGATTTTTTTTTGCCATGTTTGTCACATTGCAGAGATTTTCCCTCACTTTCTGGCCCATAGCAAAACAGGAAGTGAGGGGAAATCCCTGCAAATTAGGGAAATCCTTGGACCCCCCCAGGTCACCAGAACTCGTGTCCCCCATTGGAAGATTTCCCCGCTATTACTTTTCTGAGGGCAACCCAAAATTTGTGATTTTCAATGATAATGATACACAGAACAAATAGAGGGTGAACCTCCTTAATGTAGGCACAGACAGCAATACAAACTGACAGGGGTTCTAATCCCTCTCCACTCTAGCCAAAACTAAAAAAGATGAATTCCAAGTAAAGATATTTTTACAAAGTTATATTGATCCAGTTAGGCCAATGTAGCTATGTATACACCATATCTGGCCTATCCCCCTGGAAGCTAGAAACACTGCTACAACAGTGATCTCCAATAGCTTCCAGATCCTCTGCGGAGAGGATGCCCTGCTGCATTGTGAACACAGGAGGCTACTTGGCCTGCACAGGCACCAGAGAACACTTTGCATTATCTTAATAAATGCAAAGCATTCTCTGGGTGAAGTGGAGACTGATTTTACCTCCCTACCTCATCCAATCAGAGAACGCTTTGCATCCATTGAAAAAAAAATGAAGTGTTTTCTGAATGGCACCCATGCCAAACGGCTGACCTTCTGTTTTCGGTAAGCACCAGAGCCGTTGCGGTAATATCTATATTCAAATTTTTTTTTTTTTATTTTAGTTTTTTTACACTGTTCATAAAAAAAATAAAAAATAAATAAAATAAAAATTGTGTCACTTTTATATTCCTATTACAAGGAATGTAAACATCCCTTATAATAGAAAAAAGGACCTCTTAAAATATGAGATCTGGGGCCAAAAACCTCAGGATCTCATATTTACACTAAAATGCAATAATAATAAAAAAAAAAAAGAAAAAAAAAAGTTGTTTTTAGAGCTATGGGTGGAAGTGACGTTTTGACGTCGCTTCTGCCCCGCAATGGTATGGAGACGGGTGGGGGCCATCTTCCCATCACTCCTCTTCATACCAAGCCAGGAAGAGGACCCGATCGCGTCCGCCGCTACCGACGGCTCCGGTAAGCGGGGGGCACTGGAGAGTGGCAGGAGGGTGGGGGGTCCCTCTCTTGCGGCGAATCTGCCGCAGAGACCACTTTTATCTTAAACCGGACTGCTCACTGAAGAAGAGGATACCGGGCTTATGGTAGCTAGCTGCTGCCATAACAAAGATATCCCTCTTCAAAGTGCTGACGTATATCAGTGTGAGCCGGTCCGGAAGTGGTTAAAGTGGAACGTTATCCATAACGACATGACAAAAATAATGTTGTTCTTTAGCTAGGAACATACATTCAACATTAATCCGTATGCCATCAAAATTAATGTGTGCCATAAATTGCCTCCAGCTTTGTTCCGGCTTCTTCTTGCTGGAGGCTTCCATTTTGCTGATGCCTAGAGCCCCTGAGCAGTAGCAAATCTTTAGGCTGTCAGTCAGCCCTCTAGTGGCTTTGATTTTTGGCACAGTGCCTAAAAATAGATGTGCAGAGAGGGGTGAAACTATTTCTGAATTTTACACAGTATAGAACACTTATTTTTTTTATCTTTTACTATGCTATACCTGCGAAAAGGGCCAGCAAAAAACAAAACAAAAACTGGTGGATCCTGCTGCTTGCTCTCTCCACCTTCTGTCCATGTCACCAATTCAGCTAGAGATTTATCAGCTGTACTGGCAACTCTGCACATGCTCAGTTTTCAGCGAGTTTCTATGCTGAGCATTTCCTCCCTATCACATCTGAACAGCCCATGTGAATATACACAGTGAAAAATTACAGCCCACTCCCTCCCTCCTCCATGCCCACTAACCAGCTAAAAACACAATGGGGACGGGATATTACATGTGGATTAATGTTGGCTTCACCTCCCTCTTATTCTAAGACACAGGCTGGAGGGGCATAACACAGCCTGTGACTGGCAAAAACCCACCCACACCATGTTATTTCCACAATATAATAAAGATATGATTTCAAATATATATTTGTATGGACAATTTAAAACAGTTTATTGATATTATCGGTTTTTGCTCTGTATTCCGAAGGCAGTTTTTTTTTTTTAAACACGTGACCAGCAGCAGAGGACTAGAAGCTCCTGCAGACAGGCTGCAAAAGAGCTGGGTCATGTGACCGCTGCATATTGATTTGGAAAAAGGTACTTAGATTTAATTTTTTAAATAAAAAAAAAAATGATAGTGCCATCGTCGATATACAGAAATAGAAAAGACAATGTAAATGAACCGCTTCAATACCAGGCACTTTCGCCCCCTTCCTGCCCAAGCCAATTTTAAGCTTTCAGCGCGGTTAGACTTTGACAATTGCGTGTTCATGCTGTACCAATATGACATTGTCCCGGAACGAGAGGGGATCCCACCCACCATTTTAAAATATGGCAGACGGGAGGTCGTTAAACAGTTCCTGACAGGAACAGTCAATGGCCTGCCCTGTGCTTGACGCATAGAAAAAACAAAAAAACAAAACAAAAAACACACTACGCGTTTAGGAATGCACGTTCCCTCTATGCCTAGTGTGAATGGACCCTTAATTGCTTGCTGACCGCCGGCTGTCAATTGACGGCCAGGTGGCGCAGCGCTCGTTGCGGGCGGGCGTCATATGACGGCCTCGCTTTCCCGGCCCACCAGGGGGCGCGCGCCGTGTCATTGGGCACCTGGTGCGCGTGCCCGGCGGACGTGATGTCCGCCGGGCACCCGCGATTGCCGGTAACACAGCAGGACCGTGGATCTGTGTGTGTAAACACACAGATCCACGGTCTTGTCAGAGGCGAGGAGACCGATGGTATGTTCCCAGTACAGAGGAACACCGATCAGTCTCCTCCCCTAGTGAGTCCCCTCCCCCTACAGTTAGAAACACACCCTAGCAAACACAGTTAACCCCTCGATTACCACCTAGTGTTAACCCCTTCCCTGCCAGTCACATTTATACAGTAATCAGTGCATTTTTATAGCACGGATCACTGTATAAAGGTGAATGGTCCGAAAAATGTGTCAAAAGTGTCCGATGTGTCCACCGCAATATCGCAGTCACGATAAAAATCGTGGATCACCGCCATTACTGGTATAAAAAATAAACAATAAAAATGTTATAAATCTATCCCCTATTTTGTAGACGCTATAACTTTTGCGCAAACCAATCAATATACGCTTATTGCGATTTTTTTTAACCAAAAATATGTAGAAAAATACATATCGGCCTAAACTGAGGAAAAAATTTGTTTTAAAGAAAAAAAAAAAAATTGGATATTTATTATCGCAAAAAGTAAAAATATATTGTGTTTTTTTTCAAACGTGTCACTCTTCTTTTGTTTATAGCGCAAAAAATAAAAACCGCAGAGGTGATCAAATACCACCAAAAGAAAGCTCTATTTGTGGGGAAAAAATAACAATTTCATCTGGGTACAATGTTGTATGACCGCGCAATTGTTATTCAAAGTGCGACAGCGCTGAAAGCTGAAAAATGGCTTAGGCAGAAAGGGGTGAAAATGCACTGTATTGAAGTGGTTAAAGTAATTGTATTCTTTAAAAATAACAAACATGTTATACTTACCTGCTGTGTGTAATGGTTTTGCACAGTGTAGCCCAGATCCTCCTCTGCTCGAGTCCCTTGCCGGCTCTTGGCCTCTCCCTCCTGTTTGAGAGCCCCCCCACAGCAAGCAGCTTGCTATGGGGGCACCCGAGCCGATCCACAGCTCTGTGTGTTCATTCAGACATGGAGCCGTGGTTTGGCCCCACCCACTCTCTCTCCTGATTGGCTAACTGACTTTGATTGACAGCAGCGGGAGCCAATGGTCTCAAACAGTCAGAAGGGAGAGTCCTGGAAGGCCGAGGCAATCGTGTACATCGATAGAGATGGGGCTCAGGTAAATATTAGGGGGGGGTTATCTTAATGCATAGAATGCATTAAGATGAAAAGCCTTCTGCCTTTACAACCACTTTAATGCTGTTGATAAAATGCTGTGTCTTACATGAGTCTGTAGGTCAAAATATGCTCTCCTCTCTTCCATCCTTTCACGGTTTAAATTGCTGTTAAATTCCGCAGCTTTTTTGGCAGCTTTCTTGATGTACTCTGGAACTTTGCTTGCTTCAACTTTCTGTGTATTTTGTTGCTGTTGTTGCTGTAAAAACATAATATTCTAGTTAGCGATAACAGGCAAGTCATTTAGTCTAATATTAAATATAATTTGACAGTAAAACTGTGTTTACTTTCCCTGTTTCATCCTGATCACATACGTCATTCTGATTATCTTCAGTAGTCATCTGTTGCAGAAAAATATTGGTATAAAAGCAGTTTGTGCTGTGGTTCTTAAAAAGCCACTTAATGTATTAATGTATTACTATTATGAGCACTCCAAACTTTTTTAAAAGAAGGTTGTGTAAAATTGAATACAGCTGAACAGCATTTATTGTACAAATATTTGAAAAGAGGTTTGTAACCACGCCAACTATGGCAGATTGATTAAAGACAACCTCGGGTCCAAACAGAAACCTTTGTTATATAGTTTTTAATAGAGCTATTTAGATTTCTAAAATATAACCTACTTATTCTGTCTCAGGTTCTGAATTTGCAAGTTTGGCTGAATTCATATACACCGATATCCTAAAGTAGACACCTGGAGAGCTTTAAGATCATATGGCCAACAGGAGCCATATTGTATAAGCCTGCCCACAGGATTACACCAATACAACTGGTGCATGAATACTGGAAGGAACGGGAAGACCTAAACATAGATGGAAGCCGCAGGAATATACATGAGTGCTCACAGATTCTACAACTAGCTGAATTACAGGCAAGATACATATTGCCACGATGATACATACATTAATATGAAATGTCCCAAAGTTGCCAGGACCAGATGCTGCTCAAAAAGATATGTATAGAAAAAATAGGATTTTTAAAACAGCTTACCTGTAAAATCCTTTTCTTTGAGGTACATCACGGGACACAGAGCTATAGTACTTACTATGTGGGTTATAGGCCACCTTCAGGTGCTGGACACTGTCACGCCCTAAATAAAAAGTGCCCTCCCTATATAACCCCTCCAACTGGTGGGAGTACCTCAGTTTTGTAGCAAAGCAATACACGTGTATACCAAAGAAGGGAGGGACCTTTGTGTTGCATGATGTACCTCAAAGAAAAGGATTTTACAGGTTAGCCATATTAAAAATCCTATTTTCTTATCGTACATCACGAGACACAGAGCCATAGTACTTACTATGTGGGATGTCTCATAGCAATGCCAACTGAAGGGAGGGAGACACCAAAAAAGTAGGGCACCAAGAGACCAGAGAACTCATACTGCAGTACACTGCGCCCAAAGGTGATATCCTTATGACCTCTCACATCTACTTGATAGAATTTGGTAAATGTGTGGACTGAAGACCAAGTTGCGGCCTTGCAGATCTGAGCCAAGGAGGCATGGTGATGCACTGCCCAAGAAGCACTAACAGCCCAGGTGGAGTGCGCTTTAATATGAAAAAGGAGGAATTTTCCTCTTTAAACAATAAGCTTGAACAATCACAATGACGAATCCATTTAGAAATAGTAGCTTTCGACGCTGCCTGTCCTCTTTTAGGACCGTCTGGCAACACAAACAAAACATCTGTTCTACAAATCTGAGTGGTCACGTTCAAATAGACCTTGACCGCCCTCACCACATCAAGAGAATGTAGTGATTTTTCCTTCACAGAACGAGGCTCTGGAAAAATAGAAGACAGAATAATATCTTGGTTTAAATGAAAACCTGATACTACTTTCGGTAGGAATTTAGGATGAGGTCGTAACACAACCTTATCCTTATGCAGAACCAATTATGGCTCTTTACAAGAAAGAGCAGCCAACTCTGATACTCTTCTAGCAGAAGATATGGCAACCAAGAAAACTATTTTCCTTGTCAAAAGGACCAGGGGAATATCTCAAATAGGCTCAAAAGGCTGCATTTGTAAAACTGATAAGACTAGATTTAAGTCCCAAAGGTTCAAGGGGAATCTAACTGGAGGACTAATCCGTGTAACCCCCTGAATAAAGTTACGAACCAGAGAATGTGAAGCAAGTGGTCGTTGAAAAAACATTGATAAAGGCCGACACCTGGCCTTTGATAGTACTCAAGGTCAGCTTCATCTCTAATCCCATTTGTAAGAATTCAAGGATCCTACCTATGACATAATTTCTAGGGTGCCAACCCCTGGATTCACACCAGGAGACATGTGCCTTCCATACTCTATAGTATATGATTCTGGAGGCCAGCTTCCTAGCATTAACCATAGTAGAAACTACTGAAGTTGACAGCCCACGGTCCTTTAGAATGTGGGTGTCAATAGCCAAACCGTTAAATTTAGCGTTTGTAAGGCAAGATGGAATACCGGACCTTACGACCTCTGGCCACAGCGGTAGGGTCCAAGGGTCCCCTACCGCCATTTTTATGATCTCGGCAAACCAAGATCTCCTGGGCCACAAGAATCACCTCCTTCCCTTCTTGCTTGATCCTGCGAAGAAGCTGTGGAAGCAGAACAGGAGGGAACGCATAGATCAGTGAGTGCTGATTCCAAGGAAAGACCAAGGCATCTGTTCCGCATTTCATCGGATCCCTTGTCCTCGACACAAAGTTGTCGATCTTGTTGTTGAACCTGGACGCAAACAGATCCATATCCGGAACTCCCCATTTTTGACACTGGCGAATAAACTGAGGTACTCCCACCAGTGGGAGGGGATACAAAGGGAGGGCACTTTTTAATTTAGGGCGTGCCAGTGTCCAGCACCTGAAGGTGGCCTATTAAACCCACATAGTAAGTACTATGGCTCTGTGTCCCGTGATGTACGATAAGAGAAAAGGAGCACTGCTGAGCCGTAGATGTGATGTGTAGTAGGCGTCAGCGCTCCCTTGTTCTGGCCTTCCTGGTTGACACAGCCCAGATATCTCATCTCCTTCAAATTTGAGGGTGGCTGGTGGGAGTGCAGCATTAAAGCCAAGCCAAACATTCCTGTCTGTGCCAGTGAAATATGAGAGTCCTGAGGGTAGTATACCCACAAGAATGATGTTGCAGGCTAAGCAATGGGAGTGGAGTGGAGTGGGTACCAACAAATAGGCTAATCCACCTTCCCTTCCAGTAAACTCTTCTAGGCCGAGTTTCATGGGGTCAGAACTTATCCCAAAAGTCAACTGTATATGTGTAACAAAGGATATTTTGTCAACAAGGCACTACTTGCCTAACTGAAGTTCCTTCCGTACTGAATTTCAGCATTTATCAATGAGTAACTGGCTCAGAGATGGCACAGAAAGAGTAGGAAAAAAATAAAAATAAATCAGCAAACACACGGACAAAAACCAGGATTCATAAAATTCTGCCTTTTGTTAGATTAAAAAAAAATGCATGCCATAATTAAAAGTACTTTGAAACGTTCTTTTAAAACGTGTTATTGCTACTAACATAGCGCATGCATGAAAGCACATTCTTACGTGTTCTTGTTAAACATATTCTGAGGAAACTGTTCCTGCATAATTACAAATTAGGATTCCTCTCCGAGAAAATGCATTAGCAATTTTAATGCATGCAGGGACAGCAACAAGCACACTTGAAAATATATCCCTCATCTCTTCCTTCTCTTTCCTTGTTCTTTGGAACAAAAAATAAATAAAATAAATAAAAAAGGCCCACGTCAAAGTACGCTTTTTAAATTAGTCAGGGCCTGGTTGTGTGTACAATGCACTGAGACTAACTCTTTTGAAACTTCTCTGGATAGGTTATAAAAATATATTCAAATTTTAAATTCTGAGTGATGCCAAAGAAAGCTTTTCCTTTCAGGCAGCATTGGTGCCGTATTTACTACTTGTGGGATCACTTACCACTTGACCAACAGGTAGTATATGGACCACACTTGAACAAATGAGGGGCCTACAACAGTATTAAAAAAAAAAAAAAAAAAAAAAAAAAAAAAAAAAAACACAAACAGCACTAACAATGGCACATAATAAAACCTCACACAGATAGTTTTCAAAAACTGACCCTTAATAGGTCAATTCCCCCTCAAATCTGGGATGTCACTTTGGTGGGTACTGAAATGTAATAATACCCTGAAATCATGGAGCGTCAATTAACCCTTTAACATCCACCGAAGGATAATTATTTGACTTGATCTCCCTTTATGCAGGTTACACAAAGTTAACGAGTTTATAGTTTCATTGATTAGATTTCATCTAATTTTATACAACATCAAATGAACAGAAAAAAGTTCACAAAATCACAAGTTAAGGATCACCCATATAGAGAATGTACCTGAGTAATAAAACTTAATTTTTTGTACTTTTTTTTATTATAACAGTAAATGAGGGCAGCAGAAAAAGAGTGTGATATTTGAAACAGTATTTGATAAACGAACGCATCAATATCTGCTTCGATGGATGTAGTAGCAATTCCCAATTAATTTCTCAACGGGCTTATGAGATATTTTGGTTCTAATTGTGCCCTTCATATGCCTTAACCTTAAAATGCAAGTTCACCTTTACAGAAAAATCCCCCTCCCCGGTCCCGCTGACCTGTCCAGTTCTAAGCCCCGGTATATTCGCGCCAGGAGTCCGGGGCTTAAAAACCCTCTCTGCAGCCATGCGTCTTCTCTATAGCCGACAGGACGGGCTATGCGGCTGCTGATTGGTCAGCACCGTCCATGTGATGGCGCTGACCAATTAGAATGCTTCAAAACTTCCCTCCTGATGTTTTGGACATCCAGCTCAGGGGATTTCCAAGTCCCAGACTCCTGGCACAGATATACGAGGGCTTATTGCTGCATCAAACTCCTGATGAGTGGACCCTAGTGAGATCCACGAAATGCGTAGAGATCCATAGATGCTACAATACATTTACGGACCAATTGTGCATTTTGTTGTGATATCTTCATGATTATTATATACGTATAGTGTCTCATTATATATGGATCTTTTTACTGCTAATGTTTTTATGACTTTTTGCATAGATATATTACATTTTTCGACATATTTTTGTATATCATGAATTTTTATACTAAATTCTCAATTGTATCCTAGTTGTGCCTAGTCTGTGACCCACCTCATTTAAAGTCCCATGACCACTCTTTTTTGTCTTTATATGTATAACCTGGGATGGAGGTGGGCCATGGTGTATGTTCCAGATCATTTTTTTCTTGTTTCTGTAACAAAAGAACTAACTTTGATTTAGGGAAAGTTAGTTAAAAATCATAATCCCAGTAGATGGAGATTAAATGAAAAGAGTGTACTTAAAGAAATACTCAGGTTGCCATTGCTGAACAATGGATGAAAATACTTAGAAGAATATCAAGCATTGAATATAGTTTTTAATTGCACAAACAGTTTACTTACCGAGTACTCTTTGTAATGGTCTGTAATGCGCTGGCGCTCTTTTTCTTGAAGAATGACCGAGTACTCTGCATGCTTGGTTGGGTATTCCTTCATCATAAGGTCAATTACTTCATCACTTCGTAAAGCTGTCAGACCTTTAAAAAAGGGCAAGGGGAGAGGAGTCTAATGTTCTAATAGTCCAACCAGCATGAAAATAATATTAGATTTCAGAAGTGCAAGAGTGCAAGGCAAGGGTCCACTGAAAATTAGTCTAAAGAGCTTTAAAAGGAAATTATACTTTGCCCAAGCAGAGCAAAGTGACAGGTTCATGTTAAAACCAGCCCCTGTAGCATCTTAGAACTTGCCTTCCTTCAATCCCCCACTGCTCAATTTGTGGCTCATAAGGAGAAAAAGCCCTCCATCAGCTTCAAGACAATTTCAGTTAGAGCTTTCACAAGGCAGGCAAGTCTCACCCTGCCTTATGGTTTTTAAGTAGCCAATTGTCAGGCAGGGATGTCACATTGAAGAAAGGGAAAGGAGTCACACGATCCACTAAACCTGGAAGAACCTGGTGTTACTATTTGCTTCCAGCACTGAACAGACCAGTGAGGTAGCAAACTAATGTAAGTTAGGAAAGCAGGAAGGGAGGACTGGGCATTAAAGTAAACCTGTTGCTTTGTTCTGCACAATCTTAGCAAAAGGCAAACACACTCTAAACATTCTGACTTGTTAGAGATAAGAAAGAACTCCGGTCTAAACAATAGACCTGATTTTGATTTATATTGGTAAAGTTAGGTTTTTCAAACACAAACTATTCATAATTTTCTCCCTTTTTCTTAAATCACAATGAACATGTAATGATTTTCTCTTGAATCAAACAACCAGAATATATGTGTCTGCTACTCAGCCCACCACTGACAACCATGTCAATCTAAAAAGAGGAAGATAGCCTGCACACAGCCTAACCAAACCCAAACCTAAAGTTTGTTGCATTGACTGCTTGAAACATAGCAACCTGCTGTGTTTTTTCCTGTAGAAAGTTGTTTTTGGATCACGTGGTTAGACGAGTGCTCAACTGCGTTTTTTAAAAAAGGTGTGTGTTTTTTATATAGAAATGGAAGAAGTAAACATGGCCTTGGTTTCGATAAGAGGAAGAGAAATATGCCCCAAAAGAGATAGTAAGGGCAGAAAACCAACACAGGATCAAAATATGGCGAGTACAGAAACAGATAAAAAAATATCAAAATTTTATTCAATATACAAAAATAGCAAATAACATTTCTAAAAACATTAAATGACAAATGAGGTACAGGAGTGTCAAAAGAATACTACACGCTGCATCAAAACACACTTCGGAAAACTGGGGATCAGAGACCAAAAGTGGCTGCACTAGGACCCAACATGAGAGCATAAAAAGATACATTTCTTTTCATGACATTATATTTCCTTCTTCAGGGAGTCAGATAAGGCGTGCGGTTATATTTCTAGCCAAAAAAGAAAATGTGTATGTATACATAAAATAAATATTAAATCCATGCATGTAATAATCAATTTATCATTTTTCAAGGATGCAAGCATGTACTAAAATATGCACTGTTTACATTAGTAAACAATATTGCTGTGTATCTTCGTCATTGCAGAGGAACATGCGTTTTTGTGAGTACTAATGTAAACAGTGCATATTTTAGTACATGCTTGCATTCTTGAAAAATGATAAAATGAATATTAAATACATGCATGTAATAATCAATGTATGTATACATATACGTTTTCTTTTTTTGCTATAAATAAAACAGCACGCCTTATCTGATCCACTGAAGAAGGAAATATAATAATGTCATGAAAAGAAATTTATCTTTTTTATGCTCTCCGAAACATGTTGGGTCCTAGTGCAGCCACTTTTGGTCTCCGATCCCGTTTTCAGAAGTGTTTTTTGCTGCAGCGTGTAGTATTCTTTTGACACTCCTGTTCCTCATTTGTCATTTAATGTTTTTAGAAATGTTATTTGCTATTTTTGTATATTGAATAAAATTTATATATATTTTTTATCTGTTTCTGTACTCACCATATTTTGATCTTGTGTTGGTTTTCTGCCCTTACTATCCCTTTTGGGGCATCTTTCTCCATTAGTTTTTGGGATGTGGCAGAGACCCTCAGGACTAGCTTCGTAACTAGTTCCCCCCCTTTATATTGGTTTCGATAAGAATACGCTTACTGGGTGACAAGCAAAAGAATGGTTAGTGGTTGACAAATAGTGGGGGAAAAAAAAAAACTACACTTCTCTCGTTAGAAAACAAAAGAAGAAGAAAGAAGAAAAAAGAAAAAAAGAAAGAAGAAAAAAGAAGAAGAAAGAAGAAAAAAGAAAGAAGAAAAAAGAAGAAGAAAGATGAAAGAAGAAAGACGAAAGAAGGGAGGGAGGGAGGAAAGTATCAAATGATAAAGAACATGAAGTATTAGGCCTCTTTCACATGGGCGGACCGATTGGGTCCGTCTGTCTTTTTTTTTTTTTTAGGCAGACTCGATCGGACCATCCATTGCCCTCTATGGAGTTGCAGGTGTCACCTTCCAACATCCGATCCTGTCTGCTAAAAACAGGCAGATGGGGATCAGTTCCCCATCCGTTGATCAGGATGGTCGTCTGTTGTAAAGAGACAGGTGGTCTGTTTACATTTGACCACCTGTAGATAACAGCGGGCTGTGTCTGCTATGCATAAGCGGAGACGGACATGGTCAAGCCATCTGCCTGCTCAGCTGGCAGATTCCCCGCTAAGCACATGTTCACAAAAAAAAAAATAATAAAATAAAAAAAAAACACATTTTTTACTAAAGGGAAACAAAAAATGAAATGCATAATATAAAAACAGTATTTATACAGTAGCAATTTTTCCTATAATCCAATTGAATTTATCATAAAAAATACATTAGTACATAATCACCGCACCTATCCCCTACAGATAAGTTTTAACTCTACTTTGCAGCAAGCAGCTGGTGTATTTTTTTTAAAATCAATATAAAGTTCGCTTTATGCTGTGCAGAGGGGAGAAGAAAAAAAATTATAATTGTTTTTCCTCCTTCCATCCACACCTCTTAAAGCACTTAAAGCAACACTGTAAGGAGTTAAAAGAAAATTCAACTGGCAGTTTGCAGCAAAGCAAAAGCATTATTACCTATTCATACCACCAACCTCCACTACATTGAAGGGGGAAGCTTGCTCAAATATCTTCAGCACGCTTCAGGGTGTGTGGGATGATGGACAAAATTATCAGTGTGCACATATCAGTGTATGTCCGCTTGGTACTACTTACATGTGAATTTCAGAAGTTACAGGTCTGAGCAGTAAAACCCCATATAGGGAAACTTGCTTTACAAGCAGACGTTTGGCATTAAAGTAAGGTTAAAATCTGCCATATATCACTGCATAATGCAATTATATATTTATTACTGAATTGTGTTTTTTTTTTCTAGTTCCCTTTAAAACTACTTGTCTTATTTAAAGCGCCTCTAATTTTTTATTCTGCCTAAACTTGTGCTCAGAGAGAGGAGCAGTAGTGTGTGTGTGTATGTATGTATGTATGTGTGTATGTGTGTATGTGTGTATGTGTGTATGTGTGTATGTGTGTATGTGTGTATGTATGTATGTATGTATGTATGTATATATATATATATATATATATATATATATATATATATATATATATATATATATATATATATATATATATATATATATATATATATATATATATATATATATATATATATATATATATATATAATGTGTGTATGTATGTATATTCACATCAGTACAATTTTACTCACAGGCGCATGCGCTTCCGACTTACGAACAAATTCAACTTAGGAAACAAACAGGCAGTCCCAAACCAGTTCGTAAATTGGGGACTGCCTGTATATATGCTCTGGAACAAAATCTTCCCTGTGACTAGCCCCACCTGTGCAGTGAGATTCTAAATGAGGAACCCAGCGCTTAAAATGCTAGCCACTAAGCCACTGTGCTACTCACTAATAAAACATTCCGTGTTCAAGAATGACTGTTGACAGCTGAGCTTAGAACTATAGTAGCTTTATAGTTACCTAAAGTACACTGAGTTTCCGTAATGACATTTTGCTCTCGCAGATACAACTTCTCCTTGTGCGATAGGTCTCTTCGTTCTAAATCTTTTAGGAAAATGAAGCATTCTTGTTAAAAAGCTGTTCCAGGCAACAAATAAAAGCATTTAAATGAGATACAAAGGCCATTAAGTAAACACAGTAAAAGCTGAAAAGTTCACTTTATTTATCTTTCTACCCAATTCAGAGAATATGAATGATAACACAAAAACATTTGGTTAGTGTTTGGCTAAAGCCAATTATCAAATCAACTGTGTTTACACGTTTTAAATCATAATGGCAACAGAAACTACCCAAATGACCCTGATCAAAAGTTTACATACCCTGGTGATTTTGGCCCGATGACATGCATACAAGTTGACACAAAGGGGTTTAAATGGCTATTAAAAAAGATAACCATCCTTATCTGTTTGCTTATAATTAGTGTGCGTGTATAAAAGGTCAATGAATTTCTGGGCTCCTTACAGAACCTTGCATCTTTCATCCAGTGCTGCACTGACATTTCTGGATTCTGAGTCATGGGGAAAGCAAAAGAATTGGCAAAGGATCTGTGGGAAAAAGTAGTTGAACTGTATAAAAACAGGAAAGGGATATAAAAAGATATCCAAAAAATTAAGAATGCCAATCAGCAGTGTTGAAACTCTAATCCAGAAGTGGAAAATTAGGGGTTCTGTTGAAACCAAACCACGGTCAGGTAGACCAACTAGAATTTCAGCCACAACTGCCAGGAAAATTGTTCGAGATGCCAAGAAAAACCCACAAATAACTTCAGGTGAAATACAGGACTCTCTGAAAACATGTGGTGTGGCCATTTCAAGATGCACAATAAGGAGGCACTTAAAGAACGAAGGGCTGCTTGCTCGAGTCACCAGAAGAAATCCATTACTATGCAAAAGCCACAAAGTATCCTGCTTATAATATAGCACAAAGACAAGCCTCAAACTTTCTGGCACAAAGTCATTTGGAGCGATGAGACCAAAATTGAGCTTTTTGGCTACAACCATAAACGCTACATTTGGAGGGGAGTCAACAAGGCCTATGATGAATGGTACACCATTCCTGTGAAACACAGAGGTGGATCGCAGATGTTTTGGGGATGTGTGAGCTACAAAAATGCACAGGAAATTTGGTCAAAATTGATGGCAAGATAAATGCAGTATGTTATCAAAAAATACTGGAGGAACATTTGCATTCATCAGCCAGGAAGCTGCGTATGGGCGTACTTGGACATTCCAACATAATGATCCAAAACACAAGGCCAAGTCGACAGTTCATGCCAGACAGCCCAAGTATTTACAGAAAATGGTGGCTTTTTGCCAAGAGGAATGGGTAGCTTTACCATCTGAGAAGATAAAGAGCCTCATCCACAAATACCACAAAAGACTTCAAGCTGTCATTGATGTTAAAGGGGGCAATACTCAGTATTAAGAACTGGGGTATGCAAACTTTTGATCGGGGCCATTTGGGTAGTTTCTGTAGTTGATGGATAATAAATGGCTTCAGCCAAACACTGACAGAACCATGAGTGAAAGAAAAGTTTTTGTGTCATCATTCATATTCTCTGAAAAATGGCCAAGAAATCATAAATTCTGCCAGGGTATGTAAACCTATGAGTACAAGTGTGCGAAGAAAAAAAATAAAATAAAAATTATATATATATATATATATATATATATATATATATATATATATATATATATATATATATATATATATATATATATATATATATATATACACACTATGTAATAGATTTCTTTTTCACTCATGGTAGGACACTAGCAGTTACCACCTCCTTCGGGAGGTTATTCTGCTGCCTATAGGAGGACAGGACATGGTCATTCAAAAAATAATAATTTTTTTTCTATTTTCCTTACACATGTTTGGGTACTCTTTGCAAAGTGGAAAGTTTGCTTATGAAAAGCCCCTTGCAAAGTGTAACTTTCAATGCAAAGTGAACAGCCTTGATGCCTTTAGTAAATCAACCTAATGTGTTGTGGAGATCCAAGACTTGTACAAGGCAGTTTTTGCCTTTCACCTCCATCAGAACACTGGGGTTGATTTACTAAAACTGGAGAATACAGAATCTGGTGCAACTGTGCATGGTAGCCAATGAGCTTCTAACTAATTAAGCTTTGACAATAAAACCTAGAAGCTGATTGGTTTTTATGCAGAGCTGCACCAAATTCTGCACTCTCCAGTTTTACTAAATCAACCACATTGTTCTTCTGTCCCTCTGTTCATCTCTAGTTCACTAAAAATAAATCTCCTTCCAGTGTATAGATGTGGTTTGGTCTGTGAGTTTCTAAGTCACTGCTTCTGTTAGGAAGCCCAATTCCATTTTTGTTATCCTGGACGGAGCACCAGCTTCCTGATGTACCATCTCTAAGGGGCTCAGACAGACCATCTTTTAAGCTTTTTCTTTCAAGGATTTGGTTCCACCCTATCCTGTCAATGGCATAACGCGTGGAGTGATGAGACTTGTCAGTGTTGCAGAGGAGAGAGTACAGTCCAGCAGCAGCCCGGCTTGGATGATTTAATTCTGAGGTGTCAGCCAGACAAAGCCCAAGTGGTGAGCTGCGGAGAATGTCCCTGCTCCTGTGTGCCAATACTGAAGAACATTTTTACTAGTTTTTAATAAACACCTTTTGTTTTAAATACAAAGAGCACTGTTTTTTCTTTTCTTTCCTTGAGTCGCAGTACTGTGTGTTTCCTTGAACCTGAGTTCAATCCTCTATTAAAGCTCATCCTGGCTGATTAAAGGGACTGGTTGAAAGGACTCAATTTTATTTTCTATTATTTTACCACTTATTATTTGCACTGCATTTAGGGGTTTATTGTATATATTGTGTTTGAATACATTTAGCTCACTTTTTTGAGCACATTGGTTTCAACAATGAATAGTATTTTTCAGTGCAGTACCATTTATTTAAAACACAATTGAGGGGCATAGATCATCTCTTAGTACTGCTTTTCTACAAAACTGAGGCATGCTGGTAGCTGGAGCTGTTATTCTGGCCTGATCTACAGTTTTTTTGTTTGCCACTGTCCAATTTTCCTATAGGTGGCTGTAGAACCTGAAGGTTTAAGACATCGTGTCCTTTAATGGACAAGAAAAGGATTTCAGAGAATACATTCAATTTTACAAATTGTACGACATTAATTCACAACATTTACTACAAGCTATTCTTTATGCAACCATTTTAAAAATACTGAATTCATGAAAAACATTAAAAAAGACTAAACAACTTCTTCAGCCCCCGTTCACATTGGAGCGACTTGTCATGCGATTTGACAGGTCAAGTCACATCCAATTGCCAGCAATGGCACCGTTCAAAATCAGTGCGACGCCAACTTTGTGGTGCCACATCAATTTGAAAAAGTAGTACATGTACTACTTTTGCCGATTTCAGGTGCAAATTGAATAGGCATCTGTGCATGAAGCCGTACAGATGTCTTCAAAGTCTCTCTGACATGCAGCTCTGAAATTGCACGATTTCAAAGCCATAGTCAATGCGACCGAGGGCTCAAACATTACTTTGCTTGCATGGGATCACAATTGATTACCTGGGTATTTGCGTTTAAAGGAAGTGACATTCAAATATTCACTGACTTGCTCTTGTAACATATAGTATTCTCCTGTTTCATCTGATGGCCATTTGTATTCAACTAGATTTTCCGCTGGGAAATAGCTGGAGCTGATGGGGGAAAACAAAAATTTTAAAAAATTACACACTGTTTAATCATTCAAGTTATTTTAAACTATATGAAAATAACCTATCCACCCAATGAGCAAATACACACATGGATATTAATGCCCAGCCATAAACCAATTCATCTCAGGGGATTTGTATTTCTCCACAGTCGCTATAACAGAAAGTGAGAAACCAATCAGACATTAACTTTCCTCTGGTCCCCTCTAACCCATCCTCATCATGTCAAACACAAAAAAACTCATTGGATGCAGTTACTGCTCAGACCACAAATTTCCCCCTGGCTTCTTCGATTTTAGAGTTGATGTTAGCCAAGCTGGGTGCTGTTGACTGGATCACCCAGAGCTCAAATTTTGTCCAATTCAGCAGGCTGAAATCAGTCAGGACATCTTCCGAGAGTACTAAAGTGAAAGCGGTTTGTCAAATCTCATATGAAGGTTCCATACAACTCAGAATATATCCATAACTTTCAGCTGTAGGCAAAGTTTTGCAAGTGACCAAGTGGGGAGGAGGTGGTCCTCGTGTTTAACAGATATGTGGCAATGATCAGTGTCAGCAGTAAGCTGGAAATCCAGCAGTAGCTGTAATATCTGGGAGAACTCATATATTGCTTTCAAAACGATCAACCAAAAAGTAAGCTACACCCCCACTATGAAGCCGAGGTAAAGGCCTCCTTAGAAATCTTATTCCAGCTGAATTATAATGCCTAGGCTAAAGTCAACCAATTTTTTCAGATCTTAAAAAAAAAATTCAGCATTCTACAGCTATAAAATGGAACTTCTGGATTCTCTGCACACATCTCTGTGCTCACAAAACTATGGAAACCAGAACGTTGACTGGCTTGAGCAGCCTACAGATATTTCTCCATTGGAAGGCAAGTGATTTCATAAAGAGTGAACAGTTTTATAATCCTTTAAGCTGGGTTCACACTGCCTTACGGAGCAGCTCACAGCAGGGGTCCGTGTGTCCCTGTTCACTGTTTCAGGTCCGATTTCAGGTCCAAATTCAGCCAAAAATTCGGACCGAAAGGGACCAGTTGCACAGGACTCTTGTGCAATTCGCTCCGCAGCCACTCGGGAGATATGTGAACCGGCTCCATTGAGCCGGTTCACATATAGCTATTTTTAGTGCCGCTTTACCGTCGTTTTAGCAGCGCTACTCGGCCGCTAGTGGCCGAAAAGGGGCTAAATCCACCTGCAAAACGCCGACGTTTTGCCGGCGGTATCGCAGTGCTGCCTCATTGATTTCAATGGGGAGCAGCGGTGAGTTCACCGCTCCAAAGAAGCTAATAAAAAAAAAAAAAAAAAATCAGAATTACTAAGTAGTCCTGATCCCAGCGCTCAAATGGAACGAATTTACTGCACTTTCAGCCGCTATTATATAAAAAACAATAAAATATGCCTAATTTAAAACCAAGCATTAACAGCGCTTCTTATGGATGAAAGATATCCAACGATTCAATATATCCTCTAGTGCAATAATCAAACAGTCACAGGTCAGGTGTATAAAGCTCAAAAAACAAGGGATTCTCCTGCAATCATTCATCAATCCATCTCATCCCTTATAATGATAGACCTAGAACGATGTAATCAGTCCTTTCCTCCTACTGTCAGCTCAATATAATCCTTGCATGGAAATAGGTAAATGGAAGAAATCTTCTGATCCACCAGTAATTACAGTGCAGAAAAACTTTCAGCTGCTACACCTCCACCGGTCCACCCTTTGTATACAAGGGGTGACCAGAGGGGATTCATAACAGGGCCTGTTATAATCCTTTGGAGCATGAGTCAACGGCTCTCTTGTTGGTCACTACAGCTCTCCATGTTAGGCACAATTTGGAACGTATGTTTGTTACATGCAAGAATACAAGGGGATGCTCCTCAGCTGCCACTTCCAGCGATGTATCAGGAGACATCACTAGAAGTGGCAGCTGAGGAGCATCCCCTTGTATTCTTGCACAACCATACGTTCCAAATCGTGCCTAACATGGAGAGCTGTAGTGACCAACAAGAGAGCTGTTGACTCATGCTGCAAAGGATTATAACAGGCCCTGTTATGAATCCCCTCTGGTAAGCATATACACAAAGGGGTGAGCACAAGGTGGACCGGTGGAGGTTTAGCAGCTGAAAGTTTTTCTGCACTGTAATTACTGGTGGATCAGAAGATTTCTTCCATTTACCTATTTCCATGCAATGATTATATTGAGCTGACAGTAGGAGGAAAGGACTGATTACATCGTTCTAGGTCTATCATTATAAGGGATGAGATGGATTGATGAATGATTGCAGGAGAATCCCTTGTTTTTTGAGCTTTATACACCTGACCTGTGACTGTTTGATTATTGCACTAGAGGATATATTACATCGTTGGATATCTTTCATCCATAAGAAGCGCTGTTAATGCTTGGTTTTAAATTAGGCATATTTTATTGCTCCAAAGCAGCTGCTGGCAGGACTTTTTGTGACGCCCTGCCAACGCACCGCTCCAGTGTGAAAGCCCTCGGGTTTTCACACTGGAGTGAATGGAGCCACTTTATTTTAGGCGCTATACAGGCGCTATTTTCAGCGCTGTAGCGTCTGAAAAAACGCTGGCAGTGTGAAAGGGGTCTTCAATCATAATTTTTAAAGAGCAACTGTCATCTCTGTCCCGCAGCGGCTCCTCCTCTGACCCACTGTTGGCTCACCGACAGTCCCATTCGCTTTAATGGGATGGCTGGTGATGTGGCAGTGACACAAGGTGAGGGACGTGGCGGCAGCAGGTGAGTGGATGCCCACTAACAGGCGCTGCCATGATGGATCTGAAATGACAGGCGCACTTTAAAATTTAAGGACCTATTCCTGCTGGTAGTTAGAATCTTTAATATTTGCAAACAAAATGAAGGTTTCCTATTTAGAATAATAAGCTGTCAGGTTTCTAAAGCAGCGATATCAGAAGATTAAATCAGTTTGTAGTATACTTAGATTTGCAAAACAATGGAATAAAGGAATATTCCTGAACTTTGTTTTATCTCAGATACTGTGAAATTGTGTGAATGCATCATATTAGTGCATGTTATCTCAGCTTGCAGAGCTTGGATTGATTGAATGATTTTACCAAAAATGTAAATATTGCAGAATATGTAGCCTCATGCTACATAACTAAGCTCCAAATCATGCTGAATAAACTAAATTATGAATGCATCTTAACCACTTCAGCCCCAGAAGGATTTACCCCCATAATGACCAGGCCATTTTTTGTGATACGGCACTGCGTCGCTTTAACTGACAATTGCGCGGTCATGCAACGCTGTATCCAAACAAAATTGGCGTCTCCCCCCCCCCCCACAAATAGAGCTTACTTTTGGTGGTATTTGAACACCTCTGCGTTTATTTTATTTTTTGCGCTATAAACAAAGACCGCCAATTTTGAAAAAAAAAAACAAAAACAAAAACAGTTTACTTTCTGCTATAATACAGAACAAATGTATTCATCAGTTTAGGTTGATATGTTCTTCTATACTTTTGGGGGGGGGGGGGAAATCGCAATAGGCATATATTGATTGGTTTGCACAAAACTTATCGCATCTACAAACTATGGGATAGATGCAAGGATGGCGATCTGCAATTTTTAGCAGGACTGCGACATTGCAGCAGACAAATCTGACCCCAAATGACACTTTTTGGGGACCAGTGACATTACTACATTGATCAGTGCTATAACAATGCACTGATCAATGTAAAAATGACACTAGAAAAGAAGGGGTCAACAGTAGGGGGCAATCAAGGGATGTGTTCTAACTGTAGGGGGGAGGGAGCTGGCAGGGACATGACAGATCACTGTTCCCAATGACTGGGAAGAATAGATCTGTCATGTCATCTGGCAGAGTGGGGATCCGCTGGCAGATCCCCATTCTGCCTCTGTACTAGGCGATCGCGGGCCGCCGCCAGACAGTCCGCCCGACCCACGGGCACGCTTCTGCAGCGGTGCGCGAGCCGCCGTACAGCTACGGTGATTTGCGCAGGAGAGCCAACCTGCCGCCGTATAACGACGGTGGCTGGTCGGCTAGTGGTTAAATAGATGGCTATCTTTAGATAGATTTTTACTCCAAAAGCATTTTATTAAAATAAAAATTTGATTAAAATCATAAGAAAAAAAAAAAAATACGTATTTAAAAAAAAAAAAAAAAAGTAAATAAATGGTGTGTGCTAGCTAATCCATAATGGCCTACTCATTAGAAAAAAAAATAAAAAATCAGAGTAGAACATAAGAATTTTCATTGAATTTGAAGAATCCTGGTTCATGAGTTCTGTGGCAAACTACCTCTTCAGAACCAGGTTTTGTGATGGAAATATTAAAGATGTTATCCACTAACACAAAGACCAAGCCTTTTCTGGTAGTTTTTGTTTGCAACCAGTATTTTTTGCTAGAAAATTACTTATAACCCCCAAACATTGTTAAAAAAAAAAAAAATTAATCAGACACCGTAGGGAATAAAATGACAATCATTGCAATTTTTTATGTCACATGGTATTTGTGCAATGGTTTTTCCAGATTAAAAAAAACAAAAACATATATATATATATATATATATATATATATATATATATATATATATATATATATATACACACATATACACACATATACATAGTTACCCCTAGTAAATCAGTAGCCAAGATGTCAAGCTTTAAATTGCGCACACTCGTGGAATGGCGACTAACTACGATGCTTAAAAATTTCCATAGGTGAGCCTTAGGATATTTTTACAGGTTACATGTTTATAGTTACAGAGAAAGTCTAGTGCTAGAATTATTGCTCTCGCTCTAACGTTCGCAGTGATACCTCACATGTGTCGGGCAAACACCGTTTACATATGTGGGCATGACTTACATATGCGTTTGCTTTAAACTGTCTCTAATTTTTTTTTTTTTCCATCACTTTTATTCCCATTAGAAGAAATGGAAACATCCTTTGTAATAAGGATGATAGGTCCTCTTTATGGAGAGATCGGGGGTCAAAAGACCCCAAATCTCTCCTTTACCTTTAAAAGCAAAAAAAAAACCCACTTGACCTCCGGAAGATTTACCCCCCCTTTATGGGTAGGCCATTTTTGCGATATGGCACTGTGTTGTTTAACTGACAATTGCGCGGTCGTGTGATACTGTACCCAAATAAAGTTTTTGTCCTTTTCTTCCCACAAATAGAGCTTTCTTTTGGTGGTATTTGATCACCTCTGCGGTTTTTATTTTTTGCGCTATAAACAAAAAAACAAAAAACAAAAAAAGGCAGACAATTCTGAAAACAAAAAAAAAAAACAATATTTTTTACTTTCTGCTATAAAACAAACATACTCAATAGAAAAGAAAAAAAAATTAAAGTAAAAAAGTTAAATTTCCTCATCAAATGTAGGCCAATATGTATTCTGCTATATATTTTTGGTAAAAAAAAAAATCCCAAAAAAGAGTATATCGATTGGTTTGCGCAAAAGTTATAGCGTCTACAAACTATGGGATATTGTTATATTTTTTTTACCAGTTTCTGACACCCTTTGGGGACCAGTGACATGAATACAGAGATTAATGCTAAAAAATACACAGTCACTGTACTAATGACGCTGGCTGGGAAGGGGTTAACATCAGGGGAGATCAACAGGTTAAAAGTAGAAGTCCAGCCTGAGCTTGTTTGGCTTTACTTCTATGGGTCACAGGAGTGCAATTCGTTTTGCACTCCTGTGACCCGTTTTCAGCAAAGAGCGGTCTGAAGTCCACTCTCTGCTGACATCACAGTAACCAGTCCAGGCACCGCGTCATCATGGCAATAAAGTCCAGATCCGCCAGGTGCCTGGACTGATGCCTGCCTCAGCCTCTCAGCGACCTGCTGAGAGCCAGAGACGGCCGCTCCTCCACAGCTCAGAGCTCCAGTGAGCGAGGGGGGGGGCAGAGTGGAGAGTTGCCGATTGACAGGCAGCAGCTCTTTGCTCGGAGAGCTGAGAGAACTGAGCCATCAGCGATGTTCGATGGCTCGGTTCTCAGTGCAGAGTCGCCGGGGGACCGATGCTGCATCCACCTAGGCAAGTATGATGGGTAACTATAAAAAAAAAAAATATATATATACTGCTCTTTTATCCGTGTGCCTTAGCTTATGCTTATTCACCGTGTGGGAGGTGCTTTGACTAGGTGAAGGGAAAAATCCGTGTTCCTGCTTAGTAAAAACACAGGATCAATACCTTCTGACAGAACGACAATCTGCCCTGTTTACACGTGTCCTGTGAAATTGGCGGACATTAAGTACGCGGTACCCGCCTCTGGGCTCCTGCTGGGTGTGATCACAGCGGGAGCGGGCTGGAGGCGGCGCATACACGCCACCTAGACCCGAAAGTATCAGAGCGGCCGCCCTGCTGCAATAAATGTACAGTGGGCAGCCCACAAGTGGTTAAAAAAAATATATTATTTACTTCCATCCTGGACCGGAAGTGATGTAATGACGTTGCTCCAGTCCTCCAAAGCCATAGAGGCGATGAGAGACAATCTGGTCTCTGTGACTAGCTGGCTGCACCGTCAGATTGTTTCTCGATTGCACCTGTAAAATGGTAAGCCTGAGAAATACCAGCGATTATTCTGAGAGCGATCCAGCAACTAATGAGCTGCTCGGACCGCTTTCATAAGAAAGCCAACCGTCGGCTGAAAAAAAAAAAAAATTACAGCTTGAGCCATAACCCTGGTGAACCACTTGCAAACCGCAACATAGATATGCGTATTGCAGTCGGCAAGTGAGTAAATAATGGTTTTAAAAATCTTTATGTTGTTGCTCCAAAGAGTGAGATGGGATGGGGACATCTTTAAAAGTTACATCAGGAAAGCTGGTCCTGAAGAAGCAGATCACCAAAGGACACATTGATGGGGGTTCTTAAATTGTGAATTCAATTTCTGATGTACAGTGGATATAAAAAGTCTCCACACCCCTGTTAAAATGTCAGGTTTCTGTGATGTAAAAAAATTAGACAAAGATAAATCATTTCAGAACTTTCTCCACCTTTAATGTGACCTATAAACTGTACAACTCAATTGAAAAACAAACTGAAATCTTTATGGGGGTGGGGGGGAATAAAATAATGTGGTTTCATAAGAGTGCACATCCTCTAATAACCGGGGATGTAGCTGTGTTCAGGAGAAGGGTACAAAAGAATTTCCAATGCATTAGATATACTATGGAACACAGTGAAGACAGTCATCAAGTAGAGAAAATATGGCACAACAGTGACATTACCAAGAACTGGATGTCCCTCCAAAATTGACCAAAAGACGAGAAGAAAACTGGTCAGGGAGGCTGCCAAGAGGCCTACAGCAACATTAAAAGGTGCAGGAATATCTGGCAAGTTTTGGCTGTGTGGTACAAGTGACAACAATCTCCCATATTCTTCATATGTCTGGGCTATGGGGCAGAGGGGCAAAACGAAAGCCTTTTCTTACAAAGAAAAACATCCAAGCCCGGCTATATTTTGCAAAAACACATCTGAAGTCTCCCAAAAGCATGTGGGAAAATGTGTTATGGTCTGATGAAACCAAGGTTTAACTTTTTGGCCATAATTCCAAAAGATATGTTTGGTGCAAAAAACAACGCAGCACATCACCAAAAGAACACCATACCCACAGTGAAGCATGGTGGTGGCAGCATCATGCTTTGGGGCTGTTTTTCTTTAGCTGGAACAGGGGCCTTAGTCAAGGTAGAGGGAATTATGAACAGTTCCAAATACCAGTCAACATTGGCACAAAACCTTCAGGCTTCTGCTAGAAAGCTGAACATGAAGAGGAACTTCATCTTTCATCATGACAACGACCCAAAGCATACATCCAAATCAACAAAGCAATGGCTTCACTAGAAAATAAAGTTTTCAAATGGCCCAGACCTGAATCCCATTGAAAATCTGTGGGGTGATCTGAAGAGGGCTGTGCACAGGAGATGCCCTCACAATCTGACAGCTTTGGAGTGTTTTTGCAAAGAAAAATGGGCAAATATTGCTAAGTCAAGATGTGCCATGCTGATAGACTCATACCCAAAAAGACTGAGAGCTGTAAAAAAATCAAACATTACTTCAACAAAGTATTAGTTTAAGGGGGTGCACACTTATGCAACCATAATATTTAAGTTTTTCATTTTTACTTCCCTCCACCTAAAAGATTTCAATTTGTCGTTCAACTAAGTTGTACAGTTTATAGGTCGCATTAAAAGGAGGGAAAAGTTCTGAAATGATTTGTCTCATTTGTTTACATCACAGAAATCTGACATTTTAACAGGGGTGTGTAGACCATATCCACTGTATACATTCTACCATTACCACCAATCCAGCCAGTACACACCAGTCAAGTATGGATATGTACACTATGACAATAGACTCTGTAACCCCCCCCCCCCCCCATTCCGTTTTAATAGTTGCATTAAGTGGCATATGTAAAGTACTTACCCAAAATCTTGATTTGAATTTTCACAACTTGGAGAACTTTCACCAGATGCTGTTCTTCTCCTCTTCGATTGCTGACTTCCATCATTAGAATTTTCCTCTGTGTCTCTGCCGTCGTTGGAATTATCTTCCTGAAGAACACAACAAAAACTATAAAGATGAAATATGCACATAAAAAACGCTATACATCACAGGGAGAGTGCTGAAAAGTAACTCTAAGGCCCAGCTCACATTTCTCATTGCGGGAATAGGCATTCCTGCTATGCGATTTTCAAAGCTTGATTGTTATGTGATTCCGTGTGTCGCATAGGGCCAGGCCATTCTCGTGAATGGGCTGCCCAAAAAGAAGCTCCTGCTCCTTTTCAGGTGACACGCTTCACTTAATTTTTAAAGGTGTGGCCTGACACGATTGCTGTGCGACAATCGCAGCAGAATTAAAGGATAATGGCACCCAAATGTGCTTTGCAGCGATTCTGCTTGCAATTTCAAAATGCGAAGTGTGAATGGGGCCTAATGCTATTGGAAGCATCCCAAAACCAGTAAGAGCCCATTTACATTCAGAGGCTTTCCCTTCAAGTATTACTAAACCCAGGACCCTGTATTCACTATATGTGGTCTCCTACAGTACACAGAACATGGAAATTAAATTATTTTAGTAAATATAAAACGGCTAAATACCTTTTCTTATCACCAGTATATAGCAGTCTTGTGACTTCTATCAGTGTCTGACTAAAGCTTGTAGGAGGAGTTTTCATTCTCCTCTGAATGTCCTATGAGGCTGCATGACACCTGACCTTCTGCTTGGACAGTGCTGATCACATGCTCCCAATTATATATAAAAAAATAAAAATAAACACTCTAGCAACACACACCAAACTGAGCATGTGCAGAGTGCCTCCTAGGGCTCTGTGCTACCAGCAGATGGATTGGGGACAGTAAAGAGGATAAGAGAAGTCAGGATCAAACAGCCTCTTTACACAATGCAGAGGGTTAATCCCTTAGGTTCCACAGTGAGTATAACAAGCATGCATCAGGCTCAATTCACACTGACATCGTGCTGCACCGCCCCAATCAAAATGATTGAAGACGAACACCTGAAAGAACTCAGGGAGAAGATGCAGGTGAGAAAGTTCATGAGCATTAGAGCATAGGTAAATACTTGTGCCTTTAGTTCCACTTCAGGGCTACATTCAGACAGGTGATTAGCGAAACCCAGAGAATTCCTATGTCTGGAATGACAGGTCTGTGCGAAAAGCTGTAGCTGCTCATCCCATGCTTCATTGCAGGAATTGGACCTGTTCACGCAGCCAAAATGCACTGCTGTGTACAAAAAAACGTGCAGGACTGCCATTCATTCTTAAAGGAGTTGTAAAGTCTTGAGGTTTTTCACCTTAATGCATTCTATGCATTAAAATGAAAAACCTTTTGTGGTGCAGCTGCCCCCAGACTCCCCCCTTTTACTTACCTGAACACGATCTTTCCAGCTACGAGAACGAGCCCAGCAGCTCCAGTCCCTGTCTCGGGTTCCCATTGAACAGACTGATAGCAGCAGGAGCCATTGGCTCCCGCTGCTGTCAATCAAATTCAGTGACACGGGAGTCGGGGGGCAGTGCCGAGTCCTGATGTCTGTGTCAATGGACACAGCAGCAAGACTCGGGATCGCGCCTGCACGAGTGCCCCCATGGAATGCAGCTCTTCGTAGGGGCACTCGATGCGGGGAGGAGCCAGGAGCGCCGCCGGGGGGATCCCCAGAAAAGGAGGATCATGGCTGCTCTGTGCTAAACCCTTGCACAGAGGAGGCAAGTATAACATGTTTGTCATTTTTATTTTATTTTTTAAACACAAACCTTTATAATCACTTTAATGCTTGTTCACACTAGTGCGATGCGAGAACCCTGCGAATCCAGTGCGGGTTCCCGCATCGCACCTGAATCGCACAGTGGTTTACACTCAGATCTGCGAACCGCTGCGGGCGTCAATGTAAAGTTAACGACACCCCAGATCGGTTCGCAGGTCGCAGTGCGAACTGTGAAATGGTGCAGGAATCGGATCGCGTGGGTCTGAACACCCATGCAATCCGATTCCAGTAGGGAACAAAAAAAAAAAAAAAAAAGGGTCCTGCACCATTTTGGTGCGAATGCGATTTTAGTCATACAGTTTGTATGGCTGAAATCGCATCGCACAGACATCGCATGTGATCTGCACAGCAATGCAATGCGAATCACATGCAATGTCTGGCATCACAAGTGTGAACCGGGCCTAATATTACTCCGTGCATCAAAAAAGAAATGGCAGAGCTTTGTGGGCGTGGGAACCGCTGAGAAATAGCATGGTACAAAAGTGCCATATGATTGTGTGGCCACTGCATTTTAAAAATGGTGCAGGAACCTTTTTGATGCCTGAAACTCAGACACATCAGTCCATTTGCACTTTTTTTTTTTCTTACCTGCACGGCAAATGCATAATGCACTAGTATGCAAAACGAACCCTTCCAGCGAAGCGATAGCTGGCGACAGCGTCCATCTTCACCTGGGTATCCTTCTGGGTTTGCGGACTCAGTAACTGGCCGGAGCCACGATGACATCACTCCCGGCATGCGCGCGGGAGCCGCCGGTGACAGCACAGGGCTCTGAAGAAATAGGACAGGCAGCCGTTCCTTCAGAGAGCATGCGCCAATGAGGTCACTGGCTACATGCAATGTAAATTAAGAGATATTAACACTACATATAGGTAAAGTTTAACCACTTCAATATCGGGCACTTACGCCCCGTCCTGCCTAGAACAATTTTCAGCTTTCAGTGCTGTCGCACTTTGAATGACAATTGCGCAAACAGATCATTCTTTTGGTGGTATTTGATCATCACTGGGGTTTTTATTTTTCGGTAAACAAACTAAAAAAGACCGAAATTTTTGAAAAAAAAAAAAAGTTTTTCTTTGTTTCGGTTATAACATTTTGTTTTCTCCTTCACTGACGGGCACTGATATGTAGAATTGATGGGCACCAATAGGCAGAACTGATGAGGTTTTGACAGGTGTTACTGTAGAACACTGATTGGCACAATTTGGCACTTTATTGGACACCGACAGGCGATCCTGAGGGGGCACTGACTGGCAGCTGATGGGCGCCTTTTTGGCAGCAGTGGTGGCACATCTGATGGGGCTGTGCTGATAATCAATGTGCTGATTATCAGCACAGACCCCCCCCCCCCCCCGACAGGGAGAGCCCCCGATCAGCTCTCCCTGTCAGCGCAAACCAAGGAATGCCGTTTACCGGCACTTCCTGGTTCATGCGATGACCAGCTGTGATTGGTCACAGCTGATCACGTGGTAAGAAGCCTCCGACAGATCAGAGATGTGGCGTTTCAAACTAACACGCCACGCATGATCGCCGTGCTGCACACACCGGCATGTTATTCTGCTGGACGTCATATGATGCCCAGTCAGGATAACAGACCCACTTCTCGCCCGTCAATCTGCTATAGGCCGGGTGGGAAGTGGTTAAAGATACTTCCTCTTTAATTGAATGGACTAGGGCCGGTGTTTCGTCAGATTAGGCAACCCGTCAGATTTTCTGTATCCTTACTGTGGACGAGTGCGGGGTGTAGCAAGATGGCGGCGACAGAACGTCACTTCCGTTACAAAATCTGACGGGTCGCCTTATCTGATGAAAAGTCGGCAGGAGTAAACAATGCCCCACAGTTGGTGTCAGTGGGAGAAATTGCGCTCGATCATTTCTATCCATGGCTGGAATCATGCCCCATTCGATGGTGTCAGTGGGAGGAATAGCGCCCCCCAAGGGCCGGATAAAGGCAAGCAAAGAACCACATCCGGGCCGCAGTTTGGAGACCGCAGATCTACGCCAACCAACGCAGTGCACCAGATCCAGTGTAAAGAAGCCCGTAAAAAAAAAAAAAAAAAGATAATATATATATATATATATATATATATATATATATATATATATATTTTATGGTAACTTTTTAGTTATCAAAGCAGATCTAGAAGTCATGAATTGCCTCTTCCATACAATATAATGTACAGCGCTGCAGACACTGTTGGCGCCATATAAATCCTGTATCATGGTGATGGAAAGGGTCAAGGTGAGCCGACATACATACAGCTCACATATATTGATGTCTAGAGAAGTCACTGACATATACATGACAACACAGGAGAGTCAGCTGTGAATGGTGTACAGAACATAGGGAGTGTGCGCCTTCCACAGCCAGCTCCGTGCACCGCACACTCATACTGTACATACACACTGCACTCTCACCTTCAGGGAGGGGGGGGCCGGAGTGGACGGCTCACTATCGCACGGAGGCCCCATCAGCGTCAACACAGCGGCCATATTGGAGCCAGCACATGAAAACACAACAACGGGAGCACGGCAGTACGTTTGCCCCGCCCCTAGTACGTATTCCGACCTCACACAAAAGCCACACCCCCTTTGCCTTAGTCACCACAGCACAAGGAACCTCCTAAGACACACCTTATTCAGCTAAGCACCGCCCACTGGCAGTGTACAAGGTACAGTCGCAGTACCCGCCATTTTCCTTAGACGTGTGTGAGGAGGAAGCTTAGAAAGAGCGGCCAATGCTTCATTCACACGTTTGCTGTTCATTTCAGTAGGTTACAATGTGGAACTAGAGAGGAGAATCTAGCAATACCTAGTACACACGATAAGAACATCGGACAAGTAATCACCTTTTTTTTTTAAATTTAGTCTCATTTCGAAAACCAATAGGTTACAAAAATTCTCGTATGACGGAATACAACTTCGGAAGTGATGTAATGTTTTCTTTCGTTTCTGAGCACGCGTGGTCCCAAATTTTTTTCCCATACAAATTAGTATTCGTTCTGTTATCGTACGAGAAAAATTGTTGTGTTTGTCCCTTTGGACAATTTCGCATGAATTGTCCCTGTGTCATTCAGGTTTAAAGGAATGAGGTGGCAACCTACCTAGTATACACAATAAGAAAATCAGACAAAAAAATTACCGCTTTAGGAGCGATCATCTCTGTGCTGTGTGCTAACCACCAGACGATCGCTCCTAAGCGGTATTTTTTGCCTGATTTTCGTATCGTGTATACTAGGTAGGGTTTCCACCTCATCCCTTTAAAACCCAAATGACACAGGTTCTGAGGCTAATTTAATGCAAATATGCATTAGACACACTATGAGAAAATTGGAAGAAAAATTCCGTACGAGGCATGATCGTTCAATTTTCCTATAGTGTGTACACATCCGAATCAGACTATGGCATTTTTTTTAATTTATTTTTTTTAGGAGTAATGGCGGTGATCTGCGATTTTTAGAGGTATTGCGAGTGACAGATCAGACACTTTTTTGGGGGCCATTGACAATTATACAGCGATCAGTGCTATAAATATGCACTGATTACTGTGTAAATGTCACTGTCAGGGAAGGGGTTAACACTAGGGTGCGATCAAGGGGTTAAATGTGTGTTCCCTCAGTGTGTTCTAACTGTGTGGGGATAGGAGTGACTAGGAGAGGAGACATATCGTTTTTCCTACTTAGTAAGAACAAACGATATGTTTCCTCTTCCCTGACAGCACAGGGATTTGTGTGTTTACACACACAAATCCCCGTGCTGGCCCTCGTTGCACGTGTGTCCTCTGGTGGCTGAAAAGCAGGACGACGTACCCGTATGGGGTTTTGCCCAGGGGAGCCATTCTGCCGCAGTATATCTGCGTGAGCTGGTCGGGAACCGGTTAACCGCTTCAGCCCCGAAAGGATTTAGCCCCTTAACCGTTTAGGCTACTTTCACACTGGGGAGAGGGGGGCGATAGCAGCAAAGCGCTGCTAGTTTTAGGGGCGCATTACAGCTGTTATATTGGCGCTTTTCGGCCGCTAGGGGGCACTTTTAACCCCCGCTAGCGGTTCTGAAAAGCGACACTGCCCATTGATTTCAATGGCAGGGGCGGTTTAGGAGCAGTGTATACACCGCTCTCGCACCGCCCTAAAATTGCTGCTTGCAGGACTTTTTTTCCTGTCCTGCAAGCGTGCCAACCCAGTGTGAAAGCACTCGGGCTTTCACACTGGGGAGGCATGAAAGGCGCTTTACAGGTGCTATTTTTAGCGCTAAAACGATTGAAAAGCGTCCCAGTGTGAAAGGAGTGTTAAGGACAGAGCCTCGTTTTGAGATTTGGTGTTTAACTAACACCGTTACTTTGTCTTTCTAGACAAATAGACTAATAGACTTTCTTTTACTATCTTCTCTATTTGGAACACTGGATGAACTTCATTGATGGACTTTATCTACTATGTTTAATTAATTTTTCATTCTTCATTCATGGTTCACTTATTATGGTGTAATATTGAAGGTTATGCGCAAGATCACTGTACATTATATATATATCTTTACATGTGTAGTTGTGAACACTTTAGGTTTTGCAGCATTTCCACCAATTTAATTTGATTTATTAAATTTTTTACGATTATTTAGTAGCGGAGAGGAATATTCATATATTTTATTAGTTCTGAGGAAAGGTTGCGAGCACTGAACTTATTCTGTCTGGAGAAGAGACGCTTGAGAGGGGAAATGATTTCAATTTACAAATACCATACTGGTGACCCCACAATAGGGATAAAACTTTTTTGCGGAAGGGAGTTTAACAAGACACGTGGCCAATCATTACATTTAGAGGAAAAGAGGTTTAACCTTAAACTACGTAGAGGGTTCTTTATTGTAAGAGCGGTAAGGATGTGGAGGTATCAGCGGGGAGCATCGATAGTTTCAAAAAACTATTAGATAAGCACCTAAACGACCACAACATACAGGGATATACAATGTAATACTGACATATAATCACACACATAGGTTGGACTTGATGGACTTGTGTCTTTTTTCTACCTCACCTACTATGTAACTATGCAACATGGCACCCCATAGCAAAGAACTCTCAGAGGATCTGCAAAAAATAATTGTTGCCCTACATAAATATGGCCTAGGCTATAAGAAGATCGCCAAGACCCTGAAACTGAGCTGCAGCATGGTGGCCAAGACCATACAGCGGTTTAACAGGACAGGTTCCACTCAGAACAGGCCTCGCCATGGTCGACCAAAGAAAATGAGTGCACATGCTCAGCGTCATATCCAGAGGTTGTCTTTGGGAAATAGACGTATGAGTGCTGCCAGCATTGCTGCAGAGGTTGAAGGGGTGGGGGGTCAGCCTGTCAGTGCTCGGACCATACGCCACACACTGGATCAAATTGGTCTGGTCTGGTCCTTGGACCCTACCAATCTTAACACGGAGGAGAGATGGGTTTGCTTTAAGAGCATATTAAATAAGGGCATTAGCCAGTGCATCCCATTGGGAAATAAATTTAAAAGAGAGAACAAAAGTCCTGGATGGCTTAACGCTAATGTAAAAATGCATATATAAGCAAAGGAGAAGGCCTTCAAAAAATACAAGGCTGGGGGATCCTCATCAGCATTCAGACTTTACAAAGAATGCAACAAGATATGTAAGGGTGCAATTAGGGCGGCTAAGATAGAACACGAAAGATACACAGCGGAGGAGAGCAAAACAAATCCCAAAAAACTCTTGAAGTATATAAACTGTAAAAAAGGGAGGACAGACCATATTTGCCCCATAAAGAATGAGGAAGGACATCTGGTTACAAAGGATGGAGAGATGGCGAAGGTATTCAATTTATTCTTCTCCTCAGTCTTCACGAGGGAATCGGGGGGCTTCAGTAACCAAAACTGCAATGTTTGTCCTCATGAAACATCACAGGAAGCACCCTATTGGCTAACAGAGGACAGAATTAGAAATAGACTTGGAAAGCTTAACATTAATAAATCACTGGGACCAGATGGCTTGCACCCGAGGGTACTTAGGAAACTCAGTCAAGTAATTGTCAGACCATTGTTCCTAATGTTTACTGACAGTCTACTGATTTGAATGGTACCAGCTGATTGGAGAAAAGCCAATGTAGCATCAATATTTAAAAAAGGATCAAAATACATCCCTGGAAATTACAGACCAGTTAGTCTAACATCAATAGTATGCAAGCTCTTGGAGGGAATGATAAGGGACCATATACATGATTTTAGTCATGAAAACTGTATCATTAGCAGTAATCAGCATGGATTCATGAAGAATCGTTCTTGCCAAACTAATCTATTAGCCTTCTATGAGGAGGTGAGCTGCCATCTAGATAAAGGAAGGCCAGTAGACGTGGTGTATCTGGATTTTGCAAAAGCATTTGACACAGTTCCCCATAAACGGTTACTGTACAAAGTAAGGTCCGTTGGCATGAACCATAGGGTGAGTACATGGCTTGATAACTGGCTACAAGGACGAGTTCAGAGGGTGGTGATAAATGGGGAGTACTCGGAATGGTCAGGGGTGGGAAGTGGGGTCCCCCAGGGTTCTGTCCTGGGACCAATCCTATTTAATTTGTTCATAAACGACCTGGAGGATGGGGTAAACAGCTTAAAGAGGGAGTCCACCCAAACCGCAAAAAAAAAAAAAATATTAAAAGCCAGCAGCTACAAATACTGCAGCTGCTGACTTTTAATAAATGGCCACTTACCTGTCCCAGGGTCCAGCGATGTCGGCAGGCGACGCCGAGAACCCGCTCGGTTCTCGGCAGCTGCCGCCGCCATCCTAGGTGAGGGAATCAGGAAGTGAAGCGTTGCGGCTTCACTTCCCGGTTCCCTACTGCGCATGCGCGAGTCGCGCTGCGCATCGTAAGTGGTCCCCGCTATCTCCTGGGAGCTGTGTGTTTCCCAGGAGACAGCGCGGTGGGGACAGGAAGAGGCATAGACTCCCATGGGAGTCTATGCCGGAAGTGGGTGCAAATACCTATCTTAGACAGGTATCTGCCCCCCCCTGGAAGGTGCCAAATGTGACACCGGAGGGGGGGAGGGTTCTGAAAAGCGGAAGTTCCATTTTTGTGTGGAACTCCGCTTTAATCTCTGTATTTGCGGATGACACTAAGCTAAACAGGGCAATAACTTCTTCACAGGATGTTGAAACCTTACAAGTAGATCTGAACAAATTAATGGGGTGGGCAACTACATGGCAAATGAGGTTTAATGTAGAAAAATATTAGGGCTGCAACTAACGATTATTTTCATAATCGATTAGTTGTCCGATTATTGTTTCGATTAATCGGTTAATAACCTTAAAAAAAAGTGTGGTGTATAATTTAGTTAATATGTAAAGTTTAAAAAAAGGACATTTATTAATAAATATCTCTATGCAGGGGTAAATATAAAAAAAACAACTATATGGTTAGGGAGTAAAATCTTTAATCCACTCTGAGAATAACAGACAGAAGAGATATACTCTATATACTATTAGAGGTTGAATCTTGTAAATATCATCAGACTCACATTTTTTTATTTAAAGAAAAAAAAAGTTCTAGACTGTTTTGCAGATTTTCAAACAGAACTGTAATATTACATGCTTTTCTGCAGCTTCTCCATTGAAGTATATTGAACCAAAAAAGCACCGTTTTGCATTGAAAAAGGTCCTTGACCCTTTCCAAATACACAGCAGCTGAAAAAAGCATAGATGTGAACGTTAAATGAACTGTAGTGCATTTCTGCAAAAAGCACCAAAAAAACACATGGGTGGGAACCAGGCCTAAGACATTTAGTAACACAATGGAGTTAAAAAAAAAAATAGCCCTTCGTTTTTTTTTACTGTGCAACAGTGAAAGTAATGTTTATAGTAGAGATTATTTGCTCTTTTTGTACTTTAAAGGGCTAATTTTAGCTTTTTTAACCCCATTATGTTACTGACCGATTAATCGATTATAAAAATAGTAATAAATGAATTTCATAATCGATTAGTTGTCGATTAATCGATTAGTTGTTTCGGCCCTAAAAAATATAAAATAATGCATTTGGGTGGCAAAAATATTAATGCAATCTACTCACTAGGGGGTGAACCTCTGGGGGGAATCTAGGATGGAAAAGGACCTGGGGGTATTTGCTCTTTTTGTACTTTAAAGGGCTAATTTTAGCTTTTTTAACCCCATTATGTTACTGGCCGATTAATCGATTATGAAAGTAGTAATCGATTAATTTCATAATCGATTAGTTGTCGATTAATCGATTAGTTGTTTCGGCCCTAAAAAATATAAAATAATGCATTTGGGTGGAAAAAATATGAATGCAATCTACTCACTAGGGGGTGAACCTCTGGGGGAATCTAGGATGGAAAAGGACCTGGGGGTCCTAGTAGATGATAGGCTCAGCAATAGCATGCAATGCCAAGCTGCTGCTAACAAAGCAAACAGAATATTGGCATGCATTAAAAAGGGGATTAACTCTAGGAATAAAGCGATAATTCTCCCACTCTACAAGACTCTGGTCCGGCCTCACCTGGAGTATGCTGTCCAGTTCTGGGCACCAGTCCTCAGGAAGGATGTACTGGAAATGGTGCGAGTACAAAGAAGGGCAACAAAGCTAATAAAGGGTCTGGAGGGTATTAGTTTTGAAGAAAGGTTGCGAGCAGTGAACTTATTCTCACTGGATGAGAGACGCTTAAGAGAGGATATGATTTAAATTTACAAATACCATACTGGTGACCCCACAATAGGGAGTTTAATATGACACGTGGCCACTCACTAAAATCGGAAGAAAAGAGGTTTAACCTTAAACTGCGTAGAGGGTGCTTTACTGTAAGAGCGGCAAGGATGTGGAATTCCCTTCCACAGGCGGTGGTTTCAGCGAACGGCATTGATAGTTTCAAAAAACTATTAGATAAGCACCTGAATGACCGCAACATACAGGGTTATACAATGTAATACTAACCCATAATCACACACATAGGTTGGACTTGATGGACTTGTGTCTTTTTTTAACCTCACCTACTATGTAACTATGTAACAATCTACGCTCTATCTCCTTGCTCCCCTTTTCCTCTAAACCCCTTGAACGCCTGGTCTACAACCACCTCATAAAGAATAACCTTCTTAATCCCCTTCAGTCTGCATTTCGCTCTCAACACTCGACAGAAACTGCGGTTCTAAAACTCACTGCCTTACTAACTGCAAAAATCAATGGACACTATTCTGTACTCCTACTTCTGGACCTTCCAGCTACCTTTGATATGGTTGACCACCCCCTCCTCAAAAAAAACTTTACTCCCTCGGTCTCCATGACGGTGCTCTTCGGTGGCTCTCATCCTACCTATCCCAACACACCTTCAGTGTCACTTACAATTCTACTTCCTCCTCTCCTCTTCTTTGTGGGGGTCCCCCAAGGTTCTGTTCTTGGACTTCTCCTATTTTCAATCTACACCTCTTTCCTGGGTCAGCTGATTGCCTCACGCGCCTTTCAATATCATTGCTACGCTGATGACACACAAATCTATCTCTCCACCCCTCAACTCACTCCATTAGTCCCCTTAGGCATCACTAACTTACTAACAGACATATCTGTCTGGATGTCACACCAATTCCTCAAACTCAACTTGTCCAAAAACAGAACTCATAATATTTCCTCCCCCACGTGCCTCTTCTCCTGACTTCTCTGTCAAGAGCAATGGCACAACCATTCACCCATCCCCACATGCCAGGGTGCTAGGTGTTATTCTGGACTCTGAACTCCCCTTTTGGCCCCACACCCAATCCCTTTCCAAAGCTTGCCGCCTTAACCTCCGCAACATCTCCAAACTACGTCCCTTCCTAACCAATGAAACCACAAAGCTCCCGATTCACTCTCTGGTTATCTCTCGCCTTAACTACTGCAACTCCCTCCTCATTGGCTTACCTTTAAATAGACTATCCCCTCCTTCAGTCCATCATCCACCTTACAAACTGCTTATTGTCTGCTACACCTCTCTGCCAGTCCCTCCATTGGCTGCCACTCACCCAACAAATTAAATTCAAAATACTAACAATAAGTTACAAAGCCATCCACAACTCTTCCCCCAGCTACACCACTAGCCTCCTCCCATATTAGCCTCCAGGACTTCTCACAAATCCTCTCCCATCCCCTCGAATATCCTACACCAATCTGTCAGACTATCTGCAAATCTATCTACTTTTAGGCGATCCCTGAAAACTTTTCTCTTTGGAGAAGCTCACCCTGCCTTCACCTAACAACTGCACTTTTATTTTCTTCATCAGCTCATCCCCCACAGTTATTACCCTTTTGTATCACTTGACCCTCCCTCCTAGACTAAGTTCTAACAAGCGAGGCCCTCTGATTCCTCCTGTATCGAATTGTATTGTAATTGTACCATCCGCCCTAATGTTGTAAAGCGCTGCGCAAACTGTCGGCGCTATATAAATCCTGTATAATAATAATAATACAGGAGATGGTCAGAGACTTCAGACATAGTACAGGAGATGGTCAGAGGCTGTGGACATGGTAGTGTACTCCTCAGCCCCCCACAGTAGTTTCCTCCTTTGTCCCGCTACATATTACCATACCATCCCCACATCATTTTCCTCCTCCTGTGCCCCTTCACGATGTCACCCCCTTTTTATTATCCTCCTCCGCTCCCCCTCCAGCCCTGCTGTAGCAAGTCACTGGTGAGGCGCCGCTGCGGCACGGCTGAGAACGAGTGCATTCAATTTAGAAATGGTGCCGAGCATGTACAATCTTTTCTGAGCCAAGCAGGCTTCGGATATGTGCATGCGCAGTTGCATGGTCAGCCCGTAGCAATCTTTTTTACGGGCGCCACTGCCCGTAACAGGCGGTTGGCAACACTGCCACACCAAATGTGCTCACTACTTACTAGTATATTAATAATAAACACCTTAAGACCAACAAGCACAATAAATATTCAAATATATAATGATCATAAAGTATACAGACACATAATATACACCAGCACTTTTTATCTGAAAATCAGCCTGATCTGTGATATTGCTGCTACCTCCCCTCTCTTGGCATGCTTGGATTTGTAGTGCCCCAGCCTAATACATGAGGTAGTAATGCAGGAAAATAGGCTGGGCCTGTACTGGACTACAGAAGGGAGCTGTAATAGTGATTGGGGGAGATCACAAAAAAACAACAATGATCTCACAGCATCAGACAGACAGGGCTACAGAGAACCCATCCTCCCCCATCCCCTCTACAAGCCACCACTGACATGAACAACACATTTTTCTTTTTGCTCAGCCCAGTCAGCTTACTGGCTTCTGCTAGGCTGTCTCTCTCCACTCCGTGCTCCACTCCAGGCTGTCTCCACTCCTACCCCTCCCAGCAGCTCCTGTGATGAATCAAATAAGGCGTGCTGGGAAAGGGGGGAGAGTAGAATAACAGCAGCATTCAGATCGGAAAGGAAGCTGATCGGAGACTTTCGGCCAGCTCCGGCCCGGAACTGCACATGCGTAGTTCTGAGGCGGGAGCGTCACAGGCCGACAGCTTGTCGTTAACTTTAAACTTTACAGGCTTTTACGGGCAGGGAAAAAATGCCGGTTTTTACGGGCTGCCTGTAAAAACAGTTGGCAACAGTGCCACCGATGGCTCGGTTCTCACAGCTCCCCGAGTGGAGAGCTCCTGTCTGTCAGTCAGCAGCTCTCCTCTCTGCTCGTCTATGCTCATTGAAGAGTTGAAGAGCTGAGCTGTGGAGGGGCAGGGAGCGGCCGTCTCAGTCTCTCAGCGGCTCGCAGGCATCAGTCCAGGCACCTGGCAGATCCAGACTTTATTGTCGTGATGACGCGTGCCTGGACTGATTCCAGTGACGTCAGCAGACAGCGGACTTCAGACCACTCTCTGCTGAAAACGGGTCACAGGAGTGCAAAACAAATTGCACTCCTGTGATCCATAGGAGAAGCCAAGCCAAACAAGCTCAGGCTGGGCTTCTCTTTTAAGGCAGCGCTGGAAAATAATGGTGGCCACACAAAATATTGACACTTTGGGCTAAATTTGGACATTTGGCCAGCGGTTTAGACATTAATGGCTGTGTTGAGTGAGTTGAGGGGACAGAAAATTTACATTGTTATACAAGCTGTACACTCACTTCTTTACATTGTAACAAAGTGTCATTTCTTCAGTGTTGTCACATGAAAAGATAGAATAAAATATTAACAAAAACATTGGGTTTGTACTCACTTTTGTGAGATACTGTATATATAATAGTTTGTAGACAATATAAAACTTTCACACAGTCTAAATAATATACACTAATTTGGGGGGTATTTTTACCAAAGAAATGTAGCAGAATATATTTTTGCCTAAATTTATGAAAAAAGAATATTTATTACAAAATGTTATAACAGGAACTAAGAAAAACATGTTTTTTTTTCAAAAATGTTTAGTATTTTCCTGTTTATATAGCAAAAAAATAAATAAAAACCCAGTGGTGATTAACTACTTGAGCTCTGAAAGGTTTTACCCCCTTCATGATCAGGCCATTTTTTGCTATTTAGCACTGCGCTACTTTAACTGGTAATTGCGCAGTCATGAAATGCTGTACCCAAAGGAAATGTATATATTTTTTTTTTTACACAAATAGAGCTTTGTTTTGGTGGTATTTGATCACCACTGGGTTTTTTCTAAACAAAAAAAGACCAAACAATTTGAAAAAAACCTCAAATTTTCTACTTTCTGCCATAAAACATATCCAATAAAAAATCTAATTTGTAAATTCAGGCCAAAATGTATGCTGCTAGATGTCCATGGTTAAAAAAATTCCAGAGGAGCCGAGACACACAACAATGGGTGAGAAAAAACAAAACTCCCAGCTGAACAGCAACACAGCAGGAAATTTTGTCAGGGAGCAGTGCAGACTGGGGTACCTGGGGTTTACCAGAGGAAATAGTAGCAAGAGCACCCCTTCACGTGTTGAATTATTGCAAGATATTCTCGCTCTTGGTGTATCCAAAATCCAAGATAGAGCTTCCAAGGAATCCAGGGCTGGACGCACCCCATCAAGATTTACCTTTAAAGTGTAGCTTTAAAGGTAAAGGCCAAAACTTTCTTTTTAGTTTTGAATAGATTGTGAAAGGACTAGAAATTCTGTTTTTGTGTCTGTTTTCTTGCCCTAAAGAAGGCAGAGATCTTTGAGGCCACCAAAACACGTTGGATATTTTGTGTTCTCTCAAGATTAAGGCTTTGTTCCAGGTTTTTATTGCTGTCTGTGAACCTGTTGGGTAGATTCACCCTCTCCATTTGTCCTGGTGACCAATGTCACCTTGACTGAAACTGAAATCTAAAATGATTAATTGACACCAGAACAGGAAACCAAAAGAGAAACATTCCAATGGGGACACCTTTTCTGCCGACAACTGACAAGGAGGGGATTCTGCTCACCTTGGAGAGATTTCCTTTCACTATTGTGTCTACAGGACAGGAAGTGAAAGGAATCTAGGATGGGAAAAGGTTTAGGCTTTTTGGTGGACTGACCCTTCAACCACTTACGAACCGTCCGCCTTCGTTGTACGGCAATACTTTAAAAAGGAATGTCGTTGTTATGGCAGCAGCTAGCTGCCATAACCCCGGTATCCTCTTCTTCAGCAGGTGGTCCGCTTTTAGATAAATGTGGTCTCTGCGGCAGATTCGACACCAGATCACTTTTATCGGCGGCGGGAGAGGGCCCCCATCCTGTGCCCTCCGCCGGTTACCTAATCCGTCGGTAGCGGCGGAGGCGATCGGGTCCTGTGTCCTGTTAGGTATGGAAATAAGTAAGGGGAAGATGGCCCCCACCCGTCTCCATATCTTTGCAGGGCGGAAGCGACATCAAAATGTCACTTCCGTCCATAGCTCTTAAAGAGACTTTTTTTTTTTAGATTACATTTAATTTTTTTTTATTGCATTTTTGTGTAAATATGAGATCTGAGATCATTTTGACCCCAGATCTCATATTTAAGAGGTCCTGTCATGCTTTTTTTTATTACAAAGGATGTTTACGTTACTTGTAATTGGAATAAAAGTGACCCCATTTTTTAATTTTTAAATAACAGTTTAAAAAATAAAAAAATAAAAATAAAAGTTAAAATAAATAAGAAAAAAAAGGAAAAATGTTTTTTAACCACTTCAGCCCCGGAAGGATTTACCCCCTTCCTGACCAGAGCACTTTTTACAATTTGGCACTGCATCGCTTTAACTGCTAATTGCGCGGTCATGCAATGCTGTACCCAAACGAAATTTGCATCCTTTTCTTCCCACAAATAGAGCTTTCTTTTGAGGGTATTTGATCACCTCTGCCGTTTTTATTTTTTGCGCTATAAACGGAAAAAGACCGAAAATTTTGAAAAAAAATGACATTTTCTACTTTTTGTTATAAAAAAAATCCAATAAACTCAATTTTAGTCGTACATTTAGGCCAAAATGTATTCGGCCACATGTCTTTGGTAAAAAAAATGTTAATAAGCGTATATTTATTGGTTTGCGCAAAAGTTATAGCGTCTACAAACTAGGGTACATTTTCTGGAATTTACACAGCTTTTAGTTTATGACTGCCTATGTCATTTCTTGAGCTGCTAAAATGGCAGGGCAGTACAAACCCCCCCAAATGACCCCATTTTGGAAAGTAGACACCCCAAGGAAATTGCTAAGAGGCATGTTGAGCCCATTGAATATTAATTGTTTTTGTCCCAAGTGATTGAATAATGACAAAAAAAATTACAAAAAGTTGTCACTAAATGATATATTGCTCACACAGGCCATGGGCATATGTGGAATTGCACCCCAAAATACATTCGGCTGCTTCTCCTGAGTACGGGGATACCACATGTGTGGGACTTTTTGGGAGCCTAGCCGCGTACGGGCCCCGAAAACCAATCACCGCCTTCAAGATTTCTAAGGGCGTAAATTTTTGATTTCACTCCTCACTACCTATCACAGTTTTGAAGGCCATAAAATGCCCAGATGGCACAAAACCCCCCCAAATGACCCCATTTTGGAAGTAGACACCCCAAGCTATTTGCTGAGAGGCATGTTGAGTCCATGGAATATTTTATATTTTGACACAAGTTGCGGGAAAGTGACACATTTTCTTTTGCACAAAGTTGTCACTAAATGATATATTGCTCACACAGGCCATGGGCATATGTGGAATTGCACCCCAAAATACATTTAGCTGCTTCTCCTGAGTATGGGGATACCACATGTGTGGGACTTTTTGGGAGCCTAGCCGCGTACGGGGCCCCGAAAACCAATCACCGCCTTCAGGATTTCTAAGGGTGTAAATTTTTGATTTCACTCTTCACTGCCTATCACAGTTTTGGAGGCAATGGAATGCCCAGGTGGCACCCCCCCAAATCACCCCATTTTGGAAAGTAGACACCCCAAGCTATTTGCTGAGAGGCATAGTGAGTATTTTGCAGCTCTCATTTGTTTTTGAAAATGAAGACAGACAAGAAAAAAACATTTTTTTTTTTCTTTTTTCAATTTTCAAAACTTTGTGACAAAAAGCGAGGTCTGCAAAATACTCACTATACCTCTCAGCAAATAGCTTGGGGTGTCTGCTTTCCAAAACAGGGTCATTTGGGGGGGTTTTGTGCCACCTGGGCATTCCATGGCCTCCGAAACTGTGATAGGCAGTGAAGAGTGAAATCAAAAATTTACGCCCTTAGAAAGCCTGAAGGCGGTACTTGGTTTTCAGGGTCCCATACGTGGCTAGGCTCCCAAAAAGTCTCACACATGTGGTATCCCCGTACTCAGGAGAAGCAACAGAATGTATTTTGGAAATGCGGAAATAAAAAGTCCGCGCTTAGGACAATGATATAGAAGGGCTGCAGCCTTCCCTTAATTAACTCCTAATAGGAGTTAATTGGAAGTAGTAAAAGAAGAGATCTGGGGAATTGGCGCTGCCCTATTACCATTAGATGTTTAAAAAACAGGACCATAAAAATAAATATATGAAACGAAAAAAACTCAAAACAACTAAATGTGTATACCTTAAGGTGAATGTACCCCTACACTTGTGCCAGGGATAACTAGAATTAAATGAAAAGATGTGATTCTATAAAGTGAACATACAATACCTCTGTATTGTGTGTGTGATTATTGCACTATAAGAGTATGGTTTAAATTAGCCCCACCTCCATTGCCAAACTACCCATATATCAAATCATAACATAAAGTGGCCAAAACTAATGAAATAATAATATTAACCCCTAAGATGATTGGGGTCCGTGACAAAACACTAATTGGGGCTAGCAGATTATGTATTGTGACTAAAGTGCACTGTGCATAAAGTGATACCAAAGTGCATTACACCTCTAAGGTGCAATCCCAATATTCATATGTGATAATACATTCATAAAAATCCACCTATTGACACACAAATGAAAAGTAACGAGTATGAATACACATCTATGGTAAAAAGTCCCTGTGATGGACCCAAACAGGGTTAAAATGTCTTATTCTTAGAGACAAGGATATTAAATATGTCAGGATCGGTTGACATGCATTTACAAATGTCCAGAGAGTAGTAAAAGGTGACTTCCGTGCATGTAGAAGCTGGTGACTTCAAGTGCTCCCCCCCGTGCTCCCCCACTCACCAGAATCCGTCACCCCCTAGGGGGTATTAGGCAGAGGAGTGGGTTTCCCAAGATGACTCCCTGTGATGGATGTCCTTCTTATGCTCTCCTGCTCCGTAAATTCCTCCTATTACACTGGTGCTGAGGGTCCCCTTCTGCTGCTCCAGGTCCAGGTGCCTCCACTACAATCCACCTCCGTACCGCTAGATCCTCCTCAGCCTGTCTTCTCCATCAGTTCCTGAGTCACCGCAGACCGAGACTGTGTCAGCCCCATAGTGTGCTCCGCGGGTCCGATCCTCCGACAGTACTAAGGACCAATCCAAGGAGCCGGGGACCCTCTCCAGCTACTTCCAGCCCCGGAGATTCATCCACTGAATGACAGCTGTGTGTTCTGTCCAGACGGGAGCCGTGTGTTCCTAGCAGAAGATTCTCAGCACAATCCCTGTCTAGTTCCTCTCTAGAATGTATTTTGGGGTGTAATTTCACATATTCCCATGGCATGTTTGAGCAATATATCATTTAGTGACAACTTTGTGCAAAAAAAAAAAATAAAATTGTCTTTTTCCCGCAACTTGTGTCACAATATAAAATATTCCATGGACTCGACATGCCTCTCAGCAAATAGCTTGGGGTGTCTACTTTCCAAAATGGGGTCATTTGGGGGGGTTTTGAACTGTCCTGGCATTTTATGCACAACATTTAGAAGCTTATGTCACACAACACCCACTCTTCTAACCACTTGAAGACAAAGCCCTTTCTGACACTTTTTGTTTACATGAAAAAATTATTTTATTTTGCAAGAAAATTACTTTGAACCCCAAAACATTATATATTTTTTTAAAGCAAATGCCCTACAGATTAAAATGGGGGGGGTTCATTTTTTTTTTCACACAGTATTTGCGCAGCGATTTTTCAAACGCATTTTTTGGGGAAAAAACACACTTTTTAAAATTTTAGCGCACTAAAACACACTATATTGCCCAAATGTTTGAGGAAATAAAAAAGATGATCTTAAGCCGAGTACATGGATACCAAACATGACATGCTTTAAAATTGCGCACAAATAAATACATTTTTAAAAGCCTTTAAAAGCCTTTACAGGTTACCACTTTAGATTTGTAGAGGGGGTCTACTTCTAAAATTACTGCCCTCGATCTGACCTTCGTGGTGATACCTCACATACATGGTGCAATTGCTGTTTACATTTGACGCCAGATCGACGCTTGCGTTCGCCTTAGCACGAGAGCAGGGGGGGACAGGGGTGCTTTTTTTTTTTTTTTCCTTTATTATTTTTTTGCTTTTTTATCTTATTTTTAAACTGTTCCTTTCATTTTTTATTTTTTTTTAATCATTTTTTTTGTTATCCAAGGGAATGTAAATATCCCCTATGATAGCAATAGGTAGTGACAGGTACTCTTTTTTGAAAAAATTGGGGTCTATTGGACCCTAGATCTCTCCTCTGCCCTTAAAGCATCTGACCACACCAAGATCGGTGTGGTAAAATGCTTTCCCAATGGCGCTGTTTACATCCGGCGAAATCTAAGTCATGAAATGCTCGTAGCTTCCGGTTTCTTGGGCCATAGAGATGTTTGGAGCCACTCTGGTCTCTGATCAGATCTATGGTCAGCTGGCTGAATCACCGGCTGCATTCTCAGGTTCCCTGTTGAGACAGGAGAGCCAGAGAAAACCACGGAAGACGGTGGGGGGGGCATTCCCTCCCACTGCTTCTAAAAGCAGTCTAGAGGCTAATTAGCCGCTAGGATTTCTTTTACATGAAAGCCGACCGCTGGCTGAAAAGAATGATACCAAGATGATACCTAAACCTGCAGGCATCATTCTAGTATAACCACTTAAATTCGTGAATTGCGTACCTGAAGACAAAAAAATGGTTAACAATAAAACACAGTAAACGGTAAAGTATAAAAAATGGCATACCTGAAAAGCAAACATGATAAAACATAATAACAATAAAACATTGCAGAATAGAATACAGTAAAAAAGAGCAGAACAATAGAGAGAGAATAGAGAGAGAGAGAACAATGAAACGACAACTATTTTTATTTTATTTTATATATATATATATATATTTTTTTTTACACTTTTTTTTGTAACTGTAACTTTTATAACTGTAACCGGTTCCAGGTTCGGGTCTCTCAAAATGCGATGGCATCTTGGGAGACCCTGTGAAAGTGTGCCTAGTCTGTGCAATGCTGTACCCAACGCTAATACGCAACTAGTGAATGGTAGCGTTCAAAACATTCACAAATGCAAAGACCAGGATTGTCAGGACAGGAGGGACAATAATAGCGGGTGTCACGCCTATATCCGCGCTTGCTGCAGACACAACATCTTTTTGGGGGGGGTCGTTGGGTAGGGGTACTTGGGAGGACATAAAAATGCCTCTCATGCAGCCGACTGCATTTGGTTGGGGATGTGAATGGGGGAAGTACGGGCGCTGCAGAAGTGGTGGGTTCCCAATTATTAGGATTGGCGAATGCAGCAGGAAGGGCATTATGGGCACGACGGGCCTGTGTTTGTCTTCTTGGTGGCAGCGGGACACTACTTGTGCTTGCCACCTCACCAGCTTGAACTGCACTTATGGGACTCGCCACGTCACCAAGTGTTACTGCAGTGCTGGTTTGACTACGACCGGGGTGTACTAGGCCGCTGGCGCTTGCCAGTTCGCCAAAACACTACCAGAAAAACTGTTAGCGATCGCAGGGATCAGGCCTGACTCTGCGAACGCTGCAGTTATGCGTTTAGTGTTTTGTAAGTGACAGCGCTCGATTGATACTGCACTTAAGTGGGCTGGGCCGGGCGGAGGGGCAAAACGCAGGTGCTAGCAGGTATCTGGGCTGATCCCGCTAACACTGCGTTTTTGGGAACCCTAAACTGCTGGGGACGCTAGTATAGATCTGATCGGATCAGATATTGATCCGTTCAAATACTATACCACTAAGAGAGGTGTACGGTGCGTGCATGGGTGTTAGCGGTACTGGCGCTAACCTGATGCTGCCTGGGGCTGGTGCTTGCCAGTTCACCAAAACTCTACCAAAAAAAACTGTTAGCGGTCGCAGGGATCAGGCCTGACTCTGCGAACGCTGCAGTTATGCGTTTAGTGTTTTGTAAGTGACAGTGATCGATCGATACTGCAATTGGGTGGGCCGGGTGGAGGGGCAAAACGCAGGTGCTAGCAGGTATCTGGGCTGATCCCGCTAACACTGCATTTTTGGGAACCCTAAACTGCTGGGGACACTAGTATAGATCTGATCGGATCAGATATTGATCCGTTCAGATACTATACCACTAAGGTAGGCGTATGCTGCGTGCGTGGGTGTTAGCGGTACTGGCGCTAATCTGACGCTGCCTGGGGCGACGCATATCACCGCCGGCCGATCAGGGGCTAAACCTTTATTCGGTAATAAACGGCAGGTTCCCCGACACTATAAAAAATAAACAAACTAACCAGCGTCACCCGTAACAGTTATACGGTGATCAGTGGTGAAAGGGTTAACTAGGGGGCAATCAAGGGGTTAAAACCTTTATTAGATAGTATATGGGGGTCCCTGTCGCTATAAAACGCTGACGGCGAACCTAAATATTTACCTCCCTAACTAGCGTCACTAGTGACACTAATACAGCGATCAGAAAAATGATCGCTTAGCGACACTGGCGACGGGGGGTGATCAAGGGGTTAAAACTTTATTAGGGGGGTTAGGGGGGTACCCTATTCCTAAAGGGGGCTAACAGTAACTGTCCTACCACACTAACTGTCACAAACTGACATCATGCAGTAATCAGAAAAAAAAACTGCTTGGTGTCAGTGTGACAGGGGGGGGGGGGGTGATTGGGGGGGGGATCGGGGGTGTAATGTATGCCTGGCATTTTCTACTGTGTGTGTAGTGTTGTGCACTCACAGTGATGTCTTCTCTCCTCGGCGCCGGAACGGAAAATACCGAGCCGAGGAGATATGACATAATTTCCTCTGCTACTGTTTAGCATACAGCAGCAGAGGAATGATTCTGATTGTCTGGGAGCGATCGCGAGGGGGGGGCACGAACGGATGGACTCCCCCTCACCTCTCATCGCTCCCAGACCAAAGCCGACCGTCTCGGGCACCGGGGTGGGGGGGTCCGATCGGACCCCCCGCCCGCGGGAAGGCAATCACGTACCAGGTACGTGATTTTGCCTGCCCGTGCCATTCTGCCGCAGTATATCTGCGTTAGGCGGTCAGCAACTGGTTAAACGCACCCTATCCCACCGATCTCACGTGCAGAAGCGAACACATACTTGAGCAGCGCCCGCATACGAAAACGGTGTGCAAACCACACATGTGAGGTATAGGCGTGATTGTTAGAGCGAGAGTAATAATTCTAGCCCTAGACCTCCTCTGTAACTCAAAACATGCAACCTGTAGAATTTTTTAAACATCGCCTATGGAGATTTTTAAGGGCAAAAGTTTGTCGCCATTCCAAGAGCAGGCGCAATTTTGAAGCATGACATGCTTGGTATCAATTTACTTTGCGTAACATTATGTTTCACAATATAAAAAAAATTTGGGCTAACCTTACTATTGTCTTATTTTTTAATTCAAAAAAGTATTTTTTAAAAAAAAAGTGCACTTGTAATACCGCTGCGCAAATACGGTGTGAAAGAAAGTATTGCAACGACCACCATTTTATTCTCTAGGGTGTTTGTCAGGTCACCTGTATCCAGGTGACAGATGCACACCGTTGGGATCAGGAGTGCACCGCAAGGTAGTGGACACTACGGCTGACTGCTGCGGATTGAACCCTGGGAGGTTCAGGAAGCAGGTCTACTGGATCACTGACAAGATCCCACTGGGAGCTAGAGCATAGATTCCCCAGGGCGCGGAGTCTAAGAGCCAGCAGGTGTTCACCAGAGCCTTTAATGGTAAGGATGGACTACACTGCAGTCTGGCTCCAGGTCACGGCCCCCAGGTTCTCACAGCTCACGCTCACGGTAGACTACAGGAGAAGAGGAAGGAGGCAGCAGGAAAAGTAAGGGACAAGCCAAGGTCGGGGCCACAAGCAGACAAGGACAACAGAGTACACGCCAAGGTTCATGGTCACAGGCAAACAGGGATGGTCGGGAACACGCCAAAGGTCAGGGTCACGAGCAGACAGGAATAGTTAACAGGCCAAAGTCGGTAACAGGAATCAGATGTAGGAAACACAGCAAGTACACACAGAGGCTAACACACAATGGTTGATCAGCACTGCTGGCTTGCAGTGCACAGGTTAATATAGGGTTCCCTGATAGGGCCTGGGGTGGGGCCATGCTTAGAGGAGAGGTTACAAAAGCAGTCAGGTGCGGGTCAGCTGGTCTCTAGAGATGAACACATGGAGACAGGTATGCTGATCAACAAACTATTGCATAACCATGACAGTACCCCCCCTCTTAAGACCTCCCCCTCCCCCGCCTGTGCCCAGGCTTAAAGGGAAACTCCAGATGGAACCTCCTCAATAGACGAGGAGCAAAGACCTCAGATGCAGTGATCCAAGACCTCTCCTCAGGACCAAACCCTTTCCAATGTACGAGGTACTGAAGAATGCCTTTACGGAGCCAGGAATCCAAAACTTGAATAACCTCATACTTTAGATTATCCTCAGAGGCCGGAACCGAGGTAAGGAGAGGATGAAAGGGCTTATTGAGGACTAAAGGCTTTTTAGAAATGGGTAAAGGCACGAGAAGGCCATCAGAAGTCTGAGCAGGGTCCCCCAGACCCTTAAAGATATGCTGGATATCCAACACAGAACCATCAGACTGGGTAGAGGTCAGTGGATCCCTAAGGTCAGGTTGGTTAAAAGGTGACGTGTCACAAGAGTTAAGCTGGATAGCTGGAACACAAACAGAATGCAGAGAGCCCTGAACAAAAGATTGAAAACCCCACCTGGCCGAATGAGGCAGTCTATCCAAAGGATGGATTGAGCCTCTTAATCAGGTTTGAACGGACGTAGTAGCAGTAGGGTGAGGCCAGGTTACAGAAGGTCCAGAACAAGAAGCAGGACGCTCACTGGGCATAGGCTGGACTGGTGCAGAGGCCGACTGAACAGCATTGCCAGGTGCAGCGACCACCAGAATTGCATCGCAGGGTGTAGCGACTGTGGACCTGGTGGACGAGTCAGCCTGGGTGTGTGTCCAAGGGGGTCCAGGGACAGGCAAAGGGAAATGACCATGCAAACTGGAGTGACTGATCGGCTCAGGTTCACAGGTAGGCTCCTCATCTAGAGTGCCACACGACCCAGAGAGTGCCTCAGGCCGACTACTGCAGGAGACATTCCAGAAATCGCTAAACACAGTGGGAAGAGCAGAAGATACTGGGATGGTGGCAACAGAAGGATTCTCTTTAGGGGTAACCTTGAGTAGGCAGGAGGAGAAACAGGAGGAACCCCAAGTCAAGATCTGTCCAGCAGTCCAGTCAACATGTGGAGAATGGAGCCGTAACCAAGGAAGACCTAATATGATAGGAGACGAAGCCTTAGGTAAGACAAGGAAGGATATCCACTCCTGGTGGAGTGTCCCTACCGACATCCTAACAGGGAGGGTCTGGAAGCGGATAGGGCCCCCTGGGAGAACAGTGCCATCAATCGCCAAGACCACCAATGGTGTTGTAAGGGGTAAAAGGGTAAGTCTCATGGAAGACGCAGTTTCCCAGTCCATGAAATTGCCAGCTGCTCCGGAATCCAGATGTGCCGAGACCGAACGAGAGGAAGCGCCGACATGAAGGAACACAGAAAGAAGAAGAGGAGAAGGTGAAGATGATACTTCAGGGTCTAATACTCCACCTTCCAGATGTATTAGCCCCGATCGTTTTTCTGGACGAAGAGAACAAGTATCACGAAAATGACCTTTGACGCCACAGTAGAGGCACAGGCCCAGAGTTCTGCGCCTAGTGCGTTCTTCGGGAGATAACTTGGTCCGGCCCAGCTGTATAGGTTCCTCAGCAGGCAGGAGGTGCTCCTCGGAATGAAGAGAAGGGACATGGAGCACAGGCTGCCTAAAGAACGGGGAGTACTGGCGTCTTTTTTCCAGGGCCCTCTCCTGAAAGCGAATATCGATCTGGTTACACAAGGTGATGACACCATCCAGATCAGCAGGGAGAGATCTTCCTGCCAATTCATCCTTCACTCTATCAGAGAGGCCATGTAAAAAGGTTGCAACTAGGGCCTAATTATTCCAACTCAGCTCAGCAGTCAAAGTACGAAAATGAAGAACATACTGTCCCACAGAAGCGGACTCTTGACGGAGACGTAAAAGGGCGCTGGCCGCTGAGGAGACGTAATCCGGTTCCTCGAAGATATTCCGAAAAAGTTTCAAGAAATCAGACAGGCTAGAAACCACTTGATCATTTAGATCCCACAGAGGCGCAGCCCAGGCTCGCCTCGCCGGACAGGAGGGATATAATATAGGCTACCTTTGCCCAATCGGACAGGAAGTTTTGGGGCTGAAGCTTAAAATGAATTGTGCACTGGCTAAGGAACCCCCTGCAGGCCTTGGAGTCCCCAGAGAAACGGGCCGGAGCTGGCAGATGTAATGAATGTGTGGCTGCGACTGGTGCATTAGGTGCAGCAGCAGATAGCGGTTGAGGTTGTTGATCCTAATGAGGCTTGAACCTGTTCAAAACTGCATGCCAAATCCTGAAGGAATTGCATCACCTGGGTCTGATGCGATTCCTGGGTCTCAAGTCTGCGAACTAAGCCCTGCAACGGATCATCTGCGGGTAGCGGCACATCAGCCGGGTCCATGGCTGATCAAACTGTCAGGTCACCTGTATCCAGGTGACAGATGCACACCGTTGGGATCAGGAGTGCACCGCAAGGTAGTGGACCCTACGGCTGACTGCTGCAGATTGAACCCTGGGAGGTTCAGGAAGCAGGTCTACTGGATCACTGACAAGATCCCACTGGGAGCTAGAGCATAGATTCCCCAGGGCACGGAGTCTAAGAAACAGCATGTGTGCACCAGAGCCTTTAATGGTAAGGATGGACTACGCTGCAGTCTGGCTCCAGGTCGCGGCCCCCAGGGTCTCACAGCTCACGCTCATGGTAGACTACAGGAGAAGAGGAAGGAGGCAGCAGGAAAAGTAAGGGACAAGCCAAGGTTCAGGGTCACAGGCAAACAGGGATGGTCAGGAACACGCCAAAGGTCAGGGTCACAAGCAGACAGGAATAGTTAGGAACAGGCCAAAGTCGGTAACAGGAATCAGCTGTAGGAACCACAGCAAGTACACACAGAGACTAACACACAATGGTTGATCAGCACTGCTGGCTTGCAGTGCACAGGTTAATATAGGGTTCCCTGATAGGGCCTGGGGTGGGGCCATGCTTAGAGGAGAGGTTACAAAAGCAGTCAGGTGTGGGTCAGCTGGTCTCTAGAGATGAACACATGGACACAGGTATGCTGATCGACAAAACTTATTGCACAACCATGACAGTGTTAGAAAAAACAAATATATAATGTTTGGGGGTTCTAAGTAATTTTCTAGCAAAAAAAAACTGTTTTAAACTTGTAAACACCAAATCTCAGAAAGAGGCTCGGTCCTTAAAGCGGAGGTTTCCTGAAAAAAAAAATATTAAAAGCCAGCAGCTACAAATACTGCAGCTGCTGACTTTTAATATATGGACACTTACCTGTCCAGGGAGCCCGCGGTGTCGGCAGCCGAAGCCGATCCGTCCTTCGGCTCCCGGCTGCTGCCGCCGCCATCCTCGGTAAGGGAATAAGGAAGTGAAGCCGTGCGGCTTCACTTCCTGGTTCCCTACTGCGCATGCTCGAGCCACGCGTCCTTACAGGTCCCTGCTGTATTCTGTGTCTCACAGAATACAGCGGGGGAGGACGGGGTAGGCGTCAGAAGTGGCGTATGTCACCGCAATCATTGTGGTGATCTATGTCAGGAAGTGGGAGCAAATACCTGTATTAGACAGGTATCTGCTACCTCCTCCCCCCCTGAAAGGTGCCAAATGTGACACCGGAGGGGGGGAGGAATCCAAAAAGTGGAAGTTCCATTTTTGGGGTGGAACTCCACTTTAAGTGGTCAAGGCCTTTTGGAGCCATACTGTGTCTGTGCCAACTCCCAACCGATCTCTATAACATGCTAAGCATGAGTAGTCTTTCACATATCTATGAATTTTGTAAGTATGAAGGTTCCATAAACTGAGTTTCTCTTACACACATTGTATAAGAAAAGACTTTAGTCCTTCTGACATTATACCAGTTTCCAAATATATGGTTGATTTAGATGTAAGCTGTGCTTGGTTGAGTTCTTTCTGAAGGCACACTCTTAATTTAAATCTTGGTGTTCATATGTAGGAGATACAATCCTTTAACCCATGTACACTTCCAAGGGTTGTTCTACAATGCATCAAATGGAACCAAATGAAACCATTTACATAAGTACTTGCAGAAAATAGAACAACGCGGCATACATGATACACATCCCTAGTTGACCTTAAAGTGCAGGTCCACCCTAAAACTAAAATCTTTGCATCTACAGACATGCACATTCTAACATTAACTTATCAAGCCCTGTAAAGAAAAAAATCAGTATACATCCCTTTTCTGAAGCTGATCCGACCCGATCTCCAGAGGCGGAAGCTCTGCAGAGGACACGGCCGACAGCAGCTGTGAAATTAATGGGGAGTGACGTCACCCATAGAGTTACTATGGGGCTTCCATTGTTGAACGTTTCCTCTGCACCCGCCTCCACAGCGAAGCCGCGGCTGACAGCTCAGTGTGCATTCTGGTCGCATCGCCTGCAGAAAAGGTGTGTATATGCTGACTTTTTCTTCACAGGGTTACATCGTCAATTTCTGTAGATGCAGGGATTTTAGTTTTAGGGTGGACTTCTACTTTAACCACTTCAGCGCTGAAAAATTTACCCCCCTTTATGACCAGGCCATCTTTTGTGATACGGCAAGACGGTTTTTAACAATTGCGGGGTTGTGTGACAGTTGCCAAATAAAATTTATGTTAGAGCTTTCTTTTGGTGGTATTTGATCACCTTTGCAGTTTTTATTTTTTGCGCTATTAAAAAAAAAGACTGACAATTTTGAAATAAAAAGCAATTTTTACTTTCTGCTATCAAACACTTCCAATAAAAAAAATGAAAAAAAATGGAATTTCTTCAATAATTTAGGCCAATATGTATTCTGCTACATATTTTATTATATACATATTGGAACTATCACTATACTAGACCAAGTGATTGCTATAGGGCCCACTGACATGGTGTTGGATCTGATTTGTCCAATCCTGTTTGGTCATCACCTAATTGGTTGCTGCATGATTCTGCTCTTTGAAGTATTGTATTTCTTTAAGGGGTTTCTACTTTATCTATAGATTTATCTCAACTTTTCGGACTCCTTAATAGCTAACCCGCAGGGGATTCAAATTTCATAAAAGCCTTCCCTTCAGTCTTGCACAGTTGTACAGGCTCCTCCTGTACTGAAACCCTTATGCCCTGTACACACGATCGGACATTGATCGGACATTCCGACAACAAAATCCATCAGATTTTTTCCGACGGATTTTGGGCCAAACTTGTCTTGCATACACACGGTCGCACAAAGTTGTCGGAAAATCCGATCGTTCTGAACACGGTGACGTAAAACACGTACGTCGGGACTATAGACGGGGCAGTAGCCAATATATTTAGTCTCTTAATTTATTCTGAGCATGCGTGGCACTTTGTGCGTCGGCTTTGTGTACACACGATCGGAATTTAAACGATCAGATTTTGTTGTCGGAAAATGTTATATCCTGCTCTCAAACTTTGTGTGTCGGAAATTCCGACGGAAAAAGTCCGATGGAGCCCACACATGATCGGAATTTCCGACAACACAATCCGATCGCACTTTTTCCATCAGAAAATCCGACAGTGTGTACAGGGCATTGGTCTGATTGTACTGCATACTGTGAGAAGCACACTGTGACTTTATCACAGTGTTCATTAGAAATTGCATAATTCCAAAAAATATTTTGCTGTGCCTTTCAAATCACAATCTACCATGTAAGTCCATTCAAAATGTGCAAATCATGCACATAAGTCATAAAGAAATACATAAAAGTCCACCACTGATAATTCATAAATCCATCTGTGACCTCTTGTGAATTCCAGCACCACATAGAAAACACCAGCCTCTTACCGGAACACAAGACCCCAAACTATAGGAGGTCTGTGTGGTGTTAGAGATCAGCCAAATGCACTGTCATGTATGGACCAAATGATTCCCATTTGTCCCATTCCCCACAGGCCTCTCCAGCGGGGATGTATCACAATACCGGCAAAAGAAAGAAATCGAAGAAACTCCATAGCATAAAGCGGCATATACCATTTATTTATTATAGAGAAAAGGTACTCCCATTATGCAAAGTAATACAGAGCAGTATACAAATGGACCACCAGGGGATCCGACAGCGTGATAAAGTCAACACTAGCCCCGCCCTGTCGTGTTTCATCATAGGAGACGTTCTCAAGGGGATCAGCTCTAACCTGTCACTCAGAGCTCACCTCATTGTCTTTCTGGAGAATGTCCATCATCATTTAGCACTTTCCTCCCCAGGCCACCCTTTTCACTGATTGGATTTTAGTTCTTCCAATCATGGAGCCTCAGCGTCACATGTGGGTGTTAACTATGGTGGTCTGCATGCAAATGCAGGCTCCCTAGGTAATCCCCCTCCTCCAGACTGACATTCGCCCATGTGGCATTTCAATATTTGCATAACTTGTCCCAAAAGCCAGGCCACTGCTTGCATCGGGGCTGAGGGCTCCTGAGAGGAGTACTGAGGCAGGGTTCTGTGATGTCTTCAGGAAGCTATGTAAAGTACCCAGCTGGCCCCTCCCACCAGCCATCATCTTCCTGCATTCAATAGAGAAGCACAAAGACCCAGTGATGATATCACTTGGTCTGAAATAAGGGATGTTCTTAAAACAGAAAGGTTTGATTTAAAAAACGCATTACTATGTTCAAAAAGGAGGGTAAAAAAAATCAGATTTACTGCTTTGCGTTAACATATCTGAAATCTTCCCCAATACATGAGGCAGTGCTTTTCCTAGCTATTTCTTTAACAGTAGATAATCTTCAAAGTCACATGTGCAATCTGGCATGAAACCAGGATCGCAAAACAGGACAGCATGTGGTGGTGAGTGGTGAAATATGGAAAAATAGGTAGCTGTGCTAACATACCCTATGAGTCTCCCACCGGGCTTTGGCCAAATGAGCCCATGGCACGGTCACATAAGGTGGAACAAAACACAACAAGGCAGAACCACAATGGTTTAAGTTTATATAAAGTGCAGAAGGATTAGAACCTCTGTCAAGTTTTTATAGCTGCCTGTGTCCCCTTAAGGGAGATTTCCCTTAACTTCCTGTCCCAGAAGTGAGTATAAATTTCCCCAAAGTTGAAGAGAAATTCCACCTTTGGCACTTGTCACTGTAACAGGTTTCCTGGTCAGAAGATACCTCCTCTAGATCTATGCCATAGACAACCATACCGTTTGGAATTGTATATCACCTTCGTGGCCACCGAAACAAAGGTTGGGGAAATCTCCCCAATCAGAACACAGGCAACAAAAAATTGAGAATCAAACCCCTCTCTCTAGCAAAAACTGAAAAAATATTTACCTAGGGCAGTGTTTTTCAACTTTTTTTCAGTCGTGGGGACCTTTAAAAGTTTGCAAAACCTTGAGGCACCCCAGTCTGAAATGTAAAATACGTACATGTTACTTATCTATGGGAAACCTGAGCCTGGGATGATGCACACAACCTCCTTTGTGAAATTAACCTCACATCAGAGGTCCCTCCCTTCACATCAGAGGTCTAATAGCACCAAGCAGAGTACGCAAACCACTGAACCAAACCAAGACACCTACAGGCCGTTGGACATCCCTGTTTGACCAGAAAGGAAATTACAAATGTGGAATCAGAAACTGTGGAGCTTGCCCTTTCATGGCACATAGAAAAAAAGAAGTCACTGGAACAGACGGCCGGAACCATAAGATTGGCCAATTCATCAATTGCGGCACCCCCTATGTGATTTACGGCCTAATTTGCCCATGCGGGCTACTATATGTCGGACGTACAACACGTCCCTTGAGGACAAGGTTTAGCGAGCACAAATGCAGCATCATCAACAGCAATACACACCATCGGTCCATAAAAAATAAGAAAAACCAAAACTACTCAGTACCCAGGCACTTCAGAGAGCACCACAATGGAAACCCAACAGGTCTTAAAGTGTTTGGTATTGAAACCATCAAAAAAGACGATGATGCTGGGAGGAGATTCAAAAAACTCTGCAGACAAGAATCTTTCTGGATATTCTCACTCGGGTCTATGGTTCCTGATGGATTAAACGAAGACCTGGAAATACATGGCATCATTTAGCTCCAAATTTACATTAGCATCCATCATCACCATTCCCCGCCCTGAGCACTTCCCACCCCCCCCTGTCCCACTCTATCCATCCCACCCTCTGCCGACTTGTCATTCCCATCATTTTTCAATAATTACTGATGATAGTGATAATAATAATAATTCTATTATATAATAACGTTTTCTCTATACACATAATTTCTTAATTTTCACCGTTGTTGCTGTTGTCACCACTTTCATTATTAATATCAATATTTGTAATAATGTTTTTATTTTTATTTTCCATTCTTCATTTTTTCATTTTATTTTTATTTTATTTTAATTCTATTTTTATTTTTATTTTTATTTTAATTTTATTTATTTTTATTTTTATTTCTATTTTTATTTTTATTGTATTTCTTTTTTATTTTATTTTATTTTATTTCAATTTTATTTCATTTTCATTTTTATTTTTATTTTTATTTTTATTTTCTATTAATTATTTTTGTTATTATTGTTATTATTTTCATTATGATTTTTTTCATCTTCATCTTCATTTCATTTACATTCCAATAAATTCTTTTCATCTTCAATACATCTGTATTCCAACACACATCCCCCCTCCCCATCCCGATGCTCCTGCATGCCTGAGTCGCCTGTGTGTGTGTGTGTGCGTGTGTCTCCATCCGTTCCACACGACACACACCGGACCGGCTCATTCTCCGCCTGGGGCTCCTTTTGTCTCCAGGCGCTGACAGGAGCCAGATCATGTGACCGCCCTTGGAGCGCACAACCACGCCCACCCGCCTGACGGCGTGCGTCCCACCGCTGGCCACACATACACCTCCCACTCATCCAATCCTCTTACAGCCTACGCTCAGGCCCGCCCCCTCAACCGGCTTTATAGAAACCTTCCTTGTCTGCCATCCTCCTTCACCTGAGACAGAGTAACTGCTGCGGACACACACGGCTGCAGCACTCTCTCGTGAGACTTCCACCCCCCTCCATCCTCCAATCACTGGACAGCACCTTCCCAAGAGATTACAAGTCTAAAGATCTCCCCTCCACCCAGCCAGTGACAGGTACACAGCTTTTTACATCAATGTATCTAGCTATATGCCTCATTATGATTACCTGCTAGTGTCCTGGGGGATCCCCCCCCCTCCCCCCTCCTCTAACATCATGTTCCTTTTCTCCCTCCCCCCTCCTCCAGGTTCATACCACCCCATAACCATTTCTCTACATACTTAAAGGAGAACCCACACACCATCTACTACCACATAGGTAGGTGTGCTTTTTCACATGACAAGGCACCAGCTTGTCATCTCCCCACTACCTTTTCTCACTCACCAATATATATGTCCTCCAACTAATACAACAGTCTCTTAAATTAACCCCTCCGAGTCATACATGTATGCGTATGTATGTATTTATTTATTTTTATTTATATTTATATTTTTCTTTCTTTTACCATTCATGTATGTTATCTTTAAACACTATGCCATATCCAATTGGGATAGATATTGTTCCTCTACAAATTCTCTGTACACATAAGTGTTTCCAGTCTATCACATTCATTCATCAATCCATTTATATTCACTTATTGTGTGATTGTTTTTGCTTTATGCATATTCACCCATCATGCGTTTTTTGTTTCGTTTGTTTGATCTTTTGTTGCATTTTCTCGCCATATGCTCCATACTGCAATTTTAGCTGATTTTCTGTTTCCCCATGTGTGTGTATGTATTTGTACACATTTATAAATGTTCTTTTTTATACTGTTTGTGTATACATGTGTGCCTGTGCATGTGCACACAGATGCACACGCGTCTAGAATTTGTACACATGTGTGTATATTTATATATATATATATATTTCTGTTCTGATCTCTGTTCCACCTAGAACGCTTGAACGTGGACTGGTATGGAACACAGAAAATCGCATCTCCCATTTCAGGCCGTTTTTTCCTACTAGCCATCATGTTGATGTACATACTTTGGCCTACTGGCACATAGAGACTGCACCCTGGTTCTCAAACAGGCTCTGATGAAGAGGTCATCCTCGAAACGCGTTAGCCAACTCTAAATACCTGCCTTAACATGGGCTCATGATATTTTTAACCCATTTTTATTATCTTTTCATGTCTTTTACATTTTGTCACCTGTTTGCATGATACGTAGTATTGGTATTATTCAACTGTTTTTATTTGCTCTTTATTTCCTCTGAAATAAATTTTATATGTTTTGATGTGAGCTTGATCACGCGCCCTTTATCCATCACTCTCCACTTGTCCCTCCCTTCACATCAGAGGTCCCTCCCTTCACATCAGAGGTCCCTCCCTTCACATCAGAGGTCCCTCCCTTCACATCAGAGGTCCCTCCTTTTACAATCAGAGGTTCCTTCCTTTACAATCAGAGGTCCTCCTATTAAAATCAGTGGTCCTCCCTCCAAGTTAGAGGTTCCCTTATTACATGAGAGGTTTCCCATCACATGACAGGTTCCCCCACCACATCAGCGGTCCTCCCATTACATCAGAAGCTCCACTTCACATTAGAGGTCCTCCCACCACATCAGAGGTCCTCCCATCGCTACAGAGGTTTCGTCATCACATCAAAGGTTCCCCCATCACATCAGAGGCCCCCATAACATCACAGTCAACCTTATACATGGCTAAACATAAGTCTTCCAATCACATAAGTGCTTCCTCCATCCCATCAATCAGAGGTCCTCCATCCCAACAATCAGAGGTCCTCCATCCCATCAATCTGAGGTCCTCCATCCCATCAATCTGAGGTCCTCCATCCCATCAATCTGAGGTCCTCCATCCCATCAATCAGAGGTCCTCCATCCCATCAATCAGAGGTCCTCCATCCCATCAATCAGAAGTCCTCCATCCCATCAATCAGAGGTCCCCGTATCCTAACAATCAGAGGTCTCCCCATCACATCAGAGGTTACTTATCACATCAGAGGCCCCCAATTACATCACAGTCACCCTTTACATGGGCTGGCAATATGATTCCTCCAATCATAGCTCCACTTCACATTAGAGGTCCTCCCACCACATCAGAGGTCCTCCCATCGCTACAGAGGTTTCGTCATCACATCAAAGGTTCCCCCATCACATCAGAGGCCCCCATAACATCACAGTCAACCTTATACATGGCTAAACATAAGTCTTCCAATCACATAAGTGCTTCCTCTATCCCATTAATCAAAGGTCCTCCATCCCATCAATCAGAGGTCCTCCATCCCATCAATCAGAGGTCCTCTATCCCATCAGACAGAGGTCCTCTATCCCATCAGACAGAGGTCCTCTATCCCATCAGACAGAGGTCCTCTATCCCATCAGACAGAGGTCCTCTATCCCATCAGACAGAGGTCCTCTATCCCATCAGACAGAGGTCCTCTATCCCATCAGACAGAGGTCCTCTATCCCATCAGACAGAGGTCCTCTATCCCATCAGACAGAGGTCCTCTATCCCATCAGACAGAGGTCCTCTATCCCATCAGACAGAGGTCCTCTATGCCATCAGACAGAGGTCCTCTATCCCATCAGACAGAGGTCCTCCATCCCATCAGACAGAGGTCCTCCATCCCATCAATCAGAGGTCCTCCATCCCATCAATCAGAGGTCCTCCATGCCATCAATCAGAGGTCCTCCATGCCATCAATCAGAGGTCCTCCATGCCATCAATCAGAGGTCCTCCATGCCATCAATCAGAGGTCCTCCATGCCATCAATCAGAGGTCCTCCATGCCATCAATCAGAGGTCCTCCATGCCATCAATCAGAGGTCCTCCATGCCATCAATCAGAGGTCCTCCATGCCATCAATCAGAGGTCCTCCATGCCATCAATCAGAGGTCCTCCATGCCATCAATCAGAGGTCCTCCATGCCATCAATCAGAGGTCCTCCATGCCATCAATCAGAGGTCCTCCATGCCATCAATCAGAGGTCCTCCATGCCATCAATCAGAGGTCCTCCATGCCATCAATCAGAGGTCCTCCATGCCATCAATCAGAGGTCCTCCATGCCATCAATCAGAGGTCCTCCATGCCATCAATCAGAGGTCCTCCATCCCATCAATCAGAGGTCCTCCATCCCATCAATCAGAGGTCCTCCATCCCATCAATCAGAAGTCCTCCATCCCATCAATCAGAGGTCCCCGCATCCTAACAATCAGAGGTCTCCCCATCACATCAGAAGTTCCCCCATCACATCAGAGGTTACTTATCACATCAGAGGCCCCCCATTACATCACAGTCACCCTTTACATGGGCTGGCAATATATGATTCCTCCAATCATATAAGAGTCCTCCCATCACAGAGCACTCTAATTAGAGTAATTATGTGTATGACCATGGCATGTTACAAAAGTGCATCTTGAATATTATAACTGAATGTTACTTCAGGATTTTCATTAGCATTATATGAGTGTTGGCTTCCACACAACTAAATGAGCCTCTAGTGAACCCCATGACTTAAAGCAGAACTCCGGGCCTCCCTTCAAGTCTTGCACAGTTGTACAGGCTCCTCTCCTGCCCTGAAATTGCTTACTCTGATTTCACTGCACACTGTGAGCTTCTCACAGTGTGCATTAGAAGCTGCAGCCAGTCAGATAGAGCTTGCCTCATTTCCTGTCTGGAGGACATCCAGCATCCTCTAGCTCTTCACTGAGATTTACTATCCCTGGCCTGCCCCATCAAGCAATTACATTTTAGTTTCAGTTATGGAGGTTTCGGCATCACATGTGTTCAGCTTTAAATTAAAGTTCTTGTGTTGCACTAGTATGGTGTGCGCTCTTCTTTTATGTTTTACTTTACTGTACACCATTAGAGATTAATGGAGACTGCCATTGCTGACCTCTCCTTCTGGGAATCTCACTTCTCTGGCTGTTGATGCTAAAGTTTCAGAGCTGTGATAACGAATTATGAAAACATTTTGATGCACATTCATAGCATGAGTGTTCTGTAACCCAAAAGTGTTATAGCCAGACACACCCAGGCAACTAGTATTTTTCATAAGGACACCAGTACTCTTGGTTCCCATACTTTTCATAAAACAGACTACTAAGAGGTTTCATATTTATACAAGGGTGCCATCTAGTGAAATATATTGTGTAACACAGCCATTGAAAAAAATCCAAAAAAATCTCTCCTTGCAAACACAATAGCACTGGTAAATATGTACTATATTTGAAGCAGCATTAAAACTGAAGTATTGTCAATGATTTTTTTTTCTAAGCCAGCACTGATTATGCATCAGAAACCACCCACATACAGATAATACACTTTAAACCCTAATGGTGGACATACACACTTTGATAAATCTTTTCTGATTGATCTCCTTTAATAGGAATAACCGATCTATAGATGTCAATATAACACATTTGGGGAAGTGGATTTCAATAGAAAGGATACAATTGTAATAGTTATCAAATGCATTTCTGTTTCCATCATGTAATCCCATAATCTGATTGGTCACAATAGTAGAGTGGGAGTGGTTTAGATCCCTCTGACAGGTCTTTATCACTGTCTGGGTCCCCATTGTGGAGATTTACCCCTCCGGGGTCAGAAGGACAGGAAGTGAGCAGAATTTCTCCCATAGCTACCCAGACAGCAATAAATAAGGGGATAAGGAGCATATACTGTACACACGGTGGCCAATGTGAATTGCAGAGTCTCTTTCCAGGGATGAATGCTTTAGGGAACTACTAGGATTACCCCAAATGGTTAGAAGGGAACCCATCCTGAGAGAAATATGAAGATGTCCATCGCTGACTGTCCTCTGAAAATGCTAGACTCCTGGCTCGCTCTGGCTTCCATGCTTTCTTCATCACTACATGTTTATTCAGAACTTCTGTTCTTACTTGATCCCAATCAGTGATGGAGAATGAACATAAATCAATGGATCAGGATAACAGCCAGGCAACTAGTATATTCAGAAGGAGACGTCAGCAGTCACAGTCTCTGTATTCTCTCAGTACAGGTTTCCCATAATAATAAATCCAGGGACTTTACAAGATGCCCCCACTACCTTCATAGAAAACAAACACTGTCATTTCTTCACACTCCACATGAAAAAAAAAATGGAACCTCTGGTTGCTATTGGCAACATGTATGTATACTTGTTCTAGAGAACATATGGCCCTATACATGAGATCGTCAGCTAAAAAGGTAAACAACCATAGCAACCATTTTGTTTACTTGTTTACAAACCTGAGCTGTCAAAAAAAGAGCCTTCCGCTGTCTATATTACAGCTCAGGATTGTAAACAAACTGGCTGCTATGGCAACAAGGTTGGTTACCCTTTTAGCAGATCTCATATATAGGGCTATGGTCACTATGGGCAACAGGCAATTTTTACCAATCTTTTTCTTTTTACCAATAACACGCTTCTTGTAACAAGCCTATAAAGTCGAATAATTCAAACACCGCCATTTTTTTCATGCTGTATTTTAGTAAAATGACACTCTGATTGGTTGCTATTGGCGACATGTTTGTACAATTGTCATTTACACTTGGAAGGGAACATAGGGTCTGATAATAAGAAATGTCTGATAATGATACAACAGCCCTGTTGACTATGGAAACCAATCAGCTTCCTTATATCTTTTCAATCCTGGCTTTAAAATAGACAACTGGAGGCTCAGTGGTTGCTATGGGCAACACAAAATTGTGCCATTAACACAGATTAGGTGACAAGCTCATTAAGTAGATGAGATTGAACTGACATCAGATTAATTATAGAGCAGAACAGAGCTTTATTGAGGTAAGAGGTTGAAGTAATTCCACAGACCTGTATCTTCTTCTTTAAGAGGCTCCTCTGTCCTCCACTCATTACCTGTATTAATGGCACCTGTTTGAACTTGTTATCAGTATAAAAAGACACCTGTCCACAACCTCAAACAGTCACACTCCAAACTCCACTATGGTGAAGACCAAAGAGCTGTCGAAGGACACCAGAAACAAAATTGTAGACCTGCACCAGGCTGGGAAGACTGAATCTGCAATAGGCAAGCAGCTTGGTGTGAAGAAATCAACTGTGGGAGCAATAATTAGAAAATGGAAGACAGACAAGACCACCAATCTTGCTTGTTTGTAGGTGACCAAATACTTATTTTCCACCATAATTTGCAAATAAATTCTTTCAAAAATCAGACCATGTGATTGTCTGGATTTGTTTCCACATTTTGTCTCTCATAGTTGAGGTATACCATTGATGACAATTACAGGCGCCTCTCATCTTTTTAAGTGGGAGAACTTGCACAATTGGTGGCTGACTAAATACTTTTTTGCCCCACTGTATCTCTCCCAAGCAGTAGTGCTATCTGAGCCTGGGGATCAAGCATAGGGATGAGATGTGCTATGCTCTTCAGATGTTTGTGATGGAATGCCACTTCAGGTGTAGGGATCTCCCCTCTTTCAGTTGGGAACTGATTGTACTCGATTAAGGTTGGCAAGGGCAGGGATGTTTGGCCATCAATGGATTTGATTTGGTAACCAATGGCCCTTCTCCCAGTTTCTTCACTCACACCCGTACAAGTCTTGAGTGAGTATGAAGAGCTGGTTCCCTCGATTTTAAAGGTGTTGAAGAAGGCTGAGCTAGCAAGTGATCTGTTGCTTTGATCGTCCAAGATTGCGTACAGCTTTACTGCTTTTTGTCTGTGACCTATGGGGTAAACTGTGTCAAAACAAATCTTGGAGCAGGATTTGCCAAAGAGACCTTCTCTGCAGACTTGGGTGCACTGGGGTTCCACTACAGAAGGTACTGTGTCTCGCCTCTCCCTGCCGTGCTATTCAGCCTGGTTTGAGGGGGTAAGAGTCCATGGCGCTGGCCCTGGATGTAGAGCCGTATTGTGCTCTGTGCTGTCACACTCTGAACAGTTTATGCCCGCTTTGCATTTTTTTGCAAGGTGCGAAGTTGATGCACAGCACCTGAAGAAAATTCTATTTTCTTTGAGGAAGGTTTTGCGATCTTGGGGAGTTTTTTCTCTGAAACCTCTGCACTTTAGCAATGGGTGGGGTTTCTTGTGAAGGGGACACTGCTTGGGTTCTCTGTTGGTGATACGCTTGTTTTGTGTACTGCAACAGATATGTCTTTGAAGTTGCGAGTTGAAGTAGGCTTACCTGTCCTAGGGTAATTAGAGTCGGATGATGAGAAGTCAAAACTGGGGTCATTTTTAATCTTTGGTTGTTGGCGAATAAAGTCCACAAAGAAAGAGAATGGTGGGAAAAGGACATTATGCTTTTGCTTGTAGTGGGAGCCTCGTGTAACCCACATTTCTTGAAGGCTGTAAGGCAGTTTTTACACTATGGGGTCAACACCACGGGCTGTATCTAGAAAAACAAGGCCTGGCAAATCTTCTGCCTTGGCTAATTGGAGCTCTGTCACCAGGTCACTTAACTCTCTCAGCTTCTGGAAGCCTTTTTTAGTAATCTTAGGGAAGTCCTCTATTCTTTTAACTGCTTCAGCCCAGGAAGACTTTACCCCCTTCCTGACCAGAGCACTTTTTGCGATTCCGTACAGCGTCACTTTAACTGACAATTGCGCGGTCATGCGATGTTGGACCCAAACAAAATTGACGTCCTTTTTGTCCCACAAATAGAGCTTTCTTTTGGTGGTATCTGATCAACTCTGTGGTTTTTATTTTTGCGGGATAAACAAAAAAAGATTGACCATTTTGAAAAAAACACAATATTTTTAACTTTTTTGCTATAATAAATATTCCAAAAAATATATATAAAAAAAAATTTTTTTCCTCAGTTTAGACCTATACGTATTCTTCTACATATTTTTGGTAAAAAAAAATCGCAATATGCGAATATTGATTGGTTTGTGCAAAAGTTATAGCGTCTACAAAATAGGGGATAGTTTTATGGCATTTTTATTATTAATTTTTTTTACTAGTAATGGTGGCGATCTGTGATTTTTATCGGGACTGCGACATTATCGACACATCGGACAATTTTGACACATTTTTGGGACCATTGGCATTAATACAGCATTCAGTGCTATAAAAATGCATTGATTACTGTAAAAATGTCACTGACAGTGAAGGGGTTAACACTAGGGGGCCATTAAGGGGTTAATTGTGTTTCTAACTGAAGGGGGGAGGGGACTGTGTAGAGGAAGAGATAGATCGCTGTTCATACTCTGTATGAACAGACGATCTGTCACTTCTCCCTTCAGAGAACCAGAAACTGTGTGTTTACACACACAGATCCCCGTTCTCCGTGTCTCAGCAGCGATTGCAGGAGCCTGGCGGTAATTTTGACCGCCGGGCTCTCGCGTTGGCTTGGGGGGCATGCAGCGGGTGCGCGCCCCTAGTGGCCACAGCCGTGCCATTCTGCCGCAGTAAAACTGTGGCAGCTGGTGAATTTTCTATGGCTTCTGGGGAACCTTAACACTCCTCAATTATCTCCCATATCATGCTCGGTCTTCTGCTTGGATAGTTAACATTGGTGTCCCTGATTCTTCTTGCATGCTTTGCTGACTCAGTCCCCAGCCATTTGACTAAGAGATCGACCTCCTCACTTGCAGATAGATCTAGATCTTTTATTGCATTTCTGACGATCGCCATGCTCTATAGCTCTCAGGTTGGTCTTAAAATCTTGTGAGTCCTTTTGTCAACAGCTCACGCTGTGCAAAGGACAGAAAAAGTCAGACGGAAGCTTTTCATCGTCTATTCCGATCGTGTGTAGGCCTCATCTGACTTTTTTTTTCAAAAATTCTGACGGACCTAGAAATAGAACATGTTCTAAATATTTCCGACGGAACCAATTCCTATCGGGAAAACCGATCGTCTGTATGCTGTTCCGACGGACCAAAAACGACGCATGCTCTGAAGCAAGTACGAGACGGAAGCTATTGGCTACTGGCTATTGAACTTCCTTTTTCTAGTCCCGTCGTAAGTGTTGTACGTCACCGCGTTCTGGACGGCCGGACTTTGGTTTGAGTTTATTCTGACAGCAAAACCGGTCGTGTGTACGCGGCATAAGTGTGAGTAGTCTAGAGGTGATCTGCTGTGCGGGGCACTTGGTGGGTATTTGTGGTTGTCAGAAATGCTGTTGCTGTTATTTCTACCCCACAACCCTTCCTTTCTGAAGTGGGTGACTGTATCATAGGGGTTTGATAGCTTGGATGCAGGTTGCACTGAAGGCTGACCGAGTATGGGATTATTTTCTTATTTGATGTAGGGTGTATGGATGGCAGAAGTCGACTCTGGGAGCTGAATGCAGGCAGTCATCTGGCTTGGCATGTTGCAGCACATAGTCTGAAGTACGTTGTGAATTGTCATGATGATCAAGTTTAATCTCAAGTATGTTGCTGAATCTCTCACTGATGGGGTTGGTAAGTTCCTCTAAGATCTCTGCCTCAGCTACTGCAGCTGCTGCTTCCTTCTCTGTAGCCAATTTCTCTAACACAGCTTCTATGCGTAGCTTCTCTAATTTAATTTGCATCTCTTTTTCAGCAAAGGCAGCCTTTACTTTTGCAGCTTCTGCTTTTGCGCAGGCGATAGCGACCAAGTCACTGCTCCTTGACCTCTTTGAGGCGCTAGGTCCTTTTTTCAACTTTTATTGCAGGGAAGTTAGAGTAAAACTACAAATAAAAGAAACAACATTCAATCAGTATACACAATATACAACATAGACAGTCCTGACACACTAGTCTAACTAGGGAAAGGGGTTATAAACATACCGGCGATGTTTCCGTTGACTTTAGAATTGCAGCTGTATAGGTGTGGATTCCTCTGAAGATGCATGGATGAAGAAGGAAGATGGTTACTGGGGGGCTGTCTTTCAGACCTCATGGTATAGACCAATGGAATTATGGGAAACTACGGTGGCTTTTAAGCAACATTCTCTACCCACACTAAGAAATCTAAAGAACGATAGGCATGCAAAAGAGCCACTAGACAATATTACAATTTACTTTACATACATTAGCATATTCAACCATTAACAAAGGAACATAGGAAACACTTGCTGAAGGCATGACAATGTGAAAATATGTTGTGCGTAGTGGCTTATTGTGGTAAAAGGTTTTTGGGTTCCAAATGAATAAAGGGAGAAATGTGGCCAAAGCTTTTGGCTATACTTCTCCTATGGTTTACAGGAGTGCAGTTCGTTCTGCACTCATGTGTCACTCAGCCGGTCCAGGCTGGAGAAAGAACTAGACTTTACTGTCATGATCCACTCAGATGCCTTTACTGGCTCAGCCTCTCAGCTGGGCCACTGGGAGACTGGGCAACTGGGAGACTGAGCCAGCTCCCCTCACCAGCTCTGCGCTCCAGTGAGCTCAGGAGGAGCAGAGAGCCGGTGACTGGCATTTACGGCTCTCTGCTCACGGCAGAGGGGAGAAGTGAGTGATCAGCAGTGTTTGAGCTCTCAATAATTCTTAAAAAGGTACAATATAAAGATTATATTAGTGCACATCAAAAGGCCAATACAGTCCCAGCAGTGGGAAAACTTTGCCCCCTGGACAGACGAACATATATAAAACAGGACCAGCACTTTTCTTAAATTGGAACTTTATCCATAACAACTTGATAAAAAAGTTCTTTAGCAAGGAACATACATTTTGCAATAATAATTATGCTACCAAAATTAGTGTGTGCTTTAAATTTCCTTCAGCATTGCTCCTGTTTCTTCTTGCCAGAGGCTGCCATGTTGATGCCATGAAGACCTGAGCCCCAGCAGTAAATCATAAAGCGAAAATAAACCCATCAAATTAACAATTTCAAAAAACTTCTAAAGAGATCTTATTATGAACAAACTAAAAAAGGAACAAAGAGGGGTAGGACTTGACCCCAGGGATCTAGCCTCTCGATAACATCATGAGTTTCAGTTCCTATCGCACAAAAAATATTACTGGTCAGGCAGAGGAGCATAAAGATATTTTATGCTCTCAACAGAAAAACAGACCCATGTTTAATATTAGAGCCCCTTTCACACTTATGCGACTTGTTCTGTGACTTGGGACTGCAAAGTCGCATGACAAGTCATACCCCATGATTTCCATGGAGTACCATTCATATCTGTGCGACTTCAAGTCGCACCGGCCTCAAAGTAGTCCCTGTACTACTTTGGTCCGACTTTGATGGGAGTTGAGGTCCATAGACCTCGTTTACACAGGCACTCCCTGAAATCGTGAAAAAATTGCGTCAAAATTGCAGTAAAATCGCGCGACTATGAAGCCGTGGTGTTGTGAAAGGGGCCTTAGGATCTGTTTTTCCAGTGAGAGCATAAAATATCTTTATGGACTGCATTGGACATTGGGATCTTTGAGAAAAGCACGGGTCCTGTTTTATATATTCTTGAAAAAATTCTTTACTTGATGATTGTCTTCTTGTAGAACCTCTGTATGTTACTAAAAAAAATATAACTGTACCAGGATTGGCAGAGCATACTTGGGTTAACTGTAATTCTGGAGAAATCAAGTCTAATGCCCCGTACACACGGTCGGACTATAAACGGGGCAGTGGCCAATAGCTTTCATCTCTTTATTTATTCTGAGCATGCGTGACACTTTGTCCGTCGGATTTGTGTACACACGATCGGAATTTCCGACAACGGATTTTGTTGTCGGAAAATTTTATCTCCTGCTCTCCAACTTTGTGTGTCGGAAAATCCAATGGAAAATGTCCGATGGAGCCCACACACGGTCGGAATTTCCGACAACACGCTCTGCTCGGACATTTTCCATCGGAAAATCCGACCGTGTGTATGGGGCATTACTCTTTCAAATGTGGTATTGTGGGAAATGCTATAGTCCAAAAAAATCTATTTGCCAGAGGACAAACATTCCATGTTGAGCACTATCTTTTAAAATGATTATGTCAGTGTTAGGTCTGAACTCATCTTCTATGCTAGCAGTGAAATTGACCTGCTTCCATACAAGACCCATTTGGTCACTAGACATGTGCACTGTCGAAAAATGTGTTTGTTTTCGTTTTCATTTCATTTGTTTTTTTTCGGAAATTTGAAAATCCAAAAATTTTAAAATTTGGAAATTCGAAAATTCTAAATTCGGAAATTCGACAATTCGACAATTCGAAAATTCTGAAATTTGGAATTCGAAAATTCGAAAATTTGAAAATTCTAAAATTCTAAAATGTGGAAATTCTGAAATTTGAAAATTCTGAAATCCGAAAATTCGAAAATCCAAAAATAAGAAAGACAAATCCGAAAATTAGAAAGAACAACAATCCGAAAATCCAAAAATTCAAAATAACTAAATGAGACTAATGGTAACACTGCGCTAACCCAATGTGAAAAAAATCAAAGCTGCTACACAGATGTGACCAATATTCAAAGTGAACTAAAGTAAAAAATGTATTTCTTGTTAAAAAAAAAAAAGTAAAAAAATGTAGCGCTAAAACAAAACAAAACCAAAATGTGAACATAAGAATAAAATTCAGTGATCAGTGGATACTGCCCACTGGAACAAAAACCAAGATTGCATGTGAATAAAGTTCAATGACTCATGAATGTTAGCAACTGAGACATGAGTATAAATAAGTGAAATAATAGAGTCCCGTAGTGCAATAAATGTGGAATCCAATATAAGTGAAAGATCTTCTAGTATGTGATTCATCAGCATGGAAATCTTGAGATGGAAATAGATGAAATACTCTTACTAGAACAGGTGGATTCGAATGTCAGTGACACCGAATCAAACAGGCTTAGAGATCCAAAGGGATGGTTATCCTGGAGGGAGATGGAAGTCCCGGATCTCAAGGGACTCTCCTTTTTGCTCCACCAGCCTCGATGATGACCATTGATCAAAGGGAACCGTGTGGGAAAGATGGAGGTATCCAAATCTCGTATCAGATCCCAGGGGTATGGGGAGAGAAATACTGCCGATCAAAAGATACATTTATTGGATCAAACTAATATACAAAACAATTAAAAGCGTGATCACGTAGAGTAAAATCAAGTGTAGGGAATAGTGTGCCTTGTCCAACGTGTTTTGTCCAATTGGACTTCTACAGGGGAATCAAACTGTTCTCCTACACCACTAAAATATATATATATATATATATATATATATATATATATATATATATATACACTACCGTTCAAAAGTTTGGGGTCACATTGAAATGTCCTTATTTTTGAAGGAAAAGCACTGTACTTTTAAATGAAGCTAACTTTAAACTAGTCCTAACTTTAAACAAATATACTCTATACATTGCTAATGTGGTAAATGACTATTCTAACTGCAAATGTCTAGTTTTTGGTGCAATATCTACATAGGTGTATAGAGGACCATTTCCAGCAACTATCACTCCAGTGTTCAAATGGTACAATGTGTTTGCTCATTGGCTCAGAAGGCTAATTGATGATTAGCAAACCCTTGTGCAATCATGTTCACACATCTAAAAACAGTCTAGCTCCTTCCAGAAGCTACAAAACTGACCTTCCTGTGAGCAGATTGAGTTTCTGGAGCATCACATTTGTGGGGTCAATTAAACGCTCAAAATGGCCAGAAAAAGAGAACTTTCATCTGAAACTCGACAGTCTATTCTTGTTCTTAGAAATGAAGGCTATTCCATGCGAGAAATTGCAAAGAAATTGAAGATTTCCTACAACGGTGTGTACTACTCCCTTCAGAGGACAGCACAAACAGGCTCTAACCAGAGTAGAAAAAGAAGTGGGAGGCCGCGTTGCACAACTAAGCAAGAAGATAAGCACATTAGAGTCTCTAGTTTGAGAAACAGACGCCTCACAGGTCCCCAACTGGCATCTTCATTAAATAGTACCCGCAAAACACCAGTGTCAACATCTACAGTGAAGAGGCGGCTGCGGGATTTTGGGCTTCAGGGCAGAGTGGCAAAGAAAAAGCCATATCTGAGACTGGCCAATAAAAGAAAAAGATTAAGATGGGCAAAAGAACACAGACATTGGACAGAGGAAGACTGGAAAAAAGTGTTGTGGACGGATGAATCCAAGTTTGAGGTGTTTGGATCACAAAGAAGAACGTTTGTGAGACGCAGAACAAATGAAAAGATGCTGGAAGAATGCCTGACGCCATCTGTTAAGCATGGTGGAGGTAATGTGATGGTCTGGGGTTGCTTTGGTGCTGGTAAGGTGGGAGCTTTGTACAGGGTAAAAGGGATTCTGAATAAGGAAGGCTATCACTCCATTTTGCAACGCCATGCCATACCCAGTGGACAGCGCTTGATTGGAGCCAATTTCATCCTACAACAGGACAATGACCCTAAACACACCTCCAAATTGTGCAAGAACTATTTACAGCAGAAGCAGGCAGCTGGTATTCTATCGGTAATGGAGTGGCCAGCACAGTCACCAGATCTGAACCCCATTGAGCTGTTGTGGGAGCAGCTTGACCGTATGGTACGCCAGAAGTGCCCATCCAACCAATCCAACTTGTGGGAGCTGCTTCTAGAAGCGTGGGGTGCAATTTCTCCAGCTTACCTCAATAAATTAACAGCTAGAATGCCAAAGGTGTGCAATGCTGTAATTGCTGCAAAAGGAGGATTCTTTGATGAAAGCAAAGTTTGATGTAAAAACAATGTTATTTCAAATACAAATCATTATTTCTAACCTTGTCAATGTCTTGACTAGGGATGAGCTTCGTGTTCGAGTCGAACCCATGTTCGACTCGAACATCGGCTGTTCGGTCGTTCGCCGAATTGCGAACGATATGGGCCGTTCGCGCCAAATTCGTGTGGCGCGTCACGGCCCATAATTCACTGCGGCATCGCAGTGCATTGCTGGCTGATGATTGGCCAAGCATGCACTATGACCCGCATGCTTGGCCAATCACAGCGCCGTCAGTAGAGAGAGCTGTAATTGGCCAAAGCCAGGGTGGCTTTGGCCAATTATGGCTCAGGGGATTTAGTACACACCCCACACTATATAAGGCCGCCTGCACGGCGGCCCTGTGTAGTGTGTGTTCCGGTGTGCTGAGAGATAGAGAGAGAGAGAGACAGTGTCATTTGATTTGAGTTAGATAGATTAGGCAGAACAGTCAGTCAGTTAGCTGCACTTACAGTGTATTGTGTATATATATGCATCCCAGGTGTTGCATATATATATATACACTGTATTCAGTTTAGCTAGATCCGTTCCTGTTATCTTCTATCTAGACTATTTACATTTAGTGCAGTGTGTCCTGCTCACAGTGTTCAGCTAGATCCGTTCCTGCTATTTACATTCAGTGCAGTGCGTCCTGCTCACAGTGTTCAGCTAGATCCGTTCCTGGTATTTACATTTAGTGCAGTGCGTCCTGCTCACAGTGTTCAGCTAGATCCGTTCCTGCTATTTACATTCAGTGCAGTGCGTCCTGCTCACAGTGTTCAGCTAGATCCGTTCCTGGTATTTACATTTAGTGCAGTGCGTCCTGCTCACAGTGTTCAGCTACATCCGTTCCTGCTATTTACATTCAGTGCAGTGCGTCCTGCTCACAGTGTTCAGCTAGATCCGTTCCTGCTATTTACATTCAGTGCAGTGCGTCCTGCTCACAGTGTTCAGCTAGATCCGTTCCTGCTATTTACATTCAGTGCAGTGCGTCCTGCTCATAGTGTTCAGCTAGATCCGTTCCTGGTATTTACATTTAGTGCAGTGCGTCCTGCTCACAGTGTTCAGCTACATCCGTTCCTGCTATTTACATTCAGTGCAGTGCGTCCTGCTCACAGTGTTCAGCTAGATCCGTTCCTGCTATTTACATTCAGTGCAGTGCGTCCTGCTCACAGTGTTCAGCTAGATCCGTTCCTGCTATTTACATTCAGTGCAGTGCGTCCTGCTCACAGTGTTCAGCTAGATCCGTTCCTGGTATTTACATTTAGTGCAGTGCGTCCTGCTCACAGTGTTCAGCTAGATCCGTTCCTGCTATTTACATTCAGTGCAGTGCGTCCTGCTCACAGTGTTCAGCTAGATCCGTTCCTGCTATATACATTTAGTGCAGTACGTCCTGCTCACAGTGTTCAGCTAGATCCGTTCCTGTTATCTTCCTACTGACAGGCAGGCTTGTCTGGTTACAGTATATAAAGCTACCTGAAGAAAATTACAGGTGTTCTTTTTGATCCTATTAGTACCACGGTCAGGCAGCTAGACTATTTACATTTAGTACAGTGTGTCCTGCTCACAGTGTTCAGCTAGATCCGTTCCTGTTATCTTCCTACTGACAGGCAGGCTTGTCTGGTTACAGTATATAAAGCTACCTTAAGAAAATTACAGGTGTTCTTTTTGATCCTATTAGTACCACGGTCAGGCAGCTAGACTATTTACATTTAGTACAGTGCGTCCTGCTCACAGTGTTCAGCTAGATCCGTTCCTGTTATCTTCCTACTGACAGGCAGGCTTGTCTGGTTACAGTATATAAAGCTACCTGAAGAAAATTACAGGTGTTCTTTTTGATCCTATTAGTACCACGGTCAGGCAGCTAGACTATTTACATTTAGTACAGTGTGTCCTGCTCACAGTGTTCAGCTAGATCCGTTCCTGTTATCTTCCTACTGACAGGCAGGCTTGTCTGGTTACAGTATATAAAGCTACCTGAAGAAAATTACAGGTGTTCTTTTTGATCCTATTAGTACCACGGTCAGGCAGCTAGACTATTTACATTTAGTACAGTGTGTCCTGCTCACAGTGTTCAGCTAGATCCGTTCCTGTTATCTTCCTACTGACAGGCAGGCTTGTCTGGTTACAGTATATAAAGCTACCTTAAGAAAATTACAGGTGTTCTTTTTGATCCTATTAGTACCACGGTCAGGCAGCTAGACTATTTACATTTAGTACAGTGTGTCCTGCTCACAGTGTTCAGTGTGATGGTCTGGGGTTGCTTTGGTGCTGGTAAGGTGGGAGCTTTGTACAGGGTAAAAGGGATTCTGAATAAGGAAGGCTATCACTCCATTTTGCAACGCCATGCCATACCCAGTGGACAGCGCTTGATTGGAGCCAATTTCATCCTACAACAGGACAATGACCCTAAACACACCTCCAAATTGTGCAAGAACTATTTACAGCAGAAGCAGGCAGCTGGTATTCTATCGGTAATGGAGTGGCCAGCACAGTCACCAGATCTGAACCCCATTGAGCTGTTGTGGGAGCAGCTTGACCGTATGGTACGCCAGAAGTGCCCATCCAACCAATCCAACTTGTGGGAGCTGCTTCTAGAAGCGTGGGGTGCAATTTCTCCAGCTTACCTCAATAAATTAACAGCTAGAATGCCAAAGGTGTGCAATGCTGTAATTGCTGCAAAAGGAGGATTCTTTGATGAAAGCAAAGTTTGATGTAAAAACAATGTTATTTCAAATACAAATCATTATTTCTAACCTTGTCAATGTCTTGACTAGGGATGAGCTTCGTGTTCGAGTCGAACCCATGTTCGACTCGAACATCGGCTGTTCGGTCGTTCGCCGAATTGCGAACGATATGGGCCGTTCGCGCCAAATTCGTGTGGCGCGTCACGGCCCATAATTCACTGCGGCATCGCAGTGCATTGCTGGCTGATGATTGGCCAAGCATGCACTATGACCCGCATGCTTGGCCAATCACAGCGCCGTCAGTAGAGAGAGCTGTAATTGGCCAAAGCCAGGGTGGCTTTGGCCAATTATGGCTCAGGGGATTTAGTACACACCCCACACTATATAAGGCCGCCTGCACGGCGGCCCTGTGTAGTGTGTGTTCCGGTGTGCTGAGAGATAGAGAGAGAGAGAGACAGTGTCATTTGATTTGAGTTAGATAGATTAGGCAGAACAGTCAGTCAGTTAGCTGCACTTACAGTGTATTGTGTATATATATGCATCCCAGGTGTTGCATATATATATATACACTGTATTCAGTTTAGCTAGATCCGTTCCTGTTATCTTCTATCTAGACTATTTACATTTAGTGCAGTGTGTCCTGCTCACAGTGTTCAGCTAGATCCGTTCCTGCTATTTACATTCAGTGCAGTGCGTCCTGCTCACAGTGTTCAGCTAGATCCGTTCCTGGTATTTACATTTAGTGCAGTGCGTCCTGCTCACAGTGTTCAGCTAGATCCGTTCCTGCTATTTACATTCAGTGCAGTGCGTCCTGCTCACAGTGTTCAGCTAGATCCGTTCCTGGTATTTACATTTAGTGCAGTGCGTCCTGCTCACAGTGTTCAGCTACATCCGTTCCTGCTATTTACATTCAGTGCAGTGCGTCCTGCTCACAGTGTTCAGCTAGATCCGTTCCTGCTATTTACATTCAGTGCAGTGCGTCCTGCTCACAGTGTTCAGCTAGATCCGTTCCTGCTATTTACATTCAGTGCAGTGCGTCCTGCTCATAGTGTTCAGCTAGATCCGTTCCTGGTATTTACATTTAGTGCAGTGCGTCCTGCTCACAGTGTTCAGCTACATCCGTTCCTGCTATTTACATTCAGTGCAGTGCGTCCTGCTCACAGTGTTCAGCTAGATCCGTTCCTGCTATTTACATTCAGTGCAGTGCGTCCTGCTCACAGTGTTCAGCTAGATCCGTTCCTGCTATTTACATTCAGTGCAGTGCGTCCTGCTCACAGTGTTCAGCTAGATCCGTTCCTGGTATTTACATTTAGTGCAGTGCGTCCTGCTCACAGTGTTCAGCTAGATCCGTTCCTGCTATTTACATTCAGTGCAGTGCGTCCTGCTCACAGTGTTCAGCTAGATCCGTTCCTGCTATATACATTTAGTGCAGTACGTCCTGCTCACAGTGTTCAGCTAGATCCGTTCCTGTTATCTTCCTACTGACAGGCAGGCTTGTCTGGTTACAGTATATAAAGCTACCTGAAGAAAATTACAGGTGTTCTTTTTGATCCTATTAGTACCACGGTCAGGCAGCTAGACTATTTACATTTAGTACAGTGTGTCCTGCTCACAGTGTTCAGCTAGATCCGTTCCTGTTATCTTCCTACTGACAGGCAGGCTTGTCTGGTTACAGTATATAAAGCTACCTTAAGAAAATTACAGGTGTTCTTTTTGATCCTATTAGTACCACGGTCAGGCAGCTAGACTATTTACATTTAGTACAGTGCGTCCTGCTCACAGTGTTCAGCTAGATCCGTTCCTGTTATCTTCCTACTGACAGGCAGGCTTGTCTGGTTACAGTATATAAAGCTACCTGAAGAAAATTACAGGTGTTCTTTTTGATCCTATTAGTACCACGGTCAGGCAGCTAGACTATTTACATTTAGTACAGTGTGTCCTGCTCACAGTGTTCAGCTAGATCCGTTCCTGTTATCTTCCTACTGACAGGCAGGCTTGTCTGGTTACAGTATATAAAGCTACCTGAAGAAAATTACAGGTGTTCTTTTTGATCCTATTAGTACCACGGTCAGGCAGCTAGACTATTTACATTTAGTACAGTGTGTCCTGCTCACAGTGTTCAGCTAGATCCGTTCCTGTTATCTTCCTACTGACAGGCAGGCTTGTCTGGTTACAGTATATAAAGCTACCTTAAGAAAATTACAGGTGTTCTTTTTGATCCTATTAGTACCACGGTCAGGCAGCTAGACTATTTACATTTAGTACAGTGTGTCCTGCTCACAGTGTTCAGCTAGATCCGTTCCTGTTATCTTCCTACTGACAGGCAGGCTTGTCTGGTTACAGTATATAAAGCTACCTTAAGAAAATTACAGGTGTTCTTTTTGATCCTATTAGTACCACGGTCAGGCAGCTAGACTATTTACATTTAGTACAGTGCGTCCTGCTCACAGTGTTCAGCTAGATCCGTTCCTGCTATATACATTTAGTGCAGTACGTCCTGCTCACAGTGTTCAGCTAGATCCGTTCCTGTTATCTTCCTACTGACAGGCAGGCTTGTCTGGTTACAGTATATAAAGCTACCTGAAGAAAATTACAGGTGTTCTATCCCAGCTTAGTGCAGCTACAGGCCATTAGTATGTCTGGAAGGCCAAGAAGGAGAGGCAGACAGTCACAAGCCAATAAGAGAGGGCAAGCAGGCTCTGTGTCTAGTGCTGGTCGTGGAGACGGTGCATCCTCATCAGCACGTGGCCATGGGACACGCTTGGCCTTTTTTTCGGCAGCTGGCCGTGTTGAGCCGCAACATGCGGAAGACTTGGTCGAGTGGATGACCAAGCCGTCCTCATCCTCCTCATCCTCTCTCACCCATGCCCAGGGTGCTTTGTCTGGCAAAGCAGCGGCCTCTTCCCTCAGCTCAATGTCATCAGTGACTCCTTCCCTAGCTCCACCATGTCCTCATGAGGATTCCCTCGAACTGTTTGACCACAGTGTTGGGTACATGCTCCAGGAGGATGCCCAGCGTTTGGAAGGCTCTGATGATGATACTGAGCTCAATGAAGGCAGTAACATGAGCACGGACAGAGGGGGTGCCCAAGAAGGACAGCAATCTGGCAGTCATGCTCCCCCTGCTGCAGCATACTGCCAGGTTTGCTCCAGTGATGAGGAGGGAGGGGATGATGAGGTCACTGACTCAACGTGGGTGCCTGATAGGAGAGAGGAGGAGGAGGAGGAGGAGGAGGAGGTGGCACATCACCAACTAGGCAGGATGCCCTCCAGGGGCCAGCCTAAGGGCAGCACATTGACTGCATCACACCCCAAAGCTCCACATGTGCAGGGCGCTGCAGTCTCTGCGCGTTATTCAAAAAGTTCTTTGGTGTGGGCCTTTTTTGAGACGAGTGCATCAGATCGCACCGCTGCTATTTGCAACATATGTCTCAAGCGTATCTCGCGTGGCCAAAACATCTCCCGCTTGGGTACCACATGCTTGACCAGACATATGTTGACCTGCCATGCAGTTCGTTGGCAAGCGTATCTGAAAGACCCACACCAAAGAACAAAGACGATCTCTCCTTGCTCCTCATCAGCTGAGATTTCCAACCCCACTAGACCTTCAGTCCTCTCTGAGACCTGCAGTGAGAGGAATGAAGGTGTAGAATTAGGTGTGTCACAGCCAAGTACTTGTGGGCAATCTGCTTTTGGTACACCGACGTCAGATTGTACCAGGCAAATTTCCCTGCCCCAGCTGCTGCACCGCCGAAAGAAGTTTGCTCCCAGCCATCCACATGCCCAGCGGTTGAATGCTAGCTTGGCAAAATTGCTAGCACTTCAACTGCTGCCTTTTCAGTTGGTAGACTCTGCCCCCTTCCGTGAGTTTGTGGAATGTGCGGTTCCTCAGTGGCAGGTACCCAAACGCCACTTTTTCTCACGGAAGGCGATTCCGGCTCTCTACCGGCATGTGGAAGGCAATGTCCATGCCTCGCTGGACAGGGCGGTCAGCGGTAAGGTGCATATTACCGCTGACTCATGGTCCAGCAGGCATGGACAGGGACGTTACTTAAGTTTCACGGCGCATTGGGTGACTCTGCTGGCAGCTGGGAAGGATGCAGGACAAGGTGCAGTAGTGTTGGAGGTTGTTCCGCCACCACGCCTCCAAAATGCTGATTGTGACACACCTCTCTCCTCCACCCCCTCCTCTTCTTCTTCCTCCATGGCCTCTTCCTCGGAACCAGCGGTGCTCCGTAGGCGTTCAAGGGGCTACGCAAGTACGCAGGCCAAAAGATGCCATGCGGTGCTTGAGCTGGTGTGCTTGGGGGACAGGAGCCACACTGGGGCAGAGGTTCTGTCAGCTCTGCAGGGGCAGGTTCAGAGGTGGTTGACGCCACGCCAACTTAAGGCAGGAATGGTGGTTTGCGACAATGGCACCAACCTCCTCTCTGCCCTCCGACAGGGACAACTGACCCATGTGCCCTGTTTGGCTCACGTCCTTAACTTGGTGGTGCAGCGGTTCTTGGGCAGGTACCCGGGCTTACAGGATGTCCTGAGGCAGGCCAGGAAAGTCTCTGTGCATTTCCGCCGGTCATATAATGCCAGTGCTCGGCTGACGGACCTCCAAAAGGAGTTTAACCTGCCCAAGAACCGCCTAATCTGTGACATGCCCACCAGGTGGAACTCGACGTTGGCCATGCTGCAGCGGCTGCACACGCAGCAGAGGGCCATCAATGAGTACCTGTGCGACTATGGCACCAGGACAGGGTCAGGGGACCTTGGTTTTTTTTCCCCACGCCAGTGGGCCATGATCAGGGATGCATGCACTGTCCTGTCACCATTCGAGGAGGCCACGAGGATGGTGAGCACTGACAGTGCATGCATCAGTGACACTGTCCCCCTTGTCCACCTGTTGGAGCACACGCTGCGTGGAATAATGGACAGGGCACTTGAGGCAGAACAGAGGCAGGAAGAGGAGGACTTCCTTAGCTCTCAAGGCCCCCTTTATCCAGACAGTGTTCCTGCGTGCCCGCCGATCACACAGGAAGAGGACGAGGAGGAGGAGGAGGAGGAGGAGGAAGATTGTGTCAGTATGGAGGTGGAGCCTGGCACTCAGCATCAGCAGTCTTTAAGGGATCAGTCCCAAGGAACACATGGACTTGTACGTGGCTGGGAGGAGGTGGCTGCGGACGTTGTTGTCCTTAGTGACCCAGAGGACTCCGGACCGAATGCCTCAGCAAACCTACGCTGCATGGCCTCCCTGATCCTGCAAAGCCTGCGTAAGGATCCTCGTATTCGTGGTATCAAGGAGAAGGACCAATACTGGCTGGCAACCCTCCTTGATCCACGTTACAAGGGTAAGGTTGCGGACCTTATCTTGCCATCGCAGAGGGAGCAGAGGATGAAACATCTTCGGGAGGCCTTGCAGAAAGGTCTGTGCAACGCGTTCCCAGAGACTGGGAGGTTACAAACTCCTGTTTCTGGACAACGTGTTGCTGAGGCTTCGGTCAGTCAAAGAAGGAGCGGTGGAGAAGGTGGCCGTCTGACCGATGCGTTCAGACAATTTTTTGGTCCGCAGCCCCAAGGTATGATCGGTTCCAGCAACCATCGCCAGCGTCTGTTTTACATGGTGCAGGAATACCTAGGGGCAAGATCAGACTTGGACACCTTTCCCACCGAAAATCCTCTGGGTTACTGGGTCTTGAGGATGGATCACTGGCCAGAGCTTGCACAGTATGCAATTGAGCTACTGGCCTGTCCTGCATCCAGCGTTCTTTCGGAACGCACATTCAGTGCTGCTGGAGGCGTGGTAACCGATCACAGGGTGCGTCTGTCCACCGACTCGGTCGATCGGCTGACCTTCATAAAAATGAATCAGTCTTGGATCACCACCAGCTACCAAGCACCTGATGCAGATGTAACCGAATAATTTTTTTTGAAATCTCAGATCCCTTCAAAGACTGCCTATGCTGATGCTGAGTGACTATCCCTGAGTAATTATCCTCTTCCTCCTCAATCATCACGCTGATAGCTTGTAAGAACATTTTTGGTTCTGGGCGCCACCACCAGTGCCTAAGGCACAATTTTTCAGCCCCTGTTTAACAGGGGCGTGTAATTACAATTTTTGATGCAATACTTTGCAGCAGGGCTTGTTCCTGCGTTTCAACTAGAGTGTCTGTGAGGGGTTGCAGTGTTGTGGCACCAGCACCAGTGCCTAAGACCCAATTTTTCTGCCCCTGTCTAACAGGGGCGTGTAATTACAATTTTTGATGCAATACTTTGCAGCAGGGCTCGTTCCTGCGTTCCAACTAGAGTGTCTGTGAGGGGTTGCAGTGTTGTGGCACCAGCACCAGTGCCTAAGGCCTAATTTTTCAGCTCCTGTTCAACAGGGGCATGTAATTACAATTCTTGATCTAATATTTCACAGCAGGGCCCTGTGAGGGCTTACAGTGTTTTGGCCACAGCAACACCTAAGGCCCAAATTTCTGCTGAGTATATAGGGCAGGACCCTACCTTCAAACATCTAACTTACAAACGACTCCTACTTGCAAACGGTAGGAGACAACAGGAAGTGAGATGAAATCTACCCCTAAGGAAGGGAAATTCTCTCCTGTAAGAGTTAATATGGGAAAACAATTTCTCCTTTCCACTGATGCTTTCCAATCCTTGTTCCACAAAAAAACCCAAATTTTCAAAAAACATTTTTCATTGGGACAAAAAAGTGAGGTGAAATCTTCTGAAGAGGAGGAAAGACGCAAAACAAATGTCACAGGGGTGATAACCCTTCCCTATGTTTTCCAAAAAGCTTAGAAAAGATTTTTTGGCTGGAGCTAAACACATTAAAAATGTTCAAAATTACAAACAGATTCTACTTAACAACAAACCTACAGTCCCTGTCTTGTTTGCACCGCCTGTATACTGCTGTTCAGAGTATATAGGGCCTGGTGGCCCCACACCTTTCCTTATTTTAATTTGGGTGTGGGGTTCCCCTTAATATCCATACAAGACCCAAAGGGCCTGGTAATGGACTGGGGGGTACCCATGCCGTTTGTCTCACTGATTTTCATCCATATTGCCATGACCCGACATGACATTAAACCCGCAAGCAGTTTTAAATGAGATTTTTTCCTTTAAAAATGACATTTGGTGCAGGGACTGTTCTAAACATGGGAAACACGCGTCACTTTACAGGCATACTATAGACACCCCCCAGGTACGATATTTAAAGGAATATTTCACTTTTTTTTTTTTACTTTAAGCATCATTAAAATCACTGCTCCCGAAAAAACGGCCGTTTTTAAAAGTTTTTTTTGCATTGATACATGTCCCCTGGGGTAGGACCCGGGTCCCCAAACCCTTTTTAGGACAATACCATGCAAATTAGCCTTTAAAATGAGCACTTTTGATTTCGAACGTTCGAGTCCCATAGACGTCAATGGGGTTCTAACGTTCGTGCGAACTTGCGGTCCGTTCGCGGGTTCTGGTGCGAACCGAACCGGGGGGTGTTCGGCTCATCCCTAGTCTTGACTCTATTTTCTATTCATTTCACAACGTATGGTGGTGAATAAGTGTGACTTTTCATGGAAAACACAAAATTGTTTGGGTGACCCCAAACTTTTGAACGGTAGTGTATATATATATATAAAATACACAAATAATACAGCCAATCAGAATCAATGAATCAGATCACAAGGTGGTTTGGCTGGTGACAGGGCAGAGGGGGGTCAGCTGGTAACAAACATGCAAATCGGGAGTCACAATAACCAGTGAGGGAATGGCCTGAAAATCCCAACCAATAGCCCACTTGCTCATAAGGATCATGTGGAAATGAAACATACATTAGCGGCAAACACTGCATGTAGAAAGCCCGCGAAAACAGACTGTTAATAGCTGTTGTGGGTCTCTGCCCAATCAGGCATCCAAAAGTCAGACATGTGCGTGGCGTAATGATGCACCACGTGCGGATGTCAACAAAAACCACGTGGCCCCGCCGCTCGGCTGCGGCCACGTGACTGAGGGCGTCAGCAGTGCAGGAACATGTGCGGCCTGATGACGCATCCCGCAGAGACAATAATAAAAGACACATGACCACGTCGTCAGACATCGGTCATGTAAACTAAAAGACGCCAATGACATGCCTCCGCAGGACGGCCCGGCATGTATAATGCACCGGGAACGTCCGTCTCAGAGGCACATGCCTGCGTTACAAGCCCTGATTGGGTGACACCTGGAAACAGCCACCGATAATCTCAGCTACTGTGCACAGGTGTCACCCAGGCAAAACCCGCACGCATGGTGATATGTCTAAAAAGGAATGAACATAGCCACATAGATTATGTCCAGCCATGTCAGGGATAGGGATGAGCCGAACACCCCCCGGTTCGGTTCGCACCAGAACCCGCGAACGGACCGAAAGTTCGCACGAACGTTAGAACCCCATTGACGTCTATGGGACTCGAACGTTCGAAATCAAAAGTGCTCATTTTAAAGGCTAATTTGCATGGTATTGTCCTAAAAAGGGTTTGGGGACCCGGGTCCTACCCCAGGGGACATGTATCAATGCAAAAAAAACTTTTAAAAACGGCCGTTTTTTCGGGAGCAGTGATTTTAATGATGCTTAAAGTAAAAAAAAAAAAGTGAAATATTCCTTTAAATATCGTACCTGGGGGGTGTCTATAGTATGCCTGTAAAGTGACGCGTGTTTCCCATGTTTAGAACAGTCCCTGCACCAAATGTCATTTTTAAAGGAAAAAATCTCATTTAAAACTGCTTGCGGGTTTAATGTCATGTCGGGTCCTGGCAATATGGATGAAAATCAGTGAGACAAACGGCATGGGTACCCCCCAGTCCATTACCAGGCCCTTTGGGTCTTGTATGGATATTAAGGGGAACCCCGCACCCAAATTAAAATAAGGAAAGGTCCCTATATACTCTGAACAGCAGTATACAGGCGGTGCAAACAAGACAGGGACTGTAGGTTTGTTGTTAAGTAGAATCTCTTTGTAATTTTGAACATTTTTAATGTGTTTAGCTCCAGCCAAAAAATCTTTTCTAAGCTTTTTGGAAAACATAGGGAAGGGTTATCACCCCTGTGACATTTGTTTTGTGTCTTTCCTCCTCTTCAGAAGATTTCACCTCACTTTTTTGTCCCAATGAAAAATGTTTTTTGAAAATTTGGGTTTTTTTGTGGAACAAGGATTGGAAAGCATCAGTGGAAAGGAGAAATTGTTTTCCCATATTAACTCTTACATGAGAGAATTTCCCTTCCTATGGGTAGATTTCATCTCACTTCCTGTTGTCTCCTTCCGTTTGCAAGTAGGAGTCGTTTGTAAGTTAGATGTTTGAAAGTAGGGTCCTGCCCTATATACTCAGCAGAAATTTGGGCCTTAGGTGTTGCTGTGGCCAAAACACTGTAAGCCCTCACAGGGCCCTGCTGTGAAATATTAGATCAAGAATTGTAATTACATGCCCCTGTTGAACAGGAGCTGAAAAATTAGGCCTTAGGCACTGGTGCTGGTGCCACAACACTGCAACCCCTCACAGACACTCTAGTTGGAACGCAGGAACGAGCACTGCTGCAAAGTATTGCATCAAAAATTGTAATTACACGCCCCTGTTAGACAGGGGCAGAAAAATTGGGCCTTAGGCACTGGTGCTGGTGCCACAACACTGCAACCCCTCACAGACACTCTAGTTGGAACGCAGGAACGAGCACTGCTGCAAAGTATTGCATCAAAAATTGTAATTACACGCCCCTGTTAGACAGGGGCAGAAAAATTGGGCCTTAGGCACTGGTGCTGGTGCCACAACACTGCAACCCCTCACAGACACTCTAGTTGGAACGCAGGAACGAGCACTGCTGCAAAGTATTGCATCAAAAATTGTAATTACACGCCCCTGTTAGACAGGGGCAGAAAAATTGGGCCTTAGGCACTGGTGGTGGCGCCCAGAACCAAAAATGTTCTTACAAGCTATCAGCGTGATGATTGAGGAGGAAGAGGATAATTACTCAGGGATAATCACTCAGCATCAACATAGGCAGTCTTTGAAGGGATCTGAAAAAAATTTTTCAGTTACATCAGCATCAGGTGCTTGGTAGCTGGTGGTGATCCAAGACTGATTCATTTTTATGAAGGTCAGCCGATCGACCGAGTCAGTGGACAGACGCACCCTGTGATCGGTTACCACGCCTCCAGCAGCACTGAATGTACGTTCCGAAAGAACGCTGGATGCAGGACAGGCCAGTAGCTCAATTGCATACTGTGCAAGCTCTGGCCAGTGATCCATCCTCAAGACCCAGTAACCCAGAGGATTTTCGGTGGGAAAGGTGTCCAAGTCTGATCTTGCCCCTAGGTATTCCTGCACCATGTAAAACAGACGCTGGCGATGGTTGCTGGAACCGATCATACCTTGGGGCTGCGGACCAAAAAATTGTCTGAACGCATCGGTCAGACGGCCACCTTCTCCACCGCTCCTTCTTTGACTGACCGAAGCCTCAGCAACACGTTGTCCAGAAACAGGAGTTTGTAACCTCCCAGTCTCTGGGAACGCGTTGCACAGACCTTTCTGCAAGGCCTCCCGAAGATGTTTCATCCTCTGCTCCCTCTGCGATGGCAAGATAAGGTCCGCAACCTTACCCTTGTAACGTGGATCAAGGAGGGTTGCCAGCCAGTATTGGTCCTTCTCCTTGATACCACGAATACGAGGATCCTTACGCAGGCTTTGCAGGATCAGGGAGGCCATGCAGCGTAGGTTTGCTGAGGCATTCGGTCCGGAGTCCTCTGGGTCACTAAGGACAACAACGTCCGCAGCCACCTCCTCCCAGCCACGTACAAGTCCATGTGTTCCTTGGGACTGATCCCTTAAAGACTGCTGATGCTGAGTGCCAGGCTCCACCTCCATACTGACACAATCTTCCTCCTCCTCCTCCTCCTCCTCCTCGTCCTCTTCCTGTGTGATCGGCGGGCACGCAGGAACACTGTCTGGATAAAGGGGGCCTTGAGAGCTAAGGAAGTCCTCCTCTTCCTGCCTCTGTTCTGCCTCAAGTGCCCTGTCCATTATTCCACGCAGCGTGTGCTCCAACAGGTGGACAAGGGGGACAGTGTCACTGATGCATGCACTGTCAGTGCTCACCATCCTCGTGGCCTCCTCGAATGGTGACAGGACAGTGCATGCATCCCTGATCATGGCCCACTGGCGTGGGGAAAAAAAACCAAGGTCCCCTGACCCTGTCCTGGTGCCATAGTCGCACAGGTACTCATTGATGGCCCTCTGCTGCGTGTGCAGCCGCTGCAGCATGGCCAACGTCGAGTTCCACCTGGTGGGCATGTCACAGATTAGGCGGTTCTTGGGCAGGTTAAACTCCTTTTGGAGGTCCGTCAGCCGAGCACTGGCATTATATGACCGGCGGAAATGCACACAGACTTTCCTGGCCTGCCTCAGGACATCCTGTAAGCCCGGGTACCTGCCCAAGAACCGCTGCACCACCAAGTTAAGGACGTGAGCCAAACAGGGCACATGGGTCAGTTGTCCCTGTCGGAGGGCAGAGAGGAGGTTGGTGCCATTGTCGCAAACCACCATTCCTGCCTTAAGTTGGCGTGGCGTCAACCACCTCTGAACCTGCCCCTGCAGAGCTGACAGAACCTCTGCCCCAGTGTGGCTCCTGTCCCCCAAGCACACCAGCTCAAGCACCGCATGGCATCTTTTGGCCTGCGTACTTGCGTAGCCCCTTGAACGCCTACGGAGCACCGCTGGTTCCGAGGAAGAGGCCATGGAGGAAGAAGAAGAGGAGGGGGTGGAGGAGAGAGGTGTGTCACAATCAGCATTTTGGAGGCGTGGTGGCGGAACAACCTCCAACACTACTGCACCTTGTCCTGCATCCTTCCCAGCTGCCAGCAGAGTCACCCAATGCGCCGTGAAACTTAAGTAACGTCCCTGTCCATGCCTGCTGGACCATGAGTCAGCGGTAATATGCACCTTACCGCTGACCGCCCTGTCCAGCGAGGCATGGACATTGCCTTCCACATGCCGGTAGAGAGCCGGAATCGCCTTCCGTGAGAAAAAGTGGCGTTTGGGTACCTGCCACTGAGGAACCGCACATTCCACAAACTCACGGAAGGGGGCAGAGTCTACCAACTGAAAAGGCAGCAGTTGAAGTGCTAGCAATTTTGCCAAGCTAGCATTCAACCGCTGGGCATGTGGATGGCTGGGAGCAAACTTCTTTCGGCGGTGCAGCAGCTGGGGCAGGGAAATTTGCCTGGTACAATCTGACGTCGGTGTACCAAAAGCAGATTGCCCACAAGTACTTGGCTGTGACACACCTAATTCTACACCTTCATTCCTCTCACTGCAGGTCTCAGAGAGGACTGAAGGTCTAGTGGGGTTGGAAATCTCAGCTGATGAGGAGCAAGGAGAGATCCTCTTTGTTCTTTGGTGTGGGTCTTTCAGATACACTTGCCAACGAACTGCATGGCAGGTCAACATATGTCTGGTCAAGCATGTGGTACCCAAGCGGGAGATGTTTTGGCCACGCGAGATACGCTTGAGACATATGTTGCAAATAGCAGCGGTGCGATCTGATGCACTCGTCTCAAAAAAGGCCCACACCAAAGAACTTTTTGAATAACGCGCAGAGACTGCAGCGCCCTGCACATGTGGAGCTTTGGGGTGTGATGCAGTCAATGTGCTGCCCTTAGGCTGGCCCCTGGAGGGCATCCTGCCTCGTTGGTGATGTGCCGCCTCCTCCTCCTCCTCCTCCTCCTCTCTCCTATCAGGCACCCACGTTGAGTCAGTGACCTCATCATCCCCTCCCTCCTCATCACTGGAGCAAACCTGGCAGTATGCTGCAGCAGGGGGAGCATGACTGCCAGATTGCTGTCCTTCTTGGGCACCCCCTCTGTCCGTGCTCATGTTACTGCCTTCATCGAGCTCAGTATCATCATCAGAGCCTTCCAAACGCTGGGCATCCTCCTGGAGCATGTACCCAACACTGTGGTCAAACAGTTCGAGGGAATCCTCATGAGGACATGGTGGAGCTAGGGAAGGAGTCACTGATGACATTGAGCTGAGGGAAGAGGCCGCTGCTTTGCCAGACAAAGCACCCTGGGCATGGGTGAGAGAGGATGAGGAGGATGAGGACGGCTTGGTCATCCACTCGACCAAGTCTTCCGCATGTTGCGGCTCAACACGGCCAGCTGCCGAAAAAAAGGCCAAGCGTGTCCCATGGCCACGTGCTGATGAGGATGCACCGTCTCCACGACCAGCACTAGACACAGAGCCTGCTTGCCCTCTCTTATTGGCTTGTGACTGTCTGCCTCTCCTTCTTGGCCTTCCAGACATACTAATGGCCTGTAGCTGCACTAAGCTGGGATAGAACACCTGTAATTTTCTTCAGGTAGCTTTATATACTGTAACCAGACAAGCCTGCCTGTCAGTAGGAAGATAACAGGAACGGATCTAGCTGAACACTGTGAGCAGGACACACTGTACTAAATGTAAATAGTCTAGCTGCCTGACCGTGGTACTAATAGGATCAAAAAGAACACCTGTAATTTTCTTCAGGTAGCTTTATATACTGTAACCAGACAAGCCTGCCTGTCAGTAGGAAGATAACAGGAACGGATCTAGCTGAACACTGTGAGCAGGACGCACTGCACTGAATGTAAATAGCAGGAACGGATCTAGCTGAACACTGTGAGCAGGACGCACTGCACTGAATGTAAATAGCAGGAACGGATCTAGCTGAACACTGTGAGCAGGACGCACTGCACTGAATGTAAATAGCAGGAACGGATCTAGCTGAACACTGTGAGCAGGACGCACTGCACTGAATGTAAATAGCAGGAACGGATCTAGCTGAACACTGTGAGCAGGACGCACTGCACTGAATGTAAATAGCAGGAACGGATCTAGCTGAACACTGTGAGCAGGACGCACTGCACTGAATGTAAATAGCAGGAACGGATCTAGCTGAACACTGTGAGCAGGACGCACTGCACTGAATGTAAATAGCAGGAACGGATCTAGCTGAACACTGTGAGCAGGACGCACTGCACTGAATGTAAATAGCAGGAACGGATCTAGCTGAACACTGTGAGCAGGACGCACTGCACTGAATGTAAATAGCAGGAACGGATCTAGCTGAACACTGTGAGCAGGACGCACTGCACTGAATGTAAATAGCAGGAACGGATCTAGCTGAACACTGTGAGCAGGACGCACTGCACTGAATGTAAATAGCAGGAACGGATCTAGCTGGACACTGTGAGCAGGACGCACTGCACTGAATGTAAATAGCAGGAACGGATCTAGCTGAACACTGTGAGCAGGACGCACTGCACTGAATGTAAATAGCAGGAACGGATCTAGCTGAACACTGTGAGCAGGACGCACTGCACTGAATGTCAATAGCAGGAACGGATCTAGCTGAACACTGTGAGCAGGACGCACTGCACTGAATGTAAATAGCAGGAACGGATCTAGCTGAACACTGTGAGCAGGACGCACTGCACTGAATGTAAATAGCAGGAACGGATCTAGCTGAACACTGTGAGCAGGACGCACTGCACTGAATGTAAATAGCAGGAACGGATCTAGCTGAACACTGTGAGCAGGACGCACTGCACTGAATGTAAATAGCAGGAACGGATCTAGCTGAACACTGTGAGCAGGACGCACTGCACTGAATGTAAATAGCAGGAACGGATCTAGCTGAACACTGTGAGCAGGACGCACTGCACTGAATGTAAATAGCAGGAACGGATCTAGCTGAACACTGTGAGCAGGACACACTGCACTAAATAGTCTAGATAGAAGATAACAGGAACGGATCTAGCTAAACTGAATACAGTGTATATATATATATGCAACACCTGGGATGCATATATATACACAATACACTGTAAGTGCAGCTAACTGACTGACTGTTCTGCCTAATCTATCTAACTCAAATCAAATGACACTGTCTCTCTCTCTCTCTATCTCTCAGCACACCGGAACACACACTACACAGGGCCGCCGTGCAGGCGGCCTTATATAGTGTGGGGTGTGTACTAAATCCCCTGAGCCATAATTGGCCAAAGCCACCCTGGCTTTGGCCAATTACAGCTCTCTCTACTGACGGCGCTGTGATTGGCCAAGCATGCGGGTCATAGTGCATGCTTGGCCAATCATCAGCCAGCAATGCACTGCGATGCCGCAGTGAATTATGGGCCGTGACGCGCCACACGAATTTGGCGCGAACGGCCCATATCGTTCGCAATTCGACGGACGGTCGAACAGCCGATGTTCGAGTCGAACATGGGTTCGACTCGAACACGAAGCTCATCCCTAGTCAGGGATATCGAAGTGAGTTACCACATCTAATTGACAAATAATTCCAGGTAATAATATAAGTAAGATCCCAACTCGTAAGAAATACAAAAAATATGAAAAAACCTAAATGGACACTAGACAAATAAAATTATAATCAGATAAATGAAAAAATTCTAAATATAAAACGCATGAAGATTGCATATATAGAATACATGACACATATGTAAAAATAATAACATATACATATATATATATATATATATATATATATATATATATATATACAAAAGAGAAATAGACAAGGTATTAATAAAATGCTATATCTGAAACTCCAAATTGTACCAAATATGGAGATAAAAAATATACGAAATGTATATAATGAAAAGGACATATAGCGTATATAATCAGGAGCCAAAGAAAACAACAAAAATAATCGGAGGCACTGATAAAATACAATCGCTAACCAGAAAGATATCTATTTATTAAGACAAATCGTGTGTTGTATAGAAACACTAGGCCTGATTAATGAAAGAGTTGATGTCCCATTCGACATTCATCCCGTAAGCCGAATAGGACCGCAACTCAAATATCAAATAAGTCTCAAGTCTAAAGACACCACGGACACGAGATTCGCCCCTCCAATTGGGGACAAATTTGTCAATCACTAAAAACTGTGTGCCCGTAGGGTCTCGATTGTGATGTATCGAATAATGTCTAGGGACTGTATGGTTAGTCTTGCCCGACTGAATATTGGCGAGATGCTCACCTACTCGAACAGAAAAAGTTCTTTTAGTACGACCCACGTTTTGCTTTTTGCATGGACATGTTAAAAGATAAACGACGTATTGAGTGGCACAAGTGGTGAAATGTTTCATAGGATATGTCCGTTGCGTAGCCGTGGATTGAAAGGTCTCAGTTTTGCGTCTACCGCTAGTATTGTGGAGACATACCCTGCACTTCCTACAAGGGAAAAAACCTTTACAGTCTTGAAAGAATGAAATGTTTCTGGGTGGGTCAATGATTTTAGGAGCAACTTGTCCTTGGATGGATCGGGCTCCCCGGAAAACAACTCCTGCCTGTTCAGGAATGTCAGGTCCCAAAAATCTGTCATTTCGAAGGACACCCCAGTCTTTTTTAAAGATACTGCAAATTTGTCTTGCTTGGACTGAATAGGTGGCAAAATAATAACTGACTAATAATAACTAACAATTAAATTATAGGTATTGGAATTTCCTTTCAAATTTGGCTCTTAGTGAACGTAATGAATACAAATTTATCTGAAGTTACGAATTATCTAAAATAAAGAATGCCACATTTAAACAATTGGAACAGAACTACCGTATTTATCGGCGTATAACACGCACCCCAATTTAGGAGGGAATTTTAAGGAAAAAAAAACTTTTAGGAGGGAAGTTGAAGGGAAAAAAACTTACATTTAAATGCCCATCATTGCAGCCTTCTCAGTGCAGCCTTCTCAGTGCAGCCTTGCCCCAGTGCAGCCATGTCAGTGCAGCCATGTCAGTTCAGCCATGTCAGTGCAGCCATGTCAGTGCAGCCATGTCAGTGCAGCCATGTCAGTGCAGCCTTGTCAGTGCAGCCTTGTCAGTGCAGCCTTCCCCAGTGTCCATTGCAGCCTTGCCCCAGTGCAGCCTTGCCCTAGTGCAGACTTGCCCCAGTGCAGCCTTGCAGCTCGCTGAGCTTCAAAATCGCCGACCGTGATTTGAAAATGGCGCCGCCGGCGCCGAAATACACAGCCGGTCCTCGGCTCTTCTCGGCGGCTCTCATTCACTTTCGGCTCCACTCGGGATGGGCGTGACGGTGAGCGGAGCTATCCGAACCTAGCCGAGTACACTCGGCTAGGTTCAGGCGGCGCTCGAGTGAAGCCGAAAGTGGCCGAGAAGAGCCGAGGACCGACACTGTGTATTTCGGCGCCGGCGGCGCCATTTTCAAATCGCGGTCGGCGATTTTTTAGATCTGACAGGTCAGGATCGCAGGGGATCGGCGTATAACACGCACCCACGATTTCCCCCTGATTTTAAGGGGGAAAAAGTGCGTGTTATACGCCGATAAATATGGTAAATAATAATAAATAATACATTTTTATTATTATTATTATTTATTATTATTAATTTGTTACATTCCATTTGTTTAGATACAGCATTCGTTATTACGCATAATTCATAACTTCGGATAAATTCATATTCGTTACGTTCACTAACAGCCAAATTTGAAAGGAAATTCCAATACCTATAATTTAATAGTTAGTAATAGTTAGGTTATTATTAATTATTCATTGCAGATTTTAGAATTTTCGGGTTTTTGAATTTTTGGATTTTCATTCTTATAGTTGGATTTCCATATTTTTTTGGTTTTCGAATTTCGAATTTCCGAATTTTCGAACTTTGAATTTCCGAATTTTTTCCACTTCTGCTGGAATCGCCTAAGCGAATCCACCAGAATCCCCCCTCCCTCCCAAAACCATTGCACAGAGCAGATAAGAATAAGATGCATGTTATTATTATTATTATTTTTATTATTTCCTTTAGAAAATTATTTATTTTTTTGCAAAAAGTGGACTTAGCCTTTTAGCAGTGTCCATCCTGTACATTTCTCCCAGATAAGTAAAAATTGCATCATTCTTTTCTTCTATTGTCACAGCACAAGACAAAGTCCTCGAATCTCATTCAGTGAATGGAAGAGTAGTAGCTCAATTGATTAAATGAGACTTTGCACGGCTTCCGTAGACTCTGACCGGAGTGCTGATTATGTAGATTATCCAGGATCAAAACAAGTTTCAGCAGCTGTCAAGATGTGTTCTCTTGTTATGATCGCTGCTTGTTTCTGGGCTCATGTATGAGCGTACTCTTCTGATTTGAGCTTTATTGATAAATCCAGCCTTGTCTAGGTGATGAAAACTAGCAGAGAAAATTTATGAACTTCGGCTTCTAAAGCTACAGCAATGCCTGAGACTGTGGGATCCTTGATGGGAACTTTCTGCTCTGTAAGTTGAAATTTTACACAGTGGCTGTGGGCCAGCATTCTATTTTATTCAGGTCACGATGCTGTTGCTCACCATGAACACAAATCCTCTTTACACGCGATCTTGGGAAAGGGTTAATGCAGCTGAAAGCTTTAGTTAGGGAAGGAATTTGTATGGAAAGCTCTTCACTTATGTTGAGGAATGTCACTGCCTTGTGCAGATCTCCTTACCTGCAAAGAAAAAATAGCATATCATTTAGGACTGTGCATTGAGGTTACATGTCAGCAGTTACTGTGACCATTGTCCAGAATTTACCCACTGTTTAGACTGGCTTGCAAAACAGTAGCTAGACATTGACTTGTGTGCATGGACTATGATACCTGTGACAAGAAAGCAAAAAAAAAAAAAAAAAAAGTATACAGTATGAAAATCTTTTACTATATGATCACATTATGAACTACTAGGGAATGCAAATGACATCCTAAATGTTTTTTACAGCAGTAATATGTGTCTGATTAACACAGTAATTTATCAAGAGTGACTTTACAGTGTCTATGTTTGTTTTTTATTTTACAGCAGTGGAGTTGCTTAGTGATTAGTGAAGAGATCCCTTGGGTTCGTTAGAAACAGATGTTTGTTTCACTCTGCACAATAGTCTATAGAGATTGTAAATTTTATACTGTTTATTTAGAATTTAGTAAGTCATTTGAGCACTCAAATACGTTTGGGTTTATAAAGCAATTCCACTTAAATATCACCTTCAATTCTGCTTCTCTGCTTCAGTCTATTCGTAAATCATTTAAAGGCAAATCAAGAACCAGCCCAGCACCTTCACAGTGCCCCAAAAATTAGTAGTGGCAGTAGCACAAGAGGCTACGAGATGGGTGCAATGGGGATCCGAGCAACAACATACCACTAGTTTTTATATTACTACTGAGCTGACAATATCCCTCTCTTTCCATGCTTTGTCTCCCTGCCTAGCTGTGGAGGGAGTGTCCACTCAATGGTTCAATATGGGAGCTGGAATACCCAGATGGAGAGGAGTGGTGCAATGCGTGTTTGTTTCACTAGCACACTTAGAGCTCTATTTATTGACATAGTCTTCCGAGTTAGTCAAGAGGAAAGACTCAGGAGGATAGCATCAAGAAAAAGAAAAAAACTGGAATGCTTAAAGGAGAAGTATCGCTAAAGCTATCTTGGCTATACTTCTACTGAGGTTCACAGGAATGCATTTTGTTCTGCACTCCTGTGACTCATTTTCATGTGACAGTGGGCTTAAGCTTGAAGTCACAGAGGCGGTCCAGGCTCTGAAAAGATCCTCATCATATGGTCAGGATCTGCACAGATGCCTGGACAAGTAACTGGCTCAGGCTTTCAGCAAGCCGCTGAGAGCCTGAGCCAGACGGTCCCATCCCCTCCACAGCTCAGCGCTCCAGTGAGCATTCGAAGGGCAGAGCAGAGAGCCGGTGACTGATAGTCACCGGCTCTCTGCTCACTGAAGGCTTCTCAGTCTTAGACCTGGTGGGGGACAGATGCAGCATCCATCTAGGTGAGTATAAAGGTTTTTTTGTTTTTTTTTTTTGTTTTTTTTTTACAAGCCTATACTTCTCTTTTAAAGCAAAAGAAGGAAAGTTTAAGTTTGAAAGCAAAATTTTGCATGTTGATCTTTTCTTCATGTGTCACTGCAACATTGTGAGTGACGGAGGTCATCTAAAGTGTATGTCAACAAAATAAATCTAAAAAAAAATATGACATACATCTCTGCAATAAATGCAGATTTTCCCCATGTTTTATCCATTTAAAGGGTAAAGAAACTTTACCACAAAATGTATTTTTAATTTTGCCCTCACTTGCCTCAGTAAGTCTTTACTGTCCACCCCAATCGCTATAGTTACCTAGATCTCCCACTGACACCCACACATTTTGGCCCCATTGGCTCCTATGCACCTACCTTCCCCACAGAAGCCTGATAAGGTCTGATGAACCCCAAACTGAATGGGGGAAATAGAGAAGTCATACTGAGCACATCGCCCCCCTCATTTCAAATACATTTGATAAACCACAGACCAGCTCGGAGCCCAGTTGGCAGAAAAAAGGCCAAGCTTAAAGCAAAGCAGACATGTCATGAACCTACATTAGCAGGAGCTTCAAAAGACTCCTAGTTATGGCGTAAAATGGCCAGAATGTAAACAGTCTGCAGAATAGTTTGATCAATACACATTCCGAGTCTGGTTTTTTTGAACTATCAGAGACAAATTCTGTCCATATTTCATAATTCTTACTGTGATGACGTTACCTTCATAAAAATTGATTACACAAATGTATAAGAAGATACCAAAGATGCCTACACTACAAGATCCAGAAGGAAGATGGGACACATTACAATTATATGAGAGAGGCAAGCAAGTGTAGTAGCTTAGAATTCCGTCTACATTGTTCAATGTTGTGGGATGGCAGTGGTGAGAGCTGGAACCAACTATCCAACATCTGCTGCTTTGAAACCCCCAAACAAATTTGAACAGGGAGAAGTGCTATGGGCACAGGGTCCCTTGGGGGATGTAATAATTTCTGGTAATAATTCTTTAATGCCTGTTTTGTAATATCTTTTCTGTAAATATTTGTCAGTAATCTCTACTTGATGTGATTGTAGCCGTATTAGTGCAATTGTGACAGAGAAAATTGAGTACTGTCTGTGATACTTTTTTTATTTGCACTAACATACAATTTTTCAGGACAAGCTTTCAGGGTATGCCCCCTTCTTCAAGGTCCAAGCAGTACTGATTCACAAATTTTTAAGCAGAATATTAAAAAAAACAAAAAACACATCTCTGAGGGAAAGGCGAGAGAAAAAAAAAAAGAGAAAAACAAATACATACAAATCAATGGTAATAAGGATAGCAGCAGAGTTAGTGATATAAGACGGAGGGAGAGCAATAGAATGGAGGGGGGGGGGGGGGGGGGGATGCTAGTCACAGTGGGGGTCGTAAAACATTGGTATAATGGGTAAGGAAACCAATATCTAAATTCAGGCCCTTATTTTTTGTGTCAAAAAAATTCTCATTCTTAGTTCAAACATTTTCCTTTCCTGGATAGTTCTGAAATTCCCTTTAAGAACTAAAACATTGAGGTCTTCTATAGTGTGGTCCGGCTGTGGGAAGTGATGTCCCACAGGTGTGTATAACTGTTTTCTTTATGTTCCTTGATGGTATGTCTGTGCAAATTCATCCTCGCTTGCAACTTCTGTCCTGTTTCACCAACATAAGATCCTTTGCTGCACCTCATTGGATGAGGTACACAACATTACTGGAGGTACAGTTGTAAGATCCCATGATCAATCTATCCAAAATCCCAGATCAATCTATCCAAAAGTGTTGCACACACACACAGTGGCGTCACTAGGGTTGGTGTCACCCGGTGCTGAAAAAATTGGTGTCACCCCCCTCCCCCCGCTCTCCACCAAATATAGTCCCCCCTCAGTACAGACCCCCCTCCGCTAACTACAGATCCCGCAGTATAGATCCCCCTCCCTCAGTATAGATTACCCTCACTAAGAACAGACCTCCACCCTCAGTGCAGACCCCCCCATCAGTATAGACTTCCAATCTCAGTGCAGACCCCCCATCAGGGTAGAATCCACCCTCTTAGTGTATAGAATATAGAATTCCCCTTAGTGCAGACCCCCATCAGTATAGAATTCCCCTTAGTGCAGACCCCCCATCAGTATGGAACCCCCCTTAATGCAGACCCCCATCAGTATAGAATTCCCCTTAGTGCAGACCCCCCATCAGTATAGAATCCCCCTTAGTGCAGACCCCCATCAGTATAGAATCCCCCTTAGTGCAGACCCCATCAGTATAGAATCCCCTTAGTGCAGACCCCCATCAGTATAGAACCCCCCTTAGTGCAGACCCCCCATCAGTATAGAATCCCCCTTAGTGCAGACCCTCCCATCACTATAGAATCCCCCTTAGTGCAGACCCCCATCAGTATAGAATTCCCCTTACTGCAGACCCCCCATCAGTATAGAATTCCCCTTAGTGCAGACCCCCATCAGTATAGAATTCCCCTTAGTGCAGACCCCCATCAGTATAGAATCCCCCTTAGTGCAGACCCCCATCAGTATAGAATCCCCCTTAGTGCAGACCCCCCCATCAGTATAGAATCCCCCTTAGTGCAGACCCCCCCATCAGTATAGAACCCCCCTTAGTGCAGACCCCCCCATCAGTATAGAACCCCCCTTAGTGCAGACCCCCATCAGTATAGAATCCCCCTTAGTGCAGACCCCCATCAATATAGAATTCCCCTTAGTGCAGACCCCCATCAATATAGAATTCCCCTTAGTGCAGGCCCCCATCAGTATAGAATCCCCCCCATTTAGTACAGACACCCCATCAGTATAAGCACCCCTCTCCCCTCCCATAGCGCCCCCCCTGCACATGTCCATCTACTAATCTACTTATAGAGTGTACAGACCTCAGAACAGTGTGGCCGCGGATTTATACACACAGAGGTGTGTGTGTCACTCTGGCTCCTCCTCCTCACTGGATGTAAACAGAGGAGGAGGCAGCTTCAGTCCGCTCCACGGGGCACACAGAGTGAGCGAGAGGCACAGGGCAGCGGGCGGCGTCAGTGGTTCTGCTATACACGGGTGTCACCCCTCTGGCGGGTGTCACCCGGGTGCGGCCCCCACCCCCCGCCCCCACATTGGAACGCCACTGCACACACAAATGGGACCTTCAATATCATGGGATCTTACAACTGTACCTCCAGTAATGTTGTGTACCTCATCCAATGCAAAATGTTCAGCAAAGGATCTTATGTTGGTGAAACAGGACAGAAGTTGCAAGCGAGAATGAATTTGCACAGACATACCAACAAGGAACATAAAGAAGACAGTTTATGCACACCTGTGGGACATCACTTCTCACAACTGGACCACACTATAGAAGACCTCAATGTTTTAGTTCTTAAAGGGAAAGTTTTACGACCCCCTCTGTGACTAGCATCCCCCCTCCATTCTATAGCTCTCCCTCTGTCTTATCTCACTAACTCTGCTGCTATCTTTATTACCACAGATTAACATTCTGCTTAAACATTTCTGAATCAGTACTGCTTGGACCTTGAAGGGGACATACCCCGAAAGCTTGTCCTGAAAAATTGCATGTTAGTGCAAATAAAAAAAGTATCACGGACAGTACTCAATTTTCTCTGTCAGTAATCTCTGAATGCTTTAACTAGAAATGTAAGAATGTTTGCCTCTTTAAAAAAGCTACCATACTATAAAATCTATTAGATTCCTGTCTGGGCATGAGAGTGAGTCATACAGACATTTTTTTTACAAGGTCAGATATCAGATTTGCAAAATCAGATGCTATGAACGGAGCTTGTTTCTGTCAGAACACATAGTGGTGTATGTACAGAACTAATGTTGAAGATAACCTGCCCCAGTGACTGTCACCCTCAGTGCAGACCCCCCATCAGGGTAGAATCCACCCTCTTAGTGCAGACCCCCCATCAGTATAGAATCCCCCCTTAGTGCAGGCCCCCACAGTTTAGACACCCCCCTTTAGTGCAGACCCCCATCAGTATAGAATCACCCCCTTAGTGCAGACCCCCATCAGTATATAACCTCCCCTTAGTGCAGACCCCATCAGTATATAATCTCCCCTTAGTGCAGACCCCCAATCAGTATAGAATCACTCCTTAATGCAGACCCCCATCAATATAGACACCCCCTCTTAGTGCAGACCCCCCATCAGTATAGCATCCTCTTAGTGCGGACCCCCATCAGTATAGAATTCCCCTTAGTGCAGACTCCCCATCAGTACAGAATCCCCTTAGTGCAGACCCCCATCAGTATAGAATTCCCCTTACTGCAGACCCCCCATCAGTATAGAATTCCCCTTAGTGCAGACCCTCATCAGTATAGAATTCCCCTTAGTGCAGACCCCCATCAGTATAGAATTCCCCTTAGTGCAGACCCCCCATCAGTATGGACCCCCCCCCTTAGTGCAGACCCCCATCAATATAGAATTCCCCTCAATGCAGACCCCCATCAGTATAGAATTCCCCTTAGTGCAGACCCCCCATCAGTATAGAATCCCCCTTAGTGCAGACCCCCATCAGTATAGAATCCCCCTTAGTGCAGACCCCATCAGTATAGAATCCCCTTAGTGCAGACCCCCCATCAGTATAGAATCCCCCTTAGTGCAGACCCTCCCATCACTATAGAATCCCCCTTAGTGCAGACCCCCATCAGTATAGAATTCCCCTTAGTGCAGACTCCCCATCAGTACAGAATCCCCTTAGTGCAGACCCCCATCAGTATAGAATTCCCCTTACTGCAGACCCCCCATCAGTATAGAATTCCCCTTAGTGCAGACCCCCATCAGTATAGAATTCCCCTTAGTGCAGACCCCCATCAGTATAGAATTCCCCTTAGTGCAGACCCCCATCAGTATGGAATCCCCCTTAGTGCAGACCCCCATCAATATAGAATTCCCCTTAATGCAGACCCCCATCAGTATAGAATTCCCCTTAGTGCAGACCCCCCATCAGTATAGAATCCCCCCTTAGTGCAGACCCCCATCAGTATAGAATCCCCCTTAGTGCAGACCCCATCAGTATAGAATCCCCTTAGTGCAGACTCCCATCAGTATAGAACCCCCCTTAGTGCAGACCTCCCATCAGTATAGAATCCCCCTTAGTGCAGACCCCCCCATCACTATAGAATCCCCCTTAGTGCAGACCCCCATCAGTATAGAATCCCCCTTAGTGCAGACCCCCCCATCAGTATAGAACCCCCCTTAGTGCAGACCCCCATCAGTATAGAATCCCCCTTAGTGCAGACCCCCATCAATATAGAATTCCCCTTAGTGCAGACCCCCCATCAGTATAGAATCCCCCTTAGTGCAGGCCCCCATCAGTATAGAATCCCCCCCATTTAGTACAGACACCCCATCAGTATAAGCACCCCTCTCCCCTCCCATAGCGCCCCCCCTGCACATGTCCATCTACTAATCTAATTATAGAGTGTACAGACCTCAGAACAGTGTGGCCGCGGATTTATACACACAGAGGTGTGTGTGTCACTCTGGCTCCTCCTCCTCACTGGATGTAAACAGAGGAGGAGGCAGCTTCAGTCCGCTCCACGGGGCACACAGAGTGAGCGAGAGGCACAGGGCAGCGGGCGGCGTCAGTGGTTCTGCTATACACGGGTGTCACCCCTCTGGCGGGTGTCACCCGGGTGCGGCCCCCACCCCCTGCCCCCACATTGGAACGCCACTGCACACACAAATGGGACCTTCAATATCATGGGATCTTACAACTGTACCTCCAGTAATGTTGTGTACCTCATCCAATGCAAAATGTTCAGCAAAGGATCTTATGTTGGTGAAACAGGACAGAAGTTGCAAGCGAGAATGAATTTGCACAGACATACCATCAAGGAACATAAAGAAGACCGTTTATGCACACCTGTGGGACATCACTTCTCACAACTGGACCACACTATAGAAGACCTCAATGTTTTAGTTCTTAAAGGGAAAGTTTTACGACCCCCTCTGTGACTAGCATCCCCCCTCCATTCTATAGCTCTCCCTCTGTCTTATCTCACTAACTCTGCTGCTATCTTTATTACCACAGATTAACATTCTGCTTAAACATTTCTGAATCAGTACTGCTTGGACCTTGAAGGGGACATACCCCGAAAGCTTGTCCTGAAAAATTGCATGTTAGTGCAAATAAAAAAAGTATCACGGACAGTACTCAATTTTCTCTGTCAGTAATCTCTGAATGCTTTAACTAGAAATGTAAGAATGTTTGCCTCTTTAAAAAAGCTACCATACTATAAAATCTATTAGATTCCTGTCTGGGCATGAGAGTGAGTCATACAGACATTTTTTTTACAAGGTCAGATATCAGATTTGCAAAATCAGATGCTATGAACGGAGCTTGTTTCTGTCAGAACACATAGTGGTGTATGTACAGAACTAATGTTGAAGATAACCTGCCCCAGTGACTGTCACCCTCAGTTTGGTGGTGTTAGATTGTTGTCCCAGAGAAGAAAAATCTATGTACACTACCCACACCTAAAAAAATAACCAATCTTGTTCCCTTTAAAAAAGAAATAAAAGATGCAAAATCAAGTAGAGTGGAGAAAAATGGACATGAGCCCTTGTCTCAACAACAGAAATGTGAAACCCCCTTTAAAGAAACCGAATCTGCTAACCTTACCTCATCACCCAAAACACTTCTCTTTTAAGACTTTCAAGGCACACAACATTGTGGATGATATGGTATCCTTTAGGGACCCACTCAATTTAAGAATTGATTAAGACCTGATGAAAGTAAATGTTGCCTCTGTAGAAACTTGCCCCCCAGTGGATGTTTTTACATTGGTGGCAAAGGAAGTAATTTCTTGGATTGAAGAGGTGCAGGCAGCAATAAAATCTAATGCCATATCGATGATATCACCACAATAGATCCAAAGCTAACTGGAAAATTCATGAGGGAGGTAGCATTAGACGTAGTCTGCTGCTCAGCCAGGGTTATACTACACTCAATTATGGCTTAAATAGCCTTAGGTTTAAGCCTTAGGCAGCAGGATCCAGAGCAAATTGGTGCGAAATTCTGTTCAACAGAAAAAATCTATTTGGCAGCAATATAAATACCAACATTTCAAAAGTCACCAGACAGCATTCAGTGCTAATACCTCAGGATAGGGGCCACAACACAATAGGCAAAATGCTGACAAATTTTCTTTCTCATAAAAATTAAATAAGTCCATACTGACCTGAAAGAGAGCATGGTAAGGCACCCAAGCCACCTTTTGATGTCACAAAAAAAAACTCCTTTGTCTTGAGGGTGCACCTATCCATGCCAAGGCAGTGGGGGGCCAGACTAGCCTCATTTGCCCAGGTGTGTTTGGAAAGGCCATCGCTGGATATTCAAATCTGCTCCACCTGAGATCACTTTATCTAAACTAATTTGCGCAATGCACCCCAAAAGTGACAGATCTTATTGCGGTACTTACAACAGTTAATTGCCTAAGGAGCTGTTTTGCCTGTTTCAAATGCAGAATGCTATGCCGATGACCCCTGGGCAGTATTAGTTGTCAAGTTATTAATAAGAACATTACGACTTTTAAAGTTCAAAATCTTTCTAATCTATTCTGTTAAATGTTCGACTGAAAAACTGGATGCTCTCAGTTGCCGTTTTTTTGGACACATTCCATAATATACTGCACATATCCTCAAAGAGTTTCTATGTTTCACTATTGCAGGGGAGCATTATCACTTATCTTCTGTTTGGGATATCCACTGCACCCCACACCTTTTCCGAGGTGTTGCTCGAGCTTGTTGCTCCCAGTTGTCACCTCGTTCCGTTTAGAAAGGCAAGTTTCGCTTTGGTGGCAGACCAAAACATTTAACCTCAGGATACCTTACTATAGTGTGCGATAACAAGAGGTTCATTTGAACACCAGTCATCTAGGCTGGGGAGCCCATTATCTGAATCATATGCTCCAAGCGCGTTGGGGATTCCCCCAGGAAATATAGTGTAAGACCTTCTTAAGATCAGAGCTGCTTATCAAGCTCTAAAAGCCTTAATGTTTCTCATTCACAACAAGAAAGTAATCATCCAAATGAAGTCTCCTATGTCCAACACCAAGGAGGTACGCACAACCCATCCACGCTAAAAGAGATCCACTCAATTTTGGGTTAGATTCAGAAGCTCCTTGAAAACCTCAGAGCCACTTACATTTCAGTGCACACCAACCTACTGATACACCTGCTAAGTTGGAAAAGTTGGACAGAAAGGAATGTGTGCTGAATAGATACATTTTCAAGATGATCACCAACAAGTGGGGCAGGTGAGAGATTGATCTAATGCCAACACCTGACAACAACTAGCGTGCTCACTACTCACTTCCTAGCTCACTACCTCTTCTAACAGCATAGTTGCCAACAGTCCAGATTTGCCCAGTGTCCCAGTCTGACTGTGACTGTGTCAGAATCCTGAAAAATATGCTTTGTCCCGACCAGGGGAGGACTGGGGGTCAGATCCCCCATAATGAAGCCGCACCGCTCCGCCTCCACCTGGTGCGAAATGAGCATGGTCAGTAAATATGTCACACAGGGTCACCCACATAGTAAGCTGGGTGGGCTGGTAGATGGGACTGGGTGATGGACGAAGAGGGAGGGATGTCACAGAAAACTTCAGCCAGCCACTGGCTGAGGAGGTAACAGGAGGTGGGCTGCACCGCCTCCCAGCCCTGTTACTGCTCTTGTTGTGGCATGGAGCTGCCTTGGAAAGAAGCCAGCTGCGTTAGTGATTAAGGTGAGGAAGAACACAGTTTATTATGGCTGAACTGTAGTAGAATCTCGCTCTGTATGCAAAGAACAAAGTGCATTATGGCCGGGAACCCAGCTCGCTCTCTCTCTCTCTCTCCTTCTTTCTCTCTCTCCTTTCTTCTCTCTTCATCCCTCCATCCCTTTTTTTAAAAATTCCTTCTCTTTTCCTCCCTCAACCACCTCTTTCCTTCCTTCTCTCTCCCTCCATCCCTCTTTATTTCCTTCCTTCTCTCTCCCTCCCTCCATCCCTCTTTCTTTCCTTTCTTCTCTCTCCCTCCCTCCATCCCTTTTTCTTTCCTTCTTTCTTAACATTCTTCCCTCTCCCTCCCTCCATCCCCCTTTCTTTCCTTCCTTCTCTCTCCCTTCCTCCATCCCTCTTTCTTTCCTTTCTTCTCTCTCCCTCCATCCCTCTTTCTTTCCTTTCTTCTCTCTCCCTCCTTCCATCCCTCTTGCTTTCCTTCCTTCTCCCTCCCTCCATCCTTCTTTCTTTCCCTCTCTCCATCCTTCTTTCTTTCCCTCTCTGTGCCTCCCTCCATCCCTCTTTCTTTCCTTTACTCTCTCTCCCTTCCTCCATCCCTCTTTTTTTCTTCTTTCCTTCCTTCTCTCTCTCTCTCACTGCCTCCATCCTGCTTTCTTTCCTTCCTTCTCTCTCCCATCCTTCCTTCCTTCCTTCCTTCCTTCCTTCCTTCCTTCCTTCCTTCCTTCCTTCTCTCTTCTCTCTCTCTTCTCTCTCTCTTTTCTCTCTCTTCTCCCATCCAGCTTTCTTACCTTCCTTCTCTCACCCTCCCTCTTTCTTTCCCTCTTTCTTTGCTTCTCTCTTCCCCCCCCCCCCCCCTCCATCCCTCCCTCCCCCCTCCATTTCTTTCTTTCTTTCTTTCTTTCTTTCTTTCTTTCTTTCACACCCCCTTTAAGCCAGACCCAATATTTATCTATTCAGATCCCAGGCCCTCCATGTGAATGAGTATGGGGTACATGGTACCCCTACCCATTCACCAAAAAAGTAATAAAAAACAGACAGTTTTTGACAATTTATTAAAAAACAAAACAATGTCCACCAATGTAAATCCATCGTTAATCACGACACCTGTGCACCGGCGGAACCCGAAAAAAAAGAGCTCCCCTCGTGATGACGCCGCCCGACCCAGCATGCACCAGTCCATGACATTACAAGGGGGGCGGTCCTGCCCTTACCTATAAGTGGCTAGCCGTCCTCGTGAGCGGAGCTCTTTTTTTTTTTGTTTATTGGTTTCACCAATTATTCACCAAAAAACTGTCAAAAAGAAATAAAAACACACAGTTTTTGACAATTCCCAATTACACTTTTTTGGTGAATGGGTAGGGGTACAATGTCCCCAATACGCATTTAAATGGGGGGGGGGGGGGGGCGGGATCTGGAGGCTCCCTTGTTAAAGGGGGCTTCCAGATTCCAATAAGCCCTCCGCCTGCAGACCCCCACAACCAGAGCCCAGGGTTGTGGGGAAGAGGCAGAGGCCCCCCGCTCCAAAGCACCCCCTCCATTCCTGGCCCTCTCCTTAACAACCAGCTATTCACTGCGCCCTCACTGGGCAAAGCTTTGCCCAATCAGGGCGTAGAATGCACTGTGCAGTGCATTGTGGGGCGCTTGGCGGGCTCAGCTCCTCGAACTGTTCGTCCAACTCTACTAATTACATGACACTGTCTCATCTTTTAAAAATTGTATTTAGTGTATCTAGTTACTAAAGCGGTTTTGCAAATATGTACTGTATAGTGTAACATTAAAACTTACAACTACAGTTATTCTACAGGTTCTTTACTTTTAGGGAAAGGAATTTTCTAATTTTAATGTGTCTCAGATAAAAGCAACTTGCATGTTTTTCTTTGGGGAAATGTAAAACTAAGGGGGTTAAAAGGATTCAAAAAGACAAAGTTACACTTTAAAGTGTCAGGAAGAAAAAATTGTGTTGATCACAGGAATAAAGTTCCCCCTTTGATCAACCTGTTCTTCAAGTAAAAGAGAATCTATTTGCCATGTCCAGAAATTAGTTTAAAAGTGGTTAGCACTTCTGCCTAGCACAACACTAGGGTCAGTGTTTCGAATTCCAACCATGGCACTACCTGTAGGGAGTTCGCATGCTCTCACTGTGCCTGCGCTGCTTTCCTCTGGGTGCTCTGGATTCCTCCCACACTCCAGAGACATGATATTGGGTTAATTAACTCCTGTCTAAATTGACCTTAGTATGTGTATGAATGTAAGTTGGGGACTTTAAATTTTAAGCTCTTTGAGGGCAGGGATTGATGTGCATATACTGTACATGTAAAGCGCTGCATAAATTGTCGGTGCTATATAAATACTTGTAATAAATAAATAGTAAGCTTTTTAAATGTACTGGTTCTCTCACTAACACACTTATGCCCCGCACACACAGTCAGATTTTCAGACGGAAAATGTTCGATGGGAGCTTGTTGTCGGAAATTCCGACCGTGTGTAGGCTCCATTGGACATTTTCCATTGGAATTTCCGTCACACAAAATTTGAGATCTGGATCTCAAATTTTCCGACAACAAAATCCGTTGTCGTAAATTCCGATCGTGTGTACACAATTCCGACGCACAAAGTTTCATGCATGATCGGAATCGAGCAGAAGAGCCGCACTGGCTGTTGAACTTCAATTTTCTCGGCTCGTCGCACTTGTTGTTCGTCACCGCGTTCTTGACGTTCGGAATTTCTGACAAGATTTGTGTGACCATGTGTATGCAAGACAAGTTTGAGCCAACATCCGTCTGAAAAAATCCATGGATTTTGTTGTCGGAATGTCCGACCGTGTGTACGGGGCATTACATTTATACATTTTTAAACTTTATTTTTTTTACCCTGTATATAGAACCATTATTTTACAGACATATAATAAAGTCCCCATTGCGTAACTAAATCAACTCCATCATCTGGGACTTGTTTGTTTCTTTGCTATTAACTACCCATTTTTCTGTACATACTTTATTGTGCTCTATACAACCTATGCAGAACTTGCTGTAAGCCCAGGTTCACAGTGGGAGCTGCGGGAATGAAGCCATGTGAGTTCAGCTGAACTTGCACAGTTTCACTCCCGCATGTCAGTCCCTATTTCGGCCACGATTTCAGAGACATCTGTGCAGGTTTCTGCACAGATATCAATGTAAATCGCAGCCCAAAATAGCAAAAAGTAGTACAGAAACTACTTTTTGAAAGAGGTGCAGCGCCGCAGATGCGGCATCGCACTGATTAGGACGGTGGCATTGATGGCAATTGCCGCCGATTTGACATGCGATTTGACATGTCAAATCGCATGTCAAAACGCTACAGTGTGAACCAGGCCTAATGTTTATATTTTGCTTTGAGTGCATTGTTAGTGCCATTTACATGTATCTGCATATGGCAAAATACAATAAAATATTTAAAAAAATTCCATTTTATGTCTAATCCCCCAGCTGAATGAGTTTAAAGGCAACATTGGAGGAGCTTTTGAAGATATTTTGGAAGAACTGAGAAAATCTAGTGATTTTCGATATGCCATTAGGAATTTTACTCCAGTGACATACAAAGATCTTACTCTATGTAAGCCAAGTGTCATCAAAACAACTGTCATGGATTCTGATCGGATGCAATATGTTATGAAGCAGGTAAGCCCCTTCGAAATAATTAGCTAGTATGCTTATTGCATGGCTACATGTGGGATTTTTATCTTTAGGGATTCTAAAATGTACTCTGAATACTGACTTTTGTTGGTGCAAGAGGTTAGGTGATTCTTGAAAAATAAAATCACTGAACAATCCCATTGCTCTTAATTACTGTATTTATCTTATTCAAGTATACGTTTTAATACACATATTACGTAGGTTGGAATTTAGTTTGCCGCCCTAACAAAAAAAATTGCATTTTTATAATAACCTCTAGATAATCGGGCAATGTCAAACTAGGTCAAAGAAACTGCTGGTTATCATAAGAACAGACAGTGCATATTATTCCCATTTTGGATCTTAGTTCTATAAATCTGTTTCTTGTAAGTGGTTTTGTCAAAGTATCTGCAATCTTCATCCGCAGCTCTGATCCACTTTTGTTTCTCCTGAGTTGGAAGTCTTTGCATCTCTCCCATTAATCTGACTCTGGTTTTAATGCGACGTAAGCAACATAGGATAGATGTTTGGCTGGGATGCCTTTATTTCTTCTGGTGGATTTCCTGATTGAAGCCTCTTGTGGCCTGGTTTCTTCTTTTACAGCATTTAGATGCTCTGTGTTAATTTCTATTTCTGTGTCACTTTGTTGCATATCTTCATGTGACACTGATGTGGAGTTACCCTTAGTTTGAAGTGTTTGTGTTAGTTTATGAAATTTTGAACACACTGAAGATTCATCGTAAATTACACTTCTACTGATGGTTACCTTGTTTGTGTCTTGGTGTAGAATTCTGTATCCCTTTGGAGATTCACTGTAACCCACGAGTACACCTTCCTTTGCACAAACATCCCATTTTGTAAGGTTTTTTTGGGATGTGCACATGTGCTTCTAAATATTATTAGATGGTTCAAACGTGGTGCTTTTCCATTCCACATTTGATATGGAGCTTTCTCAGTTGATTTTCTAGGTAGTTGATTTGGAGATTACATGCGGTAACAATTGCCTCCCCCAAGTATGTGGTTGTATATTAGAGAATACAGAATTCAAATCGGTTGAACGTTTTTCGACCAATCCTAATTCTAATCTATTTGAAAAGTTGGAACTCCTTAGAAAATGAATAAACAAAACTATTTTTAACGGATTTCAACAAAATTCATTACTATTTGTTACTATTTCATTCAGAGATTCGGATACATCCGAATCTCCAAATAACCAAAAATGTGTCAGAATTTGTATTCGGACCGAAACGAATTGCACATATCTATTAACCGCATGCAGTTGCCAGAATACAATATCATTATTAATGGCACACTGATGTTTCATGAACCTTATATGCAATTAGTTTTTATATAAATTATTTTTTTTATAATTGTTATTCCATTGGATCAGATTATAGAAGATTTGAATGTATTGAAAAATCATTTGTTTTTGCTGATTTGAATGCCCCAGTTTTACTAATACTGTTGTGTTAGAAATAAAAGTGTGTGTGTGCTTGTGTTTGTGTGTCTTTACATGATTCAATTCCTTGCATTTGTGAAACACATTACCCAGTAAAGTTTGCTGTGCAGATTTTGCTAGGTCCATAAAGATTTACTGATGTTCAATTTTACTATTGACTATTACTATTCACCCTACTTATAACCTAGTGAATGGGGCATTCACATTTAGTTTTCTCAAGTACTATTATGAGGTGGCAGATCTTTTCTTTAAATACTTCAGCCCCAGAAGGATTTACCACCTTAATGACCAGGCCATTTTTTGCGATATGGCACAGAGTCACTTTAACTGACAATTGCGGTTGTGCGACGTTGTACCCAAACAAAATTTATGTCTTTTTTTCCCACAAATAGAGGTTTCTGTTGGTGATATTTGATCACCTCTGCGTTTTTTTTTTTTGTGCTATAAACAAAAAAAGACTGAACGTTTTGAAAAAAAATATATTTTTTACTTTTTGCTATAATAAATATCCAAAAAAAGAAAACGTAAAAATGTTAATTTCTTCATCAGTTTAGGCCAATATGTATTCTACTGCACATTTTTGGGGAAAAAAAAATCACAATAAGCGTATATTAATTGGTTTGCACAAAAGATATAGCGTCTTCAAAATAGGGGTAAATTTATGGCATTTTTATTATTTTTTTTCTTAGTAATGACAGTTGTAGCCAAAGGTTTGCTAATATAAGGCATTGCAGTTGTTATGGTTGCAAATTAATTTGACTCCCTCTAGTGTCCTTTTAATGCTGTTAGGACTTTCTTTTAATTCCTGAGAAGCAGCGCTGCAAAGCATTGTGGGAGTTGTAGTTTGGAGGAGGAAGTGACTCTGTTAGCTGGATCAGCCCTGAACTACAATACAGACAATGCAAAGCGCGCAGCACTGCATGCTGGGAGCAGTAATAAAAGGAACAGCACGGCCATCTTTCAGCCTCTCTGGACGCCATTCAATACCTGCCAGCAGAAGGTCTGTGTGTGTGACCAGGGGACTGCAGCCTATACAGCGCGGAGCAGGATTGCCAGCCTCTGAGGTGCTTCAGAGTAAAGCCCTGCCAGCTTAGCAAGCAGGTCGGTTTGCAGAACCAGGACATCTGGAGGTTTCCTGCATCTCAGCCATCTGAAGGAGCGGTACAGCGCGGCGGCGCCATCTTTTCATCAGACTGAGACATCAGGAGGGGAGTCCGGACGGAGCCTCACAGCCTCTTGAGTCTATTGTGGTGAGAGGGCACCTGCCCATTTCAGTAAAGTGCACTGTTTGCTGAGTGAGTTACTTACAGACTGCTGGTGAGACTTGTAGTTTCACAGAAGTGATTCTACTTATTCACAGGCAACATACAGCTGAACTCTGGGGTTTGTTATTCCCTGTGCTGTAAGGTCAGTACTGTATTACACTCACACATAAGGAGGAAGTTACAAGTGCCATATTTCTTCAGTTAATCAGTTATCAACGTACCATTTATTCTACAGTTTGCTTTCTCTCATTTACCCTGTTGGATTACAAATACTGCAGTTTAAACGACAGGCTAGCTGAAGATATCTGGAGTCAAGGAACTTTTATCATCTTCTGCAAAGCATTACGGTTCTATTTTGTAGTTTTAAAATTGAATTACAACCTAGGGGGAGCCCTTGAGTACAGGTTAAATATTGCATTGTATTATGGAATGTAAGTAACCTTATTCTGCAACCTGATGTGCGTGTATTGAGGGTCAAGTGGGAAGATGTTTAATGTAGGTTTTGGAGTATATTGAACACTTGTCCCATTGTGCACCTGTCTACATATACTCCCTACGATAATTATTGAATCCACAGTTTTCATATCTATACGGATTATCAACTGTCATTTATTTGTGTTTACTCACATTGTTCATTGTGTTTAATATTCACTCTAGTAAACTTTCTGAGTGGTTCAGTGACATTGTGTGAGTTTCTCAACCCCCCATTACAGAATGGAACCCAAGGTGTCAGAGGTAAGAGAGGATCTGCAGAGTCAGGGTAGCCAGCGGGGTATAGAGTCAATCAGCAGCCCTCACAGGGGTACCGCTACACAGTCATCAGCGATCTTTAGCGGGACTGCAACATTGCGGTGGACAGTTTTTGACTTTTTGGGACCAGTGACATTTATACAGCGATCAGTGCTATAAAAATGCACTGATTACTATATAAATGACACTGGCAGGGATGGGGTTAACACTAGAGGGCGATAAATTGGTTAAGTGTATCCTAGGGAGTTGTTTCTAACTGTTGGGGGAGTGTACTGACGGAGTATAGAGAGATCGCTGTTCCTGATCACTGGGAACAGACGATCATTCTGTACTTCCCTGACAGAACGGGGGATCTGTTTAGTTACATTGACAGATCCCCGTTCTGCCTCTCTGTGGAGCGATTCGAACTCTTAAACGAACCGCTGTACCGGTTCGGCGATTCACGCAATAGAGCCACCCTGCCGCCATATATCGGCGACGGCTGGTCGGCAAGTGGTTAATTAATAAAACACATTAAAACTGAATTAATACTATGCTCTAATAAACCAAATCACCGTATTAACCACTTACAGACCGCCGCACGCTGATATACGTCCTAACTTTGAAGAGGAATATCGTTGTTATGGCAGCAGCTAGCTGCCATAACCCCGGTATCCTCTTCTTCGACCAGTGGTCCGCTTTCAGATAAAAGTGGTCTCTGTGGCGGATTCGCTGCGAGATCACTTTTATAGGCGGCGGGAGAGGTTCACCCCCTCCCGCCGCGCTACGGTGCCCTCCGCCGCTTACAGGAGCCATCGGCAGCGGCGGAGGCAATCAGATGTTCTCCTTCCTTGGCATGGAGACAAGTAAGGGGAAGATGGCCCCCACATCTCTCCATACCATTGCAGGACGGAAGTGACATCAAAATGTCACTTCCGCCCATAGCTCTTAACCACTAGGCGTCCGCGCTATAGCCGAAAGACGGCTACAGCGCGGACTCCAATTGCCGGGAGGGCGTCCCTGGACGTCCTCCTGTTTACTTCCGCATTGCGCGCTCCCGCGAGCGCGCATCGCGGAAGTTTTGTGCTGGCCGTGTCCCTCGGACACAGCCAGTCACAGATCACCGTAAACGGCCAATGACAGCGGCCGTTTACGGTGCGATCGGCGGTGCCAATGAGAGAGGATCTCATATGTAAACATATGAGATCCTCTCTCATCGCCGGCTCTCCCTCCTCACACAGAGACAGCGTGTGAGGAGGGAGAGCGAACCGCTGCGGCGGTGAGTGTAAAAAAAAAAAAAAAAAGGTGTCCCGCTGTTAACAGTCCCTGCCATCTGCCCTGTTATCTGCCCCTGCCATCTGCCCCTGCCATCTGCCCTGTCATCTGCCCTGTCATCTGCCCTGTCATCTGCCCCTGCCATCTGCCCTGTCATCTGCCCCTGCCATCTGCCCTGTCATCTGCCCCTGCCATCTGCCCCTGCCATCTGTCCCCACTGCCACGTATAAGTGCCATCTGTCATCAGTGCCACATAGTGCCATCTGTCATCAGTGCCACATAGTGCCATCTGTCATCAGTGCCACATAGTGCCATCTGTCATCAGTGCCACATAGTGCCATCTGTCATCAGTGCCACATAGTGCCATCTGTCATCAGTGCCACCTGTCAGTGTCACGTGCCATCTGTCATCAGTGTCACATGTCATCAGTGCCACGTATTAGTGCCACCTGTCATCAGTGTCATCAGTGCCCCGTATCAGTGCCACCTGTCATCAGTGTCATCAGTGCCACGTATTAGTGCCATCTGTCATCAGTGCCACGTATTAGTGCCATCTGTCATCAGTGCCATGTATTAGTGCCATCTTTCATCAGTGCCACATGTCATCAGTGCCACATATCAGTGCCATTTGTCATCAGCGCCACATGTCGTCAGTGCCACATATTAGTGCCATGTGTCATCAGTGCCACATATTAGTGCCATCTGTCAGTGCCACGTATTAGTGCCATCTGTCAGTGCCACGTATTAGTGCCATCTGTCATCAGTGCCATGTATTAGTGCCATCTGTCATCAGTGCCACGTCAGTGCCACGTATCAGTGCCATCTGTCATCAGTGCCACATCAGTGCCACGTATCAGTGCCATTTGTCATCAGTGCCACGTCAGTGTCACGTGTCATTGTCCTGGTGCTCCAGGGCCTTCAAAAGTGTAATAGGTAGTCAACAAATTAGATGTGTAATTTATGCTCCTAGAACACCTGATGGTGCTCCATGCATGTTGGGCCTCTCTATGTGGCCAGGCTGTGAAAAAGTCCCACACATGTGGTATCGTAATACTCAGGAGGAGTAGCAGAATGTATTTTGGGGTGTCATTTGTGGTATATACATGCCATGTGAGAGAAATAACCTATTACAATGACAATTTTGTGGGGGGGAAAAAAAAAAAAAAAAATCTTCATTTTGCAAAGAATTGTGGGAAAAAATTACAACATCAAAAACCTCACCATGCATCTTACTAAATACCTTGGAATGTCTACTTTCAAAAAAGGGGTCATTTGGGGGGTATTTGTACTTTCCTGACTTGTTCGGGTCACAAGAAATTAGATAGGCCGTCAGTGCATCAGATGTGATCAATTTTTATGATTTGCACCATAACTTGTAGACTCTCTAACTTTCAGAAAGACCAAATAATATCCACTAATTTGGGTTATTTTTACCAAAGATATGTAGCAGTATAAATTGTGGCCAAAATTTATGAAGAAAAATTACTAATTTGAAAAATTTTATCACAGAAACTAAGAAAAATGCGTTTTTTTTCAAAATTTGCGGTCTTTTTTCATTTATAGCGCAAAAAATAAAAAACCCAGAGGTGATCAAATACCACCAAAAGAAAGCTCTATTTGTATGAAAAAAAGGACAAAAAATTCATTTGGGTACAGTATTGCATGACTGAGTAATTGTCATTCAAAGTGTGAGAGCGCTGAAAGCTGAAAATTGGTCTGGTCACGAAGGGGGTTTAAGTGCCCAGTTGTCAGGTGGTTAAAGGGCCATTTAAAAAAAAAAAATTTAAATGACAAATTTTTTTATTTTATTTTTTTTATTATTGCATTTTAGTGTAAATATGAGATCTGAGGTCTTTTTGACCCTAGATCCCATATTTAAGAGTTCCTGTCATGGTTTTTTTCTATTACAAGAGATGTTTACATTCCTTGTAATAGGAATAAAAGTGACAGATTTTTTTTTTGTTTTAAAAGAAAAGTGTAAAAATAAAAAATAAAAGGTAAAATAAGAAAAAAGATTTTTTTTAAACGTGCCCTGTCCCAATGAGCTCGCGTGCAGAAGCGAATACGTGAGTAGCGCCTGCATATGAAAACGGTGTTCAAACCACACATGTGAGGTATCACCGCGATGGGTAGAGAGAGAGCAATAATTCTAGCCCTAGATCTCCTTTGTAACTCAAAACATGCAACCTGTAGAATTTTTTAAACGTCGTCTATGGAGATTGTCACCATTCACGAGCGGGTGCAATTTTGAAGCGTGATATGTTGGGTATCCATTTACTCGGCGTAACATTATCTTATAAAAAAATTGGGCTAACTTTACTGTTGTCTTCTTTTTTAATTCAAAAAAGTGTATTTTTTCCAAAAAAGTGCACTTGTAAGACCGCTGCGCAAATACGGTGTGATAGAAAGTATTACAACGACAACCATTTTATTCTCTAGGGTGCTAGAAAAAAAATGGATAATGTTTGGGGGTTCTAAGTAATTTTCTAGCAAAAAAAAAATGTTTTTAACTTGTAAACAAAAAATCTCAAAAAGAGGCTCTCACATCGGCTCGGGGAGCGCCCCCTAGTGGCCACAGGGTGAAGCGACTTTACATAACGTCGTTTCGCCCAGCCGTGCCATTCTGCAGTACAACTGCGGCGGCTGGTCGGCATGTGGTTAAGTGGATAAAACACTACATAGAATAAATAACATCAATTAAAAGTAACAGAAAAACAAACTACCAAAGTGCAAAAATTACACCACTTTCTCTAAACATTACCCTAAATTTATTACATATACTTAAACTGATACTAACATAATTTGAAAACGACATAAAAATCTGGATCATAAACCGGATTAAAACCCCCGCATCCAGCATTCACAGAGAAGAATTAAATAATTTGATGGCCAAAGGCAAAAATGATTTCCTGTGTTGCTCTGTGGTGCATCATGGTTGTATCACTGATGGTACTCCTCATACTGACCAGTGTATTGGCCACACCAACAACTCGGATGGAAACGGGGGTCACGGGTGCCTTCCATTTTCTAAAATCCACAAATAGCTACTTTTGTCTTAGCGTCGGTTCACACTAGATGCGGTGCAAATTCGCTGCGGATTCTGCAGCGCATCAACATAGCAAACCTGCACGTCCTCTGTATGCCCCCACCACGTCCTCTGTATGCCCCCACGTCGGTACTGCACCTTAGACAACCAGGGGGAGACTTGGTGAGGGATTCACGAGATATTCTGAACACGTTTGTAGACTTTTATGACACCCTATACCAGTCCCAATCAAGATGTACTGATCAGGAGCTTTCCTCCTATTTGGGGGACCTGAACCTTCCATCTTTGGCACCGGAAGATAGTGTAGCATTGGAACATTCCATTACCTCAGAAGAGATAGCTGGTGCTATTTCCTCCTTTAGGCCGGGTAAGTCACCTGGACTTGACGGCTTCCCGGCGGAATGGTATCAGCTACACAAAGAAAGCTTAATCCCGCGACTCCAAAAAGTGTTTGTAAATGCAGAAAAATAAGGTATACTACCGGAATCCATGCGTGAGGCCCTCTCCTTGATCAATACTGACGTCAAAATATTGGCCAAAATCTTGGCTGGTAGATTGCAGTCAGTAATCCTTAAATTGATCAACTCGGATCAAACTGGGTTTATGTTTGTACCCACATGAATCTTAGAAGGCTCTATGTAAATTTACAAATTTCACATACAAATACAGGTAAAAGAGTGGATGGTGTCGCTCGACACAAAAAAAGCATTCGACTCGGTCGAATGGAATTATCTGTTTTCCCTGCTTAGTAAATTGGGCTTTGGACCTAGATTTGTGAACTGGGTTAAGTTACTGTATAATGATCCCCGGGCATGTGTTAGAATGAATGGGCTCATCTCAAATACATTTAAGATAGGTAGGGGGACGAGACAGGGATGCCCCCTGTCTCCGCTCCTCTTCGCCCTAGCTATAGAACCCCTTGCGGTTAAACTTAGGAGTCGGGATGACATCAGAGGGCTCTTGGTTGGGGATCTGGAGGAACGAGTATCATTATATGCGGATGATATGCTCCTATATTTAGGAGATCCGGAACTCTCATTATCTAATGCATTCAATGTAATTCAGGAATTCGGTAATTTCTCTGGTTTCCGAATTAACTGGTTCAAATCATCACTGTTTTCTCTAGATCCTCAGCCGAACTTAGTACTTCCCACCCAATGCCCTCTAGCGATAACAAACCAGTTTAAGTACTTAGGAATACAGACCCAATTGCCAGTGCAATCATTCACGAAAATGAACCTATGGCCTGTAATCAACGCCTTCAAGGATAGAGTACAGAAGTGGAAAGATCTTCCGCTCACATTGTTGGGGAGAGCTAACTTATTTAAAATGATTTTTCTTCTGAAATTTGTATATACAGTATACTCTCTAACGCCCCACTATATATCCCTAAAAAGACGTTCCGATACATTGACTCCCTGTTGACCTCTTTTCTGTGGGGAGACAAGGCAGCTCGTGTGTCGCTGGCCGTTCTACAGCTACCAGTAGGAAGGGGTGGTCTAGCGATACCCGACCTTCGCTTGTACTACTTGGCGTCTAAACTAGTTCAGGCCCACTGGCGCATGTTTCCACAGCTGAATAACGCTGCCACTGCGGTGGAGGCAGCTGTCGCGACCTCATACGAAGCACTTTTGAATTTCTTTTTTAGAGGAATGATGCCTACTCAAGACGGGGTAACTGTACTTCAATCGGCTACTTGAGATTTCTATAAAACATATACAAGACGGACCTCCACACCTATCACCAAATACACCACTATTGTTCAATCCTCGTCTAAAGGACCTTTCTCGCTTGGAGGATGGATATAGGTGGGCCAAATTTGATCTTACGTATGTGCATCAACTATTTGAGAGGGGTGAATTTAAAACGTTTGCACAATTGAAGAGGGAAATGGGTGTCCCTGACACATGGGCGTTCCATTATTCCAGGCTGCGGCATGCTGCGCATGCACAATTTGGAACGGGGATGGTTCTGTTAGAAAACACAAAACTTGAATCAATGCTTGCAGAACCTGAACACACGAAACGTATTTCCACTTATTATGCGGTACTTATGGAAAAAACACACCCGAGGGAGAAGAAAATGAGAGAGAGATGGTCAGACATTATCCCAGAGTTGACTGAGGCTCATTGGAATGAGGTTTTAACCTCCTATATGTCCACGGTCATCTCTGCGAGCGATAAACTGATCCAACTAAGATACCTACATCAAATGTATTACACCCCATACAGACTATATAAGATGGGCAGGAGAGCAGACCCTATTTGTCATAAATGCCTGGTGGCAGAAGGTACTTTTATGCACAAGGTTTGGGACTGTAGTAGGGTACGACCCTTATGGTCACAGGTAACCCAGTTTGTTGCAGAAACCTTTGATCTTCCGAATATATGTAGCCCACTGCTGGGTCTCTTGGGGGTGATAGAGGACGATGTAATGAGCAACAATACTAGAATGTTTTTGAGATTATTGTTTTACTATGTCAGGAAGCTGATTGTCTTGAATTGGATAAAGAGGGATCATCTTACCTTAGGAGCTTGGAAAAAATTAATTAATGCAAATATTACACTGTATAAAATGACATATGAAGCAAGAGGAAGTAAGAAAAAATTTAATAGAGTATGGGGCAGATGGATAAACACAAAAAATACACCATGTGACATCTAAAATGATTTTATTATAAAATATAGCCGAATGATAGACTGGGTAGGATGATATTGTGAGAACATGTTCCAGGGGACTGGAGAGATGACAGCGCACAGCACAATTGGTTTAAGAGGTATATACCTCTTTGGTTTAGTTCTTTAACTTTATATATATATATATATATATATATATATATATATATATATATATATATATATATATATTGTAACCTAGGGGACAGGTAGCAGGTACAAAAGCTCCCTGGGATGAGCAGTCTTTCAGGCACAGATACCAAATCCAGTGAAATAGTGACAAACAGTGCGGTGTTTATTTGTGATATATACAGGTGCTGTACAGTGTTCAAAAAAAACCCAAATAGGAACAAAAATAGCCAAAGCAAAACCTAGCCGTGTCTCGGCACTAACTAAACAATATTTACAGATCCTAACTACCAAGCTGAGCAAGCTTACAGCTTGTCAGCTTCCACATACCTTTTTGCTCTCCTACACAGAAGTCGTCTGAGTATCCCAGGCCAAGAACAAAGGCTGTCTTGCTCAGGTGAGCTTAAATTAGCCTGGGGGAGAGGACCAAGACCTAAACTGGACCATGGATCAGAGATCCCTGAACCTGTATGAGAGGAGCCTGGGAGATGTATAAACCCCGAACAGGACTTTTCCTGGCTCTCTCTGGGACGCTCTGCTACATATCCTCCCCCCTTGTTTCAACCCCAGGGTTGGAACACCTGTAGCCCAACAGGAGTGAACACGGGACAGGGCATCTACATTCCCCATCTCAACACCTGGCCTGTGTTTTACAGTGAATGAGTAATCCTGTAGAGCCAAAAACCACCGGTTCACCCGTCTATTAGTCTCCTTCTTTTGGGCCATCCATTTCAGAGGAGCATGGTCAGTTATTAACTCAAACTGGCGTCCTAACAAATAGTACCTGAGTGCATCCACGGCCCACTTTATGGCTAAACACTCCTTTTCAATGACTGCATACCTTTGCTCATGGTCATTGAGCTTTCTGCTTAGGTACACCACACGGTGTTCTTCCCCATTGTGTACCTGTGATAGTACTGCCCCGATACCAACATCAGACGCATCCGTCTGAACCAAAAAATCTTTAGAGAAATCGGGGGAGTACAGTACTGGTTGTGCACAAAGAGCCTTCTTCAGGACTTGGAAAGATTCCTCTGCTACTGAGGACCATTTCACCATTACAGAGTCTCTCCCTTTCCTAAGGTCTGTCAGTGGGGCAGCTATAGTTGCAAAATTTGGGATAAATCTTCTATAATACCCCGCAATGCCAAGAAAGGCCCTGACCTGCTTCTTGTTTGCAGGACGTGGCCATTCCTGGATGGCTTCTATTTTATTCACTTGAGGTTTTATGACACCACACCCAATAGTGTAGCCCAAATACTTGGCTTCCTCTAGACCAATGGCACATTTTTTTGGATTTGCTGTAAAACCTTCTTTGAAGAGGGAATTGAGGACAGCCTGGACACGGGGCAAGTGAGACTCCCAGTCAGTGCTATGTACCACTTTATCATCTAGATATGCTGCTGCATATTGTCGATGGGGTCTTAGAGTCCTGTCCATGGCCCTCTGAAATGTGGCAGGGGCATTTTGCAACCCAAAAGGCATTTTTTTATATTGAAAGGAACCCTCCGGGGTCACAAATGCAGTCTTCTCTTTGGCGCTACCAGTCAGGGGTATTTGCCAATAACCTTTTGTCAAGTCCAAAGTGGTCAGATAGCGAGCCTTGCCAAGTCGGTCTATAAGTTCATCCACTCTGGGCATTGGGTACGTGTCAAACTTTGTCACTGCATTAAGCTTCCTGAAGTCATTACAGAACCTCCAAGTGCCATCCGGTTTTGGGACTAACACGATGGGGCTAGACCAGTCACTATTGGATTCCTCAATGACATCTAGCTCCAACATTCTTTTAACTTCCTCGCTTATGTCCTTTCTCCTCGCTTCAGGAATTCGGTATGGTTTGAGCTTGACACGGACCCCAGGTTCAGTAACAATATCATGCTGAACTGCTGAAGTTGTGCCAGGTAACTCTGAAAATTTCTCTCTATTTCTTATCAGGAATTCTCTAGTTTCCTGCTTTTGAGAATATGACAGGGTGTCTGGAATCGTGACCTCAGGGATCAGAGGGGACTCAATACCCTTAGGTGTTACCGGGAGGGACCTCGCAGTTAACGCCAGTCTATCCTTCCAGGGCTTTAACAGGTTTATGTGGTAAATCTGTTCGGGCTTCCTTTTTCCTGGTTGATATATTTTGTAATTGACCTCCCCAACTCTTTCAATTACTTCAAAGGGACCCTGCCACTTAGCCAGGAACTTGCTCTCAACAGTGGGAACTAACACCAGGACCCTATCACCAGGTGAGAAAACACGGAGTTGGGCCCCCCTGTTATATATCCTCTGTTGAGCTGTTTGGGCCTGCAGTAAGTGTTCTTTTACCATCGGCATGATTGCTGCAATCCTGTCCTGCATTTGAGCGATATGCTCAATGACACTTTTATGGGGTGTCTGCTCCCCCTCCCAAGTTTCTTTGGCTATGTCCAAGAGTCCCCGAGGGTGTCTCCCATAAAGCAACTCAAAGGGAGAGTACCCCGTGGAGGACTGGGGAACCTCCCTGATGGCAAACATCAAGTATGGTATCAGGAAGTCCCAGTTTTTCCCATCCTTGTGTCAAGTCTGTAGTGTGAGGCCGGGTTGCTGAGAGGGCGCCCCTTGCGGCTGAGTGCAGCACGTCCCTGGATTTGGGTACAGGGAATGCGATGCACAGAGGTGCACGGGTTGCCAGGAATACTGCAAGCTGGCTGGTTGGCTGTAAGTAGCTAGAGTGCGTTGTGGCAGCCGTGCGGAGAGAAGTCTTGAACGGTAACAGCAGGGTAAACCAGGAACAGGGTCCGCAGCCAGGCCAGGGATCAGATACCAAAAGACAGTCCGAGAGAAGTACAGGAACAAGCCGGATCATACACAGGGGGCAGAAGATCGGAGAGTAGTCAGCCAAGCCGGGGTCAGAGCGAGGAGATAAACAGGAACACTGGTCAAGCCGGGCAGAGGTCAAGCAGAGGTCTTCAGAGTTTACAAGGCACAGGAACACAGGAGCTGTTTGATAATCCAGCAAACTGCAAGTGTCAGTGGCAGGTTTAAATAGGCCAGAGGGGTGTGCCTACAAGATCAGGGCGTGCTCACTAGACTCGCCTGCCACCATGACGGTTACTGGCGGAATTGCCCACAACACGGCCATTTCCCTGACACCTTGTCAACAACCTTTTTTAACATGCTCTTTAATGTTTTATTGAAGCGTTCCACCAAGCCATCCGTTTGAGGATGGTACACCGAGGTTCGCAATTGCGTCACCTTGAATAACTTGCACAGCTCTCTAGTTATTCGTGACATAAATGGGGTGCCCTGGTCTGTAAGGACTTCTTTAGGGATTCCAACACGACTGAATACCATAAACAGCTCTTTGGCAATGTTTTTAGCAGATGCGGTGCGTAAGGGAATGGCTTCTGGGTAATGGGTAGCATAATCCATGATTACGAGGATATGCTGATGACCTCGGGCAGACTTGGGGAGTGGACCCACAAGGTCCATGGCAATCCTCTCAAAGGGCACTTCAATAATGGGCAAGGGCACTAAAGGACTTCGGAAGTGGGGTAGTGGGGCTGACATCTGACACACAGGACAGGATTGACAATAATTCTCAATATCCTTCTGTATCCCGGTCCAATAAAACCTGCGCAACACCCTTTCAGTAGTTTTCTCAACCCCTAAATGACCTCCTAGCAAGTGCCCATGGGCAAGTTCCAACACCACCCGTCTGTATGGCTTAGGGACCACCAACTGTTCAACCACTTCATCTTTTTTTACATACACGATACATTAAATCCTCATTGCTGCTGAAATAAGGAAAACAGAGCCTGTCCCCTGATTCGACAGGTACATCATTAATCACCATTACATTTTCCCAGGCCCTGGCAAGGGTTGGGTCTTTTCTCTGCTCGGTACCAAAATTTTCCTTGTGTATATTAAGGTCAGCAAACTCCAACGTAGGCTCAGATTCAGCAGATGGCTGTCCAGCTCCACTGGTTGTGGGGACCTCCTCAGGCTCCTCCAGCTCTCCTGCCATAACTGAGAAAGGAAAACCCGGGGAGCCCTGAGAAGAGTCCCCTGAACCCATATTGTCAGTAGCGGCCAGGAGTTCTGGCTCTGTCACCTGAGTCAGCTACTGCGACCGGGTCGGGACGATCCCACAGTTCCCAAAACTTAGGGAAGTCCCTACCAATGATGGCCTCGTGCACCAAGTGGGGCACAAGTCCGACCGGATGGGTCACCGTACCTAAGCCAGTTTTAAACTGAACAGTGGCTATAGGATACTCATGGGTATCCCCATGTACACAGATCACAGCAACTTTTTTAGCATGCAATTTCACAGTGTCAACCATCTCAGCTGTAACCAAAGTCACTAGACTTCCAGAGTCCAGCAAGGCCGTAATAGGCTTATCATTAACAGTCATTTGGCACATGTGTTTTCCCATACTTGGTGCTGCAGCGCATGAAACAGCAGCAAACATAGACTGCCTTCTAATAGATACATCACACTGCATTGGTTCATCTGTCAATGGACAGTTTGCTGCCACATGTCCCAGTTCTTGGCAACGAAGACACCTGATGTTTCCCCAGTTTGGTTTGCTGACAGGCAGTAGCTTCCCTTGTTTGGGACGCCAAACTTCAGTCCTGGCACCAAAAATCCTCCCCCCTATTTCCTTGCCATGCTTACCACCCACTTCCCCTGGAACAGTCTTACCGGTTGCCTGGGGAGACCGTGGCTTTGGGCGGAAAGTCCGTGTGGCTGTAGGGGTGGTGACCATGTTCTCTGCAGCAAAGTACCTTTCAACAAGTTCCACGAGGTTGTCCGCCGAGTTGGGGTCTCCTTGACTCACCCACTTCTGCAGGGGAACTGGTAGTGACCTCAGGAACCGGTCCATGACCACACGCTCCACTATTTGTGGCCCAGACAGGGACTCTGGCTGTAGCCATTTTCTCACCAAGTGAATTAGGTCGAACATCTGCGATCTTGGGGGCCTCTCGTCTTGGAAGAACCAGTTGTGGACCCGCTGTGCTCGAACTGCCAAGGTGACACCAAGTCGCGCCAGGATTTCCCGCTTGACCTTTTCATAGTCTCCTGCTGACTCCAAATCATAGTAGGCCTTCTGCGATTCTCCAGACAGCAAGGGAGCGACCAGTCCGGCCCACTGGGTTTTGGGCCAACCTTCCCTCTCAGCGGTCCGTTTAAACGTTAAGAGAAATGCCTCTGGATCATCATCTGTAGTCATCTTAGAAAGAAAGCGACCCACATGGATGGCTGAGGGCTTGTCTCCAACAACATTAACTTTAGCAGGTGACCACTGTGCTAGCGTCTCCACAACCGCAGCCAAGGTTTTCCTATCCTCTTTTGCATCAGTGGCTAGCTGTTCAAACAGCCTCTGCGATAGCTCCTGTACAGCACCAATCTGTTGGCACAGCGCCTTGGTTTGCTCCTGTGCGATAGCGTTTGTTTGCTACTGTGTAGCGTTTGCTTGATGCAGTGCAGCATTTGCTTGTTGCTGTGCAGCATTGGATTGTTGCTGTGCAGCATTGGATATGACCAATTGTTTTAGGATTTCCTCCATGTTTAGTCACTCTAGGTACTGGCCTTTTAAGTAGTAACTTACTACAGCTGGTCGCAGTCTCCACCATATGTAACCTGGGGGACAGGTAGCAGGTACAAAAGCTCCCTGGGATGAGCAGTCTTTCAGGCACAGATACCAAATCCAGTGAAATAGTGACAAACAGTGCGGTGTTTATTTGTGATATATACAAGTCTATATACAGGTGCTGTACAGTGTTCCAAAAAAAAAACCCAAATAGGAACAAAAATAGCCAAAGCAAAACCTAGCCGTGTCTCTCCACTAACTAAACAATATTTAAAGATCCTAACTACCAGACTGAGCAAGCCTACAACTTGTCAGCTTCCACATACCTTTTTGCTCTCCTACACAGAAGTCGTCTGAGTATCCCAGGCCAAGAGCAAAGGCTGTCTTGCTCAGGTGAGCTTAAATTAGCCTGGGGGAGAGGACCAAGACCTAAACTGGACCATGGATCAGAGATCCCTGAACCTGTATGAGAGGAGCCTGGGAGATGTATAAACCCCGAACAGGACTTTTCCTGGCTCTCTCTGGGATGCTCTGCTACAATATATATATACTTTTATATTATTTTTTTACTTTATTTTATGTTTTATACCAGATATTGGATTGCTGATAATTTGCATTACGATTACAGAAAACAACTGGTATTTTAGAGTAAAAAAATTGCTACCTGTACTGATATATCCTTTATCATAGGATGCTTATCCGAAACTACCCTTGAATGTTAATTATATTTTGACGGTTGCAACCGACAATATACCTTACATGCAATGTGTTATTCTATGTATGTACATCTGGCAAATAAAAACCTTAAAAAAAACATTAACCTTTAAGGTTTTAAAACCTTAAAAAACATTACAAACCTGCTCATGTGAACCGATTGCGGAGTGTATGTTACAGCGGACCTTCAGTCATTTTTTAACTTTCTATCTATTAAATCTTCTGCCCTTGTTTTTTTAACTTTGCATAGTAAAACATTTTTTTTCTGCCAGTAAATACCTTATACAGCCCACTTCCTGTTTCTTGTCTGGTCATTAGCCTAGGCTTATGACATCATGCACAGCTCTCTTTCTCACTCTCGTGAGAGTTTGCAAGGAAGTGAGGGGGGATGAGTCCTAAAAGGGCCAATCAGAGCTGCAGGGCTGCAGAGCTGGAGGTGTGCTTCTGTGTGACTGTGTAAATCCAGGAAGTGAACAGGCAGTAGCTTCAGCTGCCCACACGTAAAGTGGTTGCAGCCAGACTTAGTAGAGGGAGATTTCTGCAGCATATTTGGCAAGTACAGAATTACAGTAAATATAAAATAATAGTGGTTGGAGGGAAGCTTCAGAATGGCAAAGATGTTTTTATTACAAATTATGTGAGCAGACTGCAGTTCCTCTTTAAGGTAACAACACCCTGCAATTGGTTTGCATCGCAGTGTGAACACCCATGCAAACAGATTCTGGTTCGGACAAAGTGTCCTGCACCAGTTTGGTGCGAATGCGGTGCGATTTGAGCCATACAAATCCATGGCTCAAGTTGTACCCCAGAGCCATGGCATGTAATTCGCACAGGAATGTGCTGCAATTCCTGTGCAAATTACATGCAGTGTCCCGCACTGCATGAATGTGATCCCGGAGTCACATTTAGATACCGATCATTATCCTCACACCATGTGACAAAATTCACCACAACAGTCCTATACTCAGTCTTTTCCCCATCCTGATATATGCCACTACCGCAGAGTCATCAGAAAACTTCTGAAGATGGGAAGACTCCACCTGGTAGCTAAAATCAGTGGTATAGACCGTGAAGAGAAAGGGGGAGAGAACTGTCCCCTGTGGAACCTCAATACCTATCCAACACAAAATCTTGAAAGCGCACATACTGTGGGCTTCCAGTCAGGTATTCAACAATCCACGACAGGGAGACATCAACCTGCATCGCTGCTCGCTACTCTCTGTGGAAAGCAGGCCTGATGGTATCAAAAGCACTGGAGAAGTCAAAACACATGACCCTCACAGTGCTTGCTGGCTTATCTAGGTGTGCATACATGCAATTTAGCTTGAAAATCCACTCCAGCCCTGGAATGTGGGTAGGTCCTCAGTGTCCGATAACGTTGGTGAGGTATCAGACCCATGACAAATTGTGGGGACTGGGGAAGAAGCCTCCATCTGCTTAACAAACTCATAGACTATAAGAACATTAGTTGGACTCTTACAATATGGGGGGAAGTCGGGGGGGGGGGGGAGCACCCAACATTTATGTTTAAAGGCTATCTAGAGTTCAGCTTTAAACATGCACCAACAGTCACACAGTACAAAAGAAATGCCTCTTTCTACTGATAATGACAGAAAGCTGTGGACAGGTATAAAGTGCAGGTTGCCAGAGGAGCTTCCATATATCTGCATCGGTTTTGAATATCCTCTGTTTTGCCTGATTGCCAGTCATTGTTATTAGGCAATGTTATGTGAGTTCAGGGTGGCCAGCAATCGGCACTATACAGTGCTAATGCTTTACTAAAGCAGATTAGGCCAGTATTCATGTGACAAGGAGGATACTGACATCTTCTGAAGTTATATGCAGGCATCTCTGGGTTACTGAACTTCATACTTGTAAGCTGCTTTGAGTATTCTTTAAGTAATGGGGTCTCGGTAAACATTTTCTACCATCACATTGACTTTATGACAATTGCTGTGGAATGTCAGTGAATTCAGAGTGGCTAGTGTGTATAGGTTTGCTGGAGTTTTATGAATATGACCAAATTTGTCAGGAATTTGCAGGGGGGGGGGGGGGGGTGTTAAAGTCTTTCTTTGTTATTTTTTTGTGATCTGTTCTTGTTTTCATATTTAAAGATCAGCTTGGAAACTGGAGAACCCTTTGATGTGATTCAAGAACAGGCTTGTAAAATCTTGGATGAAATGGGTCACAATTTAAAATTGGGTGCAATTCGGGTATTTGCTCTCAGTTTAACCAAGATCTTCAAACGGCTTTATGGGAAAGTATTATGCAATATGGAGGGCATTCAGAAGGTAAGTCAGTCTAATATGTTAATTTAGCATGCAGCTAACTCTAATGCTAATACGTAAAGTTATATCTTTATTTCTTGATTGCATACAGTATATCCTTTTATTTAAAAAAAATAAAAAATAAATAAAATTTCAAACTTGGCTATGCATGCTGACATTAAAAAAACAAGCCTTATACTAATCTAGGTGGATGCAGCATCGATCTGATGCTGCATCTGTCCTCCATCACTTCTGCAGTGAGAACTGAACAATCAAACAGTGCTGATCACTCAGTTCTCCCCCTCCGCTCTGAGCAGAGAGCTATGATTGCCAGTCAACAGCTCTCTGCTCTGCCCCTCCAGCACTCACTGGAGTGCTGGGCTGGGGAGGGAGCAGCTGGCTCAGTCTCCCAGTTGCGTAGCTAAGAGGCTGAACCAGCTGCTGATCCAGGCATGTGGGTGGATCCTGCAGTCTGGATTTTTCCCCAGCCTATACTGGCGGAGTGACGGTAGCCACCAGCAGGCTTTAGCCCGCTGTTGGCTGAACATAGGTCACAGGAGTGCAAAACGAACTGCACTCCTGTGATCCATAGGAGAAGTATGGCCAAAAAAGCTTTGGTCATACTTATCCTTTAAATATGCAAGCTACAAGTCAATTCAGATCCTTTATTAATTCAGCTAATTTGGTTCTAATTTTGAATATGTATATTTATCTAAATATATTACTTTATACTTGTCCGCACTGGCTTGGAAATAAATAAATGTAGCTCTATGGACCATATGGGGCCATTTGTCATATGGACCAAGTTCCCATTTTTGACCATTTATTTTAGGTCTATAAGTATTAAAGGGTAACTCCACTTTGATGGGAGAAAAAATAGCAAATGAAAAAATATTATAGCATATACAATTACGACACAAGCCTTATTGTAATTGAATATTTTTAAAATTTACCTTTCCTTTTTTATTTCTGCAGCACTGTGATTTTCTGTAAAATTCAATGCATTATGGCAATCTGGAAGACTTCTGTACACAGTTGGTGTTCAGAACTACCCCAGGTATCTAGTTTCCTGCTTGTGCAATTGGCTCACTGATTTTCCCAGAAGTCTGCAAGTCAGATTTTTGGCATCCTCTGCAACAAAATAAAAATAATTTTTGGTGAGATACTCCCAAAAGATCAATAACTTCTAAAGTTAAGTTAAGTCTAAAGCCGACTAATGATGAAAAAACCACTCATTCAAATTCATTCTGCACATTAACATAATGAAACAAACAGCTTTTTCTTCAGAGCAAGAAACGGGTAGGATTTCTACAAAGGTTGTTAAAATCCTTGCAATGTACATTGATCATCCAGAGGAGATTTTTTACTCAATAAAAGTCGAGTTACTCTTTAAAGTAGAATTCCAGGCTAAGCCTAACTAGTCCCAAAAATGTTCCATTACTCTCCTAACACCTATGCTGGCTAACCTGTGTGGATGAAAGATGTATATACAGTACTTACCTATTTCAGCCTGTTCCAGTCCAGTCACGTGATGCAGTGTCAGACAGTGTTGGCTGCAGGGGAGCAGAGAGCGCTTGACAACAGCCTGGAATGGTAATGTCATCCCTAGACTCCTATAACCCATCCATTGATGGTGTTGCTTCCTCTACCCTGCAGCCGCCACTGACTGACACAGGGGAGGCAGGTCACATCACCAGACTGGAGTGGGGTGAAAATGGCAATGTATACACATCTTTCTTACACATTTTGGTCAGCATAGGTATTAGGAGAAGGCAGGGAGAATTTTTAAGACTAGTTAGGTTAAACATGAAATTCTACTTCAAGTTTCTGAGGTTTATTTGTAATACCGACAACTTGTTAAATATTCATGTATGAAAACTAGAGGCTCTTATGCCCCGTACACACGATCTGACTTTCCGACAACAAAACCGTGGAATTTTGTTCGAAGGTTGTTGGCTCCAACTTGTCTTGCATGCACACGGTCACACAAATGTTGGCCAACAATTACGAACGTAGTGACGTACAAGACGTACGGCGAGACGATAAAAAGGAAGTTCAATAGTCATGTGATATCTCCATTACAAACGCTAGTTTAGAAGACCGAGCACTTCTGGATCATACTTGATTCTGAGCATGCGTGGACTTTTGTGAGACGGACTTGTGTACACACGATCGGAAAGTCCGACAACAAAAATTTGTTGGCGGAAAATTTGAGAGCCTGCTAGCCAACATTTGTTGGGGGAAATTCCGACAACAAATGTTCGATGGAGCATACACACGGTCGGACTTTCCGCCAACAAGCTCACATCCAACATTTTGTTGTAGGAAAATCCGATCGTGTGTATGCGGTATAAGAGGCAGAGGTGTTCATTACTGCCCTTTAAAGATGTCAGAAACTGCCAATCTTTGCAAATAAGGACTATTGGTTGTGCTTTTTGAGCAATGTATGGCCTTTATAACTTAGTAATTTATCTGCTGATATGTATGTTAACGATTGACCAGAATGTAAATAAGTGGCCTACTAAAAGCCTCACTACAGTGAGAAGTGAGTTGAATTGCAGTGTAGTGCATTTGCAGTGAAGTGCAGTTGTTTCAATCAGCCACACTACAGGAAGTAAAAAAGATCAGTGAAAAGGGATTGCGCAGTTAAATAGTAGCCCAACGACTACACAAATAATTGTTCTCAGAAAAATGCCCTAATCCATAAAATCACTTAAGTAGAACCTATATTGTTAAAGTTGTGCCATAAAAAAAAAACCTCAAGGACCATCAATGGTTCCTGTAGGTTTTCAGCAGTGAATCTTTTCTCCAGGACTGCCTTGCTCCATGTTGGGTTTCTGTGTAGAGATAGCCATATTAGAAGAGAGGGGTTTTGCCACCTTATGCCAGACCCATCCCCCTAATGACTAGTGATCTGGTGTACTGATGGGAGGGATGCTGTATAAGCAGCAAGAAATGTGGAGAAGCCAGAGATCCGCAAGCACAGGTGGGATGAGGGGCATCAACAAGCAGCAGAAGAGGTGGAGAAAACATAGATTTATACAATCAATGAAGCAGTAGCAAATAGATCCTGAAACTGTAGGTGCTTTCGTACAGCTTTTTTGTACAGCAGGCCATATAAAGAACAAAGAGCAGCACAGTAGTGATATAACTATGGTGTGCATGGCAATAGGAAGGTGCAAGAGTGGTATGGACACTTTGAAGAAGTGTCAAAATTTTAATCCTTAGCTGCTGAAGAAGACATCTAAGTTAATGTACAGTATGTGCAGGAATGGCCCTTGTAATGCTGCAGCCTGTTCTGTACCTTTAGCATACAGGTTCGTTTTAACCAGCTGTTGGCAGTCTCCTCATCTGCCCCACTAATTGCAATGTGCTGCTAATGAAATGATTGTCAACACATAGTTAGACCTCTTAGTGGCAAGAGATTAAAGCTAGGTTTCCACTATTGCCATCTGAAAGTCAAGCGATTTTGCGCCAATTTTTTGCAGCGATTTTTGCCGTGATTTTGATGCGACATGAAACAATGTCTGTGTATTCTTGAGGTCTATGGACCTCAAGTCGCATCAAAGTAGGGACCAAAGTAGTGCAGGGACTACTTTAAAGTAGCTGCAACTTGAAGTGGCACAGATATGAACTGTACTCATTGGAGATCATGAGGTACAACTTGTCATGCGACTTTGCAGTCTCAAGTTGCACTAGTGGAAACCAAGCCTTAAACAGCTAATGTAGTTCTAGCATTAGAGAATCTGTGTGGTTTTTATGGTCAGCCGAGGAGAAACTAAACTGAGAATTTCTTGTTTTTTTCTCAGATCTAGACTGGTTTTGCTATAACACTTGCCCACATACTTTAAGATAATTTCATTTTATTTCTACAGCTGGCAAAAGCTGTTCGAGAATATCCTGTTATTTTGCTGCCCAGCCATCGAAGCTATATTGACTTTTTGTTGATATCATATATTATGTACACCTATGACATTGCTATTCCTGTGATTGCTGCAGGAGAAGGTAATCACTTTTAATTTTTATCACTCATAATATTTTTATTCTTATATTGACATTTCACCTTATTTAACATTGTATATATTGCAATGTGAAATTACGGCTTCAAAACAACAAACCTGCATTCATGATCATATAACAAACACTTGATTTCTTTGACTACATTTTTTGAATACACTCAAGGTTGATGTTCTGCAAAGAGGGGGGTTCATTAATCAAGTAGTATTGTACTCAGAAATAAAACTATAAAACTATATGACACAGTAGGGGAGATTTACTGAAACTGGTGCACACAGAATCTGGTGTAGCTGTTCACGGTAGCCAATCAGCTTCCAGGCTTTATTGCCAAAGCCTAATTAAACAAGCTGAAGTTAGAAGCTGATTGGTTACTATGCACAGCTGAACCAGGTTCTGGATGCTCCAGTTTGGGTACATCTCCCCCACTGTTTTTTTTTTTTTTTTTTTTTACTCAGGCTCTCAAGAGTGTGACTGTTGCAGGCTGAAAAAAAAATGTTAGATGATGATGAACTTGATAATCTTATTATAACTTAGAACTCTGACTGGTATAGGTGTAAATAAATAACATTTATACATCCTTCTTACAGCTTTTTCTTACTCTGTTTTAAGAGAATGCATTTTATAGGATATAAGTTAGGGTAACAAACTAACCATGTCTTTTTCTCTCACTAATGGAAAGGCTATATCTCCAAAAGAGTTCCGATTGGTTCTCTGATTGCCATCAAAAATATATTTTTAAATATCAAAAGCATGCAAAATTAAATAGCTAATAATATTTCTAGCAAAAAACTGAAAATTTCCTATCAAATACTTACCGTAATTTTCCTTTCCTGATAGGCTCCCTGGCAGCATACGTGTAGGTTAAAGGGGTTGCAAACCCTTGCCGTTTTTCACCTTAATGCATTCTATGCATTAAGGTGAAAAACCTCCTGTGCTGCAGCAGCGCCCCCGAGCCCCCCCTTATACTTACCTGAGCCCTGTAATTCCCACGACGGTTACCAGCACACCAGCTCAGGCTGGTGTCTCGTGTCCTGATTGGATAGATTGATAGCAGTGCAGCCATTGGCTCCCGCTGCTGTCAATCAAATCCAATGACGCGGGCGGCTGGGGGGGGGGCGGGGCTGAGTCCTGCTGTCTCTGTCTACGGACGCAGCACGGGAGCGCGCCCACACGGGTGTTCCATCGGAGAGCTCTTCTCCGGCAGGACACTCGAGAAGAGGAAGAGCCAGGAGCGCCGCGGAGGGACCCCAGAAGGGGAGGATCAGTGCCACTCTGTGCATAACCAACTGCGCAGCAGGGGTAAGTATGACATGTTTTTTTTTTTTAAAGAAAAAAAACTGAACCTTTACAAACCCCCTTTGACCCCGCCTCCACTCCTCCCCTATAAAACCCCTCTCCCATAAATCTTTGCTCCAAGTCAGCGGCCGTGTTTCGTAACTAGCCTACTCCAGACATTTGAGAGGGAACTCCTGCTGCCATAGAGTCTATCAGGAAAGGAAAATTACGCTAAGTATTTGATAGGAAATCTTCAGTTTTCCTGACAGACTCCATGGCAGCATATGTGTAGGAAATAACTCACCATACACACCCAGGTGGGCAAAATGTCAACCGACAGTACTTGTAAACCAAAATTAACTAAAGATATGGCAGCTGGTTCAACACAATAATGAGGCACAAACGTGTTCATAGAAGCAAATTACTTTGGGAGCTACATGACGCAAAGCTTCCCAAGATGTAGACCCACTCCTGGTCGGGTGAGCAGACACTATCTCCAAAGGAACCAAGCCCTGGGCTCTGTGAGCCTATTGGATGACCTAGGCAATCCGTGTTTGATGTGATGTAAGAAAAGACAGGACAGGCCATTACTGTACAGAAGCCATGTTCATTGAATAATAACCAGCAGGATTAGGAAACACCACATAGGAAGTAAGTACAAAAAAGATGCACCATAGACTTGTATTTAAAGAAACATAACATCCATGACAATCCGTGCCACAATCGCCCTGGATGAGGCACGTTTCTCTGTCCTTTCTGGCAAAAGAATGAACAGGCGTTCTGAAGCCTGAAGGAAGATGTAGCTTGTAGATATGACTTTACAATATCTGAAGGATTCCTAAAATTGAAAGAAAGCACTGCTGGAAGTCAAATCAGGATTCCCTGTTTACTAGAAATGTGCTTTAACCAACTAAGCCACAGCGCGCTTTCTTCCATGCAAGTTAGAACTCTAATGCCCCGTACACACAATCAGACATTGATCGGATATTCCGACAACAAAATCCATGGATTTTTTCCGATGGATGTTGGCTCAAATTTGTCTTGCATACACACGGTCACACAGAGTTGTCGGAATTTCCAAACGTCAAGAACGCGGTGACGTACAACATGTATGCTGAGCTGAGAAAAATTAAGTTCAATAGCCAGTGCGGCTCTTCTGCTTGATTCCGAGCATGCGTGGCACTTTGTTTGTCGGAATTGTGTACACACGATCGGAATTTGCGTGAATGGATTTTGTTGTTGAAAAATTTGAGAACCAGATCTCAAATTTTGTGCGACGGAAATTCCGATGGAAACTGTCCGATGGAGCCTACACACGGTCGGAATTTCTGACAACAAGCTCCGATCGCACTTTTTACGTCGGAAAGTCCGACCGTGTGTACGGGGCATAAGGTTGGCAGAACAATTTCTTGGATCCCACGAAGACTGATGCACCCTTGGGAATTGAGTCAAGCATAGGTAACAGCACCGCTTGACTGGAAAGAGCGTAAGAAAGTTCTCCATGACCAGTGAACCAATCTCTAAGGCTTTTTATGCCAACCTGATATCCGGGAAAAGGTGAACTTGACAGAGAGGCCTCTAACGGAGACAGTCCTAGAACACTCCACTCCAATTCCCAAAGGGGAGTTGAGAACAAGAGGGAGACTCCATTGGAAAACCTCCACTTACTCCAAGGTCTAAGCCTAGCTGCTTTCTTGAGGAATTGTTGGACAGGAAAGATGCATAGACCGAAAAAGGCCGATAAAGCTGACACTTGAACGCCGAGGGAGCTGACCGATAGAGCCAGAACTAAATCCGACTGGAGGAAGCCTAGGATATCTAAAACTTCTAGATCACCACATGATCTGTCAGCAGCAGACATGTATTGAACAACTTTGACCAGATTCTCCCGTCAACTTGTCTGCGTTCATTCGTCTAGTATTCAAGAGAGCAGAGATGACTCTGGAAGAGCAGCTGAGGACCTCCAATCTCGAGAACCAGACCGTCAGACGCAACCGTGATAGACATGGATGTAGGATTGTACTCAGTGACAGAAGGCCTGGCCTGAGGAGAAGGTGAACCGGGTTCCAGAAGCTGAACTCTGCTAGCAAGGGGAACCATGACCTAATTAGCTGATAATGCATCACTGCCAATAACACCACAACCTCTGTTTGGAGTCTTTGTAGAAAATCTGAGGTTGACCAGGACTGGAAAAAATGCATAGGTCCTACTCCATTTCCAATGATCCATCAGGGCATCTGCACCTGAAAACCTCCATGTAGAGACCATTCGTTGTGGACTCTGGGAACATACGCCGCTGAGCTGTAGGCTCGAGTCTTCTGAGCCCAAGACATAATTGGCTCCGCTTCCTGTAATAGAGAACAGGCTGTGAGTCCCCAGGCTGTCTTTAACATAGGAGACTGCCGTAGTGTTGACTAACCTAAGAGCACCAAGGCTGCTTTTGTTATATGGTGAAAGACCTGAAATCTGCTTCCTGGCTCCCACTGCTGGAGAAACCCCTTCCAGAAAGGCTACCTTCTCCAGTTTCCACTTGATCCTCAGACCCGTAGACACCATAGTGCCAATCATTTTAAACACTGAAAAGCGCGCAGGTAGGAAGAAGACCGGGCCAGGAGTATTCAGATCCAAAACATCGGGATCCAGAACCAAGGCAATGATCCAAGATTATATTGAACTGAGCCCCAAGGCCCACAAGAGACTGAGTGGGCTCCAGGTATCTCCTTGCCAGATTCAGCAGCCAGCCGAATTTGAGGAGCATAGAAAAGACCTGAGCTCTGGGCTCCAGCAGCTGCCCTCTGTCTTGGGACAATAAGACAAGGACATCAACGTAACTAGGCAGGCATATGCTCCTTGTTTCGATAAAGACTATAACAACCAATAAGACCATGAAAACACACAGTGTGATGTTGAAAGCCTGAATGGCTGGAGCTGGAGATGGTCCTGACCTACAGTGAACCGAAGGAACTTGCCGAAGTCTTCTACAATGGGCACATGAAAGTAAGCATCTTTAAGTCTGTTGGAAACAAGCCAGTCACCTGGCTGGACCCCCTATGAATCAGGGACGATGTTTCCACCTTGAACTTCTCCTTTGCTAAAATTGTCTCAGGTGTGCAAGGTCAAAAACCGGCCCCCGCAAGCTGTTTCTCTTCATGACCATAAGAGGGGCGAGCACCTGCCCTGAAATCTCTCACATTCAGAGACTGGCACAGTAGCACTTTGTGACACCAGCGACTTATGTAAAGCATGAGTATATGCTTTCTTCTACTCAGCATGAGGCAAAATCCGTGGAAATGAGTCAGAGAAGATGGAGGACTTCTGATGGACCATGCATGTCCCGAAAGGACCACTTTGGCGTTCCAATAGTCTGAATCCCAACCCAGTAGCTTCTTGGATTTCGAGTTTAAGCTTTTAGCATACTTCTGAGGGGATATTAGGTCCCCTCACCGGCTCCTCCTAAAATCCTGACCTGGTTTGTAAAAATGTGCTACCCTCGCACGCTCTGAACTTTGTTCTCTAGACTGTCCTCTTCTGGCCTAGCCAGTGCTGGTCCTGAGGTGTGACCTCAGCTTGCCAACTGTGGCCCGGATTACAGTGCTATCCAGCTTGCCAAAAGATGAAGCTCCCTAAAAGGGAATGCTACACTATGCCTATTAGAGGCGGGAACAGCAAGCCCAGGCCCCAGCCATAGCACTCACTTAACTGCCATAACTGACAAGAGCATAACCCGTGCCCCTATGCGGCTGATGTTATTTGGAGCCTTATCATTGCAAACCGACACCAGCTCCGGCTCCTGCACTACAGAGTTTCTGAAAACGCTCCTGAATACTGCGTCCACATTCTCCATACACATTTCCATCCTTTTCGATATGGGCACAAGAGCCCAGGCAGACTTTCGGGCTATTCACTGCATCTTCCAAGGAAGAGTGACATGCATGCTTGCCTCATCAAGGCCTCAGCCATTTAGAGAGGGAGCCTTTAGATGCTTCACATCCTTATCTTTGAATGGCTAGAGCTTGGTCATCTTGTTTAGAAGAAAGGGATATCTTGCGACCTTGCTGCACTTATCCAAAAATTATGTCCCCTAGTTCTGTTAAGAATGAGAATTTAAAACACTCTCTCTACGGCTATGTCTCCAAGTCGTGCGATTAAGTTGCATCAAAAATTGCATCAAAGTAGTCATCAGCAAGTTCACAGTAGAACATATGGGTTGAGTCCTGCCAACATCATTGCTCTATTCCGTGTCTCTGCAAGAGCTTTTTATCTACATTTGAAATGTGACTGTTCCCGTTTAGACTCTCTTTTTATTAAACCATTTTTTTTAAACGATATCACACTATGTGGAACCTTTCTTTAATTTTTGGTTACATCGTGTGAGTACGTGGATATCCTTTGGTCCTCTTTCCCTCCATGTGAACTTCACCCATATGTTCCACTGTGAACTTGCTGATGACCAGTGCTGTTCAGACCCGGATCTGTGATCGTAATGACCTGGATCTGTCATTGTCTACGAAATATGTTCACTCTAAATGGTGAATATCACCACAAGCCTGCATGACTTAAGAGGTATACGCCCCTTTAAGTCCACCTTTTCCGGTAAGCCTTCACGCGGTGGTGGTTCTCCTTGCAAGTTCTCCTTTCTGTCATGTTTCCATTGACGCCTCATGTTTCCTTGGACGCCTCAGTGATGTCAACTTACTGATAGTGTACATTTACATCAGGACTTTTTGACTCAATCCTTCCCCTCTTGTTTTGTACACTTTTTTTCCTCACATTGGTGGACATTATTTATTTATTTTTCGTTTTTCAATTGTTGATTCATTTTTTGTCTTTATATCCAATTTGTGTTTTGCGCTGCATTTTCTTTGTGGGTTACAGCGCGGTATATTTTTGGATATATTTTGAAGTGCATAGAGACTCATGCTGGCCATACACTATACGAAAAATCGTCCGAAAATCTGTCATTTGAACAGTTTGTACGTTTATCGTCTAGTTAATGGGCACAGATCGAAAATCGGTTGTGATGTTTTTGAGCCGAGAAATCGAAGGAAACGTTTGGAAAACTTCAGCCGAACGGACGATAAATTGAAAGGTTAATGTGTTTCTCGCCCCAAACAGTTTGCACTGGGCTTATGTGACAAAACAAATAAAAAATTGATTAATTTATATCAGTTGAATGATTTATCGATCAAATTGTGGTCATTACATGATGGCAAAATCGTTTGCTCTCATGACCATGTGTTCGTTATTCGAAAATGGCTACCATAACATAATTAATACCATTGTCTGCATGGTGATTTTGATTTGTAGTTGGTTTTGTTAGTCTTATCACAGCATTATGAGCGATACAGATGAAGAGACTCATTGGCATCCGAAAGCCTCCTTAAGGCTGCGTTCACACACATTCACATTGGATGCAGGTTTCCCCCACATCCAATTTGCATGACAGGAGAGTGTGCCCGGCTCTCAGTGGAGCCAGTTCACACATCTCCGTGGCGGCCGCGGGGCAGATTGCACAGGGGTCCTGTGCGTTTTTGGCTCTGTTTCAGGTCTGAATTCAGGCAAAAACTGGGGCCTGACTCGTCCCTGAAACGGAGAACAGGGATGCACCAGACCCCTGCTGTGAGCCGCGTCTGCGCGAAGAGTGAACCCAGCCTTAAAGTGTTACTAAACCCAGGACCCTGCATTCACTATATCTTGTCTCACACAGAACATGGAAATGTAATTATTTTAGTAAATATAAACTGCTAAATACCTTTTCTCATCAGCAGTTTAGAGCAGTCTTATGACTTATATCAGTGTTCAGCTGAGCACTGATAAAGCCTGTAGGAGGAGTATTATTTCACCTCTGACTGTCTTATGAGGCTGCATGACCCCTGACTCTCTGTTTGGACAGTGGTGATTGGCCCTATGCTGATCACATGCACCCTCTCAAAAAAAAAAAAAAAACTCTCTAGCAATACACACCAAACTGAGCATGTGCAGAGTGCCCCCAAGGCTCTGTACTATCAGCAGATGTATTGGGGGCAGTAAAAGAAGGGGAGGATCAGAGAAGACAGGATCAAACAGCTTTTTTACACAAAGCGGATGATTAACCCCTTAGGTTTGACGGTGAGTATAATAAGCATGCTTTACTGCATAGATAGATTTTATTGTTGTGGGTTTAGTAACACTTTAACAATAAGGGAGACCCCCCGATACAGCCCCCCCATGTGAATGAGTAAGGGGTACATAGAACTTCCACTCATTCACACAAAAAGAAAACAGTATATAAACACAGTAAACAGTAAATAAAGACACTTACACTAGTTTTTTTTTTTAAAGAAAAAAAAAGTCCCACGCGGTGTACATCTATTGTCAGTCATGTTGCCCAGCGACGTAGAGCCACATCAATCATGAACAATGGCCACCAGAAAAAAAAATCTTGCTGACCGATGGACACATCTGATCCCATCAGTGCCTGCGTGAATGACAACTCCTGGGGCTCCAGGCCATTGCTAAAAGTAAACAAAGGGGCAGGGTCTGCAAGTTGATGTCATTGCCCAAATATGGCCCTGTCTTTGTTACATGGCTGTAAATTAATGGGGTCAGATGTTATCACTGGTTGCTAAGGACACAATAGGTCCCAGTGGGTCCTAAATGGCAGCAGTAGAGATACTGCAACTTTATATACTGTATGACTTTTGGCCAACACCAAATCAGCAAAAATTCAGGTGTTCAGATGGATGCTCGAACAGCCAACGTTTGGTCCAAAACTCTTTAAGTACAGTATATCAATTTTTATTAGGGCCTTTTAAGACCTTTGTTGTTTGTAAATACCTTCTGGCTTCAACCCTCAGTAGGAATAATCACTACTGAAGAAAATTCAGTAACTAAACTAATAAACAGCCATTTCTCCTAATTCACAATGGTCAGTTTCCAGGGGCCTAACTATAGGGGGCGCAGCAGTCGTGACCGGGCCCTGTGCTACAGGGGGCCCATTTGGCCCCCCTCTACATATGGCGGCAGCATAGGAGTACCAGTGCACCATGCGCAGGGGTGGCTGGAGGTGGGGAGTGACTAGCAGTGTGCCATGCTTGACTACCGCACTGGCTGCTCTTTAGTTGTGCATTCCCCGCATGACCTGTGTCCTCTGTCAGCTCCTCAGGATCCCCCTTTCCTGCTTCATGCAGCGCTGCTCAGTCCAGGTTCTGTCCTCCCCAGCCAGAGTACCGCCCCCTGAGTTCGGCTCTTACTGCACTGCATGCTTCTCCCAGGCCAACAAACTTTAAGCACACAGATGCAGTGCAGCCCTATGAGAGCCGGCTCCGGGAGGACACCTCAGGCTTGTCTGCCAGTCCCCCCTCCCCCCTCCTCCCCTGTCATACACAGATGATGACAGGTCTTCCTGGGAGATATGCTGATCGCCCGTCCAGCATGCTGGAGGGAGCCCAGGCCACCATGGATGAGTGCCCAGCCTGCAGCTTGGTCATGGTGAGTGAGATGACCCCACCCCCACACACCATCACATACCCCTTCTCACGTGGGGACAGGGACACCATCTCACATGGGGACAGGGACCCCATCTCATGCGGGGACAGGGACTCCTTCTCCCCTGGGACAGGGACTCCTTCTCCCCTGGGACAGGGCCCCCTTCTCCCCTGGGACAGGGCCCCCTTCTCACCTGGGTGCAGGGACCCCTTCTCACCTGGGCGCAGGGACCCCTTCACACCTGGGCGCTGGGTCCGTTTCCCCCCTGGGTGCAGGGCCCCCCTCTCACCTGGGCGCATGACCCCCCTCTCCCCGGGGCGCAGGGCCCCCTTCTCCCCTGGGCACAGGGCCCCCTTCTCACCTGGGGACAGGGACCCCTTAGGTAGGGTGCCAGGATGGAGGAGGGGGCAGAACACAGAGGAAATCTGAATCCCCAGCCATTTGGGGGGTGTACCAGCAGGGGTCACTGGACACCAGGGGGGAGGTACAGCAGTACCAGCGTGGGGAGGTTGGAGGACAGACAGGGGTCTAGCAGTACCAGTGTGGGGTGGCTGGAGGTTGGGTGGTACAGCAGTAGCAGCGTGGGGTCACGAGATGGGGGTGGGTACAGCAGTACCAGCAAGGTGTGCTCTCCAGCCCCTGTGTGCTCTTTTCCGGACCCCCTTGTCGGTTCTGCCATGTTCCCCTATCCCCTCTCCTGCTGGCTGCTGCTGGGAGTCTGTCAGGACGGAGAGTGGGAAATGGGCCGCTAAATGTGTAATTTACTGGCCACTTTTTTTTTCTGAATTGAGAGTCAGTGATCTGTACCGATCACTGACTCTGTCCATTCATAACTGTGGCATATACTAAACTGCGTTTATTATGCTTCAGTTTATAGATGGACAGGAAGCTCTGTACAGAGCTATTCCTGTCCATTCGTTCTATGTAGCTGAGGCTGCAGAGAAGAAGATTGGGGGCTGTGTCTTCAGTCTTCCTCTTTGTTTCAAAGGTGGAAAATCAGAGGTCTGTTTAGACCTCTGATATCTCACCAAAGTCCCCCAACGGGGCTCCTAAAATTTGTAATTTTTTTTAAAAAAAACTACTGATACCAGTGGGGGAACTACAGGGCTCACAAAGGTCGTACCTGTGACCAGGCCCTTGAGTTACACCACCGGACTCGGAGGGAAAGGCTCTTGCTAGGGTTCAGGGGGCCTTCATGGTTTCTTGCACCGGGGCCCTGAAGGTTCTAGTTACACCACTGTCAGTTTCTCTTAGTTTTTCACTTTTCACGTACAATTTTTCACAACATTTATTTTAGTTTTGCACCACTATACATTTGATGCTTATTTTTATGTTTGCTAATGCATAGACAGATAGGCACTGTATATATAAAAATTAATTATACTGCGCTGTTAAATCCAATGACCAATTAGGTTTCATACCAGACTGTAGTTCTACGAATATAATTTATATAATATTTATATTATACTCTATATACTGTACCTTGTATTTGATCTTACACTATATACTGACTGCAATTTTCACCAATTGTAAGTAGAGAGTCAGATTGGCTAACCTATGTGTACCCTAAAATGGGATAGTTCACCAATGGGGTTTTTTAGCAGCAAAGTAATTGGTTCCAAAAAGAAATTATATTGGTAAAATCTTTTATTGTATCCAAAATGGAATTCAAATTAGTGATTGAGGTCTAAAATATGTAAGTAATAGTGTTTTAAATGCCTCTAGCCATCGACAGAGAATCAGTGATTATTGACACCTAAAATAAAGGGTTATCTGTATGGTGAATTTTGTACATATTGTGCTGGTCAGCGTTATCACAGCCACATTGATTGATGCTTGTCAGTCTACTAAACTCTTGGAGATATAGTAAACTGTTTATTTACCTTGTACTGTTAAATATATTTATAAATGTAATACCTACAATGTGCTTAAAATCAATTAAAGAGAAACAAATATGCCGCTCCAGTACAGAGCTTGGAGTGTTTAGCCACTTGCCCACCGGACGAATTCCAGCACTCCTCTCCTACATGTAAACATCATCTTTTTTTGCTAGAAAATTACTCAGAATCCCCAAACATTATATAAATATATTTTTAGTAGAGACCCTGGGGAATAAAATGGCGGTCATTGCAACTTTTGTCACATGGTATTTACACAGCAATTTTTCAAACGCGATTTAAAAAAGAAAAAAACTTTCATGAATAAAAAAAAAAAACAGTAAAGTTAGCCCAATTTTTTTGTATAATGTGACAGATGATGATATGCAGAGTAAATAGATCACACTTTAAAATTGCGCATACTTGTGGTATGGTGCCAAAATTCAGTACTTAAAAATCTCCATAGGCGACGCTTTAATTTTTTTCACAGGTTACATGTTTGGAGTCACAGTCTAGTGCTAGAATTATTGCTCTCACTTTAACATTCGCTGTTATACCTCACATGTGTGATTTGAAGTTTGTTTACATATGCGGGCGCGACCTACGTATGCGTTCGCTTCTGTGTGTGAGCTCACGGGGACGGGGGCACTTTAATTTTTAATTTTCATTGTTTATTTTATTTAAAAAAATTTATTTTTAGACTTTTCCTTTAAAAACATTTTTAATCACTTTCCTTCCTATTACAAGGAATGTAAACATCCCTTGTAAGAGCCCTTTCACACTGGGGCGGTTTGCAGGCGCTATTGCGCTAATAATAGTGCCTGCAAACCGACCCGAAAGTGCCGCTGCTTTGTCTCCAGTGTGAAAGCCTCGGGGACTTTCACACTGGAGCAGTGCGCTGGCAGGACGGGAAAAAAAGTCCTGCTAGCAGCATCTTCGGAGCAGTGAAGGAGAGTATATACCGCTCCTTCACCGCTCCTGCCCATTGGGCTTTACTGCTTGCGGTGGTTTTTAACCCTTTCTCGGCCGCTAGCGGGGGGTGAATACCGACGGTAAAGCACCGCTTACAATAGCGGCGCTTTACCTCCGATTCTGCCCCCGCCCCAGTGTGAAAGGGCCCTAATAGGAATGGTGCATGACAGGTCCTCTTTATGGAGACCCCACATCTCTCCTCTAGGCAGAAAAGCCTTTCCTGCTGGGTCCTGGACATGACTTCATAATGTCGCGCCTGGGCCTCAGAGAGTCATAGAGACCATCTGTCCCTCGGAAATATCTATGGCTAACTTCCACCTGTGGTGGAATCCTTCTCCGGTTCGCCGATCGTACAGGCGACCCGGGAGAAGGAATGTCCCCTCCCGCTACTTGTAAGAACAATCAAGCGGCTGAACAGCTGCTATGGATGTTCTTACGGTGAAGGGAATCGCCGGCGGAAAAGATTGATATCTAAATGATGTCTGTAGCTGCAGGCATCATTCAGATATCACCACTGAAAGCCCAGGACGTCATGTGATGGCCAGCGGTTGGCAAGTGGTTAGATAATGGCTTCAAATTCTTTCGTTTTTTTTCTATTTTTTCCTTTAGATCTCAGTCACATGACACTTATTGGACATCTCCTTCGCTCATCCGGTGCCTTTTTCATAAGACGTACATTTCAGGGGAACAAACTTTATTGGGCAGTATTTTCAGAATATGTGAAGACTATGATACGGGTCAGTTCCCTAGTAAATTCATACTAACTGTTTCTAAAGTTTGAAATTCATATAGTTGAAGTTGAATTCCTTTAACGTATGAATCTGCATAAGAAAAAAAGGTAAGCATTATGTATATTTTTTTCTTGACCCGTCAGTTTCATGTTAAAGACCTTCCAGTTAAAGACCTTCCAGAACATATCACCCAGCATGTTTATTTGCCTTTTCATAGACAATGGCTTAAAGTGGGTCTTCGGTGCAGTTACACATATTCTGTAGGGCCCCACAGTCCCAACCCTCTCCTAGTTCTAAACTACAAACAAATGACTACTTCAGTTAGTGCTCCATGCACTTAAGTTTTACAAAAAGTATGGAATCACCACTCTTGGAAAATGTTCATTCAATTGTTTAATTGTGAAGAAAAAAAATAATAATCGCAGACATGCCTCAAAACTATTTTCATTTAACATTCCAACCTGCTGGCTTTAAGAAACACTTAAAAAAAAAGAAAAGGAAGCTGTAGTCAGTTGAAACTGTTTTTGCAGATCAAGCAGAGGAAAAAAAATGGAATCACTCAATTCTGAAGAAAATTTTATGGAATCGCCATGTACTTTTTAGTTCTAAAACAAACATCTGCATCAGATTACACTCTGAAAAATGATGTCATCATTACCAAACATCCTTTCACTTGATGGAATAAGAAAAGTGTCCAAAATCTCAATATAAACTTGTGCATTTATTGCATTTATTGAAGATTTAATGACTGTCATCTCTCCTGTACATTTTCCTGACATGCAACCCCAAATCATCAATGTGTGGAAATGTGCATGTTTTCTTCAGGCAGTCTTCTTCATACATGTCATTGGAACGGCACCAAACAAAAGTTCCAGCATCATCACCATGCCCAATGCAGATTCGTAATTCATTGCTAAATATCACTTTCATCCAATCATCCACAGACCATGATTGTTTTTCTTTAGCCCACTGTAACCTTGTTTTTATCTGTTTAGGTGTTAATGATGGTTTTCGTTAGTACAAATCAAATGGGAAGGTTGTTGAAGGGGAGCGTACTGGTAAACCAAGGAAGACATAAAAGCGTCAAGTTAGAAAACTTAAAGCAATATGCCTTTAGGCTCGATTCACACCTATGCATGTTGCTTTTGAGCGTTTTTGGAGGTTTTTTTTTCATGCTTGCCACGTTTTTGAGCCGCGTTTTTGCCGCGTTTTTGCCGCGATTTGCGTTTTGCGTTTTTTTTTTTTTTTTTTTAGTTTTTTTTTACAGTCTAAAAAAAAAAGGAAAAAAAAACAAAAAAAAAAACGGCAAAAACGCACCAAAAACGCATCAAAAATGCTGCAAAAACGGTGCACTTGCGATTTTGATGCTTGTCCATTGAAATCCATTACATGCAAAACGCTGCATTTTGCATGAAAAAAAGTCCCCGACCCTTTCCAAAAACGCAGAGATACAAAAAAGCATTGATGTGAACATGTTCCATAGGAACCCATGTTAAAAAATTCCCGTGCATTTCTGCAAAATGCAAAATGCATCAAAAAACGCGCTAGTGTGAATTGAGCCTAAAAACATAAAATGCATAACAAAACAAATGAGGAACAAATGGTCAGAAACTGGAGTCAATGTCTGTGACCGAACTGTAAGACATCGGCTAAAGGAAAGGGAATTTACATACAGAAAAGCCAAACAAAAACCATCATTAACACCTAAACCTAAAAAAAAAACAAAAAAAAAACAAGTTTACAGTGGGCTAAAGAAAAGTAATCATGGACTGTGGATGACTGGATGAAAGTGATATTCAGCGATGAATTACGAATCTGCATTGGGCAGGGTGATGATGCTGGAACTTTTGTTTGGTGTCGTTCAAATGAAATATATGAAGACTTTCTTAACCTCCCTGGCGGTATTCCTGAGTCTGGCTCGGGGTGGAATTTCAGAACCAAAAGCGGTAACCCCAAGCCAGACTCGGGATCGCATCGCAGGATCCAGGAAGAGCTTACTTACCTTGTCCCCTGGATCCTGCGATGTCTCCACGCATTGTGAGCGGCTCGTCCTCCGCTCGATTCATCACGGGGACGGAGAACGGCGCCAAATTTAAAAAGTGAAACACACACAATACATACAGTACACTGTAATCTTACAGATTACATTACTCTATGAAATTAATTCACATCTCTTTTGTCCATAGTGGTCTTTCCAGTGCCAGTTATATTATAAAAACTGTTCTTTCTGCCTGGAAACTGGAGATTGTCCATAGCAACCAAAACCGTCCCTTTACATCAAAAGTGGTTTTAGACCAGCTAGAAAACAGCGATAATAAATTAGAATTACTCGCAGAATTGAGCGATAGTGATTTGTGGGGAGATCCATCATCAAACACTGAAAAGTAATGACAGTGACAATTCTGCAACTGAGCAAATTTCAGTGTTTTTGATTTGATTACACTATTGAATAATTTTTATTATTATTATATTATTATTTGGTATAATTATTTATAGTTATTTATTATATTATAATTTATAATTTTGTGTTTTAAACTTTATCATACCCGAGATGTCTACTAGACTCTTGGTGGACAGATTTAAGTGTGTTATTCCTAAGAATTACAGGCCTACAATATAAAACGCCAAATTTCCATGCAAAATAATTGTACCGCTTTCAGCATCAAACTTATGAAATAATCATACCGCCAGGGAGGTTAAAGCCAGAAGGTTGGAATGTTAAATGAAAATAGTTTTAAGGCATGTCTGTAAGTAGTTTTTAAATTTTTTTTTAAACAATTGAATTAACATTTTCCAAGAGTGGTGATTCCATACTTTTTGCCAGGGGTTGTAGCAGTATTTTAATGTATAGTTAATTAATTTTAAAAATATACATAACTAGGCTAAACCCCTATTTATATATTCACTTTGAGTTCTGCTTTAAGATTTTGGAGCAGTACATAAGGTACAGTAACCAGGAAATCTGGAAAATCTTTTGGTTTTTTTTGTATCATATTATAATGGTGAACACTGAAATTTTATTGATTATTCATTTAGCCAAGAGAAGAACATGAGTTGAAGACTAAATAAAAACAGTAATTGGGTGATAGGCATAGTAATCCAACCAAATAAACTGGAATTTAAATGCCATTCATTTTATGTTAAATGTTTTATAGAAATATATTTATTAAACCTGTTTTCAGAACTGATTAATTTCAAAGATTTGTCAGCATTAAACTGGAGTATTATCTAATCCAGTAATTAATCTACAATAGTCTCTACTATAATCCTGTTTCTTACTATTTTCTTGTTTATTTGAATTGCAATTATACTAAAATTAGTAAAATTAGTTTCCCTTAATTTTAATGCTTCTGCTGCAACTTTGTTCCCTGTAATAGTATTTGTAGTAGTTAGTGGTCAGTTGGCACTTACGTGTACTGTAACATCAGCAGTTCACCTTTGGTGCTAATCTGTTTCCAGTATATTAGACTACAGACTACAGATACTGTACATGCTTTCATAAGGGCAAAACAACAATCAATCAAAACATCAGCTTTTGTATGAATTGTATTATAACTAAATGCTTTCTTTTATAGACTGGATATGCTCCTTTGGAGTTTTTCATTGAAGGTCAAAGAAGCAGGACAGGCAAGACTATACATCCAAGGCTTGGTATGTATAGATTGACATCAGGTAGTCCACTATAAAATAACTGATTGTATAATTCATAAGAGAAGACAATATTTTATTTATTTAAAAACTTTTAGCACATTTCTCTACCCTATCTTGTAATATATAAAAATGTAACTTTACAATTTACTGCTTGTCAGAAATGCAATACAAACAAATGATCAAAGCAGTATTAAACCCAAAATCAAAAATGAATATAATGCAGCTTACCAATCATTAAATGTGGTGGCAGCATAGTTTTATTTTTTTGGCTTTTTTCGTTTTTGTTTTCACCTGGTGATCTGCCCAGTAACACACCTCCTGTATTAGAGTGCCATCACTGTGAATGGAGCACAGTGGGCACCTTTGGACAGCAGTATTAGATGTACTAGCAAATTTAGATACACTAACAAACTAAAGCCAAACTGCAGCTTACCATACAGGTAAAAAAGCAGATACAGCAAACTGTTTTTTTTTTCTTTGGGGATAAAGATTTTACACAAATAAATACTAGCTGATCATTGTAAGCACACCTGTCAGTAAAAGATGGGTTGTCTCAATACTCTTACCTGATGCATTTGCAGGAGAGCTAGTTCTGCACTTGGGCTTTCACACTGGTTAAGCATGAGAGGCGCTTTACAGGCGCTATTTTTTACACTAAAACGCCTGAAAAGCGCCTCAGTGTGAAAGGGGTCCTACAGCAAATGCTTTTTTACTACAACATAAATTAAGTATTCAGAAATAATCATTTTCTTCCACTAATGACTGTAATAGTTTAAAGTGGATGTAAACCCGATTCATGAAATCTGACCTGAGCACATATTTATGTAGCGTTTACTTATCTCTCTCCAAAGCAGTAAGTCCTGTGTCTTTCTGCTGTTTCGCTCCTCTGTTATCAGCATGATATCTTCTGACAAGTTATTCGACATTCGAGATAAAACCAGCCTGAAATTTGTGTCGGGGTGGGTGCTAGAAATAGATTAGCAGAGAGCTTGCCTTGTCACAGCACAGCTATGCAAGTCTCTGCCTATGTGGAGGGGGGGGTGTGCGCCTTTCCTCCAATCAGCTGTTACACAGTGTATGCCAAGAATTCACACCTACTGCTGAATGAGGAAGTAAAAATTCTAACACAATGTTAGAATTCTAAAGAATATATAGACCTGAAGACAGCTGATATACAGGGGGTCCCCGTGTTACAAACAAGTTAGGGACTGTAGGTTTGTTCTTAAGTTGAATCTGTTTGTAAGTCGGAACAGGTCCATTTTTTAAGTGTAGCTCCAGCCAAAAAAACTATTTTTAAGCTTTTTGGATAGCATAGGGAAGGGTTAACACCCCTGTAACATTTTTTTTGCTGTGTGTGCCCCTGTTCAGAAGATTTCACCGCACTTTCTGTCCCAATGACAATTGGATTTTGAAAATTCTGGATTGTTGTGGAAACAAGCCTTGGTGATAAAGCATCAGTGGAGGTACCTTTTCCCCATAATAGCTCTTACAGGAGTGAATTTCCCTTTCCTACAGGTAGATTTCCTCTCACTTCCTGTTGTCTCCCTCCGTTTGTAAGTAGGAGTCGTTTGTAAGTCGGATGTTTGTAACTAGGGGACCCCCTGTACATGTAAAACTTATGTAGGGAGATTTATTTCTTCTCTGTGTATCATTTAAGGCTATTCACTTCACTGGGTATAGGAGAGGGTTTACACTTTAATATCATCTACCTTGTACATGTCATTTAGCTTTTTAGTTTTAGTTTGCCACAGCTGCAAAAAGGAGCATTTTGTACATTTTAAAACTTTTTTTTTTAACTTTTTAAATTTAGTTTTGGATAGAGTGAGGAAGGTGAGGAAGGTTTATAAATTATTAATCACCATATGTGTCCTTATTGGGGAATCCCCCCCCCCCCCCCTTTCTATCAGGGCAGTAACTGATGGGAAAGCTCTCTAACAGAGACCCAGGCAAAACATATTTTTTAGTGCAGTGGGGATAATTGGGGTTAATGAACAAATTGACTTTCACTTCGGAAGGGGATTTTTCCCAGAGCTTATTGAATAAGGTGAAGGTCCAATCATATGAAAGTAAAACTCTTGCTTTTTTTTATTTCCCTTGCATGTGATTGGGCATTCTTTGCAATGTGAAATTTCACCACATTTTTTAAACTCTGGGAAAAACTTCCTTGCAAAGTGCAACTTCCCATGCAAAGTGAACATCCTATTTGCCTTTAATAAAACAAACCCATTGTTTACATTTCTGATCATTTATTCCTGTCCTGATGACCTCTAGAAACACCTTTTTTGTAAAAGCATCACAGAGAGGAAGTAAGGAAAATCTCCCTAATGGGGTCACAGAAAGAAATAAAAACCTGATAGGCAAGCGTTTTAACTTTTTCCCCACTTCATCCAAAACAACCAAAAAAAAAATGTCTGCTGGAATTAGACTTTAAACAGGTTTATCATAAGTTTTATTTGTGATACCATGGATGTGGTTTCCAATCCTGAAATACCATTATTTCCTCCCCTTTCTCATTTTGCCATAAAGGGAGAAAAGGAAGCTCAACCAGCTGCAGTAAAGAGATGCTTATGCTATGGTGGTGCCTTCTCAGTCACATGCCATAGCTGTATAGGGTGGAAATCCAAATTCAGCTACCTGGCTCTAATGCTAATGTTCTGGCTTCAACACTTTGAGATGCTTGGAAAAAATATAGAGATAAGGAATTCCTATCCTTTCCTGACACCCATTTATAGCATGTTTGTGCTGGGCCTTTAAATTTAGAAAATATTGAAACCAGAGACAGCAATTTGCTTTACCACAAGAGGGAGAACAATGGTAGCCCATTTACTCTAATGAAAGATGTGTTTCCATTCATGCACACACTAGCTGCTAGTGCTACTCTTATAAATCAAGTTAAATATAGTAAGGCTTGTTAGACCACGTATAGATGTAAAGTGTACCTAAGAGCGGTGGTTGCCCTTCAGCCCCTGAACATATACACTGCAAAAAATGTCCCAAACAGGAGGGGGACCAGAGAAAAGGGGGGCTCAAATGAAAGGCAGTTCCACTAAATATGTGTGTAACCAAATTAGTGTTTATTGTGGTACAAAAACATGTGATACATGGGGATAGAAGAGCAAATACCAATGTTCAATAGGCCCTAATAAAATTGATCGAAAACATAAATCCGACCAAAACAACTACACAGACAGGGGGGACATGGAACATATAATAAAAAAGTGCTACTCTTATTGAGTGCAGCCCTTTTTTTTCCCCCGCGTTCTTTGTTGGCTTTACTGCTGGTTCTTCCAAATGCTAATATTCTAAAAGGGAGGAAGCCCAGTGTCCCCAGTGCTAAACCCAAAAAGCAAATGGCAAACAGTTATAATTTACCATAGTGCCTAAAGAAAAATACAATTTTACCTACAGTGTTTTTATTGAGAAACCTTGGCAGATGTGTATTAAGAGGCTTGCCCATCTCAGTAGTAAGTTTGGTACCCTCGCTGAGGCATCAAAACTGATTGCAATGACAAAGAAAATGGTGGCATGTATCATCTGAAAAAATATAAAATGTCTTTATATGTCAGCTTATAACAACGGAAAATAACTTTTCTTCTTCATAATAGTTGTCAACTCATTGCCCTGCTTGTTTGAAAAATACTTACTGTACTTAGTAAAAAAAAAATTAAATATAAAATAAATATAAGAAAATACCATAAAGGAAATTTGTAATAGGTTGTGTTTGTATTTTATTTCAGGGCTTTTGAATGCTGTTATGGAACCATTCTTAAAAGGAGAAGTATTTGATACTTATGTCGTTCCCATCAGCATCAGCTATGAAAGATTATTAGAGGAAGCCTTCTATGCGCAAGAACTTTTAGGAGCTCAGAAACCCAAAGAATCCACATCAGTAAGATGTATTGAAATAGTCACAGTAATTCAAGAGATCAAAGGCACCCTCATCCCTATTTGGAAATGTATAGATAAAACTGGAAAGAAGGGGGGGGGGGGGTTTATGGTGCCACAAATATAACAACAATTTGATAAAAAGTATGAAAAATTTAATTAATCAATAAAATATAAAAAAGAGTAAACAAATGTTGACTCTCACATACAATGAAATATTATAAATTTATCACAGCATGATGATGAACAATATAGTGCATAGAGAACTTCATAAAGCTATATAAATGCCTGTTGGCTCAATATAGCATTTATATAGCATTATGAAGTTCTCTATACACTATATTGTTCATTATCATGCTGTGATAAATTTATAATGTATATTTGTATGTGAGAGTCAACATTTGTTTACTCTTTTTTATATTTTCTTGATTAATAAAATGTTTCATACTTTTTATCAAATGATTGTTACATTTGTGGCATCATAAAAATTCCCCCTTTCCGGTTTTCTCTATACATCAGTAAAATGTATTTCAAGCTGACTTGGTGCCATCAATTATGTGTGGCTCAGTTAAATAACAGATCTAGTGCTGGATCACAAATGCCCAGTGTGATTTTTTTTTTAGAGGACTCAAAGTCCTCTATATCTGACATTTTTTCCAAACATACCCCGTCATGTCCAGTTCGCTGTTCAAACTTTTAACCTTAACACCAACCTGAACACCAACAGATTATATACGTTGACATTATGAATGTTATGGGTTATTTTCTGTTGCTTTATTTTATCAATGTGCATAGGTGTGACTTTGTTCTCCAAATGACATGCAGCTCCTTCTATCTAATGTGCTCTCCAACATCTGTATTAAATACACCCACCATTATATTTTTCCTGTCGTGTCCAAAAGACAGGCCTTTTGATTAGTGTTTAACTATTGGTCAGTACCAGTATAGTCAGTGCTGTCAGCACAGCCTAACTGAAGATGGAAATATAGTAGAAGAGGCTCACAGTCAGTCCTGGGACAAGGTCATCCAGCGCCCAGGGCAAAGATTCCAAACTGCGCCCCCCCATTCATGATGTGCAAGCTTAGGGGATCCTACGCCCAGCAGTCTCTCGCTTGTCAAAATCACTGCCACTGTGACTACTCCTGTCAGCCCTGTAACAGAAGGAAGGTGTCCCCGCCCCCACAGGAGACCCTACAGTAGACCTATGGCGCCCAGGGCAACGGACCTTCCTGCCCACCCCTGATCCCGGCCCTGCTTACAGTGCACTGTCCTAGCACTTAAGGCCTATAACAGCAGTATGAGCACTATGGGTAGATTTACTACTGCTACATGCATATTAGACAGACACACTTGTGTTTATATTACTAATTTCAAGGAAACCTACATTCTGAAATTTACAGGCTGCTACTGCAGAACTTAACCACTTCCGGACCACCCACCGTCGTTATACGTCGGTACTTTGAAGGAGGATATCGTTGTTATGGCAGCAGCTAGCTGCCATAACCCCAGTATTCTCTTCTTCAGCGAGCGGTCTGGTTTCTGCTAGGAGTGGTCTCTGCAGTGGATTCGCCGCAAGATCACTTTTATCAGCAGCGGGAGAGGGCCCGTCGTGCTCCGGTGCCCTCCGCTGCTTACCGGAGCCGTCGGCAGCGGCGGAGGCGATCGGGTCCTTCTCATGTCCTGACATGGAGACGAGTGAGGGGAAGATGGCCCCCACACATCTCCATATCATTGCAGGGCGGAAGCGACGTAAAAACGTCACTTCCACCCATAGCTCTTAAAGGGCCATTTTTTTTTCATTTTTTTAAATTAAATTTTTTTTTTTTTTTTTTTATATTGCATTTTAATGTAAATATGAGATCTGAGGTCTTTTTGACCCCAGATCTCATGTTTAAGAAGTCCTGTCATGGTTCTCTGATGGGTTTCCTGCCCCGCCAACAATGTAGTTCTATCGCTCAAGATTGTATTCTCGGGGGGTGTGACCGGATGTACAGGTGTGAGTGCTGAGTAGCGGCATGGTGTGAGAAGGCGAACGCTGTGCGCACCTCTCCCTCACCTACCAACTGCTCCCTTCATGAGCCTGATGCCTAGAGATGTTTAAAGAGCATTATAAGCCTGCCTGCCGTGGAGGAGATTGAGCCGAGCTGAGCTGAACTGTGCTGTGTTGTGCGGGGGGGTGGAGTGAGGAGTGTTGAGCCGACGGACGGAGTTTGCTCTCCCTGTTTTTTCTTCTTCTCCTGGATCCATCCATTCCGCTCGGTGCATCCTCACACACCCTCTCTCCTTCCTGGTCAGCTGAGAGAGCGAAGAGAGCCGTGGGGGGGGTCTGAGGGGCAGCTGGGAGTGACGACACACAACACACGCTGCTGAGAGACACCTGGGAAGCGACAGGAGTGAGACAAGTACAGGCTGCTGGCTGCTGACTGAGTCCTTCACTCATCTACTTCCTATTGGGCAGAGAGCTGCAGTCAATCCAGGACTATCCAGGAAGGATAAGTATTGGGTTGTTTTGTAGTTTTTTGTAGTTTGGGATATGTATTGCTGGGACTGTTGGGACTGTTGAGAGATACATACTGCTGCTGAGTAGATCCTCCTTTTTTTTTTTTTGCAGAATATTATTACTGGGCTTTTTAAGCACAGGCTCTTAGGTTGAAGGCTTATTGCTCAGGCTGCTCAAGCTGCCCATTTATTTAATCCTGCCTATGCTGCTGTCTCTTTTTCTAAGGGCATAAAGGTATAAGCTGCATCCTAACAAATATTTTAAGGCTGCCCTTGAGCCAAAATTTTTCTCCCCTCAGGAGGTGAATCGCTGCATTTTGAAGTAGTGAGGGGGAGATTCAGGTGACTGGACACATAGCAACACGGTGGCTTGCCCCCTGTGAGGGAGAGAGGATCCCACTGGTCTGTGGAGGGCTATACAAACGAGATGTATGTAGATCCATGGCAATAAAGTAAAATCTTAAACAGCACTGAAGTATTCATCGTATTAGGTCAAGTGATAGCCCCAACAGTAATTAAACATAAGAAGGACACCACCGGGACTGCGACCATATTGAAGACAAGGTAAACTAGACGGTCAATCAAATTCTCTCATATACTCCCCTGGCCTACATAATAAACTATGACTAGAAAAAAGGGTGAGGAGTCGCAGCAGCAGGAGAATACCAGCTCCCAAACAACCCGCACATCTAAAGAGAAGGGGAATCAGGTAGCAGCAGCAGCAGCGGCCAAATTGGAAAAATTTGCGCATCCCTCTACCTCTTCACCACTTAAAAGCACCCAGCAACAGCAGGAGAAACCTTGCGTGGGGGGCCCCGGGGATAGGAAGAGTCTAGGAAAAGGACCGGCTGTAATGCACACTATAAAAACTGCAAGCAGTAAAAGCCCTGTGGGTGAGTCTTTGGGGACAACAACCAATAATGTCGCTGAGCAAAACGCACCAGTAACAGTTGAGCCCACACTGAAAGATATTCTGTGCGCCGTCAATTCCTGCAAGGCCTCCCTAAGTGACCTGTGTGACCAACTGAAGGGGCTAAAGGAAGAGCTAATAACAGTAAATCAAGACCTGCAAAGGACTATTGCTAGAACAAACACACTGGAAGAGAGGTTGAGCCAGGTGGAGGACGATTTAGCCCCAATAAAGCTAGAGCTCAAAGCAATGAAAACGCAGATGGGCCTATACAAAACCAAAATGGAGGAAATGGAAAATAGGTCTCGCAGGAACAACGTGAGGCTGGTGGGCTTACCGGAGAGGTGTGAGGGCCCTCACCCTGAGGAGTTCTTGGAAAAGTGGCTTAGGGGAATATTTGGAACGGAATCTTTTTCTCACCTATTTTCCATTGAAAGAGCCCACAGAGTGCCAACTAAAGCTCCATCGCCAGGGGGGTATCCTAGGCCAATAATCATGAAACTCTTTAATTATAAAGACAAGGTTATCCTGATGCGCAGGGCCAGAGAGATGGGGGATATTCTACACAACGGCGCTAAAATCCTATTTTTCCCCGACTACTCTCCTGATTTACAGAAACGAAGGGCCGAATTCAGGGACATTAAGCGTAACCTACGGACTTACAAAATTGAATATGCTCTGCTGTATCCGGCAAGCTTTCGTGTTACTGCCCTGGGGGCTACCCATTTTTTTGATACAGTGACAGGGGCAACAAAATGGCTTGAAGACAACAAAATGGACCTGTAGACCTATGGGTTGAATAAGGCTGGTTAAGGGTTCTTTTTTTTTTTTTTTTTTTTTTTTGGAGCATAAAAGCGGATGGCATGGGGGAGGGGTGCAACAGACGGAAGCACGGATGAGGGATGCGGTTGCACTAGTTATGTATGTTCTTAGTATTGTTTTGATGTTTTGGAATCGGGTTGCGGGAGGGGGGGAGGGGGGGGAGGGGTTTGCAAGGTGTTGTTGTGAAGCTTGGTAATAGGGTTGAGGAAGGGGGGGGAGGGGGGGAGTTTGGAAGTGTGTCATAAAGTATTTGCTCAGTGCATGAGCAGGGGTTAGACAATGGGGTGAACGAAAGGTACACGCACTTAGGAGGAGGGGGCTTATAAAAATAAAGTACATTTGCACATGGCGTTTACTTTTGCAGTTAAACAATACAAGGGGCGGGGGTGGAGCGATCCCTGGACGCGGGGACCCCTCCCCCCCTCTTTTTCACTTTCCCGTCTGTCACAATCACAGAGATGACGTTAAGATTTGTAGACACAAATACACGAGTGAATTGCCTTTTCCTTTTTTCTTTTTCTTTCTTGTTGTTGTTTTTTTTTTTTTATTATCTTTTCCTAACTTTTTTAGATGCCTTCTAAAACTCTAAAAATAGGCTCGTGGAACATCAGGGGTATGGGTGACCCTGCCAAAAAGGCAGCGGTGTTCTCGGTGATGGAAGCTTATGGTGTTGAATTGGCTTGCTTGCAGGAAACTCACCTTACCAATGAAACTAAATTACAAATTCAGAGTAATAAATTTCAAGAACAGTACCACTCAGTCCATACCTCTTATTCAAGAGGGGTGAGTATACTGGTGAAGAGAGGTATTTCATTTTCCTGAAGGGGAGCCAAGATAGACACTTTGGGACGTTATGTCTTCTTGAGCTGCGTTGTGGAAAATAAACCTCTGGTGATAGCAAATATCTATATCCCTCCTCCGTTCAGAACAGAGATTATCTTGGACCTGTTGGAGTTTGTAGATAGTAGGGTGGATACTCCTATAATAGTGGTAGGGGACTTTAACACAGTTCTGGACAACAAAATGGATCGGTTCCCGCCCGCCCCACGGGCGGAAAGGATTCCAGAGGGGCGCCTAGGCCAACTCCTCGAAGAGATTGGATGGTGTGACCTGTGGAGATCTTATAATCCAAACACTCGGCAGTATTCTTGTTACTCAGGGTCATACTCTACTCTCTCGCGTATAGATATGGCAGTGGGTAATAGTGAAGCTTTGCGAATAACAGGAAACATAGAGTATGGACCAAGGGGAATATCAGACCACTCACCCCTGACCTTGACCCTAAACTTAAACACTAGATCTAGCCAAAAAAGGTGGACATTAAACCCACTATGGTTGGACCTGATATGTAGCCCAGCAGAAATAGCCTTCAAACTAAAAGAAGTCCTGTCATGCTTTTTTCTATTACAGGGGATGTTTACATTCCTTGTAATAGGAATAAAAGTGACATATTTTTTCTTTTAAAAACAGTACAAAAATGTAAAAAAAAAAGGTCAAATAAGAAAAAAAAATTTTTAAACGCGCCCCGTCCTGACGAGCTCGCGTGCAGAAGCGAACGCATAAGTGACTAGCGCCCGCATATGAGAATGGTGTTCAAACCACACATGTGAGGTATTGCCATGATCGGTAGAGCAAGAGCAATAATTCTAGCCCTAGACCTCCTCTGTAACTTAAAACATGCAACCTGTAGAATTTTTTAAAGGGCGCCTATGGAGATTTTTAAGGGTAAAAGTTTGTTGCCATTCCACGAACGGGCGCTATTGTGAAGCGTGACATGTTGGATATCAATTTACTCGGCGTAACATTATCTTTCACAATAAAAAATATTGGGCTAACTTTACTGTTGTCTTATTTTTTTTAATGCAAAAAAGTGTATTTTTTCCAAAGAAAGTGCGCTTGTAAGACCGCTGCGCAAATACGGTGTGACAGAAAGTATTGCAACGACCGCCATTTTATTCTCTAGGTTGTTAGGAAAAGATATGTATAATATTTGGGGGTTCTAAGTACTTTTTTACCAAAAATAAATGTTTTTAACTTGTAAACAACAAATCTCAGAAAGAAGCTCTGTCCTTAAGTGGTTAATACCATTTTGTTTGGCTGTCATGTTAAATCATCAGCTTCAATATTTATTGAATGACCAACCTGGAATGAGTATGCAGATCAGAAGTTCTGACTTTGAGGGAACATAGAGACAGGCAACTAGCATTTTCAGATGAAAGTCAGCATTGGCAACATCCATATTTTATCAATATACGGTAGGTTTCCATTGAGATGTACTGTATATAGTAATGTAAGTAGAGTGGGTTAAGGGTAGACCAACAAGGCACCACATCCCGATTAAACAAGCATTAGAAAAAGCAAGAAAGAAAACTGTGGGACTTTAAGGTGCAGACTACAGCTTAAAAATAATTATTTTATTATAACATAAAAGTTCAAATCAATTTTCATAAAAACACATGGGAAACATATGCTATTGGCACCTTAAAAGTCCCACAACTTTTAATTTGGCTTTTTCCTAAGCATGTACTGGATATAGATCAGCCCAAGAAACTGATGTGCCCATTATTTTTATGTAGATGAGTCTTTAGAATCTTTCATTAAAATTTTCTGCATTCACATGAATTTTTCGTTGTAGGGTTTGATGAAAGCCAGGAAGCTTCTAAGTGAGAATTATGGTAACATTCACATTTACTTTGGACAGCCATTGTCTTTACGGTCACTGTCTTCTGGGAAAATAAATCGCTCTGAATATAATCTTACCCCAAGGTACTGTGTTATAGAGATTATGGGGTGGATTTTTTTAGGCAAATACACTGTACACTTTGCAAGTGCAGTTGCACTCATGTTTTTTTTACAAAATTAAGCTTTACCACATTAATAGTTACTAAGGAAAATTATTTCAACTGCACTTGCAAAGTGCACAGTCTATTTGTCTTTAGTAAATCAACCCCTATGTGTATAATCATTCAACATCCCAAAAATGCTTCAAAAATTCCATGGATTAAACTGATTGCTTGAAAGCTATGACTACCTGTAAAAAGTCTTTCATTTGGACTGACACCTGTGTGCTGAAACAAACCCTGAGGCTCGGTTCACACTACCGCGACTTGGGATCCGACTTGTAAGCCCTCAAGTCGCCCCAAGTCGCCCCAGAAAGAGATTCACATTACAGTGAATGGGAGCGTCTTAATAGACACTACTGAAGTCGCTCCGACTTCAGAGCGTACTCCCTGTACTACTTGGATCCGACTTGGTAGGCGACCTGTACCATAGAAATCAATGGAAGTCGCCTCCAAGTTGGATCTCTCTGTAAAGTCAAGCGACTTTGCAGGGAAAACCCCTCCCTCCCCCCTCCCTCCCAGAGAGCTGATTGCCCTGTGATTGGCCACAGCCGAAGTCGCCTGTCATGGAGGCGACTTCAAGTCGCCTTGTACTTTGCTTAAAGTCGCGCTGAAGTCGCGTTGAAGCCGCGTTGAAGTCGCCGTACAAAGTCGCGCTGAAATCGTGTTGCCCCTGTGTGAACCGAGCCTGAGGCCCCTTTCACACTTATACGACTTGTCCCACGATTTTGTACTGCAAAATCGTATGACAAGTCATTCTCCATGATTTTCAATGACTACCATTCATATTGGCACAACTTTAAGTCGTGCCGACTTGAAAGTAGTCCCTGCACTACTTTGGTCCAACTTCTATGCGAGTTGTACTCCATAGACCTCAATGTTAAACCCTGAAGTAGCATGCAAGTCGTGCCTGAAAAATATATAGACACGACTTCAGCACGACTTTGTAAGCACAAGCCTGGCTCCCTGATCGGGAAAGGAAAACTTTTTTTTCCTTTCCCGATGAGCGACAGGCAGTGCTGACAGCTGTCTGGTATGAATCCAGAGGGGGAACTCCACGCCAAGTTTTAAATGAAAAAAACGGCGTGGGTTCCCCCCAGGGGCATACCAGGCCCTTAGGTCTGGTATGGATCTAAGGGGAACCCCCCTACGCCGAAAAATCGTCGTGGGGTCCCCCCCAAAATCCATACCAGACCCTTATCCGAGCATGCAGCCCGGCCGGTCAGGAATGGGGGTGGGGACGAGCGAGCGCCCCCCCCCCCCTCCTGGACCGTACCAGGCCGTATGCCCTCAACATGGGGGGGTGGGTGCTTTAGGGCATGGGGGGCACCCTGCCGGCCCCCCCACCCCAAAGCACCTTGTCCCCATGTTGATGAGGACAAGGGCCTCTTCCCGACAACCCTGGCCGTTGGTTGTCGGGGTCTGCGGGCGGGGGGCTTATCGGAATCCGGGAGCCCCCTTTAATAAGGGAGCCCCCAGATCCCGGCCCCCCACCCTATGTGAATGAGTATGGGGTACATGGTACCCTTACCCATTCACCTAGAGAAAAACGCGTCAATAAAAAACACAGTACACAGGTTTTTAAAATAATTTATTAGGCAGCTCCGGGATCTTCTTCCGACTTCGGGGGTCCTCTTCCGACTTCGGGGGTCTCTCCGCCGTCTCCTCCCGGTGTCCGCATCTTCTGCCGGCTCCTCCGCTATCTTCTGCAGCTCAATTGCTAGCGGTGGTCCGGACTTCTGCCTTCTGCCTTCTTCTTTTCTTCCAGAGATGTTGACACGACGCTCTCTCCAGCTGGAATGGTCTCTGAACGCTCCGCAACAGACTTTTATAGGCGGTGACCCCGCCCCCCTATGAGGTCACTGTCCCGGGGCATGCTGGGACTGTGCCGTCATAAGGGGGCGTGGTCATCACCCGGTGACCACGCCCCCTAAAACGTCACAGTCCCAGCATGCCATGGGATTGTGACGGCATAAGGGGGCGGGGTCACCGCCTATATAAGTCCGTTGCAGAGCGCACAGAGACCATTCTGGCTGGAGAGAGCGTCGTGTCAACATCTCTGGAAGAGAAGAGGGAAGAAGACGATCCAGAAGTCCGGACCACCGCTGGCAAAAGAGCGCCAGAAGATAGCGGTGGAGCCGGCAGAAGATGCGGACACCGGGTGAAGACGCCGGAGAGACCCCCGAAGTCGGAAGAGGACCCCCGAAGTCGGAAGAAGATTCCGGAGCTGCCTAATAAATTATTTTAAAAACCTGTGTACTGTGTTTTTTATTGACGCTTTTTTTCCCTAGGTGAATGGGTAGGGGTACCATGTACCCCATATTTATTCACATAGGGTGGGGGGCCGGGATCTGGGGGCCCCCTTATTAAAGGGGGCTCCCAGATTCCGATAAGCCCCCTGCCCGCAGACCCCGACAACCAACGGCCAGGGTTGTCGGGAAGAGACCCTTGTCCTCATCAACATGGGGACAAGGTGCTTTGGGGTGGGGGGGCCGGCAGGGTGCCCCCCATGCCCTAAAGCACCCACCCCCCCATGTTGAGGGCATGCGCCCTGGCACGGTCCAGGAGGGGGGGGCCGCTAGCTCGTCCCCACCCCCATTCCTGGCCGGCCGGGCTGCGTGCTCGGATAAGGGTCTGGTATGGATTTTGGGGGGACCCCCACGCCGATTTTTCGGCGTAGGGGGTTCCCCTTACAATCCATACCAGACCTAAGGGCCTGGTATGCCCCTGGGGGGGAACCCACGCCAGTTTTTTTATTTAAAACTTGGCGTGGAGTTCCCCCTTATGAGTCATACCAACTACTGTATGTTTTCATTTGTTAATGCCAAAAACGTGGCAAAGTAGTACTGCTCCCAAATCGCGGCAAATCGCGTTAAAATCGCGGCCACGAAATCGCGGTAAAATCGTGCGACTTTGAAGTCGTATAAGTGTGAAAGGAGCCTAACTTCTTATCTGTTAATCTGTTGAATTTACTCAATTGGTGTTTGTTTCATGGCTCAGCCTCCTCTCTCACCCATTATTTTCTCATTTATCTATATGATATACAAAGTATTTACAGCAGGCTCATCCATTTAACTTTCCATAATGAGAGACAGTGCCATGAACCAAAAGCCAACAAGTATAAGCATTTAAACAATATTTATGATATATTGTGGTACTGTGAAAAATAATGGTTACATAATATGGAAATTGAATACATTTAGAAACCTAAAACTACAATAAACTGTGTAATAATAATTATTAAAGTGTATTTACTGTCAAAACTTGTAATCTTATTTGTACAGTATAAGACACAGGATTTGACTCTTGGGTTATATGCCTCTACCTTCAGGAGATTGGACACTGACATAATCTTTGCTGGGACCCCTCAGTGTACCTATATAACCCCACCCATTCAGTGAGGCTCTAATTTTTTGCTATTGACCTTAACTGATGGACTCCTTCTCCTGTTGCAAAATATTTTTTCTATCCTTCACCAGGTTTTATTTCCTTCTTTAAAGTAGTTGTAACCCTAAACAAAAAAAAACAACACATGCTCCTGTCCCTTTAAGGCATAAGATATAGCAGAGTGCTTTTGCCGTGTAAATTGTCCCTTTCTATGCTGTACAATACCTGGTTGATCCTGCCTGTTCCTTTCTTTCCATCTGTAAACTGACCATGCTTATTATGGCTGCTAATCCCTGATAGCGTGGTCGGATTACATGCCTCTGTCATCCTGCTGTGTATTCAGTGTCTCTGCATCTCCTCCTCCCTCTCTCCCTGTCATTTCCTTAGTCTGTGTGTAAACTGTGAAGCCGATCTCCTCCCCACCCCTCCCCTCTCCTCCTGCCTTGATTGAGTATTCTGCTGCAGCTGCTCCTCCCCTAAAGTGTAATGTAACATCTATTATAAACGTTGATCCTCTCTGTTTCAGGAACATATTAAGTACAAAGAGTGTATTTTTTTAATTATAAAGCTAAATATACCTGCTGTGTGGTCACATGTCCTCCCTCTGCTAGCTTGCTTACATCTCAGCCCCTCTCACTGTAGTCCTTAAATCGAGAAGGAGATTAGCGGGAGGACATGTGTCAACTCAGCAGAGCTGGGCAAAGAAGTTATTTAGCTTTATAATTTAAAAAAAAAAAACACACGCTGTATTTAATATGTTCCTAAAAGAGAGAGGATAAAAGAACATAATAGATGTGACGTTACAACCACTTTAACTGACACATTTATGAATATCTGACTGCTTTTTGCCTTATGATTCACTAGCAGTTTCAGGATTGGTTACCCTTGATGTACATCTTGGGAACCGTACCCTGGTCCCGCAATGAGTGAGTTAGCTGCAGGATGCTATACAGCTCCAGGGCTGGTCCATTCCTATGGCACTCTGAGATGCCTTTGTGTGTATTCTCTGTGGCAAGTGATGCCTGGACCCTGTTTCCCTGTATCTTTAAAGTCCCTGGCTATACATATCTTGTTGAATCATTACTTGGATCTGTAGCATGCACTACATTATATGCTTGTATCCTAGAAGACACACTTGAGTGCTAAGCACACAGGTGGTTTTCAAGGCACAGGTTATGGAGTAAGGTACGCTTCCATTGTCCTTTTCCCTAGCTATTATTGTCTTCCTTTATTTGACCTTATAGGTAATGTTATAGTAGCATTTACCTATTCAAAATTGGTGGTCCTTTCTTCCACCTGACTAACAGAAGTTCCTCTCTGGCTAGTGACGTAGTTCCGGCCACCCATCTCAGCAAGCTGATATCCCAGAGACACAGGAACTCAACACCTGGGTTTTTGTGATTCCTTCATACTGGACATGCTGAACCCCCTCAGCCGGCATCCATTCCATGAGTACCTGGCAGGGGAAGAACCTCACTTAGTAATGGCGGATTATAGGCACATGCGGTAAACAGCAGAAATTATGCTGCAGGCCCTATGGAAACTTCAAGCTCCTCTACTCCCCCTGACTATAGTGATGGGTTACAACCTGAATGCTTGGTGCATTTACATTTTGCAATATGTGAAGTTAATTCTTCTCTTTTTCACCACATACTAGCTACACTGGACTCATTGATTGAAGCAGTACGCACTAGTCATGGCTAGATGCACCTATCTCTGCACTGCCTCCACTTAATCTAATAGGCACAAAATAAAAGGCAATTCTTAGAAAGCCTTTCCCTATTCTTAATCAAGCCGATTGGGCTCTATACAATAACTGACCTAACTCTGGAAGGTTATTCACGCCTCCTTGCAATTTTGTTGCTGTCCTGAATATTTTATAGCTAGGCAATTCCCATACTAATATTGATCAGTGGTTTCAAATTAATAACTACTGCAGTTGGGAACAGACAAAAAAGATACACTCAGCATCTTTTGAAATAAAACAGTTTATTCTGCGCTTTTGAGGGTTTTTCTTAAAACATTCTTAGGTAGCTATCATATTACTATTACAATTGTACTTTTAGGGTAACAAGCGGAGTAGCTAAAGCAGTTTATAGTTGGGTTAGTTACTTATCAGACTTAGGAATGTAAGTGCCAGAAGAGTTACGAAAATGCCAAGGATGTTGACTGCAGTAGACAATAGGGTTGAGCTGAACACCCCCCGGTTCGGTTCGTACCAGAACATGCAAACAGGCAAAAAATTAGTGCGAACACCATTAAAGTCTATGGGACATGAACATGAAAAATCAAAAGTGCTCATTTTAAAGGCTTTATATGCATGTTATTGCCATAAAAAGTGTTTGGGGACCCGTGTCCTGCCCCAGGGGACATGTATGAATGAAAAAAAAGTTTTAAAAACTGCAGTTTTTTCAGGAGCAGTGATTTTAATAATGCTTAAAGTGAAACAATAAAAATGAAATATTCCTTTAAATATTGTGCCTGGGGGTGTCCTTAGTCTGCCTCTAAAGTAGCGCATCTTTCCCGTGTTTAGAACAGTACCACAGCAAAATGACATTTCTAAAGGAAAATAATTAATTCAAAACTGTTCGCTGCTGTAATAAATTGTCGGATCCTGGCAATATAGATAAAAATCATTGAAAAAAACGGCATGGGTCCCCCCCGTTCCATTACCAGGCCCTTTGGGTCTGGTATGAATATTAAGGGGAACCCACACAAAAAATTAAAAAAAATAATTGTGTAGGGGTCCCCCCAAAAGCCATACCAGGCCCCCAAGGTCTGGTATGGATATTAAGGGGAACCCTGTTCCAATTTTTTTTAAATAGCGTGGGGGTCCCCCCAAAATCCATACCAGACCCTTACCTGAGTATGCAACCTGGCAGGCTGCAGGAAAAGGGGGGATGAGAGAGTGCCCCCCCTCCTGAACCGTACCAGGCCACATGTCCTCAACATGGGAAGGGGGTTTTGGCGCCCAAAATGTTGATGGGGACAAGGGCCTCTTCCCCACAACCCACAATCACTGGGCAAGGGTTGTGGGGAAGAGACCCTTGATCCCAAAACACCCTCCCCATGTTGAGGGCATGTGGCCTGGTAAGGTTCAGGTGGGGGGATGCTCTCTTGTCCCCCCTTTTCCTGCGGCCTGCCAGATTGAGTGCTCGGATAAGGGTCTGGTGTGGATTTTAGGGGGCCCCCACGCCATTTTTTTTACATTTTGGCGTGGGGTTCCCCTTAAAATCCATACCAGATCTGAAGGGCCTTGTATGGATTTTGGGGGGACCCCCACGCAATTTTCTTAAAATTTTGGCGCAGGGTTCCCCTTAACCAATTGCGGCAGGTCGGCACGTTCCCGTGAGCCATTGTAGCTATACGTCGGCTCCTTTAAGCGGGATAGCAGGCGCGCATGCGCCTGCTGCACTGCGGGGTGCCGATGCTCGTGGCCGACAGTCGCGATGACCGCCGGCCACGTGCGATCGCGGGCACGAGAGGCAGAACAGGGACGTGTGTGTGTAAACATACTGTCACCTACCTGGTGGAGACTGGAATGTGATGGAGGCCTCCCTTGCTCCTACCGCCTACACTCCTGAAGGTGGGAACAGAAAGTGTAAAGGCAAGAGGTGACACAAGTGCCAGTTAGCTGGCTGGTGATGTCCCCTCTGTAGGTGGGTAGAGCTGGCAGTCACAGTCCTTGGAGCGGATTTAGAAGAAGCTTGACACCAGAGCATGGACAGGAGCGGAACCAGGAGAAGAGCAGCAGTCAGCAACAACCAGGCAGCAGGGTACCGAATCAGCAGGCAAAGCAAGTTCAGAAGGCAGGCCAGGGTCGGGAACAGCCAGGCAATGTGGTACCAAATCAGTAGGCAGATCAAGTCCAGTAAACAAGCCAAAGTCAGGATACCAGGTAACAGAGTAAAGGAGCAAGCAGAGGCGAAGTCCAAAGGCAAGCCAGGTCATACACGAACAAACAGGATCAGCGGATCAGGTCTTGGTAGGTCAGGAAGAAGCTGAAGATTATCCAGCACTGTTTACAGTGACAGAGCAGTTTAAATAGGCCACTGGGCGCCAAGTGCTAATTGGTGTGTGCACGTGCACGCGTTTGCGCGCGTGTATGCGTTCGAGCACATACCCGTGCGCGATGAACTGCCATTGCGGGAGTTATGTTGGTCCTTTGCTTATGAATATTAGCACGAGTGCAATGTGTACGAGCATGAGCAAGTATCCGCACTGGCCTTTTAGTGGTGGAGGTCCGGTTTACCTTACACACACAAATCCCTGTTCTGTTCTGTGAGGAGAGACAGATCGTGAGTTCCTAATAGCTAGGAACCACGATCTGTCATCCCCTCTAGTCAGACAACTCCCCCTACAATTAGAACACACAGTCAGGGAACACAGTTAACCCCTTGATCGCCTCCTAGTGTTAACCCCTTCCCAGCCAGTGACATTAATACAGTAATCAGTGCATTTTATAGCACTGATCGCTGTATAATTGTCAATCGTCCCAAAAATATGTCAAGAGTGTCCGATGTGCCCGCCATAATGTGGCAGTCACGATAAAAATCGCAGATCGCCGCCATTACTAGTAAAAAAAAATAAATAGTAAAAATGCCATAAATCCCCTATTTTGTAGACGCTATAACTTTTGCGCAAACCAATCAATATACGCTTATTGCAATTTGTATTACCAAAAATATGTAGAAGAACACATACCGGCCTAAACTTAGAAAAAAATTTGCTTTTTAAAAAAAAATTGGGGATATTTATTATAGCAAAAAGTACAAAATATTGTTTTTTTTCAAAATTGTTTATAGCACAAAAAATAAAAACCGCAGAGATGATCAAATATCACCAAAAGAAAGCTCTATTTGTGGGGAATAAAAGGACGTCAATTTTGTTTGGGTACAAGGTCGCACGACCGCGCAATTGTCAGTTAAAATGACGCAGTGCCGTATCACAAAAAATGCTCTGGTCATTGAGCAGCCAAATCTTCCGGGGCTGAAATTGTTAATATTAATACCAGACCTGGTAATGGACTGGGGGGGGGACCCTTGCCCTTTTTTTTCAATAATTTTTATGTATATTACCAGGATCCGGCAATACATTACAGCCGCGAGCATTTTTAAATGACATTTTTTCCTTTACAAATGTAATTTTGCTGCTCTCATTCAAAAAACTATGTATGGCTGCCTTACATAGTGTGGGGCATGGGCTCTCACAGCAGAGCGCGCTGTAATTGGCCAAAGCATGCAGGTCAGGTACATGCTTTGGCCAATCAGCAGCTGTCAATGCACTGCGATCTCATCGTTCATTATGGGGCATTCCCGGGTGCTCGAATTTCCCGCGAACGCCCCATAATGTTCGGTATTCGGTCAACGGGCGAACACCCGATGTTTGAGTCGAACTTATGTTCGACTCGAACATTGGGCTCATCCCTAGTAGACAAAATGAAATACATGTATATACAGAGTTTGAAATTTCTTTCATACTGTCTTGTACTCTATAGAACAAGAATTCAAAATGACATGGGTTGTTCCCATGGTGGACCCCTGCCATTCTGGCACTAAATAATGTACTGTTTCTACTGGGGACATTACCTCTTAAGACTCTTTTGAGGTCATCCTTAGCTCTTGCAAGTCCAACCCTGCAGCCAGCTATTGTCACTTTATTTGCTGCCCAGACTGTTGCAAACTTGATGGGAGAACTCAATAGTGAACTGTCTCCTGACAAAGAATCCTGAATCCTATTCCGTCTACAGGATTATAGCTCTTGCTCTCATCCCTACCATTCTGTATAGATGCAATGGCCAAGGGATTCATGAAGTCTCCAGAATATTCCTACTTCCGGTGCATATGCACAAAATGTTATGACTTTGAGCTCGGTCTACTGACTCTAGTCTGGAAAGGTACCTTTTGCGTATGCTCTTTGAATGTAAGCTCCTCTTGGAAAATGCTTAAGGAATGCATTGAAATGGTCACAGAGGGAAGAGGGTCCCTACACCACTATCTACAATTACACTTCCTGTTGATTTGTCCCCCTCTACCTTATGTGTACAATCTGTTCACCCCATCCAGACATCATCATCCACTGCAGGTCCATCCTTTCGTAGCAGGCCCTCCACCTATATGCCCACTGGACCTGCTCAGAAGCTTTCTTCACACTAACAGTTTGTATCCACTCCTGAAAGTCGAAGGACATCTACAGACAATTGCTCTAGAATAGTACAGGGACATCCCGGACTTTTATTTTACTTTATTTGTCCTTGGAGAGACACAAAGAGTTTCAATTGCTGTTCTCTCTCTGCTCCTTTCTACTACTCTTACTTGATGATTTACAAAAAGCAAATAGTTTCTCTACATCTTTTTGCTGCTTTACAATCACTACAGATCCTTGCCTGTTCATGGATGTTGGTCCCATTATACCCTTAAAACAACTATGTATTAAGACTGCTTCTGCCTGGTCTGCTATAGATTTGCCATTATAACTCTCATATGAGATTTTATAACATCAACATTTTATAACATTAATAGAAAATGTAATGTGATAGGTTATACTCCCCATCTATTTACATATCAATATAGTCCCAAAAAATTGCCATGATGCTATATTATTAGATTCTTAAAGTGGTAGCTAACTCTCTGTTTTAACTTGTACCTAAAGGTAAGATTACAATCAGGCTTACCTATAGGTACAACGAATATCTCCTAAACACGCACCATTTAGGAAATATTCACATCGGCAATAGCCAATGATGTCACCCATGCATGCACAGTGACGCCATCGTATGCCATGAAATGCAGAGTGCTGTGCCAACGGGTCTGACACGCAGGTGAGGGAGAGTCATCATCGCTGCTTGTGAACCTAGAAGGAAGACTGGGTGAAGATGGTAGTCCCAGTAGCAGTGACAGCGTGCTGCTGGAGGGCTTCATTTGAAAGATAGCACATTATGGCATAAACCTGCAGGGGTCTCAATCTTTTTTTTTTTCACTTTACCACTTTAATCACACCCTGAACATTCATATCCCAGGTTGCTTTGGAGACATTTTACTAAAATGCTCCTGAGCTTATTTCTTTGACTGATATGCCCAAATTTTGCTGTTCACACTTCTGCTCCCTAGTTGATCCTGCATTCTTCTCAGGTTCCTCCCTTGACCTGGGTTTATCTGGGTCTAACCCTGGCATCATTCTTATTCACATTTCGCTTCAGTACAACATTTTTGTCCATGACTTTTCTATGTTTAGGAACATGTTCTCTTTGTACCCCTCGGTTGCATCTCCATGAGAATTTCTCTCAGGATATGCCGGAGAACTCTTTTGAGGCATCCAATGGCTGTTTTTCTCCATTCAAATTCATTGAAACTCTTCTCTTTACTATGTGGTGCGTTTAACTCCACTATCTATACCCTATTTTACACATATCCCCCTGGCTAATAACTGTTAGACTCTGCCCTTGATATGCCCTTCCTCCCCACATCAAGATTGCGGATTACCAAGTTGCATGGTTTACGAGCATGCTTTACGACCATTCTGTTCTTGCTTCTTCAAAATCCTGTTCTTTTGTACCAGTCGACTCTATTCGCTGGCTTAGTACTGGTAAAGATTGCATTACCCCTGTTCTCAGTACTCCCCTTATGCATTTGTTTCCCCCTCCACATGCTGTCTGTGGGTGCTGTACAGGTCCCTCCCGTCTTTTCTTTGAGATTTCCTTACTGCTTACAAAAAAACCTCTAGTCTCATAGAGTGGGTGGAGCTATATAGGTACACATGTTCACAGTCCAATCACCTGAAGGTAGTGGCATCTAACCAATGGTCTAAGAATCAACTCCCGTGTCCTGTATTGCACTCAAACATGTGGAATTTACAGGTATGTGAAAATTCCTATTTTTCGTTTCAGATGAATTGGGGAAGGATTAGAACCCCTTTTATTCTTACTGCTATCTGCTCTCCTTTAGGGAGCTTTTTCCTCATTTACTGTCACAGTAAGGCTCCATGCACACTGGGCTTAAAAAAATGTCTGTTCTTTTGGGAGTAAAAAACGATTATATAGAGCATTTTTTGTACAAAGTTTAGATGGGTTTAGAAGGGTTTTACGTTTTTTCCTGCCAGTAAGCTCCAATCAGAAACGCAATCCAGAAGGTTTTTTTCTGCCTCTAAACGAGCTCAAAATATGCCTGTAAACGTCCTAATGTGCATGGACACATAGGATAACATTGTGCTGCTTCTACAGGCAGAACACAAAACTCCTGTAGAAGCAAAGTTTTTTAAGCCAGTGTGCATGGAGCCTGACAGTGTTTTCACCAGACAGAGAGTAAGGGAACATATTCAACAGAGATAGACAGCATTTAAAAGCCGACTGGGGTTCTCACCTGCCCTGCTTTGTGTCTTTTAAAGTTACTTTGCGGTAAAAGCAAGGAAGCATAAAAGACCTCTATAGTGTATTGATTTGCTTAACCACTTGACCTCTGGAAGATTTCCCCCCCTTCATGACAAGGCAATTTTTTTGATACGGCACTGCATTACTTTAACTGACAATTGCGTGGTCGTGCACACTGTACCTAAAATAAATTGATGTCCTTTTTTCCCACAAATAGAGCTTTCTTTTGGTGATATTTGATTACCTCTGCATTTTTAATTTTTTGCACTATAAAAAAAGACTGACAATTTTGAAAAAAACAAAACAATATTTTTTACTTTCTGCTATAAAACATATCCAATAAAAAAATGAAAAAAAATTATTTTTTTTCATAAATTTAGACCAATATCTATTCTGCTACATATTTTTAGTAAAGAAAAATCTCAATTGGCGTATATTGATTGCTTTGCTTAAACGTTATAGCGTCTACAAACTATGGAATATTTTTATTTATTTATTACTAGTAATGGCAGCAATTAGTGACTTATAGCTGAAAGAAACCATAATAAATGCACATTTTTTTACCTGCAAAAAAAGTGCATTTATTATTATTTTTGAACCTCTTGCCACCCTGGCTATAGCCGTAAGACGGCTACAACAGGGGCCAAAATTGCTGTGAGGCCATCTATGTACGTCCTCCCATGCATGTGATGCCTGCGTGCCCCCTGACAACTGTTCACGTGGTGTAAACAGACCTGGCGATCTGCTTTTTTTTTTTTCCTCAGGCTGACAGCGTGAGGAGAAAAGAAAAAGCTGATTACCGTCTCGAGTAAACGGGACATCACTCCTGCATACTCCACATCCACTGCTGCTAAGAAGTGCCCACCAGTTCCACCTACCAGTGCCCACCAGTGCCACCTACCAGTACATATCAGCACTGCTAAGCAGTGCCACCAACAAGTTCCCACCAGTGCCACTTATCAATGCCCACCAGTGCCACCTATCAGTGCCACCTATCAGTGCTGCCTTATCAGTGCCTATCAGTGCCCATCAGTGCTGTCTATCAGTGCTCATCAGTGCTGCCTATCAGTGCCCATCAGTCCAGCCTATCAGTGCCCATCAGTGCAGCCTATTAGTGCCCATCAGTGCAGCCTCATCAGCTCACATAAATGAAGGAGAAAACCTGTTTGCAAAATTTTATAGCAAACTATGAAAAGTTTTTTTTTTTTTTTTTTTTTAAATGTTGGTCTTTTTTTTGTTTGTTTAGCAAAAAATAAAAACCCCAGTAGTGATTAAATACCGCCAAAAGAAAGCTCTATTTGTGTGAAAAAAATTATAAAAATGTAATATGAGTACAGTGTAGCATGACCACGCAATTGTCATTCAAAGAGTGAAAGCTGAAAATTGGCCTTGGAAGGAAGGGGGTTTAAGTGCCTAGTAAGCAAGGGGTTACAAAGTGAACTTATCCTTTAACATGTAAAACTGTTCAAAATTTCACATAAAACCTTGAGTCAGACACTAATTAAATAAGTTGGATACACATAGTCAATATGAAGAAGCAATGTAATTTGCATGGTGCAAAGTAAAATAAAAAAATAAGTCGGGTATACTGAGCCATACAGCTCAATGCATTCTTAGTTCACTGGATCACTTAGTATAAGGCAATGTATATATCTATTTAAAATGTATTGTTCATTACAGAACCAGTTGTGCTCACCATATTCCTAAACACTTCTTTGTTTTTCTTATAGTCAAAATAAAGTTATACTTGAAAAAACACTCTTTAACTATTCACACAGAGATTTGATTTTTTTTTTTTTTTTGTGACTCGTGCATGATTTAGGCATTTATCACATCGACCATCAGAAGACATTCAAAAGTTTATAACCGATGTAGCCTATAAAGTACAGCTTCACCAAATAGCCAACATGGTCCTCAGTCCAGCAACCTTGATAGCAGCCATTTTGTTGCAGAATTTACCAGCTTTGAACTTTAGCATATTGGTTGAAAAAACACTGTGGCTAAAGGATTTAACAGAGGCCTTCGGAGGAATGCTAGAATGGCCTGGTATGTATTTACATTGTTGGCACAACTGCTATTCTACAGTTGATTACTAATTTGCAATAATAACGCTTAGGCAGGTGATTGGTGTTTTTTGTCATCCAAGTCACATTATTTTGCTCCTAATTGTGTGCTATGACAAATCTTGTACACATTCTACAGTATATCTGAGGCTTACACTAGTCAACACAGGGCCAATTAGACAAACCTGTAAGCACCCCATTCCCTTTCATTCCATGCTGGGTATTAAGTGGCCAACATATCTTCTGAAATCTTACCGTATTAGAGAGTCGAAGATAGTTCTCTTGCGCATTGAGCCTGGCAGCTTGTTCTTGACTCTGGGAATGCATACCCTTTCCAGTTGACAACAGCTGCTCTACATAGAGGTTAGGCTTCTCTTCCCCATGCCAGTTCACTGTTACAGATTGGTTTTGTTTCCTAGCTCAACACCAATGACACATGGATCAATTGTCCCTAGTTTTTAAAATAGCACCCACAAGCTGTACACAATCGACACAGGGAAACACAAGAAACTAACCACACCAGACCCAGTTCCAGGCCATGTCTCAGAAAATATATAATCATTTCCTGGCAGGATGTCCATTGTACCTTCAGCCCAACTATTTCCCCATGAAATGAAGCACCCAGATGCTACTTGCCAAAGTATGTAATCTTTACTGTTTAGCTCAGCTTTAGCAAATTTCACAACAGAACACAATAATCACCTTCTTAGGGTCTCTCTTCTGCTAAAACAAAGTTCCTTCTACAGAAGCTCTCTTTTCCACACCAGTTTTGACTCTACTCACAGTTCCTTATATATCCCAGTTTAGGCAACCTGAGTGATATGGCACTCCTTTATCCATAATCAAGGCAAAAGCAACCCCCCCCCCCTTTTTTCTTTGCAAATACAGCCCTACAAACCGCTGACAGATTCTACCGAGCTCAGTTCTTTACGTTTGGCTGCAAAGCTCACACTTCCTAAATTTCTTTTTTACTCTATGAGAAAATGCTTGGTTAATTCTCTATCTCACACTAATCACTATGCTGCAAGTGCATCTGGCATATTACCAATAGAGTACGCTGACAACCTGTCTTTTTTGCAACCTGTCTTTTTTGTGCTTACCATTAAAGCTGATACTTGTTAATGGTTGATTTTTATTCAGTTTAAAAAAAAAATCCCAAAGGCCTTCTTTAATAACATCTGAGGATTTTAACCACTTGACCACTGGGCACTTAAACCCCCTTAATAACCAGACCAATTTTCAGCTTTCGGTGCTCTCACATTTTGAATGACAATTACTCAGTCATGCAGCACTGTACCTATATGAAATTTTTGTCTTTTTTTTCACACAAATAGAGCTTTCTTTTGGTGGTATTTAATCACCACTGGGTTCTTTATTTTTTGCGCTATAAAAGAAAAAAGACTGAAATTCTGTAAAAAAATGCATTTTTCTTTGTTTCTGTTATAAAATTTTGCAAATTAGTAATTTTTCTTCATATATTTTGGCCAAAATTTATACCCGCTACATATCTTTGGTAAAAATAACCCAAATCAGTGTATATTATTTAGTCTTTGTGAAAGTTATAGAGTCCAAAAGCTATGGTGCCAATATCTGAAAATTGATCGCACCTGAAGTACTGACGGCCTATCTAATTTCTTGAGACCCTAACATGCCAGAAAAGTACAAATACCCCCCAAATGACCCCTTTTTTGAAAGAAGACATTCCAAGGTATTTAGAAAGATGCATGATGAGTTTTTTGAAGTTGTCATTTTTTTCCCACAATTCTTTGCAAAATCAAGATTTTTTTTTTCTTTTTTTTTTCCCCACAAAATTGTCATATTAGCAGGTTATTTCTCACACACAGCATATGCATACCACAAATTACACCCCAAAACACATTCTACTATTACTCCCGAGTACGGCGATACCACATGTGTGAGACTTTTAAACAACGTGGCCACATACAGAGGCCCAACATGCACGGAGCACCTTCAAGCGTTCTGGAGTGCCCATGCCAATTCTGACATTGCTCTCCTACATGTAAAAATCATCATTTATATGATAGAAAATTACATAGAACCCCCAAACAATATATGTTTTTTTTTAGCAAAGACCCTAGAGAATGCAACGGCGGTCGTTGCAACTTTTTTTTTTTGGGCGGGACTTACGTATGCGTTCGCTTTTGCATGCGAGCACACGGGGAAAAAAACATATTTTTTTTTATTGTTCATTTTACTTTATTTATTTTAGTTTGATGCTTTTGTCCAAAAAATAATTTTTTTGATCACTTTTATTCCTATTACAAGAAATGTAAACATCCTTGTAATAGGAATATGGCATTTAAAGTGAGATATGGTGTCAATAAGACCCCACATCTCACCTCTAGGCTGGGAAGCCTGAAAAAAAAAAACCAAAAAAAAAACCAATCCTGGCTTCGATATCGTAGCGGTGAGTCGGTAGAAGCACCTTAGGGCGGTGGGAGGGGGGGTTGTCCCCTCTCGCCTCCTATAAGAACGATCAAGCAGTGGAACAGCCGCCATGATCATTCCTATGGTGTAGGGAATCGCTGGCTGAAAAAGCTGATGTCTGAACGATGCCTGTAGCTGCAGGCATCATTCAGATATCCCTGCACAAAGTCAAGGACGTCGTATGACGGCGGGCGGGAAGTGGTTAAAACGCATTTTTTTTTTTAACACAAAGTTGTCCATTTATACAATATTTCTAACACATAGCATGTACATACCAAAAATGACACCGCAAAATAGATTCTCCTACTCCTCCGGAGTACGGCGATACCACATGTGTGAGACTTCCACAGCCTGGCCACATACAGAAGCCGAGTACAGCCGAGTATGGCTGAGCATGGCTGGGTATGGCAAAGTATGGCTGGGTATCACCGAGTATTGCAGAGTATGGCTGGGTATTGCAGAGTATGGCTGGGTATGGCAGAGTTTGGCAGGGTATGGCAGGGTATGGCAGGGTATGGCAGGGTATGGCAGGGTATGGCTGGGTATGGCAGAGTATGGCTGGGTATGGCAGAGTATGGCTGGGTATGGCAGAGTATGGCTGGGTATGGCAGAGTATGGCTGGGTATGGCAGAGTATGGCTGGGTATGGCAGAGTATGGCTGGGTATGGCAGGGTATGGCTGGGTATGGCTGGGTATGGCTGGGTATGGCTGGGTATGGCAGGGTATGGCAGGGTATGGCAGGGTATGGCAGAGTATGGCTGGGTATGGCTGGGTATGGCAGAGTATGGCAGAGTATGGCAGAGTATGGCAGAGTATGGCTGGGTATGGCAGAGTATGGCTGGGTATGGCAGAGTATGGCTGGGTATGGCTGGGTATGGCTGGGTATGGCTGGGTATGGCAGGGTATGGCAGGGTATGGCAGAGTATGGCTGGGTATGGCTGGGTATGGCTGGGTATGGCTGGGTATGGCAGAGTATGGCAGAGTATGGCAGAGTATGGCTGGGTATGGCTGGGTATGGCAGAGTATGGCAGAGTATGGCTGGGTATGGCTGAGTATGGCTGGGTATGGCAGGGTATGGCAGAGTATGGCTGGGTATGGCAGAGTATGGCTGGGTATGGCAGAGTATGGCTGGGTATGGCAGAGTATGGCTGGGTATGGCAGAGTATGGCTGGGTATGGCTGGGTATGGCTGGGTATGGCTGGGTATGGCAGAGTATGGCAGAGTATGGCTGGGTATGGCAGAGTATGGCAGAGTATGGCAGAGTATGGCTGGGTATGGCTGGGTATGGCTGGGTATGGCTGGGTATGGCAGAGTATGGCTGGGTATGGCAGAGTATGGCTGGGTATGGCAGAGTATGGCAGAGTATGGCAGAGTATGGCAGAGTATGGCAGGGTATGGCAGAGTATGGCTGGGTATGGCAGAGTATGGCTGGGTATGGCTGGGTATGGCTGGGTATGGCAGAGTATGGCTGGGTATGGCAGAGTATGGCAGGGTATGGCAGGGTATGGCTGGGTATGGCAGAGTATGGCTGGGTATGGCTGGGTATGGCTGGGTATGGCTGGGTATGGCAGGGTATGGCAGGGTATGGCAGGGTATGGCAGAGTATGGCTGGGTATGGCTGGGTATGGCTGGGTATGGCTGGGTATGGCTGGGTATGGCAGAGTATGGCAGAGTATGGCTGGGTATGGCAGAGTATGGCAGAGTATGGCAGAGTATGGCTGGGTATGGCTGGGTATGGCTGGGTATGGCTGGGTATGGCAGAGTATGGCTGGGTATGGCAGAGTATGGCTGGGTATGGCAGAGTATGGCAGAGTATGGCAGAGTATGGCAGAGTATGGCAGGGTATGGCAGAGTATGGCTGGGTATGGCAGAGTATGGCTGGGTATGGCTGGGTATGGCTGGGTATGGCAGGGTATGGCAGGGTATGGCAGGGTATGGCAGAGTATGGCTGGGTATGGCTGGGAATGGCTGGGTATGGCTGGGTATGGCAGAGTATGGCAGAGTATGGCTGGGTATGGCAGAGTATGGCAGAGTATGGCAGAGTATGGCAGAGTATGGCTGGGTATGGCTGGGTATGGCTGAGTATGGCTGAGTATGGCTGGGTATGGCAGAGTATGGCTGGGTATGGCAGAGTATGGCTGGGTATGGCAGAGTATGGCTGGGTATGGCAGAGTATGGCTGGGTATGGCAGAGTATGGCTGGGTATGGCAGAGTATGGCAGGGTATGGCAGGGTATGGCAGGGTATGGCAGGGTATGGCTGGGTATGGCTGGGTATGGCAGAGTATGGCTGGGTATGGCAGAGTATGGCTGGGTATGGCTGGGTATGGCTGGGTATGGCTGGGTATGGCAGGGTATGGCAGAGTATGGCTGGGTATGGCTGGGTATGGCTGGGTATGGCTGGGTATGGCTGGGTATGGCTGGGTATGGCTGGGTATGGCAGAGTATGGCTGGGTATGGCAGAGTATGGCAGAGTATGGCAGAGTATGGCTGGGTATGGCTGGGTATGGCTGGGTATGGCTGGGTATGGCTGGGTATGGCAGAGTATGGCTGGGTATGGCAGAGTATGGCTGGGTATGGCAGAGTATGGCAGAGTATGGCAGAGTATGGCAGAGTATGGCAGGGTATGGCAGAGTATGGCTGGGTATGGCAGAGTATGGCTGGGTATGGCTGGGTATGGCTGGGTATGGCAGGGTATGGCAGGGTATGGCAGGGTATGGCAGAGTATGGCAGAGTATGGCTGGGTATGGCAGAGTATGGCAGAGTATGGCAGAGTATGGCTGGGTATGGCTGGGTATGGCTGGGTATGGCAGAGTATGGCAGAGTATGGCAGAGTATGGCTGGGTATGGCAGAGTATGGCAGAGTATGGCAGAGTATGGCTGGGTATGGCTGGGTATGGCTGAGTATGGCTGAGTATGGCTGGGTATGGCAGAGTATGGCTGGGTATGGCAGAGTATGGCTGGGTATGGCAGAGTATGGCTGGGTATGGCAGAGTATGGCAGAGTATGGCTGGGTATGGCAGAGTATGGCAGGGTATGGCAGGGTATGGCAGGGTATGGCAGGGTATGGCAGGGTATGGCTGGGTATGGCTGGGTATGGCTGGGTATGGCAGAGTATGGCTGGGTATGGCAGAGTATGGCTGGGTATGGCTGGGTATGGCTGGGTATGGCAGGGTATGGCAGAGTATGGCTGGGTATGGCTGGGTATGGCTGGGTATGGCTGGGTATGGCAGAGTATGGCAGAGTATGGCAGAGTATGGCAGAGTATGGCTGGGTATGGCAGAGTATGGCAGGGTATGGCAGGGTATGGCAGGGTATGGCAGGGTATGGCAGGGTATGGCTGGGTATGGCTGGGTATGGCTGGGTATGGCAGAGTATGGCTGGGTATGGCTGGGTATGGCAGAGTATGGCTGGGTATGGCTGGGTATGGCTGGGTATGGCAGGGTATGGCAGAGTATGGCTGGGTATGGCTGGGTATGGCTGGGTATGGCAGAGTATGGCAGAGTATGGCTGGGTATGGCTGGGTATGGCAGAGTATGGCAGAGTATGGCTGAGTATGGCTGGGTATGGCAGAGTATGGCTGGGTATGGCAGAGTATGGCTGGGTATGGCAGAGTATGGCTGGGTATGGCAGAGTATGGCTGGGTATGGCAGAGTATGGCTGGGTATGGCAGAGTATGGCAGGGTATGGCAGGGTATGGCTGGGTATGGCAGAGTATGGCTGGGTATGGCTGGGTATGGCTGGGTATGGCTGGGTATGGCAGGGTATGGCAGGGTATGGCAGGGTATGGCAGAGTATGGCTGGGTATGGCTGGGTATGGCTGGGTATGGCTGGGTATGGCTGGGTATGGCTGGGTATGGCAGAGTATGGCAGAGTATGGCTGGGTATGGCAGAGTATGGCAGAGTATGGCAGAGTATGGCTGGGTATGGCTGGGTATGGCTGGGTATGGCTGGGTATGGCAGAGTATGGCTGGGTATGGCAGAGTATGGCTGGGTATGGCAGAGTATGGCAGAGTATGGCAGAGTATGGCAGAGTATGGCAGGGTATGGCAGAGTATGGCTGGGTATGGCAGAGTATGGCTGGGTATGGCTGGGTATGGCTGGGTATGGCAGAGTATGGCTGGGTATGGCAGAGTATGGCAGGGTATGGCAGGGTATGGCTGGGTATGGCAGAGTATGGCTGGGTATGGCTGGGTATGGCTGGGTATGGCTGGGTATGGCAGGGTATGGCAGGGTATGGCAGGGTATGGCAGAGTATGGCTGGGTATGGCTGGGTATGGCTGGGTATGGCTGGGTATGGCTGGGTATGGCAGAGTATGGCAGAGTATGGCTGGGTATGGCAGAGTATGGCAGAGTATGGCAGAGTATGGCTGGGTATGGCTGGGTATGGCTGGGTATGGCTGGGTATGGCAGAGTATGGCTGGGTATGGCAGAGTATGGCTGGGTATGGCAGAGTATGGCAGAGTATGGCAGAGTATGGCAGAGTATGGCAGAGTATGGCAGAGTATGGCAGAGTATGGCAGGGTATGGCAGAGTATGGCTGGGTATGGCAGAGTATGGCTGGGTATGGCAGGGTATGGCAGGGTATGGCAGGGTATGGCAGAGTATGGCTGGGTATGGCTGGGAATGGCTGGGTATGGCTGGGTATGGCAGAGTATGGCAGAGTATGGCAGAGTATGGCAGAGTATGGCAGAGTATGGCAGAGTATGGCAGAGTATGGCTGGGTATGGCTGGGTATGGCTGAGTATGGCTGAGTATGGCTGGGTATGGCAGAGTATGGCTGGGTATGGCAGAGTATGGCTGGGTATGGCAGAGTATGGCTGGGTATGGCAGAGTATGGCTGGGTATGGCAGAGTATGGCTGGGTATGGCAGAGTATGGCAGGGTATGGCAGGGTATGGCAGGGTATGGCAGGGTATGGCTGGGTATGGCTGGGTATGGCAGAGTATGGCTGGGTATGGCAGAGTATGGCTGGGTATGGCTGGGTATGGCTGGGTATGGCTGGGTATGGCAGGGTATGGCAGAGTATGGCTGGGTATGGCTGGGTATGGCTGGGTATGGCTGGGTATGGCTGGGTATGGCTGGGTATGGCAGAGTATGGCTGGGTATGGCAGAGTATGGCAGAGTATGGCAGAGTATGGCTGGGTATGGCTGGGTATGGCTGGGTATGGCTGGGTATGGCTGGGTATGGCAGAGTATGGCTGGGTATGGCAGAGTATGGCTGGGTATGGCAGAGTATGGCAGAGTATGGCAGAGTATGGCAGAGTATGGCAGGGTATGGCAGAGTATGGCTGGGTATGGCAGAGTATGGCTGGGTATGGCTGGGTATGGCTGGGTATGGCAGGGTATGGCAGGGTATGGCAGGGTATGGCAGAGTATGGCTGGGTATGGCTGGGTATGGCTGGGTATGGCTGGGTATGGCAGAGTATGGCAGAGTATGGCAGAGTATGGCTGGGTATGGCAGAGTATGGCAGAGTATGGCAGAGTATGGCTGGGTATGGCTGGGTATGGCTGAGTATGGCTGAGTATGGCTGGGTATGGCAGAGTATGGCTGGGTATGGCAGAGTATGGCTGGGTATGGCAGAGTATGGCAGAGTATGGCTGGGTATGGCAGAGTATGGCAGGGTATGGCAGGGTATGGCAGGGTATGGCAGGGTATGGCAGGGTATGGCTGGGTATGGCTGGGTATGGCTGGGTATGGCAGAGTATGGCTGGGTATGGCAGAGTATGGCTGGGTATGGCTGGGTATGGCTGGGTATGGCTGGGTATGGCAGAGTATGGCTGGGTATGGCTGGGTATGGTGGGGTATTGCAGATTATTTTGGGGTATTGCGGGGTATTGCAGAGTATTGCGGGGTATTGCAGAGTATTGCGGGGTATTGCAGAGTATTGCGGGGTTTTGCAGAGTATTGCAGGCTATTGCAGAGTAGTGCAGGATATTGCTGAGCATGGATGGATGGATCCATGGATGTGACTGCACATGTCACAGAGCAGCGCTGTGGGCACCACACATCCAGCCCACAGCGCTGCTGCCATCCGATCCCTCCCCCTCTGTACCGATCAGTACAGAGAGGGGAGAGAGGAACCGGCGTCATGAAATGATGCCGGTTTGTTTACATGTGATCGCTCCGTCATTTGATCAGCGGCCATTTACCGTGATGTGCCGGGTCCAGAGGGGCGCGCCCCAGGGGGCGAGCAGGAGTGGTTTTCCGGGATCACGTCATAGTACGTGCTCCCACAGTTATTCAACCGCCCTGCAGCCGTCATTTGGCTATGGGCCGGTTGGTAACTGGTTAAATAGCAAGGCCAGGCCCAAATTTATTAGAGACAAAGGACACAGGCTGGGGCTTTACTACAAGAATTAGGATATTACAGAGGATACAGCAATAACTAGAAAAAGAAAATAAAAAACTATATGAAAACCCCAAAATACAACCTCTAGAAAACAAACACCCATATTTTTTATAAATGTAGCACTAACTCACGGTGGAGCTGCTGATTTTTAGCGGGCTGTTACTGTCACCTTTTTACCTGTAATTTCACCAGTACCGGGTCTAGGGTCCCGTTGAGCTTATTATCAGACAATGTAGGCACCAGTCACTTGAGTACTTTTCCAATGCTTTAATGGGAGATAACTGGAAGAAGTAGCAGGAAAGAGGTAGAAGAAGAGTTGCAGGGAAGTTCAAATACCTTTTCTTGGCGTAGCACTAAGGAATTGAAATCTTTGGGATGAATATATCCTCAGCTCAGGATTAAATCTTTGCTCGCCCGGATAGGTCTCTCTCACTAACCTAGCAGCCGGAACGCAGCACGAACAAAAAGTCTCTGCCACAGACTTGGGTGAAACAAAACTGTACGATTCTCTGCCACGGGATGTAGTAGTTTTCGATGAACAGCAAAACACAGTACCAGAACCTTTAAGCCGACCCGGCAGTACTTGTGCGGTAGAGTAGTTTAGGATGCGTCCTCCAATCGAGTCACCACTCCCTTCTTAAGACCAGCCTTGCATGGTCCCTTCCAAGATGGGTCCTCCCCTGGATCTTCCCGATTGTCCGGCTTCTTCCCGCAGGACAGACAGCACAGGACCATCCCAGCAAGAGCAGGCCCCAGACAGGCTTCTGGGTCTACCCGCTCGGCTGCCGCAACGCAACCCTCCAGGCCGGAGGGCCGCGAGGTAGAACTCGCTAACACACGCCTCTAGGCCAGGAGGGCCACTAGGTAAAGCTTTTTTGAAACATGGCGTCTGTCCCATAAATACTCTCTCCCAGAATGCAACCCGGAGGACCACCTCCGCCGAGTTGTCTACGGGACAGAAGAGCACTAATATACTTCAGCTTGTTGCTTTCCAACACCGACCCATGGTGACGACACCCACAGGCAGAATACGGAACTGCACGCAACACAGCCAAACAGAGGCGGCTCTAGACTTTGTGAGGCCTTAGGCAAAACTTAGACATGAGGCCCCACTCACTCCCATAATGGGAAAAAAATTCAAGGGATGAAAATGAACTGTATTAGGAGGGTACAGTATAGGGGAGTGGACAGTACAGGGGGTAGGTGAGTGGGCATAATAAAGATATATTTTCCTCAAGCAGAGCTGCACAGGGAAGCTGCTCTCACAGATCCTACCTATTCTGGTAGGCTGTCACAAAGAGAGAAATAAAAGGGGGATGGGTGGAGAAGGAAGGAAGGAAGGAAGGAGGGAGAAGAAAAAAAAGAAGGAAGGAAGAGAAAAAAAAGAAGGAAGGAAGGAAGAGAAAAAAAAAGATGGAAGGAAGGAAGGAAGGAGAAGAAAAAAAGATGGAAGGAAGGAGAAGAAAAAAAAAAAGATGGAAGGAAGGAAGGAAGGAAGGAAGGAAGGAAGGAAGGAAGGAGAAGAAAAAAAGATGGAAGGAAGGAAGGAGAAGAAAAAAAAAGATGGAAGGAAGGAAGGAGAAGAAAAAAAAGATGGAAGGAAGGAAGGAAGGAAGGAGAAGAAAAAAAAAGATGGAAGGAAGGAGAAGAAAAAAAAGATGGAAGGAAGGAAGGAGAAGAAAAAAAAAGATGGAAGGAAAGAAGGAAGGAGAAGAAAAAAAAAGATGGAAGGAAAGAAGGAAGGAGAAGAAAAAAAAAGATGGAAGGAAAGAAGGAAGGAGAAGAAAAAAAAAGATGGAAGGAAAGAAGGAAGGAGAAGAAAAAAAAAGATGGAAGGAAAGAAGGAAGGAGAAGAAAGAGCATCCCCTACATCAGTGTACTCACTGAGAGGCAGGAGGGACTGGATGGATCAGACTCCCCTTGTCCTTTTCTCTTTGCTGGGCTTCAGCTTGAATCTTCCCGCCCACACATCCCCTTCTCTGAGGCAGAACAGAGAACACTGCCGAGGAGAGTGGGCGGGGCAGACACAGGAGGAGAGGGCGGGAGGAGGAGGAGCAGAAGCTCTCTCTCCTCTTCTGTCTGGCTGTGCGGGCAGCAGGGGGAGGGAGGAGATCTGTCAGAGCTCTACTGAGCGGCTCTCCCTGTCTGTGATCCGGAGCTCCGATCACATGTCTCACTCGCAGCCCGTATCTCTCCCTGTAGCAAAGTGAGGGGATACAGGACTGTGTGATGGCAGAGATCTCTGCTGCTGGAAGGGGCGGCTCTCTAATTAGGTAAACTAGCCAGCTGTGCGAGGCCCCTATGACTGCGAGGCCTGAGGCCACCGCCTATTTCACCTAATTAGAGAGCCGCCTCTGCAGCCAAACTAGAACAGAGGCTAATCTAACTGTAAATTAAATCTGAACTATATACAGAACAGATGATCCACTAAATTTACCTAGAAGTGGTAGATTGAAAAATCTACCAGCGCTACATAAATAAAACCTTGCAGCAAAAAAAAAAAAGTGTATTATGGATAGGGCAACAGCCAACTAAAAGTAACTGTTTACCCCATATAATCCATAAAATAAAATAAAGACAAAAAGCCCCCCACCAATATAATAAAAAAGAGCAACAAAGGGGCTAATTGCTCAAAGAGATAGGAATGAGAATTAAAGTACCGTTTCCTGACTGACCCTAGTCTCTCTCTATGTAGGTTGTAAGCTTCCCTACCATTTTCCTATGGCAGCTTCCATTACACTGACATTATGGCTGTCCTGTACTTTTCTTCCCTTTTTATAGTGAAGAAGCTACTTTATCCACCCATCTCCATCCTTTTCTTGACTCTTCTAAGTCTGCTGGCCATAATTCAAGGTTTATGCAGTAGATTATAGTTTATACTTTAAATAATTCTCCCAGGGAAATCTGCACTTAAATTAGCCAGGACCAAAAATCTTGAACCAACTGGATTTACCTCAAACCCATTGCAGCAGTTAACCCATACCCCATCCCTATATCTGACAGTAAACTTTGCTGCCAGTGAATTTACTAAACTGCCAATAGAGAAGAAACTTTGTTGGCATCCTGTGTCTAAACTCTACCTGCTCAGAGAAAACAGAATGTCAATATGCACAATTTCATGTTTACCGGACTAAAAAAATATATTTTATTTAAAGAAGAAAGAAAGTAATATATATGCAAGCCACTACCACTTCTATTTTCAAAGCTATTAAAAATTTACAGTAAACATTCTCTACAATGTCCTGAAACAAGCATACAGGTAAGGTGTTCTGACAAAGTAACATGCTTGTTACCTGGGGGACTAAGGATAAAGACAGCCCTGAAGCTTCTAACAGAAAAAAATGTTAGTTTAGTATGCAAGAGCATACAAAACCAGGAACCCAATGCAGTCACCCAATATCCCAATATTCTATGCGGATAGCTACAGTATATACCAATGTGGGTTTTTTCTGTTCTGTTTCATCTACATCTGATTGCAAATCACAATATAGCTGATTTTAATATAGCTTTTACTTTTTGTACGTGCACATCTGGAGCACATTAAAAAACAATACTAATATTTTTTATTTGTGATTTTCTGTGTTTTATTCTATGATCTCATATGCAAGCTAACGTTTTAAGTTGGGATCTCTACATTGTGTTATATATTTTTTTGTATTACAGGTAACATACCTGTTGATGAAGTGGTTCGGTCCAGTCTACACCTACATTCAAACTTTATGATCCTTGTGAATGGTCAGGTAGTTTTGTTTGAACATAATAATCTTGACATGACTGAAGACTTGGTGAACAAACGAGCAGTCACATTTCTGATGGGTGCTTCCTACAGAAACCAACTAGTTAATGTTTACATACGTCCTGCCCTGGTTGTATTGGCTTGTAAACTGGCACAAACTTTCAAGAAAGGTATGATTTACTTTCTTAAATATGTGATAAACCAGAAGCATACTTTTTAATGAAATTAAAGAATGAATCCAATTACAATAATCCAGTTTTGGTAGAAAGTTGAGCCAGTGTTCAGATACAATGTGATACACAAAATTACTGTGCTTAATGGCATGATTGAACCAGACCTGCACTAAGAATTTTTTTTGAGAATGGTTCGGGTAATAGGAGCTTTTTGAAATAGTTACATGCAATGTATTACATTCACAAACATAAGCTTTCAGAATTCTTTAAAGGCTAACTAAAAACTCCAATGAAGTAAACATTCATTTAGGTAAACATTTAATGAACAACCTCCATTTTCAAAGCCTTACATCCACTTGGCACCAGTCCAGTAAGCACTAGATTTTGATAGTTTGCTCTTCCCAGTTGATCACACCTGGTTATGCCTTCTCTAGTATTTTTTGGCATTTTTGAGCAAAAAACAGCTACAAATCATGACATTCAGCAGTACAGTAATCATCCAGAAACAAGACTAAAAGAGTACTTAAAATGCCCTGGTATGTTTCCCCGGCCAGCTCTTGCTGCTTCCAGTTGCTGGCTGATATGAAAGCTTATCAGGCTCAATTTTGGACTATACCAAAATGGTGCCCTCCTGCATACCGTTAAAGGAATTGATGATCACAAAACATATAAAAGTGGCTTCAGCTTGGTCTCCACACATGAAATAACCCCCCCCCCCCATGTGTTTTAACCAGTTTGGGGCTTAATCATAAATCTGTGTGGTTTGACACAGATTTAACTCTTTATTCAATGCCAGCTCTTCATACAATTTTAGAAATGCTGGAGCACTATATTCAGTACGAATTCCCAACAGTCACAGCCTTTTTAGCAATGAATTTAAAACATAACCATTCAAATCCCAGTTGCTGTTATAAAAAGACACTGGTTTAACAATTATTTATCCTAGTGCTGTCTCCATATGGAATCGGTCTCAACTGATCCAGTGGATGCCTACAGGGTTCAGTAATGGAACTATATTGGAATTATTGACTGTCACGGACAGCTGCGGTCCAGAACTTTGCCCAGAAGCTAAACTGATCAGCTTCTGGGCTTTTAAAAGTGCTGTAGAGCTCCCAGGTATTGCAATCCATAGTTGCAAAGTGCAACACAATGCTTTTGGATTGTGTTTAAAGTGGAGATTTTGTGGCCTTATCTGGATTAGGTTCCCCTGTATCATTGTTGTCTGAGATAACCAAAGTGCTATTCAATAATGTATTCTAATTGTATCATCTGTGTTTCAGATGATGTTTACAAATCATTTACATTTCTGAGAAGAGTTCTTTCTAGAGAGTTCATATTCTTCCCAGGATATGAAGAACAGGTAAGCCACCATAGGGTCAATTTACTAAAAGTAAATAGGCTAATATAGCTTAGTGAATGTGGTAAAAATTCACTTTGCAGACAATACATAATAAAGTGCTAGGACATAATTGGATGATGTCAACAGAGCTTCAACTCATTTACTAAGCATAAGACCCCTTTCACACTGAGGCAGTTTTCAGGCGTTTTAGCGCTAGAAATAGCGCCTGTAAAGTGTCTGAAAACAAGTGCTGTATACAGCGCTATCAAAACGCCCCTGCTCATTGCAATGAATGGGCAGCGCCTCCGAAGTGCCTGAAAAGTGATTCAGAAGTGCCGCAACACGGGCATTTTTAACCCTTTCTTTGGGGTTAAAAGCACCCTGCTAGCAGCCGAAAAGTGCAGCTTGAATAGCTAACGCACGGGCGGCCCCAGTGTGAAAGGGGTCTAAGGGAAAATTCCTTTACAATGTGAAAACTCCCTTGCAAAGTGAGCAGCCTATTTGCCCTTAGTAAATCAATCCCAATATATCTATAATATATTTCAGCATTTAAATATTGAAGTGGTTTGAAAGCCTAAACATGTTTTACATTAATGCATTCTGTTCATTAAGATAATAAATGTTTAGTAAAAAGGATATCTCCTAAGGTATATGGCAACCTCAGCCCAACCCCATAAGTAAGCGAAATGCATTGGGCATGGCCTGGTGGGAGACCAGGCGGAGGTTTCCATATACCTAACTACAGCCGGATCTGCGTGAATGTGGGGATATGCTTTTTACTATGCATTAAAGTCTGGAGCTGGGATGAGCACCTTCTTCCAGCCGGCACTCGCAGTGGTGGGCTTAGAATCAGCACCCCTTTAAAGCAGGTCACATCTACTTTCCGTTTGGTAAAATTGTTTTAGGTGCTAGTATCGCCCCTTCACACGTCCCCACTCCCTTTATACTTACTTTACTCAATTCAGCTCTGTGCATGTCTGCAGCAGCTCTCTCTTCTCTCCCCACTGTCACAGGCTTTGGCTCCCACTGCTGTCAGTTAAATCCTATGAGGAGGAAGTGGGGGGTGGGGCCAAGCCATGCTGTGTGTGTCCATGGATGCAGGCAGTGCAGCTCATGATCAGTCCTGCATGAGTGCCCCTATAACTTGCTATGGAGGTATGCAGAAAGGAGGAGGAGCCAGGAGGATTCGAGAAGAGGAGGATTGGAGCTGCTCTGTCTATAACCAAGTATAACATGTTTGCTCTTTGAACATAAAAAAAAGACTTTACAATCAATTTAATATAATCTAAATATAACACTTATTAAATTGTAACAGCACTTTTACAAAAACAAGTTAAATTATGCCTTTCCTGAAAAAAAAATAAGTTGGCTGCCTTTGTTGACTTCTTTTTCTGAAAATGCTGTTTGACTGGAGGTCATGCTAATGCTTTGGCTTCAATACTTTAGCATTCTCTAACCTGGAACAAGTATAGAGATAAGGACTTCTAACATTCAGTTGCTGTTTAATTGTTCTCTGTGACTCTGAAACCAGGCATAGCCGGGTAACTATTCTGTGTAATACTGTGTAGTAGAGCATAGAACAGAATAACAGCCCGGAGCATCCACCTTTCAAAACTGCAGCTTCCATATTTCTTTTGAATTCTATAATTAAAAAAAAAATCCTATAGGTTTGTTTAAATGTGGGTCATGATTGATCTGACAGCTGTTATATATTTGTTTGTTAGCATTTGTGATAAACTGAATTAAACAAAAGCGTATGTGTTTACCAAAATATCATATGTACATATAATTCAGTGCATATTTTCAACTCATTTCTGACAGGACTTTGAAGAAGGCTGCAGTTTGCTCAGCAAATATAAAGCTGTCCACGTTACATCAGACGAAATGATATCACCTGACACCAGTGTGACTGTCTTTTTATTCAAAATGTTCTATCCTCTTCTGGAAGGCTACCAGGTATAGGAGTGCTCAGTGTGCTGAAACTTCAGTCTGGATCTGGCTACATGGCTAGAGACATCCGTGTACAACATTTATATAGGAATAATGAAAAAAAACAAGGATTGAATGTTTTGTTATGAAGTAAAGAGTGTATAAATGATCATTTCACATACAGGCGGTCCCTGGGTTACAAACATCCGACTTACAAACGACTCTTACAAACTGAGGAACACAACAGGAAATGGGAGTAAATCTACCCCTAGGAACTTCACTCCTGTAAAAGTTATCATGGGAGAAAGGTGTCTCCACTGAAGCTTTATCACCAATCCTTGCTTCCACAACAACCCAAAATTGTCAAAATCCAATTGTTATAGGGACAGAAAGTAAGGTGAAATCTTCTAAACAGGAGCACAGACAGCAACACAAATGTTACAGGGGTGTTAACCCTTCCCTATGCTATCCAAAAAACATTTTTTGGCTGGAGCTACACTTAAAAAATATACCTGTTCTGACTTACATACAAATCCAACTTTACAGACCCCATCTTGTTTGTAATCTGGAAACTGCCCATATAAGCAATGACTGACTTTAGACTACATAATTCTTTACTGGATTTATATTGATGCGTGTTTCTTTTTGTCCAGTTAGCTTGCACCTACCTTTCACAGGATACATCTGAGAGTTTCACTGAAAAACAATATATAAATGGTGTGAGAAGTTTTGTCTTTCAAAAGATTGCAACAGGTATGTAAAGTGTCTGTTTACAGCAATGGAACAAAAATCAAAACCTTCTGTATCGAAGAAGACCCATGGTATTTGGGGATGTGAAAAAGAAATGTATATGTATATTATTTTCCTGGCCATACCTCACGTCAGCACACAATGGGTTAACGCCTCATCTGGCGCCCATATGACCACCTCTTCCTAGCTAAATAAAAGACAGCCCCTCCCCCACCAAAGTGTTCTTTTTTTTTTTGGTCTGCTCCAGGCTACCTGTGGATTGCAGGGGTAAGTACTTTGTTTGCTGCAAGGATATCCCCCCTAACGCCCCTCCATGTTCAGCCTCTCATGGAGTTGGAAGACCCAGAATGTTGGAGGGTAAAGCCTCCTGAAACTGGGTATTCCTTGTGCCGAGTCTTGGGCAATGTTGCTTAGATAGCACAAATATTTTACATGTGTGTTATTAGTAAGCTCTGCAGTGTCACCATTGGCATTTTTCTTGTCTTGTATAAGGAGCACTGCTCTCCTGATTTTGTCTTCAGTCTGAGAGCAGCGGTGGATGAAATCACAGAGGGCAGGGAGACGGACGACGCAGGGTAGTGCTCGCCAGTCACCAAGCAGCAGCTTAAACAGTCTTAGAGCCGGCAGAGGAATTGGTTTCTCTCCTCTCTCTGCAGTCCTGCCAGTTTTCTCTTGTGTGGTAAAGACTTGTTGCTGTTTGCTCCCCTGCTGTGCTGTGTGTTCCTGGGGGTTAGACAGTCTGACTGTTTTTTGTCTCAGATTCTGTGTCTCCTGTCTACCTCTGGAAGGCTGCCTGGACTTACCTGCTGCTGCTTCTGAAGTAAGTGGATGAAAGCAGATGGGCCTTAAGGCTGGGTTCACACTGCTGCGGTGGCAGACATCGTATGTGATTCGCAGCGCACTGCTGTTCACATCACATGCTATGTCTGTGCTGTGCGATATCAGCCATACAGATAGTATGGCTGATATCGCACCGCATTCGGTCCAAACTCGCACAGGACCTTTTTTTTGGTTCACACCTATGCGATCCGATATATGTCTGAATTGTCAGTTCGCAGTGCGATATGCGGGCTGAACTGGGGGTGTCATTAACATTGTATGACACTCCCCAGCAGTTCGCATATGGCAGTGTGAACTGCCGTGCAAGTTGGTGCGATGCGGGAACCCGCAGTAAATTCGCTGCGTTCCCGCACCGCAGCAGTGTGAACCCAGCCTAAAGAGACAAGGTACCTGTTTTTTCTTGGTGACAGAATTGCGATGAGAGGTGAGGGGGAGGCCATCCATTCGTGGCCACCCCCTCCCGATCGCTCCCGGCGAATGAAAATGCTTCATCTCCCTCTGTAATGTAAACAGAGGGAGAGGAAGTGATGTCATCCCTCCTCGAGCCGGTCTTTTCGATCCCCTCCGGACTTTTAACCCCCCGATCACCCCCCTGTACCCCCTGTCACAGTGACACCAATAGCAGTTTTTTTTTTTGCATTGGTGTTCGTTTGTGACAGTTATAAGTGTTAGGGCAGTTAGGGTTAGCCCCCTTTAGGTCTAGGGTACCCCCCTTTAGGTCCAGGGTACCCCCCTAACCCCCCCTAATAAAGGTTAACCCCTTGATCACCCCCCGTCACCAGTGTCGCTAAGGATCAGATAAGGTCTGTGTCGCCCCAGGCAGCGTCAGGTTAGCGCCAGTACCGCTAACACCCACGCACGAAGCATACACCTCCCTTAGTGCTATAGTATCTGAACGGATCGATATCTGATCCGATCAGATCTATACTAGCGTCCCCAGCAGTTTAGGGTTCCCAAAAACGCAGTGTTAGCGGGATCAGCCCAGATACCTGCTAGCACCTGCGGTTTGCCCCTCGGCCCAGCCCAGCCCACCCAAGTGCAGTATCGATCGATAACTGTCACTTACAAAACACTAAGCACACATAACTGCAGTGTTCGCAGAGTCAGGCTTGATCCCTGCGATCGCTAACAGTTTTTTGGTAGCGTTTTGATACAGTCGCTAACAGTCAGGAGCTTTTTTGCCTGTGAGTCTAACTAGTGTACCCCTAAATTTAGAGCCCAAAATGGCAAATCGAAGGTACACTAGTGAAGAGGCCTACATGTTTCTGAGCATGACAGATAGTGAAGAGGAAGTCACTCATCTGTCAGATTCAGGCTCAGAATACGATCCTGTAGAGGACAGCGGCTCCATGACAGATAGCTCTGACGACGGAGTTGTGGTCCCTGCCAAGGTCAGGCGTACCAGACCCCAAACTTCTTCTTCTGTCCTTGAAGTGCAAGAACCGCAGGTCCCTCGTATGGAGCAGAGAAGTACTAGCACCGCTATTCCTTCTGGTGAACTGGAAAGCACCAGCGGCCTGGTACACCCTGGTCGTATATCCAGCACTGCAGTATCAAGTGGTGACGTGGCGAGTCCCATAAGTGCAGTTCAAGCTGGCAAGGTGGCAAGCACAAGTAGTGTCCCGCTGCCACCAAGAAGACGAACACAGGCCCGTCGTGCCCATAGTGCCCTTCCTGCTGCATTCGCCAATCCGAATTGGGAACCCACCACTTCTGCAGCACCCGTACTTCCCCCATTCACTGGCCAACCCGGAATTCAGGTGGAAACAGTTGACTTTACGCCACTGGATTTTTATTCGCTGTTTTTCACCGAAGATCTCTATAGATCTATTGTGGACCAAAGCAATTTGTACGCTGGTCAACACATCGCCACTATTCCCCAGTCCTCCCTTGCCAGAGATTGGAAACCAATTACGGTTTCCGAATTTAAGATCTTTCTGGGCCTTTCCCTCCTCATGGGCATAAATAAAAAGAGTGAGTTGCGGTCATATTGGTCCACTGACCCAATTTACCATTCGCCCTTGTTCTCTGCCTCCATGGCCAGGGCACGATACGAAATTCGGCCCCTCGTAAACCACTTCAACCAACGTTTTGCAGACTTGTTTACCCCCCATCAAGTTGTCTGCGATGATGAGTCCCTGATGAAATTTTCTGGCCGCTTGTCATTCAAACAGTACCTTTCCAGCAAGCGTGCCAGATATGGGGTCAAGATGTATAAGCTCTGTGACAGGGCCACAGGCTATACATGTAGTTTTATGGTTTACGAGGGCAAAGATAGTCACGTAGAGCCGACAAACTGCCCTGACTACATAGGAAGCGCTGGCAAGATAGTGTGGGACTTGGTGTCACCCTTATTTGGAAAGGGGTACCACTTGTATGTGGACAATTATTACACGAGCGTGCCACTTTTTAGCCACCATTTTGATCATCAGATTGGAGCATGTGGCACCGTGCTTGTAGATTCCTGTCTTAGGCTGGGGGAGAGAGCCTGCTTGCAGTGTAATAACTTGCTCGCTATGAAGTGGAGGGACAATAAGAATGTTTTCGTTCTTGCCTCCCTTCATGCAGACACGACGGTCCAAATTACTGTTTCATTTTTTTTTTTCACACAGTATTCACACAGACCAAATTACTACGGCGACTGGTGTTGTGGAGAAACCTCTCTGTGTCCACGAATATAACCAAAATATGGGAGGGGTGGACCTCAACGACCAGTTGTTGGCGCCGTACCTAGTTGCCCGTGAGGCCAGATGCTGGTACAAGAAAGTGTCTGTTTATTTATTTCAATTGGCTTTGCTGAACGCTCATGTGCTATGCAGAGCTTCAGGACAGACTGGATCCTTCCTTAAATTCCAGGAAGAGATCGTCAGAGCCCTTCTGTATCCAGACGGTGCTCCACCTCACCATCTCCAACCAAATGCAGTAAGCCGGTTGCATGAGAGGCATTTTCAATATGTCCTCCTGAGTACCCCTACCCAACGAACCCCCCCCAAAAAAGATGTCGTGTCTGCAGCAAGCGCGGATTTAGGCGTGACACCCGGTATTATTGTCCCCTCTATCCTGGCAATCCTGGTCTTTGCATTGGTGAATGTTTTGAATGCTACCATACTCTAGTGGAGTATTAGCGTAGGGTACAGCACTGCACAGACTAGGACACACTTTCACAGGGTCTCCCAAGATGCTGTCGCATTTTGAGAGACCCAAACCTGGTACCAGTTAAAAAAGTTAAAGTTACAAAAAAAAGTGTAAAAAAAAGAAAAAAAAGTAAAAAAAAAGAAAAAAACACAAAAAAATATATAAAATAAAAAAAACAAAAATAGTTGTTGTTTTATTGTTCTCTCTCTATTCTCTCTCTATTGTTCTGCTCTTTTTTTTATTGTATTCTATACTGCAATGTTTTATTATGTTTTTATCATGTTTGCTTTACAGGTATGCAATTTTTTTATACTTTGTTTTTTTATTGTTAACCACTTTTTTGTTTTCAGGTACGCCATTCAGCTGCAGATCGGATTTATTTATCTTGACAGCAACAGCGTTTGCTCCCACGATACATAAAGCCGTGACTCCAGCGCTGTCGGAGGTGATTTCACCACCACAGTTACATACTTCAGCATATATGCCGAAGCGTGGGGGCAGCGGAGGAGCGATTTGCTCCTAACTTTTGCGGGAGGATGCCCCCATGCTTCGGCATATATATACGGTGCATGTTTGCCCATCATTAGAAGTGGGTGGATGAAGGGAGGTATTCTAATGGTGGGCATACCCACCGATCAATACCTTTTTTTTCGTTCAGCCCACAGGCTGCATGAAAAAAAAGTTTACAATATATGCCCAACAAGGACCAGCAATGTACTGGTATGTTGCTGGACTTTGAGTGGTTATACCAGAATGATGCCTGCAGGTTTAGCTATCATCTTGGTATCATTCTTTTCAGCCAGCGGTCGGCTTTCATGTAAAAGCAATCCTAGTGGCTAATTAGCCCCTAGACTGCTTTTACAAGCAGTGGGAGGGAATGCCCCCCCCCCACCGTCTTCCATGTTTTCTCTGGCTCTCCTGTCCCAACAGGGAACCCGAGAATGCAGCCGGTGATTCAGACAGCTGACCATAGAGCTGATCAGAGACCAGAATGGCTCCAAACATCTCTATGGCCTAAGAAACCAGAAGGTACGAGCATTTCATGACTTAGATTGCGCCGGATGTAAACAGCGCCATTGGGAAATTGGGAAAGCATTTTATCACACCGATCTTGGTGTGGTCAGATGCTTTGAGGGCAGAGGAGAGATCTAGGGTCTAATAGACCCCAATTTTTTCAAAAAAGAGTACCTGTCACGACCTATTGCTATCATAGGGGATATTTACATTCCCTGAGATAACAATAAAAATGATTAAAAACAAATAAAAATGAAAGGAACAGTTTAAAAATAAAATAAAAAAAGCAAAAAAATAATAAAGAAAAAAAAAAAGCACCCCTGTCCCCCCCTGCTCTTGCACAAGACGAACGCAAGCGTCGGTCTGGCGTCAAATGTAAACAGCAATTGCACCATGCATGTGAGGTATCACCGCGAAGGTCAGATCGAGGGCAGTAATTTTAGCAGTAGACCTCCTCTGTAAATTTAAAGTGGTAACCTGTAAAGGCTTTTAAAGTCTTTTAAAAATGTATTTAGTTTGTCGCCACTGCGCGTTTGTGCGCAATTTTAAAGCATGTCATGTTTGGTATCCATGTACTCGGCCTAAGATCATCTTTTTTATTTCATCAAACATTTGGGCAATATAGTGTGTTTTAGTGCATTAAAATTTTAAAAAGTGTGTTTTTCCCCCAAAAAATGCGTTTGAAAAATCGCTGCGCAAATACTGTGTGAAAAAAAAAAATGAAACACCCACCATTTTAATCTGTAGGGCATTTGCTTTAAAAAAATATATAATGTTTGGGGGTTCAAAGTAATTTTCTTGCAAAAAAAAATTTTTTTTTCATGTAAACAAAGTGTCAGAATAGGCTTTGTCTTCAAGTGGTTTGAAGAGTGGGTGATGTGTGACATAAGCTTCTAAATGTTGTGCATAAAATGTCAGGACAGTTCAAAACCCCCCCAAATGACCCCATTTTGGAAAGTAGACACCCCAAGGTATTTGCTGAGAGGCATGTCGAGTCCATGGAATATTTTATATTGTGACACAAGTCGCGGGAAAAAGACCAATTTTTTTTTTTTTTTGCACAAAGTTGTCACTAAATGATATATTGCTTAAACATGCCATGGGAATATGTGAAATTACACCCCAAAATACATTCTGTTGCTTACGGGGACACCACATGTGTGAGACTTTTTGGGAGCCTAGCCGCGTACGGGACCCCGAAAACCAAGCACCGCCTTTAGGCTTTCTAAGGGCGTAAATTTTTGATTTCACTCTTCACTGCCTATCACAGTTTCGGAGACCATGGAATGCCCAGATGGCACAACCCCCCCCCCCCCCAAATGACCCCATTTTGGAAAATAGACACTCAAAGCTATTTGCTGAGAGGTATAGTGAGTATTTCAGACCTCACTTTTTGTCACAAACTTTTGAAAATTGAAAAAAGAAAAAAATACATTTTTCTTGTCTTTCTTCATTTTCAAAAACAAATGAGTGCCACTCATGTGGTATCCCCATACTCAGGAGAAGCAGCAGAATGTATTGTGGGGTGTAATTCCACATATGCCCATGGCATGTTTGAGCAATATATCATTTAGTGACAACTTTGTGCAAAAAATAAATAAATTTGTCACTTTCCCGCAACTTGTGTCAAAAAATAAAATATTTCATGGACTCAACATGCCTCTCAGAAAATAGCTTGGGGTGTCTACTTTCCAAAATGGGGTCATGGGGGGGGGGGGGTTGTGCCATCTTGGCATTTTATGGCCTTGAAAACTGTGATAGGTAGTGAGGAGTGAAATCAAAAATTTACGCCCTTAGAAATCCTGAAGGCGTTGATTGGTTTTCGGGGCCCCGTACGCGGCTAGGCTCCCAAAAAGTCCTAAACATGTGGTATCCCCGTACTCAGGAGAAGCAGCAGAATGTATTTGGGGGGGGGGGGGCAATTCCACATATGCCCATGGCATGTTTGAGCAATATATCATTTAGTGACAACTTTGTGCAAAAAAAAAAAAAAATTTGTCACTTTCCCGCAACTTGTGTCAAAATATAAAATATTCCATGCACTCAACATGCCTCTCAGCAAATAGCTTGGGGTGTCTACTTTCTAAAATGGGGTCATTTGGGGGGGTTTGTGCCATCTTGGCATTTTATGGCCTTCAAAACTGTAATAGGTAGTGAGGAGTGAAATAAAAAATTTATGCCCTTAGAAATCCTGAAGGCGGTGCTTGGTTTTCGGGGCCCCGTACGCGGCTAGGCTCCCAAAAAGTCCCACACATGTGGTATCCCCGTACTCGGGAGAAGCAGCTGAATATATTTTGGGGTGCAATTCCACATATGCCCATGGCCTGTGTGAGCTATATATCATTTAGTGACAACTTTTTGTAATTTTTTTTTTTTTTTGTCATTATTCAATCACTTGGGACAAAAACAATAAATATTCAATGGGCTCAACATGCCTCTCAGAAATTTCCTTGGGGTGTCTACTTTCCAAAATGGGGTCTTGTACTGCCCTGCCATTTTAGCACCTCAAGAAATGACATAGGCAGTCATAAACTAAAAGCTGTGTAAATTCCAGAAAATGTACCCTAGTTTGTAGACGCTATAACTTTTGCGCAAACCAATAAATATACGCTTATTGACTTTTTTTTTACCAAAGACATTTGGCCGAATACATTTTGGCCTAAATGTATGACTAAAATTGAGTTTATTGGATTTTTTTTTTTTATAACAAAAAGTAGAAAATATCATTTTTTTTTCAAAATTTTCGGTCTTTTTCCGTTTATAGCGCAAAAAATAAAAACGGCAGAGGTGATCAAATACCATCAAAAGAAAGCTCTATTTGTGGGAAGAAAAGGACGCAAATTTAGTTTGGGTACAGCATTGCATGACCGCGCAATTAGCAGTTAAAGCGGCGCAGTGCCGAATTGTAAAAAGTGCTCTGGTCAGGTAGGGGGTAAATCCTTCCGGGGCTGAAGTGGCTAAGCAGCTCAGGTGGATCACATGCGCTTAAATCAGCGCAATAGAAAATGCCTTGCCCTGCCCTGTGATGGCAAGTCAATTGGCATGGATTGCCTCAAATGACAACGGATAAGAAAGCATATGCACACATTTCAAACCCTAGAGGCTGTAGTGGAAAGTATGAAGCAAATATCCATGTCACAGGCAAGACACAGGCCCAACCATTGCAAACGCACGCAGATATTTCCAAATGTGAAAAGGAAGGGCCTTCTTTTCCAATAATGACAGAGAGTTAAAAACTCATTGATGAAGAATGGGAGAGATCTGATAAGAAGACCAATTTACAATAAAATTCCCCAAGCTTTATCCAATGAGGCCTGCCAGCGTCAGGTGCGCAAGTATCTTTGCCTTTTAATACCCTTAGGAATCCCATGGATACAATGTGCTTTTTTTTTTTATATAATCTTTATTATATATTATTTTCAAATATAACAAATAATAGTACAGGGGGTACAGAAAAAAGGAGAAAAAAAGAAAAGGGGGGGGGGATCCAATAAATCACAGTGTAGTATCATAAAGGTATACAAAACCATACATATGAAAAGGATGTGTTTTAAAGAGTGAAAGAAACATATGGTGCAAACTTTTACTAAAACCCCGACGAGAGTGTGTCATGAGATACTTATGACTTCTTCATCCTGCGTCCACCCTTGTAATGGAGGCGGAATCTATAGTTGAGACCACCACTACAACTAAACAGGTCAACAGTAACCGTGTTAAGAAAACAACATCCTGTTAGTGTCTAAGAATTAGACCCAAACCGGAAAAAAGGGGGGGGTGGAGAAGGGGGTAAGAAAGAGGGAGGAAATTGGTGGGGGAGGTTGATGGGTCTATCTAAAAATCACTGACACATCTGCCTAAAGGCTAGCACAACTGTGTGCATTAGAAGTGCAATATCATTATCATTATGTGAATCCTGGTGGTGAATTGAGTACGCCGTGGCTCTCATCCTCTGAGGTTGTTTAAGGAGCAACTCCAGCAATGTCTGACCTGCAGGAAGCGGCCCCAGGGGAAACCTGAAGGGGGGACGCTGTGTCCTTAGACTTATAATGTGTCCATGTCGCCCAGATTGCATAAAATTTGTCAAACTTATCTTTACATTTTGCCATCCACTCCTCCGCTGCCATGACCGAGTCAATCAGGCCCATCCACTCAGTTCGTCCCGGAATATGGGTTGATTTCCAGTGGACAGGGATCAAACGCCGTGCAGCATTTAAGAGGTGTGGGAGTATCGACTTCCGGTACTGACTTAGTGGGGTGGATGGCACATGCAGTAAGAACTCCATTGGGGAGTCCGGTAAATCCACGTCTAGGATAACCTTTATCTGGGCTCTAACATCTAGCCAGAAGGGTCGGAGTCTCGGGCACTCCCACCAGATATGTAGGAAAGTGCCCCTAAGCCCGCAGCCCCTCCAACATGCCTCCGAAGATGTCGGATAGATTTTCGCCAATTTAGTTGGTACCTTATACCATCGGGTTAGTAGTTTGAAACAATTTTCCTGCGTTTTGGTATCTATTGAGCTTTTATGAGTGAGCCGATAAAGGTTATTCAATTGGACCTCAGTAAATGTGTGTCCCAAGTCTCTCTCCCATTCCCTAATGTATGTGGGTTTGTTCTGAGATTCCGCAGATTGCAGCATCGCATAAAGCAAGGAAATGGAGTGAGAAATGGGGCCCTTAGATTTACATAGTTTTTCGAAGGGGGTTAATGATGAGGGGGGTCGCACAGGAAGAGGTAAACTCTTAATAAAATGCTGTAGTTGCCTATATCGCCATCCATCCATAGGAAAGCTACCAAACTGGGATCGGAGCCAATCCAAGGACACCAAACCCTGTTCGTGAACAAATTGTCCACAGCGAACCTCCCCATCATTGGTCCAATTGCGGAGGTAGGAAAGGTGTTCCCCTGGAGTGAACCAGGGAAAGCCTCCTAGCGGTGCAAGCGGGGATGTTGGCTGTGACAGCTGCTCCTTTGAGTTGATGGCATCCCACAATCTCAGCACATGTATAGTGATCAGGGAAACAAAGCTCGAGAGACCTCTGTTCTCACACGGGAGCCAAGGGGCATGAGACAAGTTGCGCCCCGCCAGAAACTTCTCGAGAGGAACCCAAGCCTTGGTAGAGGTGTGGTGGTGCCAGTCGAGAACTCTCTGCAGGGCCACTGCCTCGTAATATTTGCGGACAGAAGGCACTCCCAATCCACCCATATTTTTAGGGCGTTGTAGCGTACGGAGAGCTAAGCGGGGTACATGACCCTGCCAAATAAATTTAACAAATAGGCTGTTGAAGGTCGAGAAAAGAGATCTGGGCAAAGCAATAGGTATCATCTGGAGAAAAAACAGGATTCGTGGTAGTACGTTCATTTTCAGTATGCTGACCCGCCCCATCCACGAAAAGGAAGTGCGATCCCACCTAGTTAAATCAGTTTTGATAGTTGCGAGTAATGGTGCAAAATTGCATGAGTAAAGTTGTGTTATATCAGCTGGGAGGTGAATCCCCAGGTATTTCAAGGAAGAGCAACACCACGTGAAGGAGAAGGAGGCCTGTAGTTGGGAGCGCATCGTATGAGGAACACTGAGGGGGAGAATCTCGGACTTGCTATAATTGATTTTGAAATTTGATAAAGAACAGAATCTTTTTAATTCAGACATGATGTTGGGTAGGGAGATCAGTGGGTCTGTAACTTAGAAAAGAACGTCGTCTGCGTAAGCCGATAATTTATGCTCTGTCGTTCCCACCGTGAGCCCCTTAATATTAGGGTTTGCTCTGATTATGTTGAGTAGTGGTTCTAGAGTGAGGGCAAATATCAGGGGGGACAAAGGGCACCCCTGCCGTGTACCGTTTCGAATAGGAAAGGGGTTGGAAAGCGTTCCGTTTACTTTAACCCGCGCTTCGGGGGAACTGTATAATGACCCTATCCATTGGAGCATATTACTTCCCAGGCCCAATCGAGAGAGCACCGCCTGCAGATAGGCCCAGTCCACCCTGTCGAAGGCCTTCTCAGCGTCCGTGGACAAGAGAAGACAGGGTGCACTGGGCCATCGCAAGTTCGCCCAGTGTATCAATTGTATGGCTCGATTGGAATTGTCCCTAGCCTCTCTACCTGTTATAAAACCCGTTTGATCTGTATGAATCACCGACGGGAGGATAGGTTTGAGGCGATTAGCCAATACTTTCGCGAAAATCTTGATATCAGTGTTCAGCAATGAAATCGGCCTATAGCTGCTAGGAATGGAGGGATCTTTGCCCTCCTTTGGAAGGACGGTGATGTGCGCCATCAACGCGTCCCTCGGGAGGGTGGTGCCCGAAGCTAAAGCATTGAAATACGTGCACATTCGGGCAGCCAGGAGGTGAGAAAACTTGCGGTAGTACGCATTAGTTAGCCCATCAGGACCAGGGCTTTTCCCTTGCGGAAGATCCTTAATGATTGCTTCTATTTCCTCTACCGCTATAGGCCTATCAAGCTGAGCACTGATTTGTTGCGATATTTGTGGTGTGAGAGCCTCCTCCAAGTATTGCGCAATACAGTCCGCCTTCTGAGAGGGCGTATGTCCTGCAAGTGTGGCTGGGAGTTGATAAAGCTGGGCATAATAATCGCAAAAGGCATCTGCAATTTTAGAGGATAGTACAGTTTGGGATCCTGAGGGCGTTTGAATTTTATGGACATGTCCGGATGTGCGTTGCCTTTTCAGGGCCCTGGCCAGTAGTTTGCCACACTTATTACCAAATTCATAGAATTTATGTGAGACGTATCGGAGTCTGTCACGGGTTCGTTTTTCTAGTAGGTCTGAGAGCTGTGCCCTGAGGGCTGTTAATTTTTCGTATAAAAGAGGGGTCAATTGGCGTTTGTGTTTGAGTTCAACTGTACGCAATTGTGTCAGCAAAGATTGGAGTTCCCCACAGCGAGCCTTTTTGAGCCTAGCTCCTTGAGCAATAAATTCACCCCTTATCACAGCTTTATGTCCCTCCCAAACATATGCCACCCCAGTTTCTCCCGTCGCGTTTTCTTTGAAATACAGAGAGATAGCATCTGTCACCTGAGCTAGCGCTACTGCATCATCTAATAGGTGTTCGTTCAGGCGCCAAGTCCATTGGCGAACCTCTGAAGACAAAGGTGCCAGGGAGATGGAAATGGGTGCATGATCGGAAATCAGCATAGATCCGATTGACGAGCCAGAGAGCGATTCCAAAAGGCGTTGATCTACCAATAGAAGATCTATCCGCGTGTACACTTTATGTGTTGCAGAATAGTAGCTGAAATCTTTTACAGTAGGATGTGTCACTCTCCAGCAGTCAATCAGATGACTAGCGTGTAAGGTTTTACGGAAGCGCTTAAGGAACGCAAATGAGTGCGTAGAGTGGCCTGAAGAGGTGTCTAACTGCGGGTCGGGGCACACATTAAAGTCCCCTCCCACAATGAGACGCCCCTCGCGAAATTCGGAAAGGGAATCCAGGACCCTCTCCAAAAAAACTAGCTGCCTAGAATTGGGAGCGTACAGCGCCACAATTGTAAATTTTTGGTTGTATATAGTGCCTTTCAGAAAAACAAATCTGCCTTCAGGATCTACGCGGTGGTCAATGGTGATAAAGGGGCAATTTTTATGGATCGCCACCGCGACTCCACCTGATTTAGATTTGGGTGAATTGCTGAGGAACCATTGATTGTATATGTGTGTGGGGAGGCGAGGGACTGAGTCAGCTCTGAAATGAGTTTCCTGTAGTAATAAGATATGTGCACCAGATCTCTTTGTCTCAAGCCACAACTTACTGCGTTTGGATGGAGAACTCAGGCCCCGTACGTTGTATGACACGATTTTCAGATCAGCCATTGCTGGTTATCAATAGGGTCCCCCAAAGGGCGTGAAGAGGGCGAGGAGAGAGCCACGGCGTACGACCCGGCAAATCTAAAGTGCTGATAAGAAAAGCAAATGAGTATAACCCGTGTAACAGATAAACAACCCTTCCATAGACATCATCATAAAACATTAGGGAGAAAAACAATAAAAAAAAAAGGAGGGGGGGAAAGCATTGGGGGAAAAATTAAGAACATCAAGAAAACAAAAAACGAAATGCCCTGTGGGCATTTAGTAACCTCTAGGTGCAACGGTGCAGAGATCGCCCGCCGGCCTAGTGGCACCACAAAATGCAGGCGATCACTGCGTCGTGCACTTCCTTCTACAAGGAATGTAACTCTCATGAGTTCACCTATGGGGGGAAAGTGGAGAGTCACTAAACAGGAGCCCCAACTGAGGGGACCCACTCCTTCATGTGAGCACCTCTGAAAGTCAGATGCATGTGAGAATTATCTGCAACAGCAAAAATTGAACCAGCAGAATTTAGAACCAAAACACGGACATAACACCAGTCCTGTAGGTAGAAAGTTGAAGCCTCCGAAGTCGTTCCTCCGCCTCAACGTACAGCTGGGGAGGAAGGAGGACCTTGCTCCGTTGCAGCAGCTTGTCCATTCCGGGGTTTGTTGCGTCGTCTGCGGCGGGCTTGCTGCCAAGGTTCCTGACGGGCTGGTAGTGGAACTTCAGAGGAAATGCGCCAATCAGGTATGTCCACAGGGGGGAGGCCAAGGCGTGAGAGGAAATGAGGAAGATCTGACTTGTTCCGCAAAGTGATTTGTTGGCCATCTTTTGTGACGGAAAGGCTGAAGGGGAATCCCCAGCGGTATACCAAATGTGCTTCCTGCAGGACTGCCAGCAGAGGCTTCAAGGCCCTGCGCTGCATCAGCGTGCGTCTGGATAAGTCCGGAAATAAGGACACCTGTGCTCCATCAAAATCTACATGGCGCATACCCCTGACATGAAACATGATGCGCTCCTTCACAGTATATTTATGCAGTTTGCAGATAATGTCCCGTGGTTTATCAGGGTCTTCTGAGGGAGGTCTAAGGGCCCTATGCGCCCGGTCGATCTCTATATGGTCGGGAGCTTCTCTCCCCAGGATCTGGGTGAACAACCCCTGAAGAGAGGGGATTATGTCCCTAGGGCCTGTGGCTTCTGGCAGACCTCTAATACGAATGTTGACCCTGCGACTTCTATTCTCCACATCATCAAGTTGATCGAGCAAAGAATCAATCCGTTGATCCTGCATTTTACTGTGTGCTTGTAAAGCCTGTAGGAAAGGGTTAATGTCCTCCACTGTCGCCTCTAGGGCCTCCACCCTACCTCCTATGTGGGCAGTGTCAGCTTGTAAATCCTCAATGTCTTTTCTAAAGGCCTTCTCCATGCGGGCCATGAATCCTTCAAGGTCTGCCCAGGTAGGAAGGGCAGGGATATGGGACCTGAGGTCGCCGTCATCTTGGGCTATGTGTGGGCCTCTGAGTCCTGGGGCTATGTGTTGGGAGAGTCCGGAGTTGAGGGAGGGAGAGGCGGCCGATCGGGCCGGGAAAGCGTGCAGCGGGGTATGATCATGGCTCTTCCCTGCATCTCTCCTACCCGGGCTACTGAACGGGCTTCCTCTGGAGTCTGGAGAGGATGGGAGAAGGGGGGATGCCGGTGGATGGTGCGGCGACATGGCTGGGGATGCCGCGTGTGCGGCCTGTGAAGACTCACCCGGCGCCATCTTGGGTTCTGCTCCCGGCCGTCTTCCCCCGTAGAAAAAGGCCTCAAGAGAGCTGGAACGAAGCCGTGGGGTTCTCCGGGGCTGCGGGGATGGCTTCCGCCGTGTCGGCATCGCATAGAACCGGCGTCAGGGTCACTTTCTGCTGCTGCAGTAGCGATGTATGGAGCGGGTCAGACGGAGCTCAGCTCACACACGTCCGCTCTGTTCCATGTCTCGGCCACGCCCCGATACAATGTGTTTTTAATAGTCAAAAATGCATGAAGAGTGTTTACCATGGATTCCAATGGTCTACTTCACACCAGTGCAGTGTGTTCCAGTACAGTCAACAAAAGTACAACACGTTGCATTTTTTTTCTCTATGGAACGCATGTATAACATGGCACAATACATTGAAAAAGCACTTGAAAACCTCAAAATTGTGGATGCAGACTCAGAAGTCGTGGTGAAATGGCCTGCAGACTTGCAGAAAATGTAACTGTGGCAGTTTTTTTTGCCTGTGGACTAGCGACAGCTCTGTGATGTTTAAAGCATTACGAAATGGCCTTAATTCAAGGGGAACCTGCAGGAGTGGGCACGGTTCTGGAGGACTTGAACCTGGCTGCTGACCCCGAGGCTTCAATAGACCTAGTTCTATGGGACTCGAACGTTCAAAATCAAAAGTGCTAATTTTAAAGGCTAATTTGCATGATATTGTCCTAAAAAGGGTTTGTGGACCCGGGTCCTGCCCCAGGGGACTTGTATCAATGCAAAAAAAAAGTTTTAAAAACGGCCGTTTTTTCGGGAGCAGTGATTTTAGTGATGCTTAAAGTAAAAAAAAAAAAAGTGAAATATTTCTTTAAATATTGTACCTGGGGGGTGTCTATAGTATGCCTGTAAAGTGGCGTGTGTTTCCCGTGCTTAGAACAGTCCCTGCACAAAATGACATTTTTAAAGGAATAAAAGTCATTTAAAACTGCTCGCGGCTTTAACCACTTAACGACCGGCCACTGTATATATACGTCATTACTTTAAAGATGGATATCTCGGTAACCCGAGGTATCCATCTTTGGGTGTCGGGGACGCCTTCCCACCGTAACCCTATAGAGGTACTCTTGATGAAGGCAAAAAAAATGCAATGCTATGTACCTGTCAAACAGGTGCTGAAAAATTGGTCTTCTGGTGTTAATTGTGCCCATGAAACCTATACCAAAACATTATTTCAGATGAAATGATTAAACACCCTCAAAGCTAGGCAGCCTCGAAGTCCTGCAGAGATTTCACATCCCAAAAAGACTTAATCAGTGACATCTGCATCAGGGGCTACATAGCTGGTAATCCCGGACTGATTAATTTTTATAAAAGTCAAACGATCCACGGAGTCTGTGGACAGACGCATTCTATGATCAGTAATGAAACCTCCTGCAGTACTGAATGCCCGTTCTGAAAGCACGCTGGATGCAGGGCAGCCCAACAACTCAATAGCATACTGGGCAAGTTCTGGCCAGTGGTCTATTCTCATGACCCAGTAAGTCAGTGGATCGTCAGCTGGAAAGCTCTCTATCTCTGTTTTGGCCCAGAGGTAATCGTCCACCATGTGATGCAGACGCTGCTGATGGGATGTGGAAGCTGACAGCCTGGGTGGCGAACTAAAAAAATTCCGAAATGCCTCACTTAGGCGGACGCCTTCTCCATCGCTCCTCTCTTGACCAACAGAAGACTCAAAACTATGTTTTCCACAACACTGTAACCTACTGGAGTCAGGAAAAATGTTCACTAAAATCCTCTTTAACGTGTCCTCAAGAGATTTTATCTTTTGCGCTTCCTATGGGGACAGGATGAGTTCTGAGACCTTCCCCTTATAACGGTGGTCAAGGAGGGTTGCCAACCAGAGATCATCCTTCTCCTCTATGCCACGTATTATTGGGTCCTTTCGCAGGCTTTGAAGCATGAGGTTGCCCATGCGCCTCAAATTTGCAGAGGCTTGAGAAGCAGACTCCTTTGGGTCACTCAGGATGACAACATCTGGAATTTCCTCCTCCCAGCCATATACTACTCACAAGAGTCCTGGTGTTGGAAAGCCATCGCTTACAGATTGACGCATGTCTTCCTCTGCTTTGAAGCCTTTGAAAGTGCCAGAATCCTCCTCTTCATCCTCCTCCCCTCTCTCCTCCTGTGCGTTCTGTGACATAGGAATGATGGTGTCTGGATGAAGTGGGCCTTGAGAGGAAAGGACGTCCTCCTCTTCCTCCTGCTGCTCTGCCTCCAGTGCCCTGTCCATAATGCCACACAGAGTCTGCTCCAGCAGGAACACAACAGGGATTGTGTCACTGATGCATGCACTGTCACGGCTCACCATCCTTGTGGCGGCCTCAAATGGTGACAATACAGTGCATGCATCCTTAATGATCAGCCATTGGCGTGGGGAAAAAAAGCAGAGGCGGCCTGAGTCATGCCGTATTCACACAGGTACTCGTTAATGGGCCTCTGCCGCATTTATAGCCACTGCATTGACAAAGTCGAGTTCCACCTGGTGGGCATGTCACAAATCAGGCGGTTTATGGGTAGGTGGATTTCTCGCTGAATTTTGACATGATCCGCAGCCACCTCCTCCCAGCCACGTACAAGTCCATGGGTTTCTTGGGACTGTAAATGATCCCTTAAAGACTGCTGCTGATGCTGAGTGCCAGGCTCCACCTCCAAGCTGACACAATCCTCCTCTTCCTCCTTCTCCTCCACGTCTTCTTCCTGTGTGATCGGAGGGCACGCAGGAACACTGTCTGGATAAAGGGGGCCTTGAGAGCTAAGGAAGTCCTCCTCTTCCTGCCTCTGTTCTGCCTCAAGTGCCCTGTCCATTATTCCACGCAGCGTGTGCTCCAACAGGTGGACAAGGGGGACAGTGTCAC